>CM055127.1:40080686-40740363 GCA_029206835.1 Rana muscosa
CTGGGGAAAACTCCTAAAGTATAAAGTTAGTCACCACTCCTCCCTGAGTGAGTATTGCTCACCCGGATAGGCCCGTCTCACCTTGCCTAGCAGCCGGAATGATGCACGAACAATGATCAGGACCAGTCTCTGCCACAGACCGGTTGTGGACTAAATTGGATAATCCGGGGTCCTCTGCCACAGGACTTAACGTCCGGACTTCCATCCAAGCAGTCAAGAGCCTTTAAGCCAACCCGGCAGACTGCAAGGTGAACTTTAGCTGTGGTGCATCCTCCAATAGAATCACCAGGCCCTCCTCAAGACACCAGCATTCCGCTCTGTCTTCCAGGTCCTCCCCTGGTTTCCTCCAGTGATTGGCTTCCTCCTGCAGGACGGACAGCACAGGATTACCGTCAAAGTGTAGGCCCAGTCAGCATAACTGGGCCTACCTGGTAGAGTTGAAGCCTCGGGCAAACCTGGTCCCGAGGCCAAGGACACACACACGCTCCTCGCGCCAGGAGGGCCGCGAGGGAAAAAGAGCACCCCTCAAAATGGCGTCTGCCCCTTAAGTACCCTTCCCCAGCATGCTCAGCGGGTAGACCACGCCCACTGAACTGTTCCCGGGGTAAGGTACCCAATACACTCTGTCCTGTCAGTCTTCCACATTGGCCTGGGGTGGTATCGCGACCTACAGGCAACAGGAGGAAGTCTGCCCAACACAGCCATAGCCGGAACAGAGGCTAATTTAACATAATTCTATACAGAGTCTGAGCCAAACTACCAGCTCAGACACCCACTAGATTTAACATAGCGCCCAGTCATTGGGAGCAGGGCGCTACATACTTCCCCTGCTGCATAAAGACACTGTCCTCAGTGTCTGGGGGAAAAAAAAAACTCCTCAAGCCTGAGGATTTGGTACCTGAACCAAAAAAACTTGGATGGGGAAGGGGAGAAAGGAAAGAGACAAGATATAACAATGACATGAAATTTTCAATAAGATAATAGCACAATATACATTATACATTATATATATTACACGTTACCACCCATCACTAACTATCTAGCCCTCCCTATTCTCTGGAGGTCTTGACAAAAGATCTGGGTACCTAAAAAGGAAACAAAACACAGCAAATAACTGTAACAATCCTAAAACATTTCTACAGAAGCAGAGCTACACTTCTTTTTAGAGGTGGAACTTTCCTTCTCTAATTTTAAAGCCTATACTGTATGATAAACGTAGGAAAGTCTCTCCCTACTCTATCGACCACTGCCACCTAGTGTCAGAGGCAACACATCAAAGTTCTTTAAGCAAGGGCCGTAGCAGTTGACATCTTGATCCCGATGTCCTCAACAACCCTATTCCTAACTGCCTAGTTTTCCCCAAATCCAGTTAGCATAGCAAAGACGAGAAGGCAAACAAAAAAAAATTCCTTCTCTTAGTTGAAAGTTTTTCTTCCTTGCAATAAAGAAAAAAAATGAAATTTCCAGACAAAGAGTTGCTTTTAAATACTCATAGGTAAAACCTGGGAAACAGCAAAGTCAGAGGTTTTCCTTGTTTGTCCAGGGTGGTAATAAAATAAGTAACATTGTCCTTCCCTGGTCTGCAAATGACTATCCGATCGGCGTGGATATGACGCCCGTAGCTCCAATCCATCTGGCACCCTTTGAACCTATCAGCCATGATGAACGAATAGTCCAGATTTCTAAATGGCTTTGGCACTTCCAAATAGTACCAGATGGCTTCTCTGCACCACTGCTCCCTGTTTGCCTCAATCTCCTGCATCATCTCTTTCGGCACATACGGGAACTCCAGACCGTACTCCTTGGCTACCCTTTTCATTATCACTCATTGTAGACGGGCGAGTCTAGGCAATGTCCGAGAACTCCCCTCCCGGGCAACACACACGAATCCGGTGACTTATTTACCATAGACTTGGTAGGTTTGAGAACAGTCCTCTTTACAGGCAAAGTCACTTTAGCAAAGTCCGGGGTTTCCTCCCTGGGGGTAGTTTCCCTGGAGTCCATATCTGCCCTCTCTGAACAGCTATGTGTTGAGGTAACATCTCCCATGTTGTTCCATAACAGTTCCCTAGGCATGGGCTCAAACAAATAGTCATCCCCAGCATCCGACAAAGAGTCTAGGTCAGAGTCTGCTAACTCTTCTGCCAGCAAATAATTGACCAAAGTCCCGATCACTTTACACCCAGATTTCTTACCAGATCCTGACGTGAAAGTCCCGGGAATATCATCGCTCACGGGGTCCGGTTCCGGTAAACACTGGGGTAGGCCTCGACCACGGGAAGCCTTCACGTATCCCACCTTCCGTTTCACGGGTGGGACGGGGACACATGCTGTGGATGTGGTATCCGCTGTAGTCTCCGCTGGTACCTCTGTGTTTGTAGCGACATCTCTTCCAGACTCACTTTCTGCAGCAGAGGTGGTGCGCACAGGCTGAACCGCAGGGGCGAATGCGACATCTTCCAATGTAGTGGTGCCTGTATCCCAGTCTATCTGATAGGCGCAGGGCAACGCAGGGGGTTGCTCCACCTCAAATAAGTATTCCCCGCAGGATGGGCACCGGGCAAATGGATGTAATTGAACTGCCAGTCCTTCACATCCAGGGCACAGCATGCCCAGCGCCTCTACATCTCCGCTTGTATAATGCACGAAGCATCCACGGGGCTTCAATCGGATCCCTGTATCTGCGAACAGGGCTCTGGATGGCGTAGCACTCACAGCGGCGGGCATAGGGAACATTCTAGGACCTGGCCTGAGTGGTGCCCATGAAATTAACGATGACATGCTGCTTTCCGATCCACTCACTTGATCTGGCAGCTTCCGGTCTTTGGCACCAAACACACTCACATGTCTCACGCAGATGGTGGGAACTCCTCCCCTTTAGGTTCTTTTTGTGTGTAGCTTGCAGATTTTTCTTTCCTGGCTCCGCCCACGGCCTACACAGTTAACAAAGTGATCTGTACCTTTACCCCTTTAGTTTCCGTTCAAAGAACAATCCAACACCTTCTTGTAGACTTTCAATAAAGCAAAAATAATCCTTTTTACAGTTGCGAAAGGTAACGGCAAATCCTGGACTCGAGCCCCCACGTGTAGCACTACCCCAGTAGGAGCTGCTGGTTTTAATTTGGGCCTTGCATGTTACCTCAGTATTGGTTGTCTAGGGGAAGAAAGTCTGTAGAAACTCCAATGTCCACACAAGATGTAATATGGATGAAAATTATTGAGAAAAATGGCATGGGTACCCCCCCACCCCCCTCCCCCCAGCCCACTACCAGCCCCTTTGAGTCTTGTATGGATATTAAGGGGAACCCCACACCCAAATTAAAAAAAGGCCCTATATACTCTGAACAGCAGAATACAGGCAGTGCACACAAGACAGGGACTGTAGGTTTGTTCCTAAGTATAATCTGTTTGTAATTTGGAACAGGTACATTGTTTAAGTGTAACTCCAGCCAAAAAATCAATTTTTAATCTTTTTGGAAAACACAGGGAAGGGTTATCACCCCTGTAACATTTGTTTTGCTGTCTGTGCATCTATTCGGAACATTTTACCACACTTTCCGTCCCAATGACAAATGTTTTTTGAAAATTTGGGGTTTTTATTGAAACAAGGATTGGCGATAAAGCATCAGTGGAGATGAGACACCTTTTTCCCATATTAACTCTTACAGGAGAGAATTTCCCTTCCTAGGGTTAGATTTCCTCTCACTTCCTGTTGTCTCCTTCCGTTTGCAAGTAGGAGTTGTTTGTAAGTTGGATGTTTGAAAGTAGGAGCCTGCCGTATATATTCTGCAGAAATTTGGCCCTTAGGTGTTGCTGTTGCCACAACACTGTAAGCCCTCACAGTGAAGCCTCGTACACACGACTGAGTTTCTCGTCCAAAACAGTCAAGAAAAGTGCCGCGAGAGTTTTTTTGTCGAGAAAAACGTTCGTGTGTATGGTTTTACGACGAGAAAATTGCTGAGAATCTCGACGAGAAAATAGAGAACCTGCTCTCTATTTTCTCGTCAGGATTCCAGATTTCCTCGTCGTGTTTCTCGTCGGCCTGTTTTGTGACGAGAAAATGGTTCGTGTGTATGCTTTTACGACTCTTCCAAAAGCGCGCATGCTCACAAGCAACTATGAGACGGGAGCGCATCTTCTGGATAAACAAGCCTTCGTAATGGAGAGAGCATATTCGTCACGCTCAAAAATATTTAATCGTTTAAATGTTCTGCATTGAAATCTTCGTTAGAATGTTACATTAATCAAAACGAGTGACCTTCTTTTGCTGCTGATATTCACACAGAGTTATGCCTTATTTTTAACCTTTTTCATGCTGCTCTTTATAAGATTTATGTGTATTATATCGTGCAAGTTTTTAGGAATAATTTAAATGGTTAGATTTTTCAAAATGATGTTAATTATAATTTCACAATGTTTTGATAGTGATCTCCCATTTAATTTTGGAATCTATATTATTTAAATTTCCCACCATGTTTTTGTGCTAATCAGATTTAGTTATTCTTTTGGGGGGGGTGATATCTGTCCCTTTTATTGTCAGTCAAATGTATCTGCTTACTCCAAAGCTTGATTTTGTTTATTTAAAAATACACATAGTCAAGTATGAACTTAAACAAAAATCACATTTATTCATGTTTATAAATTAAATAAAGAGAAGGCAGCGCTGGAGAAGCTGCTGCCATTTGTGCATCCCAGGGACCCCAGAGCACACAGCAACCCTGTGTGGACACTAAAATTGGGAGCTTGAGAAGGCCAACATTTCTGAACACAATCTGATGCTGGCCTCCCAGAGGTCAGGAACCGCAGCAGGTGATATATATGTCCCATGTGTGTGGTACTACAACAGGCTGCCTTCTGTCCGACCACAATGAAGCAAGGCCATCACTTCCTCTTCTTCCTGGCAACCTTCCCTGCAGCCTTTCCTGAAGCCTTCCCTGCAGCCTTTCCTGAAGCCTTCCCTGCAGCCTTCCTTCTTCGTTTGGCTGGAGGCTGGCCCACTGGAGGGGTACTCCTGTCAGGAGGAGGAGGTGGAGGTGTAGCAGAAGGGGGTGGGGCAGAAGAAGAAGGTGGAGGTGTAGCAGAAGGGGGTGGGGCAGAAGAAGAAGGTGGAGGTGTAGCAGAAGGGGGTGGGGCAGAATGTGGAGGTGTAGCAGAAGGGGGTGGGGCAGAAGGTGGAGGTGTAGCAGAAGGGGGTGGGGCAGAAGAAGAAGGTGGAGGTGTAGCAGAAGGGGTGGGGCAGAAGGTGGAGGTGTAGCAGAAGGGGGTGGGGCAGAAGAAGAAGGTGGAAGTGTAGCAGAAGGGGGTGGCACAGAAGAAGAAGGTGGAGGTGTAGCAGAAGGGGGTGGGGCAGAAGGTGGAGGTGTAGCAGAAGGGGGTGGGGCAGAAGAAGAAGGTGGACGTGTAGCAGAAGGGGGTGGGGCAGAAGAAGAAGGTGGAGGTGGAGATTGAGGTTGGGTCAGTTGGGCCACCTCACATATGGCGGTATTGGGGGTAATTTTCTCCATCACCCCCTTGTTGAGCAAGGTGATGAGCAGGGGCTCGCATAGGAGGCGTTGCTCCATGCTCATCACCCTGAACTTAGCCTCCACTAGGCCGGCAATGGCCTCTTCAGGGGATGTGGGCTCCTTGAGGGTGGCATGGGCCTCTTTAATAAGGGCCATTGCTGCCTCACTGGTGGTCCTGTCCCTCCTGCCTCTTTTGTGAAGCCGGATGGGAGGCACCTGGGATCTGGTGCTTCTCCTTTGCCCTGCCACCTCCTGTCTGCCACTGGGCCCTGCCACCTCCTGTCTGCCACTGGGCCCTGCCACCTCCTGGCTGGCACTGGGCCCTGCCACCTCCTGGCTGCCACTGGGCCCTGCCACCTCCTGGCTGCCACTGGGCCCTGCCACCTCCTGGCTGCCACTGGGCCCTTCCTCCTCCTGCCTGACAGTTTCCAGACCCTCCTCCTGGCTGATTTCATCCTGTGTATGAAAAAGGAACATATACACGGGACCATCTGCTAAGGTACGGGTCAACAATACTCTGTCGGACGCCTTTCCCATCGGAAATGGCACAAGACAGGGCTGCCCCCTGTCCCCCATCCTCTTTGTACTCACACTTGAACCATTCCTCCGTAAACTGACATACAACCCAGATATCCAAGGTATAAGTTCCTCCAAAAGAGAATATAAATACGCTGCTTTCGCAGACGATATTTTGTTGTTCCTGTCGAACCCACTGATCTCCCTACCAAACCTTCTTTCTGAATTTAAACAATTTCAGTTCCTCTCCCACCTTAAAATTAATTTCTCGAAATCCTTTGCCCTTAATATAACATTACCTCAACACATAGTTGATCAATGTAAGGCTAACTTCCCGTTCCAATGGAAACATGATTCCATCACATACCTAGGGATACAACTCCCTTCCAAACTCTCAAACCTCTACGCTAAAAACCATGTTCCTATCCTACACAGAATATCCTCTGATCTTGAAACATGGAACAAACCGCTTTTCTCTTGGTTTGGCAGAGCGGCGATCCTCAAAATGAATGCCCTCCCGAGAATACTCTATATATTGCAGGCGATCCCTATACATATACCTCCGGCCTTTTTTAAATCTTATAGAAACATATGCACTAAATTCTTATGGGGGAACCGTAGACCCAGAATCAGCTTTACGCAGCTCACCCGACCTAAAAGACTTGGGGGCATAGGCCTCCCCAACCTTCTCAATTATTACACTGCTACACACCTTACCAGGATAGTGGACTGGAATACTCAATCTCTCCACAAAGATTGGGTTTCCCTAGAAGCATCTTTTTCTGCTCTCCCTTTGGAGTCTCTCCCATGGTTACTCTCACCCCACGTCCCCTCTGAATTACACGTACACCCACTTATAGGCCCAACCTTGCAATGCTTCAAAAAGCTTTGCTACCGATCACCCATATCTTCGATTCCCGGCCCACTGACACCTGTAAAAATGAACCCTGGGTTCCCACCAGGTATGCACGCAAAGTTTCTTACCGATAACTGGACACAGAGCCCAATTAGATCACATCAGTTCTTCCTCCGGGGCAAACTATTGTCTACATCCCAACTCTCCTCCCAACTAAACAAGCCACCCATTCCCCCTTGGACATATATTTTAATTGCTCATTTTCTAAAATCCCTTAACAAGAATATACAATGCTCCAGAGAACTCACCCCTTTCGAAAAGCTATGTATCCAAACGACACCCCAATCTCATCTAGTTTCTACCACACATGAACTCCTCTTCGCCGAGATGAAAGCTAACGAGACCTTAGCCTGTAAGAACTGGGAGTCAGACCTCTCGGTATCTCTTTCAGCGGAACAATGGGAACTAATTTTCCTCAACATACATAAAGGGTCGACGAATGTGTCGACCCAGGAAAACGGCTTTAAGATCCAATCTAGATGGTACCGCACGCCCACCCTTCTGCATAAATATAATCCCACAATCCCAGAGGTTTGCTGGAGATGTCTCCGGGAAAGGGGAACCCTTCTCCATATCTGGTGGTCCTGTCCATCTCTAAAAGACTTCTGGGAAAAGGTATGCCATATAACCTCTCGAGTCACCTCATATCATTTGGACCTTTCCCCTTCTCAATTCCTTCTACACCATTCACCCCTGTCGCACAATTCCTATCACAAATCCCTAGCAATGCACATGATCAATGCGGCAAAGCAGTGTATCCCTATACACTGGAAATCGACTCACCAACCAACCATAAAAGAATGGTTTAACAGAATATGCAAAATTGAGGAAATGGAAAATCTTATACATATTGCAAGAGAGACTCCGTCATCATTTAGTAAAAAATGGGCCTGCTGGTTACACTATAAAACGACCCCAGAATTTGCAAACTCCCTGAACCCTGACAAAGGATAAATTACTCCTCTGAGAATTGTCATTAAAAATCTACGACGTGCCAGGATCTCCCCTTAACCCTAAACCTTACAAAGACACCTCTCTCCTCCTATATCTCCCCTATACAGATCCGCCCCTAGTTTCTCATAACACGCCCCTTGAACACCCCAAGGGGTCGGGGAAGTCAGAGACGGACCCCCTGCCAACGCCATCCCTTCCTGCCTCACTCCCCTCCCCTCGATCCCCACCCCACCCCTTCTCCTTCCACCACTTACCCCCTCCTACTTTCTCATCCACAAGCTTCTGTACAATACAACCACTAACATAGCTCCAGCCTACACTCCCGCATTCATACACTCTCAACGAAATAAACCTGTTTATAGCTCCTTCCCTCCCTTTCTGCCATATTGCACCTGTTGGCCTTTCCCTCCCACACAGACCAAAAGTCCATAACGGCATCCGTGAACCTACCTAGCTCTAACCTACCAACAAGATCTATCCCCGTCAATGGTAGTGGACTTTGACTAGACCCCACAACTACCTTGAATTAAGGTAGCCCACCCCAACACGGCCTAGTTCATGAAGGATGCACATAGCCATTTCATTTTCACTACCCGCAAGTTGAATTGTATGTGACACATGTTATTCATCCATGTTTTGTGGTTGTATTAATACCTTATTGTACTACTATTGTTCAAGATATCTGTAAATGCTTTTTACATTTCAATAAACTGTTTTTGGAAAAAAAAAAAAAAAAAGAAAAAGGAACATAGTTTGATATGTTGGTTTAATCTTTGCATCAAACTTTGTAATCCTTTGTAATGTCATCTTGACATATTTGTCAAACATTAATTTTATCCCAATACATTTTCAGTTAATACTATACCTGGCTCCAGATGGCCAAATCAGGATCATCCAGGATGGCTGCCTCCTCTTGCTCCAGAGAAGGCTCAGGTTGGCTGCAGGGAAGTCTGGGGGGAAGAGTGGAGAGTGATGGCCTTGGCTCAATGTGGTCATCCAGAAAGGACATCCTGCTGTAGTACAACAAAATCGGGACATAAACATCATCTGCTGCTGCTCCTGACCTCTGAGAAGCCAGCACCTTAGAGCGTTCAGTCCTGTAGGTACCTCTCAAGCTCCCAATTTTAGTGTCCACTTGTTTTGCTGTGGCTGTGGGCACCTTGGTATGCACAAATGGGAGCAGCTTCTCCAGCGCTGCTTTTCTCACCCCTCTTTTTTTATGGATGGGGTTTTTCGTCTCCCACAGAGCCGGCAGCTCCCTTACACGGTCAATAAATTCCGCCAGGAACTCTTTGTCGCTAATAAAGACATTCATATTGTATCTGCAAGTTAAATAAATTATATTTACCTAATGTGAGGCAAACAGTCTAACCTCCTTAACATCCTAGTCACCATATATATCCTCCAACAATCTCAAGACAGTATAGGCCAACAATATTTACAAGTCACAAAATCACATACCTTCGTTCGCACGTCCGTCACTTGAACTCCTCTCTCCGCACACCGAACGTACTATAGTCACATGTGTGTTTGCTATATACACACCACGCATGCGTCAAAATTCGAACACGTCGCTCCGCACACGTCGCCCGCCCATGACATTCTAACTAACATCTTTTCCCCGCCCCTTCTCTTTCGGCGCGCAGACAGATATGGCGGAGTTACAGCAGGTGTCTGATAATTCCGCAACTAACGAGGAGACAAGCCCGGAGACCGAGGAAACGTCACGATCAAGGAGGAGATTCAAGGCATCGAATATGTCTTTTGCCGAGATGGCGGAGATGGTGGACATCTTGCTCAAGGCTGATTATGATGCCAAGCATGGGCCGTATAGCAAACCAAATAGAAGGAAGGCCAAAAGGTCTAAAGTTGTGAAGAGTCTGAAGGCGAATTTCGGGGTGAAACGCTCAAATGAGCAGCTCAGAAAGAGGTGGTCAGACCTCAAACTGATGGAGCCAGACCAGTTGAGGAGCATAAAGAGAATGCTCGCTAAAAGTAAGTAAAAAGTAGACTTTTCTGCTATTAATCTTTTTATAAACTGACATGTTTTTTTTTTTTTTTTTTCTCATATTGGACTCCCTTCCAAAATGTAATATTTTGAACTTGGTTGGGCACAGTAATCGTTCGTTACGTTACCGACACTTCATTCAGCCACTATCCGCGGTTTTGGCTTATTTTAGAGCCACAAAAGTAATTAGACATCTGCCATTTTTGATCAAATATTGTTGATAATTTTTTAGTCTAGATGATGTGTTTGTAAAGAGAATGAAATGCAAACTTTTATCAGTGTAAAGGAGAGGACACTCAGCAGCTGCTTCCACATCTGTACTTTGGAGCACTATAGTGTGGGCCACCAGACCCGCCTTTTTTGGGTGTCCCACACAGGTGCATCAGAGAATTTTTGTGGTGCCTCCATGTCAAATAAATTACATCCAAATGTGAATACTAAACATATTTTGGGTCATAAATAATGCATTCTTCTTTAAATTCCGCACAAACACACACTTGTAGCCCACTTCCAAGCAATTTAGCCTGTTTTTATTTTAACAATGAAATTTACAGTGTAATAAATAGACCTTTTGTTTTATTCTCATAGGGGAGAGAAGACTGGGAGGAGGACACTCCAGGGAGCACATGCACCCCACAACTTCCAAGCAACCCCAAACTCCCAAAGACCCACAACCGAAGGATGTAGAGGAAGTTGAGGTGGAGGAAGGAGAAGTGCAGGAAGGAGAGGTGGATGACGTTGTGGATCTGGTCACCACAATAGGTCAGTATCTGTCACCACAGCTTCAGGTAAGAGAGGTAGGCCTGCAGAGTTATAATACCTTTTTTTTTTGGTTTTTAGGGGATGTAAATGTTGTGAAGGATAGTACACGGTTCTCTGCTGACAGTGCCCTCCGCCTCATCCAGCAAGTGATGGAATGTAGCACGGAACTGGACCTAATTAAACAAAGAATCCATGTGATGGAACAAACATTTAAAGACATTCTCGATGTTTTGGGGAGAATTCAATAAGCCACCCAAACACATTTGTTTTTACATGTTTGTTTTTGTAATTTTTTGAATTTTTTTGACAATCAAACCAGCCAAAAATTGAATATGCACACAGTGTGTCAACATGTGCTATCTGCCATCAGGGGATATCCATGTACGTCTTTTGTGGGTGCAACCCCTTCCTCGTATCTAAAGTCGGTGAACTGAGGAAGGGGATGCACCCCCAAAACACGTCCATTGATCACCCCTGATGGCAGATAGCACATGTTGACAATAGGGATCAGGATTGTAAACTTCCTAGATGAAAAAAATCCCAAATGTGTGCATATTCAATTTTTGGCTTGGCAAGGGGTGGCAGGACCCCATATTAGGACGGGCACATAGAGACATAGTTTGTGTAAGTGAATGTCTCCGATTGCTCAGAGGTATCCAGTGTTGTAATTTTTGAAATGCAACTGTTATTTTTGTATTTTCATAAGCAAAAAATTGCCGGGTTGGGGCCAGGCCAACCCAAAAAAAAAAAAAAAAATTAATGAAGAGAATGTGCACAGAGTAAAATATTTGACCACAAACAACGTGTAGCTTCTTTTTATAATACCCTCTAAGCTTATTTGGTTCTTTTGTAAGGTTACATAGTGAAATGGTTGTTATTTACTAAAGTAAAATACACTTGCCACTACAAATGCACAAAGACAAACTAGGAGACAGGAAAGAACAAATAATTAAAGGTTTAAACAAGCTTTTTATTGGGATACTTAGACATAGGCTGGCATAGGAATTGCCCCCCTACCCGTGAAATACTCCATGTATTTGTCCCGAACCTCACGGGCATTTTGGGGGGGGCAAGCCAGGACGGGCAGATTCCAGGCCCGGCAGGGGATTTGCAGGGGAAAGTCCAGCCTCTGGCAAAACTGAGGCCATATATGAATTCGATTTGCGGCAAAGAAAATTGTGTAGCACACAGCAGCATAACACTACATAGTTTATTTTGTAGTCCGCCAAGTGGATGGAAGTCATAAAAAGGCGGAACCGGCTGGCCATTATGCCGAAGGCATTTTCAACGACTCTTCGGCCCCTGGCCAGCCGGTAATTGAACACCCTCTTCTCTGGGGTCAGGGTCCTCTGAGGAAATGGCCTCATAAGATGCCGTCCGAGCCCGAAGGCTTCATCAGCCAAAAAAACAAAGGGGAGTCCTTCAATATTCCCTGCATCCGGTGGCAATGCAAGGTCGTCACTCTGGAGACGGAGGGCAAACTCTGTCTGGATGAAGGATCCCCCATCGGACATCCGGCCATTTTTCCCTACATCAACATAGAGGAATTCATACTGTGCTGACACCACCGCCATCAGCACAATGCTATGAAACCCCTTGTAGTTGTAGTAGTAGGACCCAGAACGGGGTGGCGGCACGATGCGGACGTGCTTCCCGTCTATGGCACCACCGCAGTTGGGGAAGTCCCACCGCGTGGCAAACTCCGATGCCACAGTCTGCCATTCCTGTGGCGTGGAAGGAAGCTGTGGAGTGAAACAAGATGAAATAATCTTAGAAAACCAAAGTCATACATTACAAGGAAATTCTATCCAAAAAAATTAGAGGCCAACATCAATCAAATTCTACGTTTATTAAGGTGTTTAAAATAAGTATAATGGAAGGCTCATTTATCATATTTATCACCCCCTCTGATGGGCTATTACTAAATTATTTTGGGGGGGGAGATGTGTTTGGCCACAGGATAGCATTGCAGTGGCGGTGCGTCCAGAGTGGGCGCTGGAGCACTGCCCCCTCTCTTGGGGAAACACTGGCAGGCTGCTCTGCCAATCATGTTCACCAAGTCTGTTTAATGGTAACATGATTGGCTGATGCAACATGAAGGGAAGGAGAAGACATCAAGGACAGAAGAAGGATGGCGCTGACCACAAGAAGGTAAGTGCAGGGCTGGGGGGAAACTGGCTGCATTAGAGGGGACTAAATGGCTGCATTGGAGGGAACAAAATGGCTGCATTGGAGGGGACAACTGGGGGCGTTTAATAGGCACCAGAGCAAAAAAGGAGGAAGTTTATTTCCTAAATTGGGGTTTGAACCCCCAAACATTTGGAGCAACAGGCGCCCCTGCTGGAAAAGTTAGTGAAGGGAAATATTTATGGAGGAGAAAAAAGGGGCAATCTAAAGCATCCAACATGCATGGGGACAAAGGGGACATTCTCAGCATATTACAATCATGGTAATTAGGGAAGGATGAAAGAAATACAATACATTAGCATACATGTAATACATAAAATGTGATGTTAAGGGAGCAAACTTACCCTAATATAGTCCTCCTGCAGGACTTGGATGATGGCAGAACAGGTGTCTGGGATTATGAGGCCCAGAGCCTGGGGGAGATGCCTGTGGTGAACTTCAAGTCCTGAAGACTTCTCCCTGTCGCCAGGTAACGCAACGTGGCGATGAGCCTCTGCTCAGCACTAATGGCTTCCCGCATAACGGTGTCCTTCCTGGTAATATAGGGGGACACCAAAGCCAACAGTTCCTGAAAAAACGGGGTCAGACATCCGCAGAAAATTCCTGTAGTCCTCAGGATTATTCTCGACGATCTCCCGCAGCAGAGGCATGTGGCAGAATTGGTCCCGCTGGAGCAACCAATTCTTGGTCCATGAACTCCTCCTCACACCATTCATGGACTGGTCTTGGTCCAAAACAAGCAGACCAACACCAAGCGCACGCACAGCACGAACTCGACGACGAGAACGTCCAGGCGACATGGCTAGGAAACGGTCGTCTTATCAGAACGTACAGAACAGAACGCACTTTAGAACAGCAAGGCCTATGAATAACGAACTGAAAAACAGAAACGAACAGGCAAGAACACACTGTAAAACAGATACGACCTGCCTAGACGCCCTGAAAGTCAAGATACGAACCCACAAGCACAAACTGAACGGCAGAAAACGATCTGAAAAGTACGAAGACTGAAAAGCGCGAATCGTCTCTTCCCAAACTTTTACTTCACACGCGGTAACACGAGATCAGCAAAAGCAGCCCAAGGGGTGGCGCCAAGAAAAAAGATCTTCCCCTTTATAGTGCCGTCGTACGTGCTGGACGTGAGCGCGGAGAACAACGAGGAAATTGGGAAATGACAGTGTGTAGGCATAGAAAGCTTGACGAGAAAATCGACAAGCTTAACAAGAATCTCGTCAAAAAAAACGACGTGTTTTTTACGACGAGAAACTCGGTCGTGTGTACGAGGCTTGACTCTTAGTGGGCGCTTGAACGCCCTGCTGTGAACTATTATATCAAGAATTGTAATTACATGCCATTGTTGAACAGTGGTAGGAAAAATTGGGCCTTTGGTGGTGGTGCTGGTGCCACAACACTGTAAGTCCTCACAGTTACTCTTGGTGGGCGCAGGAATGGGCCCAGCTGTGAAATATTAGATCAAGAATTGTAATTACTTGCAACTGTTAAACAGGGGCAGAAAAATTGGGCCTTTGGTGGTAGTGGTGTTGCCACAACACTGTAAGCCCTCAGTTACTCTTGGTGGGCGCAGGAATGGGTCCTTAGGCACTGGTGCCACAACACTGCAACCAACTGCACTGTCACTGCTCACCATTCTCGTGGCCTCCTCAAATGGTGCCAGGACAGTGCATGCATCGCTGATCATGGCCCACTGGCGTGGGGAAAAAAATCCACACTCCCCTGACCCTGTCCTGGTGCCATATTGCAACAGATACTCATTGATGGCCCTCTGCTGCATGTGCAGCCGCTGCAGCATGGCCAACATAGAGTTCCACCTGGTGGGCATGTCACAGATTAGGCAGTTCTTGGGCAGGTTGTAATCCTTTTGCAGGTCAGCCAGCCGAGCACTGGGATTATATGACCGACGGAAAATGCCCACAGAGTTTCCTGGCCTGCTTCATGACCTCCTGTAAGCCTGGGTACCTGTCCAAGAACCGCCAAGAACCACCAAGTTAAGGATGTGAGCCAAACAGGGCACATGGGTCAGTTGTCCCTGTCGGAGGGCTGAGAGGAGGTTGATGCCATTGTCGGAAACCACCTTTCCTGGCTTAAGCTGGCATGGCGTCAACCACCTCTGAGCCTGTCCCTGCAGAGCTGACAGAATCTCTGCCCCAGTGTGGCTCCTGTCCCCGAAGCACACCAGCTCAAGCACTGCATGGCATCTTTTTGCCTGCATACTTGCGTAGCCACTTGAACACCTACGGAGCACCGCTGGTTCTGAGGACAAAGCACAGGAAGAGGCCATGGAGGAAGAAGAAGAGGAGGGGGTGGAAGTGAGAGGTGTGTCAGAATCACCAGTAGTAAAATTTTGGAGGCGTGGTGGCGGAACAACCTCCAACACTACTACACCTTGTCCTGCATCCTTCCCAGCTGCCAGCAGAGTCACCCAATGCGCTGTGAAAGATAGGTAATGTCCCTGTCCATGCCTGCTGGACCATGAGTCAGCAGTAATAAGCACCTTACCACTGACCGCCCTGTCCAGCGAGGCCAAGACATTGCCTTCCACATGCCGTAGAGAGCCGGAATTGCCTTCCATGAGAAAACGTGGCGATTGGGAACCTGCCACTGAGGAACTGCACATTCCACAAACTCACGGAAGGGGCAGAGTCTACCAACTGAAAAGGCAGCAGTTGAAGTACTAGCAATTTAGCCAAGCTAGCATTCGACCGCTGGGCATGTGGATGGCTGGGAGCGAACTTCTTTCGGCGGTGCAGCAGCTGGGGCAGGGAAATTTGCCTGGTACAATCTGACGTCGGTGTACCGATAGCAGATTGCCTGCAAGTACTTGGCTGTGACACACCTAATTCTACACCTTCATTCCTCTCAGTGCAGGTTTTAGAGAGGACTGAAGGTATAGTGAGGTTGGAGATCCCAGCTGATGAGGAGCAAGGAGAGGTCCGCTTTGTTTTTTGGTGTGGGTCTTTTAGGTAAGCTTGCCAACGAACTTAATGGCAGGTCGACATATGTCTGGTTAGGCTTGTGGTGCCCAAGCGGCTGATGTTTTGGCCACACGAGATACGCTTTAGACATATGTTGCAAATGGCAACGGTGCAATCTTCTGCACACGTCTGAAAAAAGGCCCACACCAAAGAACTTTTGGAATAACGTGCAGAGACAGCAGCACCCTGCACATGCGGAGCTCTGCGGTGTGATGCAGTCGGTGTGCTGCCCTTAAGCTGGCCCCTGGAGGGCACCCTGCCTCGTTGGAGATGTGCCTCCTTCTCCTCCTCCTCCTCTCTCCTATCAGGCACCCATGTGGAGTCAGTGACCTCATTATCCCCTCCCTCCTCATCACTGGAGCAAATTTGGCAGTATGCTGCAGCTGGGGGAATATGACTGCCAGATAGCTGTTCTTGTTGGGCACCCCCTCTCTCTGGGCTCAATTTACTACCCCCTCTCTCTGGGCTCACGTTACTGCCTTCCTCCAGCTGGATTCCATCATCGGAGCCTTCAAAACCCTGGGCATCCTCCTGGAGCATGTACCCAATACTGTGGTCAAACAGTTCGGGAGACTCCTCAGGAGGACATGGTGGGGATAGGGAAGGAGTGACTGATGCCATTGAGCCGAGGGAAGAGGCCGCTTTGGCAGCTGCTTTGCCAGACAAAGTACCCTGAGCCTGGGTGAGAGAGGATGAGGAGGATGAGGACGGCTTGGTCATCCACTCTACCAAGTCTTGGGCATGTTGCGGCTCAACATGGCCAGCTTCCAAAAAGAAGGACAAGCGTGTCCCACGGCCACGTGCTGATGAGGATGCACCGTGTCCATGACCAGCACTGTTGCCTCTAGACACAGAGCCTGCTTGCCCTCTTTTATTGCCTCGTGACTGTCTGCCTCTCTTTGTTTGCCTTCCAGACATACTAATGGCCTGCAGTGAGATGTAGCTGCACAAAGGTGGGATGTATATATATATATATATATATATATATATATATCTGTACTGATAATGCAGCTATCAGAATCAACTGCCTGCTGTGGTATTAGTATGGGAAAAGCAGCAATTGTCTTCAGTTAGTTTTAGGTGAAAACTGTGCAGAGGACACAGAACACTAACTGAAAATACTTGCAGCTCTCTGCCTGTGGTTTTATTATGAGAACACCACTATTAGTCACTAACTGTATTCAGGTAAGCTTTAGGTGTACGCTATGCAAAGCACACAGTACACTAAGTGAAACACTGACTGCAGCTAGCACAATCACCTGCCTGCTTGTCACAGTATAGAGAATAACAGGAATGGATCTAGCTAAACTGAATACAGTTTATAAATATATATACAACACCTAGGATGCATATATATCCTCTACACACTGTAACTGCAGCTAACTGACTCGCCTGCCTGCTCCATCTAATTCAATATAAATGACACTGTCTCTCTCTATATTGTCTCTTTAAACAACTCCAACACACTACACAAGGCCGCCAAGCCGGCGGCGTTATATAGAGTGGGGCGTGTACTAAACCCCCTGAGCCATAATTGGCCAAAGCCACCCTGGCTTTGGCCAATTACGGCTCTCTGTTCAGACGGCGCTGTGATTGGCCAAGCATGCGGGTCATAGTGCATGCTTGGCCAATCATCAGCCAGCAATGCACTGCGATGCCGCAGTGAATTATGGGCCGTGACGCGCCACTCAAATTTTGCGCGAACGGCCCATAATGTTCGCAATTCGGCAAACAATCGAACAGACGATGTTCGAGTCGAACATGGGTTTGACTCGAACACGAAGCTCATCCCTATAATAAGATGTTTGGTTGGCCAAATGTCCAACCCAGTTTCCTATAGCACATTTATTGGGATCTACCAATTTCTGTTTTCTGACTGGAGGTTGTCTAGTTGACACCTGAACTGTTAACCCACAAAAGGTAATCTTTTGGTATTTTTTTTGATTAACAGTCACTGAAGAATTAAAACACACCACTAGTTTTTCTATGAAAGGTTTTATTTAAGGCTCATAAAATGAGTTGTTTTTTTTCATCCTGAATGTATATGCGGTACAAGATTTTTTATTATACATAATATCCTGTATTTACACAAGCATAACAGTAACAGGGCCAAACAATATTTCTTGGTGCACTTTATATTGAACACAGCCAAGAAAAAATTATATTCTGGCCTAAAACCACAAGTTTTAAATTATCATTAGTTCCTGAAGAACTAAGAACAAAATAAAAATCTCCCCAAATCTCCCTAGATCATCTCATTCAGAGCACAAACTATACAGTTAAAACATACTTCCCCATCACTGTATATATCTTGTTAAATTTGTCTTGGCTTGACTCATCTAAATTTAGTAATCCAGCATTCAACCGATAATTAAAACAAAAAACACCTAGTCACAGGCATATAATGATTGCATTACAGTTGTATGAGAATGGGGTCATTCCTTCACATATTGTTCTGATTTATTTTACCTTATCTTTAATATATACTGTGGCAGGCAGGTGTTTCCTTTGACATTGCACCTTGAAATGAATGTTTGAAGGCAGCTGTCATTACATTAGCCTCCTTTTTATAATTTGGCCAGAGAAAACTTATTCTAGTTTTGCTGGACCTTTTAAATGACTGTACATCATTAATTTTAAATCAATGCAAATGAAAATAGCTGGGTCAATGAGTGCTAGCTGAAATTGCAATTACAGCTAGAAAATAACATTGTTTTTCTCCACTAGTGTCATTATTGTCATTGTAATGTACTTGGGATTCCTTTTTTAATTTGTTTATAATGTGCACTGATGGCAGTGGAGAATAGATATAGATGTGAGTGAAAAGGTTATTACTGTAGATGACCTTAAAGAAAACCATTAGCAAGGCAGCAAGAGTGTAGATATCAGAATATACATTTATTATATTGAACAAGGTTATAGATATTGTATACTGGATTGTATGGTTTATGCTGCTAAAAGATCCTTATTATTTTTTTGTTTATTACATTTTTATTGAAAAACCATCACAGGTTACAAGGCAGGTGTAGCCAGTTCACAAACAGCGAGGGACTCCATAATAGTTATACAAAAGGAATATTCCCATATAAAGAAAAAATGAAAAGAAAATCGGATACAAAATATAAATCACTGTACAGTGGCATGAAATATAGGTATGAATTGTTCTAAGTAATTACAGGACCACATTCATCTGCCATCCAGATGTAATAATGGTCTTTGGTATTATGTAGAGAGAGAGAAGGGACATTTAAAAAAATAGAAGGGAGAAAAGAAAAAGAGAAAGAGAAGAGGGTGGGGTTGGGGTAGAAAAGTAGGTCTTTGATAGAGAAGGTCTAAGCAGATGCTGTAACCAGTATGACCATAAGTTACACGTGAGACTTTATCAGTGTCAACAATCATCTTTATATATAATATCCAAGTAAGAGGAGGTATATTTGAAAGTGAACCAACAGGCCCATATATTGTGGTAAATGTTAGCTAAGTTTCAGGATTAATTTGTGAACTCTTCCATGTGGTAAAAATGATCAATTGTTTGGAACCAGCGTTTCATGAGGATTATAGGTTTCTGTTTCCAATATAGTGGAATAAGAGATTTAGACACGTTCTACAGGTGAGGGATAAGAGAATATTTATACCAGCCTATTGGTTCACTTGTACAAAGGTAAAACACGACCCATGGATCATCCGGTACCTCAAATCCTTGAATGTTTTTTTTCCAATTTAAGACCCATAAAAGCATACAAGGGGGCATTCCCACCAGATGTGAGTGTGTTTTTGACGACTGCACTATAGCCCTCCAACATACATCAGAGACTTCAGGAAAGTTAACATCCACTGTTTGAAGTTAACATATGCCATTTCTGAAGAAATGGAGGAGATGTGAGACAGTTGCAGAATCTGGTCTTTTTGTCACCTGACACACTAGGGTATTCAGAAGAGCTGAGACTTAAAAGAGCGAGACAAAATTGGGAAATAACATGCCTCAGAGGGGTGATGAGAGAACATCTTCAATAGGGTTTAGGTCCTTCAGTGATCACAAAGGCTAGGGCAGCATCTTGACAAATTTGGATAATTGTGTATAGCATCATTTATCCATAAAGGATAGTGTGAGCATATTTATGAGGTACTCCAGGGGTAACACATTTTTTTTCTACCACATTATGTAAAAGTAATGGTTGGTAGGGGAGCCAGAATTGAAAGTGGGCATCCATGGAGATAGGTAGAAAATAGGAGTGGCCCAAAAAAGCATCAGCAAAGAATTAAAGGGCCAGTTGTACTTCATATGAATAGAATCCCACACTGCCAGGGATGTTATGGTTATTTGAGAGATATGGTTAGATACTAGTGCTAAAATATTTTTTCCAGCATACCTTACATTTAGGTATACCAGTAATGAGATGCTCTGAAAATGATAGCATGTTATTTGCAATTTGGAAAGTTGGAAAATAATATACATAGAGTATCAGCTGACCCGAATATAAGCCCAGGCACCTAATTTTACCACAAAAAAATTGGGAAAACGTATTGACTCGAGTACTGTATAAGCCTAGGGTGTCCATCTGCAGGCCTCACTGTGTCCATGTGAATGCCTCACTGTGCCCATGCCTCACTGTGCCCATGCCTCACTGTGCCCATACCTCACTGTGCCCATACCTCACTGTGTCCATTCCTCACTGTGCCTCACTGTGTCCATGCCTCACTGTGCTCATGCCTCACTGTGCCCATGCCTCACTGCGTCCATGACTAGACTTACGTTTAACATGGGAGTATATGGAAGGAGTGCCCGGCTTTGAAAAATCGGTGCTCCCCGGCCGTAGGTCTCCCAGACAACAAACTTTGCACACTTATATATGGAGAGTGGGGCTATATGTGTGCTAAGTTTGGCTGGTACCGGGTCCCCAAAGTCCGGGAGATCAGGTGCAAAAAGGTGACTCGAGTATAAGCCGAGGGGGGGCTTTTTCAGCACAAAAAAAGTGCTGAAAAACTTGGCTTATACTCGAGTATGTACGGTAACATAATATACAATACATAACATCATTTGTAAAATTGTGAAATATTATACATAACATAAATGACAAATCCCTGGTCTCCTACAATATGAAAGATGCAAGTGTTATTAAATCTAGTCTGTTACATGTGCATGGATGTTGTTTTTATTTTTATTATACAAGTTTTTCTATAACCCCAAAAGTTTGAGCAGCGCTTAACAAAATTAAGTGAGACATGGCAGTTACATAACAATTTGGTACAAGAGGAATCAGAGGGCCCTGCTAATTAGAGCTTACAATCTAATAAGGGAGGGTCAATTGATACACAAGGTAATAGCTGTGGGGGATGAGCTGATGGAGGAAGTAAAACAGTGTATTAGTTAGAAGCATTGTAGGCTTTTTTTAAAGAGAAAGGTTTTCAGGGATCATCTAAAGATGAATAGATTAGGGGACAGTCGGATGGATTGAGGTAGGGAGTTCCAAAGGATGGGAGAAGCTCTGGAGAAAACATGGAGACGAGCATGGGAGGAGATGACAAGGGAGCTAGAGAGCAGGAGGTCTTGGGAGGAGCGAAGGAAGCAGCTTGGTTGGTATTTTGGGACTAGGCTAGGGATGTAGCTGGGGGCAGAGTTATGGATGGTTTTGTAAATTATTGTTAGTACTTTGAATTTTATTTGCTGGGTGAGTGAAAGCCAGTGGAGGGATTGGCAGAGAGGGGTGGAGGACACTGAATGGTTGGTAAGGTTGATGAGTCTTGCAGCAGCATTTATTATGGACTGAAGGGGGGATAGTCTATGTAAAGGTAATCCAATGAGGAGGGAGTTGCAGTAGTCGAGGTGAGAGATATCCAGGGAGTGAATTAGAAACTTGGTGGTGTCATTAGTTAAAAAGGAGCGTATTCTTGAAATGTTGTGGAGGCTAATGCGGCATGATTTGGACAGGGATCGGATGTGGGCCTGAAAGGACAATTCAGAGTCTAAGGTTACCCCTAGCACCCTAGCATGTGAGGACGGACTGATAGATGTGCCATTGATCTTGACAGAAGAGTCGGGGGAAGGGGCACGTGGGGGAGGAAATATTAAGAGCTCGGTTTTAGATAGATTCAGTTTGAGGAAGTGATTTGACATCCAGGCTGATATGTCTGTTAGTAAATCAGTGATGCATGAGGAGACTGATGGGGTGAGCTGAGGGACAGAGAGATAGATTTGGCTATCATCAGCATATAAATGGTAGTGGAAGCCATGGGAGGCTATCACCTGACCCAGGGAGAACGTGTAGATCGACAATAGTAGAGGTCCAAGGACAGAACCTTGGGGGACCCCAACCGTAAGAGGAGTTGAAGAGGAGGACACTAAAGGTGTGGTGAGATAGGTAAGATTCAAACCAACTGAGAGCGCAGCCATGGAGACCAAGCAAATTGAGTTTTTTGAGGAGGAGGGGGTTGTCAACTGTATCAAAGGCAGCGGAAAGGTCCAAGAGTAAGAGTACGGAATAATGACTGTTGGTTTTGACTGTTAGTAAGTCGTTTGTGAGTTTTAGGAGGGCAGTTTCTGTGGAGTGTCATGGGTGAAATCCCGACTGAAGGGGATTAAGAAGGTTATTCTCGATGAGGTGGTCGCTTAGTTGTAGACTAAACGTTAAAGGAGTTTGGAGGCAAAAGGGAGTAAAGAGATGGGTCTTAGGTTGTTAAGATTGGTGGGGTCCAGTGAGGCCTTTTTTGGTATGGGAGTGACTAGCGCATGCTTTAGTGGGTTGGGGAAGATGCCAGTAGAGAGGGAGAGGTTGAAGATATGAGTTAAAGAGTGTAGGATAGAGCCAGATGGTGTCAAGTACCTGGTTTGGAGGCTGAGATGCCGAGAGGGCTCCCCTTGCGACTGAGTGCAGTACACCTCTGAGGTTGGGTACAGAGGGTGTAGTGCACAGAGAAGCACAGGTTGCCAGAGGGATCCAGGATAGAAGAGCTGGTGGAAGCCTGGAGAACACTGGAGGACACAGGAACACCGCTGGGCTGAAGTCTCTCAGAATCCTTGGTGACACTTGGCAAGGTGTGCACAAAGAGCAGCAGTGAAAGCCAGGCTGAAGGTCAAACACCATAGATCTAACAGGCAGGTTGCAGAAACAGAGGCAAGCCAAAGGTCTGGTAACAGGAGGCAGGCAGGAACAGATAACTGAGGCAAAGTCCGTGGAACAAGCAGGGGTCAGGCACTGGAGAAGGTAACAAGTCGGTAAAGCCAGCCAGAGGGTCAAACCAGGAGAGCAGATCAGACAGGTCAGGAACAAGCCGGGTCACAACGGGAAATCCAAACAGCAAGAGTATAGAGGCTCAGGAACACAGGAAGGCTGGCGACAATCCAGCAATGTGATGGACTCAGCAGCAGTCTTATATAGGCCATTAAGTGGCCGCATCTGTCACATTGTGCGTACGCTGATTAGCGCCTTTGCGCATGCGCGTACGCATGTTAGCACCATTGCGGACCTGCGTACGCCTGTTCTCACTTCTCACACTAGTGCGCACGGCAATGTGCAGGAAGCATCCATTACCAGTACTGCCACTATTGCCAGTTCTCCTACGATCATTTCCTTGACAGATGGTGATCGTAGTATTTGAGAAGGAACAGGGTCCAGGGGGCAGGAGGTTAGGTGGGCATTAGAAAAAAACTTTAGTGACTTCCTCTATAGTAGCTGGGTTAAAAGAGGGAAGTATTGTTTGGTAATGAGGACAATGAGTGTAAAGTGAGGGAGATATCCGTAGAGTGGAGATCTCAAGACAAATTGTCTCAATCTTATTTTTGAAGTGATTAGCAATCTCCTGGGCAGTGAGTATGGTAAGTTAGTGGATGGAGGTAATGGAGGATGAAGTAGAGTGGTAAAGGTAGAAAATAGTTGATGGGAACTGTGTGAGAGGGTGTTATTGAGAGTGATAAAGTAGGTCTGTTTGGCAGTGTGGAGGCAGGAGACAGATTTATATTGGCTGAAATCTTGCTGTGACTTAGTCTTATGCCACAGACGCTCAAGAGAGCGGCTATGTTTTATGAGCCTTTTGGTATTGTCTGTCTGCCAGGGTTGTAGCGGTCGGGGCCTGATTCTGTGCGTAGTCAGGGGGCGAAGGTATCCAGGGTGGATGACAGTGAACTGTTGTAGACAGAAGTGGCCAGGTTGGGGCAGGACAAGGATGAGATTTTGTCGTAGAGACCATCTGTAGCAGAAAAAAGAAGAGAAGGGTTAAGATCGCAAAGGTTTCTACGGGTAATAATTTGGTAGTTGGAAGGCAAGTTTGCGGAAGATAAGGAGAGAGTGAAACTAACAAGGTGGTGATCAGAGAGAGGAAAAGGAATATTGGAGAGGTTGTACAGAGTGCATAGGTAGGAGAATATGAGGTGAAGGCAGTTGCCAACAGAAGCGTGTGTCCATTTTGTCCATTGTTTTAGGTCAAAAAAGGAGGTTAGGCTCAGCAGCTTACAAGTAGAAGGAGTGTTAAGATTAACAGGGATGTTGAAGTGACCAAGAATGATTGTTGGAATTTCAGAAGAGAAAATGTAGGGTAGCCAGGCAGAGAAGTCGTCAAGGAAGCTTGATACCGGTCCAGAAGGCCGATAGATCACAGCAATTCTTAATGAAACTGGAGAAAATAGACAAATAGATTGAGCTTCAAATGAGGTTGAGGGACAGAGAGGGGGGTGGATGAAGAACCTGAAAAGTGCTTTGAGGGGATAGTAGGATTCCAACACCACCTCCTTTCCATCCACTAGGCCTGGGAGAGTGAGTCCACAGGAGGCTACTATAGGAGAGGGCAGAAGGAGAAGGAAAGTCAGATTCTTGAATCCAGGTCTCATTAAATGCAAGTAGGTTCAGGGAGATTGTGATAAATAGGTCATGGACGGTGGTGAGTTTGTTACAAACAGAGCGGGCATTCCAAAGGGCACATGAGAAGGGGAGGCTGGTTCTAGGCAATAGAAATTAGATTTTGTGGATTGCGGCTGCTATCAGAGGATGGGGGGTGCCGGGTATGTTGGCCAAAGTGATGGCGGCCCAGGATTTGGGGAAATATCTCCAAAATTGGGAGTATGACTTTTATGGGGTGACACGTCCCAATTTCCTGCAGGTTTTATTGGTATATGGGTTCAGAATTAGCAGGAGCTGATGCGTGCAGTAATAAGGTGAAGACAGGAGTGAGGGTGATATATATAAGCTGTGGGTGGAGAAGAGGAATGAAGAAGAGATTAAGGAGAGTGGATGCAACTGTGAGAAGGAAAAGTAGGGAGTGCATGATACATAATGGTGAGATTGAGGGGAAGCCTGGATAAGGGATGAAAAAGTTTGATGGAGAATCAGGTCACCTGTAGTCTGTTTAGTGTGTTGCAGTAGTCGCTTGTGGATGTTAGCTTTGTGCATTCGCTGAAGTGCTGAGGGTTTGAAACCCTTTCCATTCCATTCTCCTGATCTGTATCCAAGTCCACCCCTCTTCACACCTTGAACACCCTCTCACACAGGGCCCTGCATTTTACAAAACATTACCGTTAAAGCATAACTCCACTTTTGTTGGGAAAAAAAAGATTCCCCTCTGGGTGATCTATGTGCATAGCAAGGATTATAACAAACTTTGTTGCAGATTCCCACCTTTTGTTATTCTGAAGAAATCCATGTGTGCTTCTCTGTGCCTCTGTTCTGAGTAGGTCTAATGGAAATGGTTTCATAATTAACTGTCAGGTGTAGAGCTACTAGGCACTAATGAGGAAATCTGCTGGGCCTGCATCCCTTTAGATGTGCTCCTATTGAAAGTATCTCTCAAAAAATGACATTTTAGTTGCAAGGGATGCCTGAAATCTGATTTGTATCTTAGGCAGACTTCTGGGAAAATTGGTGAGCCAATTACACAAGCAGGAAATTATGTTTCTGGGGAGTGGTCAGTACACATTCTGTGTACAGAAAACTCCAGGTAGCCAAATTGCAATGTATTCTCAGAAAATTACATTGGCTGCAGATTGAAAGCTGTTAACTGGTAACTTTTAATAACATTCTATTACAAAATGATTAGTGTCACAATTATATGTGCTATATAATTTTTTCTTTATTTGCTATTTTTTTCCATCTAAAGTGGAGTTTCCCTTTAAGGTTCAGTAGGTCCAACCAAATGCCTGGGGCCCATGGGACACGGCATGAGCCGTGATCTTATGCTATATTCAGATAAAATGAAAAATGAAAAAGTCCTTAGGACCCGATGGTCCAGAATCTGGGCCATGCCCGGATGACTGTAAACCTGTAGAATGAGTGTACAATACACAACAATAAAACCTGAAAGTTAGCATCCTCTAGAAAGGATAGAACAGTTAAACAGCAAGTAAGAGCCTAAGAAGAAAAAAAAAAATTGGAGAAAGAGAGAAAAAGAGGGGGAAAGAGAAAAGAGAAAAAAGAAAAAAAGGAAGCAGGACAAGAAGTGGAGGAGAAGGAGAAGAGGAAGAAAGAGAAGAGGGAAGCAGGTGGTCCACGGGGTGCGCGCAAGAGGGGTCCTATAGTGACAGCAGTTCAGCGTCAAACCTAGAAGGGTGGTAATATGTGATCCAAGGTTGCCAGACTCTGAGAAACTTGTCATGCGTATCAGAAAGAATAGCTGTTAGTTTCTCGTTGACCATGATATCGTTCAGGCGGTTCTTGACTGCCTCAAAGCTTAGTGTAGGGGTTTTCCACGCTCTCGCAATTGTCAATCTAGTTGCAGTAAAAAGATGCTGGGCTAGTTGCCGTTCTGGACGCAGTAGTTCCACGATGGGCTTACCAAGGAGAGCTACATAAGGGTCTCTTTTGATATTAATCTGAAATAGATTGCGGAGGAGAGTATATACCCTAATCCACAGTCTGCACGCCCGCGGGCATGACCACCAAATATGTGCCATGGTGCCTTCCTGGTAACACCCCCTATAACAAAGTGGAGAATAATTTGGAATAAAGCGAGCCAATCTTGCCGGTGTGTAGTACCACCTATACAATACTTTATAGGCATTTTCCAAAATTAACACATTATGCAAGCATTTGGACAGAGTTAGTGTCATCGTCTGCCAGTCCTCAGGGTCCAACTGCCTCCCCAACTCTTTCTCCCATTGAAGGTGGTAAGGCCTCAATGGGGGTCTCTTTATTGATATCACCGCCGAATATATCAGTGATATTAGGCCCGGAGAATGGGGTCTGGCTCTACAAAGGCCCTCAAAGGGGGTCAAGGTATAAGGGGTAGATTGAAACATAATAAGGCTCTGAAGAAAGTGGCGAAGTTGTAAATAGCGATAGTGCTCACGCAAGGGAATACTGTGAGAAGAGCGTAAAGCGTCAAATGCCAAAATCCTAGTAGGCCGTAGCAGTGAGTGAACATCTGTGAACCCGTTCATGGTCCACCATGAAAATTGGGAGGGATTATCACAATCTGGAGGGAACAGCGGGCAGTGTAAGAGTCGTAAGAGTGGGAGATGAGGAGAGATCAGCCCTGCAGAGTACTTTACCAAGTCCCATAGTCGCAAGGAGTGGGCCAAGCAGGGCCCCATGACCGCCGGACGGTGCACAGGTGGGAGCCAGGGTAATGAGGAGATAGGAATAGGGTCGATGTCAACCAGGTCAAGCATAGCCCAAAGCGGAAGCTGATAGGTTTCATGAAGGCACGAAAGTGGGGCTATGTTAGCGGCTATGTAATAGGCCCGTAAATTAGGAACCGAAAGACCACCATTGACTCGCTTAGCAAACAAGACCTGTTTGGCGATTCGAGGGCGGGTCGAACCCCATATAAATTGCATAATTCTTCGCTGATGTATGCGGAGGATATGCGAGGGAACCCGAACAGGCAAGACACGAAAAAAATATAATAGTTTCGGGAGGTAGGACATACGAACAGCCGTTATTCTGCCGAACCAAGACAAAGGCAAATGAGACCAAGACAACAGCATATCCGTTAGTCTCTTGAACAATGGTGGAAAGTTAGCCTGGTACAATCCGGAGTACGTGGGGGTAAGGTGGATTCCCAGATAGGGCAGCGAGGAGACCCATTGAAAGGAGAATGCCGACTGTAAATCCCTCATCAAGCCAGGAGAGAGGTTAACCGACAACGCTTTTGATTTGGAGGGATTAACCCGGAGCCCCGAAAGGGAAGCAAAGGTATCCAAAAGGGATTGCAAGTTTGGTAAAGAAATTTTGGGGGAGGTCAAAGTGAGAAGGACATCATCGGCAAATAGGGAAATTTTATGGGGACAACCCGCTAATTCGATGCCTCGTATGTCCGGATGCGAGCGAATCGCCTCTGCCAGGGGTTCCAGAGCCAATACAAAAAGAAGAGGTGATAGGGGGCATCCCTGACTTTTGCCCCTCTTGATATTAAAGAGAGGAGATTCGAATCCATAATACTTAATTTTTGCCCAGGGGGAATCATATGAGACAGACATCCAGTGCATAAATGAAGACCCGAAGCCATAATGTCGAAGAACAGACATGAGGTAAGGCCACGACAGAGTGTCAAATGCCTTGTTTACGTCCAGAGACAAGAGCATGGATTCCAGCAAGCGAGTATGAGCTATATGTTGGAGTTGCAATATACGCCGAATAGCGTCACCAGCCTGTCTCTGAGGTATAAAGCCGACCTGGTCCTTCCTGATTAACCGAGGAAGAAAAGAGTTTAGGCGATTAGCCAGAATTTTGGTCAAAATTTTCATGTCAACGTTAATTAGGGAGATAGGCCTAAAATTAGCCCAGGAGGAATGATCGCGATCCGGTTTAGGGATCATCACTATGTTTGCCGTTAAGAGGTCCGGGGTAAAGGAGCATCCAGTTTTAACAGAGTTATACATGGCCGTTAAATGCGGAGCTACCATAACGTCCAGTTTCCTGTAGTAAAGCACCGTAAAGCCATCCGGCCCCGGTCGCTTTCCCACCTTAAGATCTTTTATACCTTGGAGGACCTCTGAAATTTGTATATCCCAGTCCATAAGGGTAACATGCGCCTCCGTCAGGGTCGGGAGAGGGAGACGGCCGAGGAAATCAGCAGTGTCCTGGGCGTTAAACTGCTCCGGGTCTGAGTACAATTTAGTAAGGCTGAATCGGAACTCCTCCAATATGCGCAACGGATTACCCGTAAGGACATTGTGTCGGTTGCGCAAAGTGATGGGGGTGAATTTAGGAGCGAAAGTCCGGAGTCTGTTAGCTAACATTCGATTAGGTTTATTCGCCCTGGTATACCACCTCTGGCGGGACCAACGTAAGACGCGTTCAGCCCCCTCGGTAAGACAAAGATCCAACTCCGAGCGGACCTGTTCCAAGAGTTTACGGTTGCCAGAGGTGGGGGATTAAAAAATTATAAAATGCAGCGCTAGCGAATATAAATGTGCTCAATACAAACGTATGTGTGAATGTCAACCATCTAAACCTTTCGGGATGATGGTACACACTATTAGTGAAAAGATTATACACCAGTGATTGGTGTCACCAGAAATGCAGTGGGTGTAATACTAAATGTTACCACTAAAAAGTGATTAACTAAGTAAAACCAGAAAATATACTGTGCAAAACATTAAATGAACTGAACAACCAGGCAAATAGCTCTAGGAGTAATTCACAGTACTACAGATGGTTTTCAACATCAAATAAATAATGTCCCATTTGCAACAGTGGTTGTAATATAGAAGGAAGGGAAAAAAATGCTTTAAAATAAAATAAAATAAAAGTCACCCAACATCCAACTTCTAGGACCAATAATGTTCGGTGAAATTCAACAGTTGGCTCAATAGCAGCAGAGATCAGAGGACCATGTGGGGAATAAAAAGAAAAAAGCAACTTGTGAAGTACCGCTTAGGAACAGATTAACAATACGCTGTTATTGGGAAAACTCACAAGCCTTCAATGATAACCGAGCGTCAGTGTGTTCCGGGTTCACAACGGCGTGCGTTCCACAAGAACCGGAAGCAGCGTCACTGGTTCTTAGTGTTGACCGGAAATTTGTCAATGCATTTCGCCCCTCCTCCAGGGCATCATCAAGAGGTGGGGGATTGTTTAAAAATCGCAGACGGGTCTCCAGGGCCTTTTGTTTCAGACCCCTTTCCCGCTTATGGGTCGACGCCACCCGAATAATGTGGCCACGGAGTACCGCCTTATAAGCCTCCCAAAGCGTTACTGGCGACGTAATCGACCCCTGATTTTCACGGAAATAGTCCTCTGAGGCCTTAAAAATATCTTCCCGGACCTCTTTAAGCGATAAGAGCGAATCATTCATCACCCTGGGTGAGAATTGGGGTCTGTCCAAAATGGAGTGGCAGACCACCAAAACAGGGTCATGATCAGACCATGGAACAGCCAGGATAGAGGCCCTGACCACCATGGGAAGGTGGCGTCGTAGCATGAACATATGGTCAATTCTGGAGTGAGAGTGATGAGGGTGGGAATAATGTGTAAAGTCCTTACCCTGAGGATGGCATTCCCTCCAAAGATCGACCAGATCATGTAATTGTAAAGAGCGAGCAAATTTTTTAGCGCCAGGCGAGGGAGCGATACGCTCCGAGGGGTATTTATCCAGTGGGGGATTCAAAACGAAATTCGAATCACCCGAAAGAAAGAGAGTACTCTTGTGATGGGATGCTAGCAGGGCGCAGACGTGAGTCAAGAAGGGTCCTGGGTTGGAGTTTGGCGCATAATAGGTCATGATGGTAACCTCCTTTCCTTGGATAGTGCCTTGTAGTAATAGGTATCTGCCATCAGGGTCTGCAATCTGTCTAGTGCAACTAAATGAAACCGACTTGCGGAAAGCTATGAGCACCCCCTTTTGCTTGGTTGGAGCAGTGGCCAAAAACACCTGAGGAAACTGAGCATCAAAGTATTTAGGGCAGGAAGACGCTGAAAAATGGGTTTCCTGTAAGCAGGTGATGTCAATCCGCTGCTTCCTAAGATACTTGAAAATCTTCACCCTTTTCTGAGGAGAATTCATACCCTGAACATTCAGGGACAGCCAATTAAGCGTCATAGTAGGACTAGCAATTGGCAGAAGACCATTCCCCTAAGCACACACCCCGCGGACCTTGTAGAGGGAAAAAAATGGTAAAAGACCAGAGAGTCAAGTAGGGAGACAGTTAAAGGAATCAGATAAAGGAAAACAAACAGACAGAGTAAAACTCGGAGTAAAAACATTCCAGTCATCAAGGTTGCAATTGGTAGTGGGACTGGAATCCCACTAGAACAGTGGTTCTCAACTCCTGTCCTCAGGACCCACTAACAGGCCAGATTTTAAGTATTACCTTGGTGAGATGCAGACTAGAATACTGCAATCCCTGAGCAGCAAATTATATCACCTGTGATGCATTTCAGTTATCTTGCAAACCTGGCCTGTTGGTGGGCCCTGAGGACTGGAGTTGAGAACCACTGCACTAGAAGGTCGGAAGTTGGCCAAAACTTTTGTTCGGGCCAAGTTCCAAGCCAAGGGGGAGCAGTGGTCCGTCGGACACCACTCGGCATATTTTTAAAGTAGTCTGAACAATGAGATAAAATCGACAGCGGCATAAGGTAAGCAGAAAAACATGTTCGATAGACACCACTTAAATAAGGATTAAAGCAGTCTTAATCAAAATTATATAACATATCAACTTTAAACTGTGAACGATTTACTGTGGGCCGTGGCCAACCTCGCATCCCAGAGCCCCCAACCAAAGTACGGGGAGTCCAGGACACGAAGCCGGCCCACCGCAAATACAAGGACAATAACATACACATACTACGGCCAAAACCGTGAAGGCCACAAACCATGGACCGTGATGGGCAGGACACACCCATAACTTTAATGGGGGTGTGCAGCGCAGCACAAGGATAGTCCTCTTGAGCTACAGATCAAAAGCCTTCACCTGAGAGAGAGAAAAAAAAAGAGGGGGGGGGACAGGGGACAAGAGCCCAGGTGGGCCAAATGACCATGCGAACGTAACCACAGCACAGAGGCCCAATGTTGCCATCACACAGTTGGGGCAACATCGGACAAGGGGTCAGCCACATGGCAAGGCTTCCAGGAACAGGGGAGGAGGGAACATAATGGGGCTGCCGAACCCAGAAAAAAAAAAAAAAGGGAGAGGGGGCAGTCCAGATATCATATTGATATCGAAAGGCAGAAATGTCCATGTACTGCAACTGGGCCTTCAGAATGAGAAGTTTAAAGGTGAAATTTAGATTCAAACTTATAGTTCAAGGTGAGATACAGCTGACAGTTCAGAATAACAGGTTGCTGGCAGGTTAGCTCCTCGGAGTGTCAAATGAGAATCGGTGCTGTCATCCCTTAGGGACATCCTGGAATCGCTGTGCTTGCAGTGATCGAAGCGCCTGGGACCCCTGCTGAGACATCTGTGAGGAACCGTGGGGTGACCTGGATGATCGTGGCTGGGCCGAAGAAGACACCGGTTGGGAGGGAGGGAGATCAAACTGCAGATCCTGAAAATGTCGCCGTAAGTCAGGCAGGGAGGAGGCATGAAACTGGCGGCCAAGGTGATAGAAGGAGAGCTTGAAGGGGAATCCCCATCTATAACGAATTCCCCGAGTTTGTAGAATCTGCAAATAAGGCTTCAGACTCCGCCTTTTGGCTATGGTGACCGGAGAGAGGTCTGCAAATAGTTGGAGGGGATTACCCTGGTAGGAGAGGTCCGGGAGATCCCGTGCAGCCTGCAGGAGCCGCTCTTTGGTCCTGTAAAAGTGAAATTTAATTATAACGCCTCTGGGGGGACCTTCGGTGGGTCTGGGAGCTAGGGACCTGTGTATGCGGTCAAATTCCAAGCGCTCCAAAGGGACGTCAGGCGCCAGCTCCTGAAAGAAACCGTGGCCGTCCCCTGCAAGTCGGTGATGGCCTCTAGGAGCCCACGGATGCGAAGGTTATCCCTGCGGGCCCTATTCTCAGAGTCCTCTAATTTATCCTGTAGGCTCAACAGTTCAGTGTTCAGCCTTTCGACCTCGTCCTCGTGACCCTCCAGGACTGTTGTTGTTAAATCCATCCGCTGTTCCAGTTGGTTGGTGCGGTGGCCTATATCCTTGAGACCCTTCACCAGTTCTGCTGAGAGCTTACGGGAGGCAGCGTTAATTTCATCCCGCACTATACTGAGGAACTTCTGGAGCATAGCATCAGAGCCAGCGTCAGTGGGGCTCGCCAGGTTGGAGGGGAACTGAAGCAAGCTGTCCTCAGAATGCTGAGTGGTGTCATCCGGTTCCGGAGGCTCGGGCGCCATTTTGCCCTTCCCCTTCCCCACGGTAGGAGAGGCCTCCTGCTGGGAGCGGTAGCGCTGTCGGTTTCGGGGAGTATTGTACATAAGTAATGTTAGGCAATGTCCGTCACTCAGGGAGCTTGTGTGGTGGTGTCAGGGGGCAAGATGTGCCTTATTCGCCGAGATTGAGCGGTCCGACGGCGCAGAGCAGGGAGATCAAGCTGTCATCCTCCCCGACCCTGTGTAGTTGCCCCCCAGGGCTGTAGGTTCAGTACATAGCAAAAGTTAGTATATATAGCTATCTGGTTTAGGGGCCATAGCCTGGCCGGCCAAAGCACCTAGGCTTCCAGGGGCAACTTGTTAGATGAGAAAAGTCTGAATAATGGGCACTATGGTGCAGCAAGATGGCCGCCTAGCACAGGGCTGTATCCGATCCACAACCTGCAGGCCGCAAACAGGGGGTGCCACTAAGTATTGTGGATAGTGGGTGGCATATGGGTGTGCACCAGTGGCCGTGTCTTGAAAGAGTTAGGTGCGTGGCGAGTCCTGAGAAGCTAAAACAGGCAGTAATGTCCCAGTAGGGTGGAGCAAGATGGCCGCCGTACAGTAGGCCGAGTTGCAGCCTGGCCATACAGATTGCAGATCTAGAGTCCCAGCTCAGGTAGGGATCTGCTCAGGGGAAACCCAGGAGTCGGGATGGAGGACGTGGTGGTCAGTTATTTGCCCTGGAGGGAGGGGGAGGCTACTGGAGGGCTGTGGGTGTATCAAGATGGCCGCCGCTCACCTCCATTCACAGAGCGGCGTCCTCTGCAGGGTGCTTCCGCAGGCTTTCGTATCTCCTCAGTTCCCCTCCCGGACTGGGAAGCTGCCTTCGGGGAAGGTTGCCGTAGGTCCCGCGGCCGCGTCACTCGAGCGCGGAGGATTCAGGGGTCTCACAAGGCCGCAAGATGGCGGCGGGTCATCAGGGAATGGCGCCGGCCGCGTCTTGGATTACACAGTGGTCGGTCGTCCTTGAGGCCCAATTCAGGTAAGAATCTGCTCAGGGGAGGCCCAGGAGTCAGGATGGAGGACTTAGTAAGCAGACGCAGGATGGCTGTGGATACTGTCAGGCCCAGCGGAGCTCCCCCAAAGCACGTCTATCTCCGCTCGCGGCTGGACACGCCCCCCCGGGCAACCTCTTTCTTAACCACCACCAGCTACTTGGCCCATCGGATTTTCATTTGTCACATAAAGACAATTTTTTTTCCCAGGTATCAGCTGTGCATAATAAATTACATTTTCCTCTCTGCATATTACTCATCACTCGCCATTAACTCAGCACTGGATCCTGCCTCCTAAAGACATGTAACTTGCATTCATATTTAGTAATGAAGAATTACAATGGCATTTACTGAACAGTACTTAAACGACTCAGAGACATTTACTTTAGTTATAGAGTGTCCAACACAGTCCACATGTCTGGCAATGACAGCTCCATATAATGGGTAGTAACAGTTAGCCCTCGTACACACGGCCGAGATTCTCGTTGAAAAAAACATGTCGTTTTTTTCGACGAGATTCTTGGACAAGAAACTTGTCCCGGCCGAGTGTACACACGCTCGTTTCAAAGAACCCGCGGTTCTTTGAATGGAGCGTACGCGGTGACATCATCGACTACGACGAGCATGCGCTCGTCACATTCGATGCCGTCGCCGCCATCTTGGTATACCCTACGTATGCCTAGGAAGCTACCGCGCATGCGTCGAATTCATTTCGAACATGCGCGGGCTTCCGGGAGGACAGGTAAGTGTACACACACTCACTTTTCTCGTCGAGAAACATGCCGAGGAGAATCTCGACGAGAAAATAGAGAGCAGGTTCTCTATTTTCTCGTCGAGGTTTCTTGTCGGTTTTCTCGACGAGAAACCCGATAGCCGCGTACACACGACCGATTTACTCGGCAAGACCTCTCTGCCAGCAAGTTTCTTGCTGGTTCTTGCCGAGAAAATCGGCCGTGTGTACGAGGCCTTACAGTCTATGGCATAGTTATCTAACATTGCAATGCAGTTCACTTGAAATGGAGGGGGTGTTGTGGTGCATGATCTGTATCTTGTCATGATCTTACCATACACGCCGTCAGGCTCTTCCCAGAGGGGAGTACAACATGCTAACAGTACTTCCTGCTGACTTCTTACTTCTGGGGAGCAAGGATGCTCCCTAGACAGGGCAGTCAGAAAGCACTAGCTCCCAGATACATAGTTGCTTCTGCCCCTTCTATCTTTCATGCAGGACTCCCTCCAAAATGGTTAGGCACCTGATATATATATCATGGCCATTCCAAAATGGCTGCCCTAATCTCATGTGACTATGATGACAATTACAGGCAGTGGCTTCCCTAAGGCCGGCCATATACAGTTCGAATCTCGGCTGGTTCAGCAGGAACCAGCCTGAGATTTAAACCATTAACATCCCTGGCGGTATGATTATGTCAGATTTTTTATGCTCAAAGCGGTACAATGTTTTGCATGGGAATTTGGCGTTTTATATTGTAGGCCAGTAATTCTTAGTAATAACTCACTTAAATCTGTCCAAACAAGAGTCTAGTAGAGATCCCGGGTATGATAAAGTTTGAAACACAAAATCATAAATTATAATATAATAAATAACTATAAATAATTATAACAAATAGTAATATAATAATAAAAATTATTCAATAATGTAATAAAATCAAAAACACTGAAATTTGCTCAGTTGCAGAATTGTCGCTGTCATTACTTTCAGTGTTTGATGACGAATTTCCCCACAAAAACTATCTCTCAATTCTGCAAGTGATTCTAATTTATTATCGCTGTTTTCTAGCTGGTCTAAAACCACTTTTGATGTAAAGGGACACTTTTTGGTTGCTATGGACAATCTCCAGTTTCCAGGCAGAAAAAAAAGTATTTATAATGTAAAACTGTATGCAGGGCACTGGACAAACCACTAGGGACAAAGGGGATGTGAAATAATTTTATACAGTACTGTAATCTGTAAGATTACAGTGTACTGTATGTATACTGTGTTTTTCTTTTTTTGAGTTTGGCGCCGAACTCCGTCCCCGTGCGTCGAAACGCTCGCAGGGAACGGAGCTCGGCACTCGGCATCTGTGAATCGAGCGAGGAAACAGCTCGCAGACACAGCGGGGAGACATCGAAGGATCCAGGGGACAAGATAAGTAACTTTCCCTGGATCCTGCAATACGATCCCAAGTGTGGCTCGGGGTTATCAATTTTGGTACTGAAATTTCACCCCGAGCCACACCCGGGAATACTGCCAGGCAGGTTAATGGGAAGGTTGAATGTACAAAGTTGATTGATCATACAACTAGCCTTTCGGATTTGCTTGTGATTAAACTGCTAGCGATAATCACTGTCTTCTCCCGGCGGGGGGTGGGAGCAGGCAGGGAAAGCTGTCCCCCTGTCAACACTGTCTCTGTTGATGGGGGTATCATGCAAATTTCTTTCCTGCAACCCGTGGTTGCAGGAAAGAAATGTGCACCGTCCACGTCTGGCTTAAGATGGCTGACTGAAGCCCATAAAACTCATAGAAGACACATAGTCTCCTCTAAGTTCCTGCCAGTCTGTTCCAGCACCATCTTCAGGTCAGTGGACATGCCGCAGCACTACATCGGACTACAATCTGTTTAGAGCCTTTATCCCAGGGATGTTAGCTGAGTAGGTATGGTATGCAGGCTGGTGACAGATGTTTAATGCTAATGCATGTGTTATGCTAAATATGTCTTCAGTTTTTATTTTATTCTATGCAGTGACCAAGTTGAGAGGGGTAAGCAACCTCAGCACTCCAGCTGTAGTGAATACAAAGATTTCAGCATGCCTTTGTCTCTAACAGTCATGCCTGTGGCTGTCAGAATCTAGCAATGCCTCAAAAGATTTGTAATTTCACCACAGCTAGAGTGCTGAGGTTACCTACTCCTCATTTATTGCTTTGTTGGCTAAAGAAAGTGTACAGTGGCACGGTGGGCAATCCAAGGTAGAATTTTCAGCCCCTTAATATATTTCTCCCTGAACCCATAATGGGCCAAGTAATGCCAAAAAAAATATCCAGTGAGTGGAATGCCTCAATGACACATATGCCTCATACACACGGCCGGTTTTCCCGGCAGGAAAACTGCCATGAGAGCTTTTGGCCGGGAATCCCGGCCATGTGTATGCTCCATCACAGTTTTTCCGACAGGAAAACTGCAGGGAAAAAAAGAAGAGAACATGTTCTCTTTTTTCCCACCGGGATTCCCCGCGGACTTTTTACCGCCAGGAATCCCGTACGTGTGTACGAGGCATTAGAGAGAAGTATCTCTGTCCCCAGCATTCTACTGATTTAAAGGGGTTGTAAAGGTTTGTTTTTTATTTTCTAAATAGGTTCCTTTAAGCTAGTGCATTGTTGGTTCACTTACCTTTTCCTTTGATTTACCTTCTAAATGTTTTTTTTCTTTGTCTGAATTTCTCACTTCCTGTTTCTCCTCACTAAACTTCACACCATCATCCGAGTGGTGTTTAGTCAGCCAGAACAGCTTACTGAGGAGGAACAGGAAGTGAGAAATTCAAACAAAGAAAACAAAGAAAAAAAATATTTAGTAGGAAAATCTAAGGAAAAGGTAAGTGAACCAACAATGCACTAGCTTAAAGGAACCTATTTAGAAAATAAAAAAACAAACCTTTACAACCCCTTTAATTGAATGCGTACTACAGTATTATTAGATTATGTAATTTCCCAATCAAGAGACTAAAAATGCCAAGGCTAATATGTTTTTGTTTTTTAGCTGCAGTTTAAGAGGGATGTTGATTTATATGACTCAATGTGAGTGAGAATTTTACCTTGTTTTACTGGGAACACTATTACTGCATTGAATAGGCATTTTAGAAATGCATGGTCTTGGAATGCCCTATTTAAAATGCTTTAAATGCTCAGGTACTGAAAAAGCTGAATACCTTTTGTAAATGTCAGCAGGAATACCATCTGGTCCAGGTCATTTATTACTACAAATAATTACTAGTGTACGAACAAACTAGAGATCATTTAGGCTATGCAGATGACACAAAGCTCTGTAGCAGAATGCAGTCCTTGCAAGAGGTTCCTAATTTGCAAGCTGATGTACTTGCATATTGGGCAATTGCATGGCAAATGAGGTTTAATGTTGATAAATGTAAAGATATGCATCGGGGCTAAAAAACACGCATGCATCATACATTCTACGAGAAGTACAACTAGGGGAGTCAATGATAGAGATGGATCTAGGTGTTCTGGTAAATCACAGACTTAAAAATAGTAAGCAGTAATTAGTAAGTAGTAAGACTATATTTTAAATATGCATTTACATTTTGGACACCAGTACACAAAAAGGATATTGAACTACAAAGAGTGCAGTGCACTCATTTGAATGTGACTTGGCAGTGATGGCAGAATTAACTTTTTTTTTTCCATCAGAAGATGTTATTAAGGAGGGGTGCTGACCCTTCAGCACAGAAGACATGGGGACACTCTTTGCAGGTATAGTAAAAGAGGTTTAGCCTATGTGTATGGAAAGATTTCCTTACCATAAGAGCTGTTACAATGAGTAATGATCTCAATACGAACTGGTATATAGAATGATTTATAAGGACTATATAAGCACAGAGGCTTTTGAACAGAGAGTTATCTGACTGCCATTAGCGATCAGGACAAAATGTGATTTTGGAGCAAATTAGATCCATCCTCTGGATCAGTGTTTCTCAACTCCAGTCCTCAAGGCGCCCCAACAGGTCATGTTTTCAGGATTTCCATTATTTTGCACAGGTGAATTGATCAGTTTCACTGCCTTAGTAATTACCACAGCCGTTTCATCTGAGGGAAATCCTAAAAACATGACCTGTTGGGGCGCCTTGAGGACCAGAGTTGAGAAACACTGCTCTGGATAATGGACAAAATTGGAGAGGGTCCTATAGTGGAAAAAACATAATTGAACAACTCTCTAATTACCATAGTCATGTGGCACAGGCTCTGAGCTACATAATAAAACCGTGGATGAAGAAATAACCCAAACATGCAATTTCAGTATATTACTATTATAGCAATACCCCTGTAGCGGGCCGCTGGTTTAATTTTGGGCCTTGCACTTTACCTCACTGTTCCGTATGCTCGTCTCAGGGGTTCTCCTTGAAGAAGTTTGCACCAACACAAAAGTCTCTTTCAAGGGTTTATTTGAATAAAAGTTTCAACAGAGGGGATGAAGAGATGGGGAGGACTCAGGTACCTTAGTTGCGAATCATAAGAATTTCTCCTAGGTCCAGAGGAACAACTGTCTCCAAACTGGACTCAGCAAACACCGGATAGGCCCAATCTCACTGGCCTAGCAACCGATGTACAGCTTGATCACATATAGTCTCTGCCACAGACTTGGAGTAAATAGAACAGTCTCTGTCACAGACTTGGAGTAACCTTTTCTTGGGTTACCATCTGAACGAAGAATACAGCTCTCAGTGTTAGAATCTTTCAGCCGTTCCGGCAGCACTGTGAGGTAGATCATGATCCGGATGCATCCTCCAATTGAGTCCTCAATTGCTTGGTCCCTTCCAGCAGGTAAGGCGACACAGGATCATCCCTGGATCAGTAAGCCCACAGCAATTCCTGGGCCTACTTGTCAGTAACGGAATCTCAGGCCAACGTTGCCCCGAGGCGGAAACTGCCAACACTTCCCTGAGGCCATGAGGGCCCTCAGGTGGGCACCGAAGACACGACCCCAGAATCTCCCCTCTTCCTAATGGCGTCTGTCATTTAAATACCCCCTCCCAGCATGCACAGCGGGTTCACCACGCCCCCTGGGCTGCTTGCTAGGAAAGAGGTACCCAATACGTCCAGCCTGTAGCCTTTCCAGTCCTGACCAGCGGTGGCAAGGAAGCAAAGGTACTATTCTTCATATATTTTGGGACTGTCCTAAATTAAAACATTTTTAGACAGTAGTGGGACACACACTCCAGAGGTTTACTAGCCATACGCTACCAGAGGACCCGGCTTTTTTCTTTTCCATAAATCATATATACCAGAGAAAGCATATAAAGAATCGACTATCGGCCACCTCTTGGAGGCGGCAAGGGCATGCATTCCTCTGAGGTGGAAATCAGCACTGCCACCGACGGTAAGGATGTGGTTAGATAAGGTTAAAGAAATTAGTAGACTGGAAGACTTGGTATTTTTAGCAAGACATCAACAGGAATTATATGTTAGGATTTGGTTAGAATGGAATGATTTTGCATTATCAGAAGAAGGAAGAATTCTTTATGACAATAATTAGGAAAATCTTTAAGAGTCTCGGTCTCCGGCGTGTTTGGTCCCCTTCCCCCCCCCCTTTTTTTTTGGCAGGGTTTTTGGGGTTATTTGGGGTTAAAATGGAACAGGACAGGCTACGGAGTGGAGAGAGGGAGGGGGTAAGAAATTACTAGACTGCACTCCGGAAGCGTTAAAGAGAAGAGATATAATTATAGATATTGGATAAACATTTGTTGGTTAATGATGAGAAATAGAGATGGTATTTTTGGAAAATTAGATAATTTTTACCTTTTGTTATTATAAGTTATCTCAAAGATATGTTAACTGATAAAGTTGTGTAATGATATATGTATGTCTTGGAAATGTCCTATGATTAAATAAAATAAAGTAAACATTTTAAAAAAAGCTTGGATCCGGATAGGTCACAAGAAGGGTTGAGCGAACCTGAACTGTAAAGTTCGGGTTCGTACCGGACTTTTGGGTTTTTGGTACCCGGACCTGAACCCCAACAATTTACTGTATGTTCGGGTTCGAGTTCAGTGTTCGGCAATGTAATGGCGCATTTTAAAAAGCTGCAGAGCAGCCAATCAACATTTGTTTAACTCGTGTGCCCTTAGAAGCCATCACAGCCATGCCTACTAATGGCATGGCTGTGATTGGCCAGTGCAGCATGTGACCCAGCCTCTATATAAGCTAGAGGCACATAGCACAGCATGTCACTCTGCTTTAGATAGTGTAGGGAAAGGTTGCTGCTACTGATTTGAGGGAGAGAATTAGATAGGAGTCCTGATTCAGAAATCAAATTACTCAGCGATCTACCTTGATTTTGTTGTGTGGGTGCAGTGCACAAATTTTTTACCCTGCCCTGAGCCCAGTGCCAGAGAAAAGATAACTTGTATCTGTCTGTTAGTTAGGTTGGCGTCGGTGGGCATTTTATGCAAGTTCAGTGCCCCAGCACTGCATATGTTACTGTGAGATACACCCTTTAGATACTGTTGGTCTATTCTGCTATTCTAAAAACACCCATTTAGGGCAAAAAATATATATTTTGCTGCGTTTCCTGCATATCTGTATTTAGTGAGATACACACTTTAGATACTGTTGTTTTATTCTGCTATTCAAAAAGAAAACATTTAGGACCAAAACATTTTTTGCCAACATTTTCTGCATATCTGTACATGTGAGATACACACTTTAGATACTGTTCTCCTATTCTGCTATTCAAAAAAAAAAATTGTTTAGGGCAAAAAACTATTTTTTGGTGCGTTTTCTGCATATCTGTACCTGTGAGATACACCCTTTAGATACTGTTGCTCTATTCTGCTATTAAAAAAAAAACACATTTAGGGTAAAAATCTTAAATTGCGGCCTAGTCTGTATCTGTACGTGTGAGGTACACCTTTTAGATACTGTTGCTCTATTCTGGTATTAAAAAAAAACACATTTAGGGCAAAAAAAAATATTTTGCAGTGTTTCCTGCATATCTGTACGTGTGAGATACACACTTTAGATACTGTTGTTTTATTCTGCTATTCCAAAAAAAATTATTTAGGGCAAAAAAAAATTGTTGCCAATGTTTTCTGCATATCTGTACGTGTGAGATACACACTTTAGATACTATTCTTCTATTCTGCTATTCAAAAAAATAATAATTTAGGGCAAAAAAAAAATTTTGCCCGCGTTTTCTGCATATCTGTGAGATACACCCTTTAGATGCTGTTGCTCTATTCTGCTATTCAAAAACAAAACATTTAGGGGAAAAATCTTAAATTGCGGCCTAGTCTGTATCTGTACGTGTGAGGTACACTCTTTAGATACTGTTATTCTATTCTGCTATTCTAAAAACTCAGATTTAGGGCAAAAAAAAATATTTTGTGTGGGTGCAGTGCACAAACTTTTTACCCTGCCCTGAGCCCAGTGCCAGAGAAAAGATAACTTGTATCTGTCTGTTAGTTAGGTTGGTGTCGGTGGGCATTTTATGCAAGTTCAGTGCCCCAGCACTGCATATGTTACTGTGAGATACACCCTTTAGATACTGTTGGTCTATTCTGCAAATCTAAAAACACCTATTTAGGGCAAAAAAAAATATTTTGCTGCGTTTCCTGCATATCTGTATTTAGTGAGATACACACTTTAGATACTGTTGTTTTATTCTGCTATTCAAAAAGAAAAAATTTAGGACAAAAAACATTTTTTGACAACGTTTTCTGCATATCTGTACGTGTGAGATACACACTTTAGATACTGTTCTCCTATTCTGCTATTCAAAAAAAAAATTGTTTAGGGCAAAAAACTATTTTTTGGTGCGTTTTCTGCATATCTGTACCTGTGAGATACACCCTTTAGATACTGTTGCTCTATTCTGCTATTCAAAAAAAAAACACATTTAGGGGAAAAATCTTAAATTGCGGCCTAGTCTGTATCTGTACGTGTGAGGTACACCCTTTAGATACTGTTGCTCTATTCTGGTATTAAAAAAAAAAAAATTTAGGGCAAAAAAATATATTTTGCAGTGTTTTCTGCATATCTGTACGTGTGAGATACACACTTTAGATACTGTTGTTTTATTCTGCTATTCCAAAAAAAATAATTTAGGGCAAAAAAAAAATGTTGGCAACGTTTTCTGCATATCTGTACCTGTGAGATACACACTTTAGATACTATTCTTCTATTCAAAAAAATAATAATTTAGGGCAAAAAAAATTTTTGCTGCGTTTTCTGCATATCTGTGAGATACACCCTTTAGATACTGTTGCTCTATACTGCTATTCAAAAACAAAACATTTAGGGGAAAAATCTTAAATTGTGGCCTAGTCTGTATCTGTACGTGTGAGGTACACTCTTTAGATACTGTTATTATTTTCTGCTATTCTAAAAACTCAGATTTAGGGCAAAAAAAAATATTTTGTGTGGGTGCAGTGCACAAACTTTTTACCCTGCCCTGAGCCCAGTGCCAGAGAAAAGATAACTTGTATCTGTCTGTTAGTTAGGTTGGTGTCGGTGGGCATTTTATGCAAGTTCAGTGCCCCAGCACTGCATATGTTACTGTGAGATACACCCTTTAGATACTGTTGGTCTATTCTGCTATTCTAAAAACACCTATTTAGGGCAAAAAAAAAATATTTTGCTGCGTTTCCTGCATATCTGTATTTAGTGAGATACACACTTTAGATACTGTTGTTTTATTCTGCTATTCAAAAAGAAAAAATTTAGGACAAAAAACATTTTTTGACAACGTTTTCTGCATATCTGTACGTGTGAGATACACACTTTAGATACTGTTCTCCTATTCTGCTATTCAAAAAAAAAATTGTTTAGGGCAAAAAACTATTTTTTGGTGCGTTTTCTGCATATCTGTACCTGTGAGATACACCCTTTAGATACTGTTGCTCTATTCTGCTATTCAAAAAAAAAACACATTTAGGGGAAAAATCTTAAATTGCGGCCTAGTCTGTATCTGTACGTGTGAGGTACACCCTTTAGATACTGTTGCTCTATTCTGGTATTAAAAAAAAACACATTTAGGGCAAAAAAATATATTTTGCAGTGTTTTCTGCATATCTGTACGTGTGAGATACACACTTTAGATACTGTTGTTTTATTCTGCTATTCCAAAAAAAAAAATTTAGGGCAAAAAAAAATGTTGGCAACGTTTTCTGCATATCTGTACGTGTGAGATACACACTTTAGATACTATTCTTCTATTCAAAAAAATAATAATTTAGGGCAAAAAAAAAATTTTTGCTGCGTTTTCTGCATATCTGTGAGATACACCCTTTAGATACTGTTGCTCTATACTGCTATTCAAAAACAAAACATTTAGGGGAAAAATCTTAAATTGTGGCCTAGTCTGTATCTGTACGTGTGAGGTACACTCTTTAGATACTGTTATTATTTTCTGCTATTCTAAAAACTCAGATTTAGGGCAAAAAATTTTTATTTTGTGTGGGTGCAGTGCACAAACTTTTTACCCTGCCCTGAGCCCAGTGCCAGAGAAAAGATAACTTGTATCTGTCTGTTAGTTAGGTTGGCGTCGGTGGGCATTTTATGCAAGTTCAGTGCCCCAGCACTGCATATGTTACTGTGAGATACACCCTTTAGATACTGTTGGTCTATTCTGCTAATCTAAAAACACCCATTTAGGGCAAAAAATATATACAGGTCCTTCTCAAAAAATTAGCATATTGTGATAAAGTTCATTATTTTCTGTAATGTACTGATAAACATTAGACTTTCATATATTTTAGATTCATTACACACAACTGAAGTAGTTCAAGCCTTTTCTTGTTTTAATATTGATGATTTTGGCATACAGCTCATGACAACCGAAAATTCCTATCTCAAAAAATTAGCATATCATGAAAAGGTTCTCTAAACGAGCTATTAACCTAATCATCTGAATCAACTAATTAACTCTAAACACCTGCAAAAGATTCCTGAGGCTTTTAAAAACTCCCAGCCTGGTTCATTACTCAAAACCGCAATCATGGGTAAGACTGCCGACCTGACTGCTGTCCAGAAGGCCATCATTGACACCCTCAAGCAAGAGGGTAAGACACAGAAAGAAATTTCTGAATGAATAGGCTGTTCCCAGAGTGCTGTATCAAGGCACCTCAGTGGGAAGTCTGTGGGAAGGAAAAAGTGTGGCAGAAAACGCTGCACAACGAGAAGAGGTGACCGGACCCTGAAGAAGATTGTGGTGAAGGACCGATTCCAGACCTTGGAGGACCTGCGGAAGCAGTGGACTGAGTCTGGAGTAGAAACATCCAGAGCCACCGTGAACAGGCGTGTGCAGGAAATGGGCTACAGGTGCCGCATTCCCCAGGTCAAGCCACTTTTGAACCAGAAACAGCGGCAGAAGCGCCTGACCTGGGCTACAGAGAAGCAGCACTGGACTGTTGCTCAGTGGTCCAAAGTACTTTTTTCGGATGAAAGCAAATTTTGCATGTCATTCGGAAATCAAGGTGCCAGAGTCTGGAGGAAGACTGGGGAGAGGGAAATGCCTGAAGTCCAGTGTCAAGTACCCACAGTCAGTGATGGTCTGGGGTGCCATGTCAGCTGCTGGTGTTGGTCCACTGTGTTTTATCAAGGGCAGGGTCAATGCAGCTAGCTATCAGGAGATTTTGGAGCACTTCATGCTTCCATCTGCTGAAAAGCTTTATGGAGATGAAGATTTTATTTTTCAGCACGACCTGGCACCTGCTCACAGTGCCAAAACCACTGGTAAATGGTTTACTGACCATGGTATTACTGTGCTCAATTGGCCTGCCAACTCTCCTGACCTGAACCCCATAGAGAATCTGTGGGATATTGGGAAGAGAAAGTTGAGAGACGCAAGACCCAACACTCTGGATGAGCTTAAGGCCGCTATCGAAGCATCCTGGGCCTCCATAACACCTCAGCAGTGCCACAGGCTGGTTGCCTCCATGCCACGCCGCATTGAAGCAGTCATTTCTGCAAAAGGATTCCCGACCAAGTATTGAGTGCATAACTGAACATAATTATTTGAAGGTTGACTTTTTTTGTATTAAAAACACTTTTCTTTTATTGGTCGGATGAAATATGCTAATTTTTTGAGATAGGATTTTTGGGTTTTCATGAGCTGTATGCCAAAATCATCAATATTAAAACAAAAAAAGGCTTGAACTACTTCAGTTGTGTGTAATGAATCTAAAATATATGAAAGTCTAATGTTTATCAGTACATTACAGAAAATAATGAACTTTATCACAATATGCTAATTTTTTGAGAAGGACCTGTATTTTGCTGTGTTTCCTGCATATCTGTATTTAGTGAGATACACACTTTAGATACTGTTGTTTTATTCTGCTATTCAAAAAGAAAAAATTTAGGACCAAAACATTTTTTGCCAACATTTTCTGCATATCTGTACATGTGAGATACACACTTTAGATACTGTTCTCCTATTCTGCTATTCAAAAAAAAATTGTTTAGGGCAAAAAACTATTTTTTGGTGCGTTTTCTGCATATCTGTACCTGTGAGATACACCCTTTAGATACTGTTGCTCTATTCTGCTATTCAAAAAAAAAAAACACATTTAGGGGAAAAATCTTAAATTGCGGCCTAGTCTGTATCTGTACGTGTGAGGTACACCTTTTAGATACTGTTGCTCTATTCTGGTATTCAAAAAAAAACACATTTAGGGCAAAAAAATATATTTTGCAGTGTTTCCTGCATATCTGTACGTGTGAGATACACACTTTAGATACTGTTGTTTTATTCTGCTATTCCCAAAAAAAAAATTTAGGGCAAAAAAAAATTTTTGTCAACGTTTTCTGCATATCTGTACGTGTGAGATACACACTTTAGATACTATTCTTCTATTATGCTATTCAAAAAAAAAAAATTTAGGGGAAAAATCTTAAATTGTGGCCTAGTCTGTATCTGTACGTGTGAGGTACACTCTTTAGATACTGTTATTCTATTCTGCTATTCTAAAAACTCAGATTAAGGGCAAAAAAAATTATTTTGTGTGGGTGCAGTGCACAAACTTTTTACCCTGCCCTGAGCCCCGTGCCAGAGAAAAGATAACTTGTATCTGTCTGTTAGTTAGGTTGGTGTCGGTGGGCATTTTATGCAAGTTCAGTGCCCCAGCACTGCATATGTTACTGTGAGATACACCCTTTAGATACTGTTGGCCTATTCTGCTATTCTAAAAACACCCATTTAGGGCAAAAAATAAATATTTTGCTGCGTTTCCTGCATATCTGTATTTAGTGAGATACACACTTTAGATACTGTTGTTTTATTCTGCTATTCAAAAAGAAAAAATTTAGGACAAAAAACATTTTTTGCCAATGTTTTCTGCATATCTGTACGTGTGAGATACACACTTTAGATACTGTTCTCCTATTCTGCTATTCAAAAAAAAATTGTTTAGGGCAAAAAACTATTTTTTGGTGCGTTTTCTGCATATCTGTACCTGTGAGATACACCCTTTAGATACTGTTGCTCTATTCTGCTATTCAAAAAAAAACACATTTAGGGGAAAAAATCTTAAATTGCGGCCTAGTCTGTATCTGTACGTGTGAGGTACACCCTTTAGATACTGTTGCTCTATTCTGGTATTAAAAAAAAACACATTTAGGGCAAAAAAATATATTTTGCAGTGTTTTCTGCATATCTGTACGTGTGAGATACACACTTTAGATACTGTTGTTTTATTCTGCTATTCCAAAAAAAAAAAATTTAGGGCAAAAAAAAAATGTTGGCAACGTTTTCTGCATATCTGTACGTGTGAGATACACACTTTAGATACTATTCTTCTATTCCAAAAAATAATAATTTAGGGCAAAAAAAAATATTTTGCCGCGTTTTCTGCATATCTGTGAGATACACCCTTTAGATACTGTTGCTCTATACTGCTATTCAAAAACAAAACATTTAGGGGAAAAATTTTAAATTGTGGCCTAGTCTGTATCTGTACGTGTGAGGTACACTCTTTAGATACTGTTATTATTTTCTGCTATTCTAAAAACTCAGATTTAGGGCAAAAAAAATAATTTTGTGTGGGTGCAGTGCACAAACTTTTTACCCTGCCCTGAGCCCAGTGCCAGAGAAAAGATAACTTGTATCTGTCTGTTAGTTAGGTTGGCGTCGGTGGGCATTTTATGCAAGTTCAGTGCCCCAGCACTGCATATGTTACTGTGAGATACACCCTTTAGATACTGTTGGTCTATTCTGCTATTCTAAAAACACCCATTTAGGGCAAAAAAAATATTTTGCTGCGTTTCCTTCATATCAGTATTTAGTGAGATACACACTTTAGATACTGTTGTTTTATTCTGCTATTCAAAAATAAAAAAATTAGGACAAAAATTTTTTTTGCCAACGTTTTCTGCATATCTGTACGTGTGAGATACACACTTTAGATACTGTTCTCCTATTCTGCTATTCAAAAAAAAAATTGTTTAGGGCAAAAAACTATTTTTTGGTGCGTTTTCTGCATATCTGTACCTGTGAGATACACCCTTTAGATACTGTTGCTCTATTGTGCTATTCCAAAAAAAAAACACATTTAGGGGAAAAATCTTAAATTGCGGCCTAGTCTGTATCTGTACGTGTGAGGTACACCCTTTAGATACTGTTGCTCTATTCTGGTATTAAAAAAAAACACATTTAGGGCAAAAATATATATTTTGCAGTGTTTCCTGCATATCTGTACGTGTGAGATACACACTTTAGATACTGTTGTTTTATTCTGCTATTCCAAAAAAAAAAATTTAGGGCAAAAAATAAATTTTGGCAATGTTTTCTGCATATCTGTACGTGTGAGATACACACTTTAGATACTATTCTTCTATTCTGCTATTCAAAAAACTAATAATTTAGGGCAAAAATTTTTTTTGGGGTGCGTTTTCTGCATATCTGTGAGATACACCCTTTAGATACTGTTGCACTATACTGCTATTAAAAAACAAAACATTTAGGGGAAAAATCTTAAATTGCGGCCTAGTCTGTATCTGTACGTGTGAGGTACACTCTTTAGATACTGTTATTCTAAGAGCGCATGCGCGGGCGGCCGGAGCGGATGCAAGCTTAGATCGCTCTGCACACTCCCGGCACTTAGAGCCTTCATCAGCAGCCCTCATATCCCGCTCGTCCAAGCACAGCACTGGGACGGCGGGCACGTATCGCGGGGACACACTACATGTATACCCGATCGTCGGGGAGGACCTACAGCGGCAGTTCCTACCCGCCTCGTGGTTCAGCCAAAGGATCCAAGATGGCGTCCAGCGCGAGTTCTATCCAGGCAGGAAAGGGACAGCAGCAGCCTCAGTTACAGGATAATGTGTATATCCAGGGCGCTCCAAGCATTTGAATCCTGACAGATAAGGTCTGTGTTGGAGAGGGTAGCAAATCTTCACACACTTTAGGCAGCACTCAGGGAGACAAGCAATCTCTAATGGAAACAGAAAAACAAACAAGGCGCCTCTAAGTGCAGAAGTATAAAACTTTTAATATCCCCTAAAAGGGTTAAAAACACTTACAAGATAGTGGATGAAACAGGCATGTAGTAGGTAAGTGCGTCCAGGAGATGTTCCAGTGGCAGGGCAGTCCCAGTCTCTGATGTTAAAGCTTCCAGGAAAGTCCACGATAACAGCTGATTGTGCTGTGAATGTTCAGAGGACACAGTAACGCTGGAGCCTGGGGATGATGTCAGAGGAAGCGAGACAGAAACCAGCATGGAACACGAACAGGAAGTGGACAGGAAGTGTGTCATGGAGGCGGGACGCGTTTCGGAACAGCTCATTGGTTCCTTCTTCAGCCAGTGACGATGGTTCCATAAGGGCTAGACTTCTTATAGTCTATGTGTTGTAATGGGGGCGGGACTAGTGGACGTCAATCAAATAAAAAGCAACACAGTGTTTTAGCAGCAGAACGCTGCCAAATGACTATACACTGTTTACACACACACAAATAAAAATAATAATAAAATAATAATAATAAAAATAAAAACAACAATAGGAGGAGGACCATAGCTGGACAGCATAATAGGACAAAATCTGCATACTACTTATTGCTCAGTTTGCATACAAATTTTTTGTTGGGGGGAAAAAATAAAAAATAAAAAAAAATGATGTATGACATAAATATTTAAACATATAACATAATCTATTTTTGACGATATTAAAATCCATATAAATTACAGTTAAAACAGGGGAATTATTATCAGGGAGAATAAGGATATGCATACACATATGTATGTATACATAAAAAACGCATGAAAAACACATAATACACCAGACATAAAGGGAGTTAAAAACGGGTGAATTATTATCAGGGAGATAAGAATATGTATACACACATATATATATATATATACACATACACACATATACATATATATATATAATAAAAAATAAAAAAATATAAACGCATGAGAAACGCATAGTACACCAGACATAGAAGAGGATGAACAATATAGAGGATTGCTTTATACAATGGCACTAATTTCAAAATCCTCATTTAACCCACCAGGGGCCAAAACACTTAAAGAAAAAATCCAAAACATTTCCCTACGACAAAGCTTGCGAAAGCGCTCAGCTGATGGTAGGTCTCTGGGCATTGCCTCAATCACCCAAACCGAAAGACCTTCAGTAGATTTTTGGTGATGTTCAAGGTAGTGCCTAGGGACACTATGATTGTCTAAACCATCGGTAATAAAACGGCGGTGTTCACCAAACCGTTTGCGCAGTGGTCTAATGGTTCGCCCTACATAGAACAAACCACAAGGACATGTCAAGCAATATACTACATGGTCAGAGGAACAAGTCTGGAAACCTTTGATGGGGTAAGTTTTTCCTTTTACACTGAAGTCCTTCTGGCCATGCTTGACAAACCTACAGGTCTTACAAAGGGGTTTTCGGCACTGATACATGCCTGAAATAGCTAAAAATGTAGGGATAGAATACCCTGGCGGTAAGGGTTTTTCTTTTAACTTACTTGGTGCCACTTTACCTTTTATGTTAGGGGCCTTTCTATAGACAAATTTTGGCTTTTTTGATAAAGCAGGGACAAGGTGTTCATCCTGCAACAATAAGGGCCAATGTTTCCGCACGATGCCCTCCATCTGTCTGTGGCGGGAGTGAAATTGAGTGATAAACCGTATATCATTTTTATTGTTAGTGCTAGTGTCAGCTTGGATCTTAGGACGTGATGAAATCGACGTATCTTTATAAAAGGAATAGGCTGTTTTTACAATATCGGCAGGGAATTCTTTATCAAGAAATTTTCCCTCCAAGATCTTACTTTGAGTCTCATAATCGGTATCCCTAGTGCAGTTCTTTTTCAATCTGCAATACTGGCTTTTAGGTATATTGTTAAGCCACTGAGGGTGATGGCAACTTTTATAATTAAGAAATGAATTACCCGCCGTAGGCTTAGTAAAATTCCTGGCATGGATGTCCTTCCCAATAAAGAAGAGCTCCAGATCAAGAAAGGCCAACTGATGTTCGTCTATGACTGAAGTGAAATTGAGACCCATATTATTGTTGTTACAGTGAGCAACAAAATCAGAGACTGAGGATACACTGCCATCCCAGATAATGATCACGTCATCTATATATCTTCCATAAAACACGATGTGAGATGAAAAGGGGTTGTTATGCCAAATGTAGGAAGATTCCCAGTATCCCATAGTAATATTTGCATATGATGGCGCAAAATTAGCTCCCATCGCAGTCCCGTTTACCTGCAGAAAGAAGTCTTTTTCAAATTGAAAGTAATTATGAGTGAGGCAAAAAGCAGTTGCCTCTAAAATAAAGGATGCTTGCCTGGAATTCAATAAGGGATCCTGACATAAAAAGGATTGGACAGCACGCAATCCCACATCGTGTGGTATGGAGGTGTACAGAGACTGGACATCAAGTGAAACCCACAGGTAAGTGGGCTCCCAAGAATAAGGAGAGAGGAGTTGTAACAAGTGAGTACCATCTCTAATATAAGACTGCATTGATTGAGCAAGTGGCTGGAGGAACTGGTCAACGTATTGTGAGAAGCCACTGGTAATACTTCCCATTGCTGCCACTATAGGTCGTCCGGGGGGATTAGTTTGATTTTTATGCACCTTGGGTAGGTGATAAAAATATGGGGTAAAATGAACGGTCCCAACTAAAAAAGAAGCTTCATATTTAGTAATAACAGCATCACGGAGTGCATCCTTGACAAGGGAAGCAGCTTCTATAGTAAAACGAGGCAAGGGGTCAGTCTGCAATTTCATGTATGTGTTACTGTCTGACAAGAGTCTATTTGCCTCTGTGACATAATCTAATCTATTCTGGACGACTATACCCCCTCCCTTGTCAGCAGATTTAATTGTTAAATTAAAATTATTGGTAAGGGCCTCAAGAGCCTTCTTTTCAGACTGAGTGAGATTATGGGCAGTCTTATTTTTACCTGAGATACACATCTCTTGAATCTCTGCGTGTACTATACGGTAAAAGGCATCAATACAGGAACCTTTAGACTTTGTGGGATAAAAGACGGAGACAGGTCTGAATTTGGTATTCTGAATTGGTGGCGAGGTCATAAGATACTGGGTATACTGTATTTGGTCATTCACTGAACTATCAAACAAAGAGGCCCTGGCAGAATGCTCATAGTCAGGTTCAGTATTAGGACAATAAAGGTCTTCTAAGAGAGCTAAACAGACATGATCATCATGAGTCATATTGTCATTACACAGGGGACTGGCTGGAATAGGGTAAACCTCAGATTGATTAGGCATGTGGTGGGTAGACTTTATATTAAAAAATCGTTTTAAAGTAAGACGACGTATAAACTTATTTAAATCAGTAAATAAAAGAAAGGGGTTTGGTTGAGCAGAAGGTGCAAAATTAAGGCCCCGACTGAGTAAAGAGATTTCGTCACTAGACAGCTGGTGTGTCGAGAGATTGAAGATTTTTACTGTACTCTCTTTTTCCTGTGGTCTGGACTTGGATCTACTTCCTCTACCCCGGCATCCTCTGCTTCGTGCTTTCTTTTTAAAGGTTTGGTCCGGGGGAGGTCTAATACTAAAAAAGAGACCGGAGGGGATTCAAAAGATTGGGCTCCACTAGTAGTGGGTACATATAAGGAATTTGGACCAAAGGTTATAGGTAAGTTAGATGATGTTTGGTCAACAGATAAAGTAGGCATTGAAGTGATAATGTTAGTGTCATTTATATGAATAGGCATCGTGGTACTCGTATTAATTTCATCTGTATGAAAAGAGGGAGGAGAAGATATCCTGTGATTGGAACTAGAAATTACCTGTGTATGGCTAGGTGGTAGGTCAACACCAGGTATTCCTTTTATAAAGATACGTCGATTTCATCACGTCCTAAGATCCAAGCCGACACTAGCACTAACAATAAAAATGATATACGGTTTATCACTCAATTTCACTCCCGCCACAGACAGATGGAGGGCATCGTGCGGAAACATTGGCCCTTATTGTTGCAGGATGAACACCTTGTCCCTGCTTTATCAAAAAAGCCAAAATTTGTCTATAGAAAGGCCCCTAACATAAAAGGTAAAGTGGCACCAAGTAAGTTAAAAGAAAAACCCTTACCGCCAGGGTATTCTATCCCTACATTTTTAGCTATTTCAGGCATGTATCAGTGCCGAAAACCCCTTTGTAAGACCTGTAGGTTTGTCAAGCATGGCCAGAAGGACTTCAGTGTAAAAGGAAAAACTTACCCCATCAAAGGTTTCCAGACTTGTTCCTCTGACCATGTAGTATATTGCTTGACATGTCCTTGTGGTTTGTTCTATGTAGGGCGAACCATTAGACCACTGCGCAAACGGTTTGGTGAACACCGCCGTTTTATTACCGATGGTTTAGACAATCATAGTGTCCCTAGGCACTACCTTGAACATCACCAAAAATCTACTGAAGGTCTTTCGGTTTGGGTGATTGAGGCAATGCCCAGAGACCTACCATCAGCTGAGCGCTTTCGCAAGCTTTGTCGTAGGGAAATGTTTTGGATTTTTTCTTTAAGTGTTTTGGCCCCTGGTGGGTTAAATGAGGATTTTGAAATTAGTGCCATTGTATAAAGCAATCCTCTATATTGTTCATCCTCTTCTATGTCTGGTGTACTATGCGTTTCTCATGCGTTTATATTTTTTTATTTTTTATTATATATATATATATGTATATGTGTGTATGTGTATATATATATATATGTGTGTATACATATTCTTATCTCCCTGATAATAATTCACCCGTTTTTAACTCCCTTTATGTCTGGTGTATTATGTGTTTTTCATGCGTTTTTTATGTATACATACATATGTGTATGCATATCCTTATTCTCCCTGATAATAATTCCCCTGTTTTAACTGTAATTTATATGGATTTTAATATCGTCAAAAATAGATTATGTTATATGTTTAAATATTTATGTCATACATCATTTTTTTTTATTTTTTATTTTTTCCCCCCAACAAAAAATTTGTATGCAAACTGAGCAATAAGTAGTATGCAGATTTTGTCCTATTATGCTGTCCAGCTATGGTCCTCCTCCTATTGTTGTTTTTATTTTTATTATTATTATTTTATTATTATTTTTATTTGTGTGTGTGTAAACAGTGTATAGTCATTTGGCAGCGTTCTGCTGCTAAAACACTGTGTTGCTTTTTATTTGATTGACGTCCACTAGTCCCGCCCCCATTACAACACATAGACTATAAGAAGTCTAGCCCTTATGGAACCATCGTCACTGGCTGAAGAAGGAACCAATGAGCTGTTCCGAAACGCGTCCCGCCTCCATGACACACTTCCTGTCCACTTCCTGTTCGTGTTCCATGCTGGTTTCTGTCTCGCTTCCTCTGACATCATCCCCAGGCTCCAGCGTTACTGTGTCCTCTGAACATTCACAGCACAATCAGCTGTTATCGTGGACTTTCCTGGAAGCTTTAACATCAGAGACTGGGACTGCCCTGCCACTGGAACATCTCCTGGACGCACTTACCTACTACATGCCTGTTTCATCCACTATCTTGTAAGTGTTTTTAACCCTTTTAGGGGATATTAAAAGTTTTATACTTCTGCACTTAGAGGCGCCTTGTTTGTTTCTCAGTTACAGGAGAAGAAGGGACAGCCATCTCCCAACGGATCGCTCTGCATGGGCTCATCCGCAGCCATCCGATCCTCAGGTGAGCAGACAGACCATCCCTGTCCATCATCTAGCCCTGCCAGATCTCTGACACAGGCTTCCCTGCCATCTCCAAGCCCTGCTTCCCATGCCTCTTCTGCCCTGGAAAGAGATATGGCAGATGTTTTCCTCAGCCAGGATAGTGGCCAAGATATAGATCCTGACAGTCCTGAGAGATCTCCAGATCCCCTGCCTGCACCATTACCATATTCTCCAGATACTATTCTCCTTGCTCGCTTTGCGGACATGTTGAAAAAAGAGTTGGAGAAAGCCACTTCTAAATTGGCTTCTGACATTAAGCAAGATTTTTAGAATCTGGGATGTCGTTTAGACAGTATTGAATCCAAAGTTGATGACACTGTCCATAGAGTGGCGCAGAATTCTACCATGATTACTGAACTCCACAATCGTTTGGAGGATGCTTACACTAGAATTGACGACCTTGAAAATCGTGCCAGGCGATATAATTTCCGTATCCGTGGGTTACCAGAAACGGTTAAAGATTTCAGTTCTATAGCTTCTTCCCTGATGCAATCGGCTGTTCCAGATATTGACGAAGCACACATGGAGATCGATCGAATTCACAGAGCCCTGGTTTCTCTAAAACCGGACGGCCCTCCCCGAGATGTGATTGTGAAGCCTCACTTTTTCAGGATCAAGGAAGCGGTCATGAGATATGCTAGAGACCACCCAGATCTGGAAGTTGAAGGATATAAAATCCAAATATTTGCGGATATTTCCCAAGCTACCATTCAAAAACGAAGAGCATTTAAACCGCTGTTATCCCCTCTGATTCAACGTGATATTCGCTATCGCTGGAACTATCCTTTCCGTTTGCAATTCACATATAACAATAGATCATATGCCTTCTCTACGTTCGCCGATGGTGAAAAGATCCTACTGAAGTTGGGATTTATCTCTCATAATCCCTCATCCCAAGACCCATTAAGATCCAACGGCCCTCCTCCTCCGCTTTCACCTCTTTGGTCTTCTCCGTCTTCAAGGAAAACTGCAACTTCACGCCGAGACACCTGAAGATTCCTGACTGTTACATATTTTCTTTTTCCCCCTTTTTTTTTTTTTTTTTATAGCAATAGCCTCTCAGTGGTCCCCTCACGGGACATTAGCTATTGCCTAAGTTTGGTTAACATTTTTTAGATACCATACATCTGGCATCTTTTACCTTCTAAGTCGTTCTAGTTTTGTTGACCTTGGGACCTATTATTTGTCTTGCAAAATATTTGCTATGCTTCTACTTATTACTGGTCCATTATACATAAACTTTTTTTGCTTTCTTTTGTTTTGTTTTCTTGTTTTATATTGTCTGCTCAGAAAAATTTAGACGGGCACTTTATTTGATATACCATATTTGTGCCGGGAGGCGGCTATGCACTCTCCCTACTTGTCGGACTCTCCCCATTCATTACTATTGGTGGAGACTCCCACACTTCCAGAACCGGGATTCTGGACTACGTGGTTACAATATATTTTGTTTCAGTTGTTTCAGTTGTTTAATTTGTTTTGTTCATGCTATACTCCTTGATACTGGGCGTTTCTATGCCCAAGTATCGACTATTCTCTTTTCTTTTTTCTATTTTTTCTACTTTTAACCTTTTTTCCTTTTCTTCCCTGAGGGTCAGCCGGAGGTTCCCTTGGTTGCCTGAGATGCCTATACATTGGTGTTGGTTGGTGAGTTTGTCTATTACAGCCGTTTTTGTCTTTTACCATGTCCATGTTGACTGATCCCACTGGAACCATACGACTGCTTTCTCATAATGTCCAGGGATTGGGCTCTCCATCTAAGCGTATTAAGGTGTTTAATTACTACAAGTCACTGGGTGCTGATGTTGTAGCTCTTCAGGAAACACATTTTGCTTCTTCCTTCACTCCCCGTTATATACATAAAAACTATCCCGTTTGTTATTTTGCTAATGCCAGGGAGAAAAAACGAGGGGTGGCGTTATGCTTATCGCGACGTCTATCGTTTACTGAAACTGAAGTACTGAGGGACCAGGAGGGGAGGTACTTATTGGTGAAGGGACACTTGGGGGGTAATTTAGTGACATTTTTGGTCTATTATGCCCCCAACACGAACCAGGTAGCGTTCTTTGATTCCTTACTCCGATCTTTGGCACCGAAGTTTGAAGGAGATGTAATCTTAGCTGGTGACTCTAATTTAGCGTTAGACCATATACTAGACAAATCTCATCTATCACAACTTCAGTCCCCTCCTAAACAAAGCCGAAAACTTGCTCAGCTGTTGCATCATCATGGCCTAGTTGATGCTTGGAGAGAGGCTAACCCTACCACTAGAGACTATTCCCATTTCTCTAGAGCTCATAATCGTTATTCACGTATTGATCATGTATTTCTCCATTCGGGACTATTGCCTAAATTGACAGCAGCCAAAATTGTGTCGGCACCCTGGTCTGATCATGACCCTGTGGTGGTTATGTTTTCAAACTTGACGATCAAGTTGGCTAAATCTCACTGGAGGCTTAATGAATCTATACTCAGTAATGAATCTTATTGCCTAGATATTATTACTCACCTTAAAACTTACTTTGCTATTAATAAAGCAGAAGATACTACTCCTGCTATTAACTGGGCAGCACACAAAGCTTCAGTGCGGGGTTTCTTGATTCAGTTGGCATCCAGACTTAAAAAAGCCCACAAAGAAGTGATTTTGGTCAAAACTAAGGAATACGAAACTTTAGTTACCCAACATAAACGTTCCCCACATCCGGACTTGTTGCTTAAACTTGAACAGGCCCGTACAGAACTTAATATTTGCCTCACTACTAAAGCGGAAAAAAGCCTACGCTGGACTAATCATAAATTTTTTACCTGACGTGACCGGCCGGGTTCCTTACTGGCACATAAACTTACCCCTAAACATGCACAGGCTGCTCTCCCGAAAATTAGACTCTCAAGGGGCAATCTTTCCCAAAATCCTCAAAAGATTCTTAGTGAATTTCAAGATTTCTATACTAACCTATATACCCCGGCCCAGGGTCATGTGTCTTCTTCTATTAGTGACTTCCTACATACCTTATCTCTGCCGTCTCTCACAGAATCTCATAGAGAACGTATGGACCAACCCATTACATGTGAAGAAATATGTAACACTATCAAATTGTTGTCTTTACATAATTCGCCTGGCCCTGACGGTCTTCCTAATAATTATTATAAAACATTTTCTGAACAATTGGCTCCTCATATGGTTCTCTATTTCAATTCCTTGCGAGGCGGTGGAGAAGTTCTTTTAGGCGAAAATAGGGCTTACATTAGTGTCATACCGAAACCAAATAGAGACTCTACTGATATTCTTAATTACCGCCCTATATCGCTGATCAATTGTGATCTCAAAATTCTGACGAAATTTTTAGCTTTGCGGCTTGGTGCTTTTCTGCCACAGTATATCCATAAAGACCAATCTGGCTTTATAAATCAACGCCAAACGCTAGACCAGATTCGCCGATCTATAACATTGATTTCTGCAGTTCGCTCTAAATGGGATGCCCCATGGTCTAGGGAATTACTGCTGCTTTCATTGGATCTTCATAAGGCCTTTGATAGCTTGAATTGGGACTACTTATTTGCCACCTTAAAGGCCTTTGGATTTGGTTCTACCTTTATCACCCTATTACAAACAATATATAGCAATCCGTCGGCCCAGGTCTCCATTCGAGGTTATAGATCAATTTCATTTCCTATCCGACGAGGGACAAGACAGGGTTGTCCACTTTCCCCATTGCTCTTTGCGTTAGCAATTGAACCCTTAGCTGTTGCAATTCGATCCCACCCCAAAATACATGGAGTATGCTGTGGGCAACAAGAGCATAAATGCTCCCTTTTTGCTGACGACGTCCTCATGTATGTCACTAACCCTCAAGTTACTCTACCTAATCTACTAGCTCTATTTCGTCAATTTTCCCAGTTCTCAGGGCTTTCTTTAAATACTCAGAAGACTATGGCTCTTAATATCTCCTTACCCCCTCGATGGAACGGAATCTACGAACTACATATAACTTTCAATGGGCGACACACTCCCTTCCGTACCTAGGTGTTCAGCTGACGCCTTCAATTAACACTCTATATCGGGCTAACTATCCTCCACTGTTTCGCCGTCTCCGAGAAGATCTTCAACGATGGGCAGACTATCCCTTATCCTGGTTTGGTAGAATCAATTCCATTAAGATGACATTTCTACCCAGGATACTTTATTATTTTAGAACTCTTCCAATTGCAGTCCCGAAGGGAGATTTACAACAACTACAATCGGATGTTCTCCATTTTATTTGGGGTAATAAAAAACCTTGCATAAACAAACTGACGTTATTTGTCTCGAAACCATGTGGTGGGCTTGGCCTCCCTGATTTACAAGCTTACTATCAAGCAGCTCAAATAACACAGCTTTCCTACACAACAGCTAAGGGGTCTCCACCCCTGTGGGTTTCTATTGAGGCTCTTTCGTGCCATCCTTTTAGTATCGGATCACTAATGTGGCTCCCAAGCCACCGCCGCCCCCCCATTTTGTGCCCCACCCTGTCTCACTCCCTAGCGGTTTGGGACAGAGTGCGACATCGTAGATGCCTATCGTCTACACATACCCCACTAGCCCCCTTGTTCTGTAATCCTGAGTTTTCTCCCGGCCTGACTCCATTGTTATTTCAATGGTGGCTTAATAAGGGACTTCTTAGGATAGGAGACTATCTTGATGGAGATCAACCACTCTCTTTGCAATATTTTAAAGACACGCTGCAGATGCCCTCTAGTGAATTGTTTAGGTACAATCAGCTTATTTCCTTTATACGTTCTAAACCTAAATTGTTAGACAGACCTTTTACACTTACAAATTTTGAATTATCTTGCCAAACGAGGGGCCTCCTACGGGGACGGATTTCTGCGGTATATGCTACCCTTACTAACCCGAATACTAAACTCCCTTACATGATTCAATGGGAACGGGATTTAGATACCACTTTTGATTTGGCTGAATGGCAGGATATTGCTTATGCGTTATCTAAAGTATCAATTAATACGACATTAATTGAAGCTAACTATAAAACTCTCCTTCGCTGGTATTTGGTTCCAACCAGGGTCGCTAGGATGCATCCATCTGCATCCCCCACCTGCTTTAGAAAATGTGGCCAGATGGGTACAATGTATCACGTTTGGTGGAAGTGCCCCAACATCACTAGATTCTAGATTCGGATATTCAACCTGGTATACTCTGTGACAGGAATTAATATCCGTAGATCCCCGGAGGTGGCGCTTTTCCAAAGGCTTTCTGAAGGGGTCCCTAAAAAATCGAGGAAGCTAATTATATACATACTTTTAGCTGCCAAAAAAAATAATAATTTAGGGCAAAAAAAAAAATTTTGCCGCGTTTTCTGCATATCTGTGAGATACACCCTTTAGATACTGTTGCTCTATACTGCTATTCAAAAACAAAACATTTAGGGGAAAAATTTTAAATTGTGGCCTAGTCTGTATCTGTACGTGTGAGGTACACTCTTTAGATACTGTTATTATTTTCTGCTATTCTAAAAACTCAGATTTAGGGCAAAAAAAAATATTTTGTGTGGGTGCAGTGCACAAACTTTTTACCCTGCCCTGAGCCCAGTGCCAGAGAAAAGATAACTTGTATCTGTCTGTTAGTTAGGTTGGCGTCGGTGGGCATTTTATGCAAGTTCAGTGCCCCAGCACTGCATATGTTACTGTGAGATACACCCTTTAGATACTGTTGGTCTATTCTGCTATTCTAAAAACACCCATTTAGGGCAAAAAAAATATTTTGCTGCGTTTCCTTCATATCAGTATTTAGTGAGATACACACTTTAGATACTGTTGTTTTATTCTGCTATTCAAAAAGAAAAAAATTAGGACAAAAATTTTTTTTGCCATCGTTTTCTGCATATCTGTACGTGTGAGATACACACTTTAGATACTGTTCTCCTATTCTGCTATTCAAAAAAAAAATTGTTTAGGGCAAAAAACTATTTTTTGGTGCGTTTTCTGCATATCTGTACCTGTGAGATACACCCTTTAGATACTGTTGCTCTATTGTGCTATTCCAAAAAAAAAACACATTTAGGGGAAAAATCTTAAATTGCGGCCTAGTCTGTATCTGTACGTGTGAGGTACACCCTTTAGATACTGTTGCTCTATTCTGGTATTAAAAAAAAAACACATTTAGGGCAAAAATATATATTTTGCAGTGTTTCCTGCATATCTGTACGTGTGAGATACACACTTTAGATACTGTTGTTTTATTCTGCTATTCCAAAAAAATAAATTTAGGGCAAAAAATACATTTTGGCAATGTTTTCTGCATATCTGTACGTGTGAGATACACACTTTAGATACTATTCTTCTATTCTGCTATTCAAAAAAATAATAATTTAGGGCAAAAAAAAATTTTGGGGCGCGTTTTCTGCATATCTGTGAGATACACCCTTTAGATACTGTTGCACTATACTGCTATTAAAAAACAAAACATTTAGGGGGAAAATCTTAAATTGCGGCCTAGTCTGTATCTGTACGTGTGAGGTACACTCTTTAGATACTGTTATTCTAAGAGCGCATGCGCGGGCGGCCGGAGCGGATGCAAGCTTAGATCGCTCTGCACACTCCCGGCACTTAGAGCCTTCATCAGCAGCCCTCATATCCCGCTCGTCCAAGCACAGCACTGGGACGGCGGGCACGTATCGCGGGGACACACTACATGTATACCCGATCGTCGGGGAGGACCTACAGCGGCAGTTCCTACCCGCCTCGTGGTTCAGCCAAAGGATCCAAGATGGCGTCCAGCGCGAGTTCTATCCAGGCAGGAAAGGGACAGCAGCAGCCTCAGTTACAGGAGAAGAAGGGACAGCCATCTCCCAACGGATCGCTCTGCATGGGCTCATCCGCAGCCATCCGATCCTCAGGTGAGCAGACAGACCATCCCTGTCCATCATCTAGCCCTGCCAGATCTCTGACACAGGCTTCCCTGCCATCTCCAAGCCCTGCTTCCCATGCCTCTTCTGCCCTGGAAAGAGATATGGCAGATGTTTTCCTCAGCCAGGATAGTGGCCAAGATATAGATCCTGACAGTCCTGAGAGATCTCCAGATCCCCTGCCTGCACCATTACCATATTCTCCAGATACTATTCTCCTTGCTCGCTTTGCGGACATGTTGAAAAAAGAGTTGGAGAAAGCCACTTCTAAATTGGCTTCTGACATTAAGCAAGATTTTTAGAATCTGGGATGTCGTTTAGACAGTATTGAATCCAAAGTTGATGACACTGTCCATAGAGTGGCGCAGAATTCTACCATGATCACTGAACTCCACAATCGTTTGGAGGATGCTTACACTAGAATTGACGACCTTGAAAATCGTGCCAGGCGATATAATTTCCGTATCCGTGGGTTACCAGAAACGGTTAAAGATTTCAGTTCTATAGCTTCTTCCCTGATGCAATCGGCTGTTCCAGATATTGACGAAGCACACATGGAGATCGATCGAATTCACAGAGCCCTGGTTTCTCTAAAACCGGACGGCCCTCCCCGAGATGTGATTGTGAAGCCTCACTTTTTCAGGATCAAGGAAGCGGTCATGAGATATGCTAGAGACCACCCAGATCTGGAAGTTGAAGGATATAAAATCCAAATATTTGCGGATATTTCCCAAGCTACCATTCAAAAACGAAGAGCATTTAAACCGCTGTTATCCCCTCTGATTCAACGTGATATTCGCTATCGCTGGAACTATCCTTTCCGTTTGCAATTCACATATAACAATAGATCATATGCCTTCTCTACGTTCGCCGATGGTGAAAAGATCCTACTGAAGTTGGGATTTATCTCTCATAATCCCTCATCCCAAGACCCATTAAGATCCAACGGCCCTCCTCCTCCGCTTTCACCTCTTTGGTCTTCTCCGTCTTCAAGGAAAACTGCAACTTCACGCCGAGACACCTGAAGATTCCTGACTGTTACATATTTTCTTTTTCCCCCTTTTTTTTTTTTTTTTTATAGCAATAGCCTCTCAGTGGTCCCCTCACGGGACATTAGCTATTGCCTAAGTTTGGTTAACATTTTTTAGATACCATACATCTGGCATCTTTTACCTTCTAAGTCGTTCTAGTTTTGTTGACCTTGGGACCTATTATTTGTCTTGCAAAATATTTGCTATGCTTCTACTTATTACTGGTCCATTATACATATACTTTTTTTGCTTTCTTTTGTTTTGTTTTCTTGTTTTATATTGTCTGCTCAGGAAAATTTAGACGGGCACTTTATTTGATATACCATATTTGTGCCGGGAGGCGGCTATGCACTCTCCCTACTTGTCGGACTCTCCCCATTCATTACTATTGGTGGAGACTCCCACACTTCCAGAACCGGGATTCTGGACTACGTGGTTACAATATATTTTGTTTCAGTTGTTTCAGTTGTTTAATTTGTTTTGTTCATGCTATACTCCTTGATACTGGGCGTTTCTATGCCCAAGTATCGACTATTCTCTTTTCTTTTTTCTATTTTTTCTACTTTTAACCTTTTTTCCTTTTCTTCCCTGAGGGTCAGCCGGAGGTTCCCTTGGTTGCCTGAGATGCCTATACATTGGTGTTGGTTGGTGAGTTTGTCTATTACAGGCGTTTTTGTCTTTTACCATGTCCATGTTGACTGATCCCACTGGAACCATACGACTGCTTTCTCATAATGTCCAGGGATTGGGCTCTCCATCTAAGCGTATTAAGGTGTTTAATTACTACAAGTCACTGGGTGCTGATGTTGTAGCTCTTCAGGAAACACATTTTGCTTCTTCCTTCACTCCCCGTTATATACATAAAAACTATCCCGTTTGTTATTTTGCTAATGCCAGGGAGAAAAAACGAGGGGTGGCGTTATGCTTATCGCGACGTCTATCGTTTACTGAAACTGAAGTACTGAGGGACCAGGAGGGGAGGTACTTATTGGTGAAGGGACACTTGGGGGGTAATTTAGTGACATTTTTGGTCTATTATGCCCCCAACACGAACCAGGTAGCGTTCTTTGATTCCTTACTCCGATCTTTGGCACCGAAGTTTGAAGGAGATGTAATCTTAGCTGGTGACTCTAATTTAGCGTTAGACCATATACTAGACAAATCTCATCTATCACAACTTCAGTCCCCTCCTAAACAAAGCCGAAAACTTGCTCAGCTGTTGCATCATCATGGCCTAGTTGATGCTTGGAGAGAGGCTAACCCTACCACTAGAGACTATTCCCATTTCTCTAGAGCTCATAATCGTTATTCACGTATTGATCATGTATTTCTCCATTCGGGACTATTGCCTAAATTGACAGCAGCCAAAATTGTGTCGGCACCCTGGTCTGATCATGACCCTGTGGTGGTTATGTTTTCAAACTTGACGATCAAGTTGGCTAAATCTCACTGGAGGCTTAATGAATCTATACTCAGTAATGAATCTCATTGCCTAGATATTATTACTCACCTTAAAACTTACTTTGCTATTAATAAAGCAGAAGATACTACTCCTGCTATTAACTGGGCAGCACACAAAGCTTCAGTGCGGGGTTTCTTGATTCAGTTGGCATCCAGACTTAAAAAAGCCCACGAAGAAGTGATTTTGGTCAAAACTAAGGAATACGAAACTTTAGTTACCCAACATAAACGTTCCCCACATCCGGACTTGTTGCTTAAACTTGAACAGGCCCGTACAGAACTTAATATTTGCCTCACTACTAAAGCGGAAAAAAGCCTACGCTGGACTAATCATAAATTTTTTACCTGACGTGACCGGCCGGGTTCCTTACTGGCACATAAACTTACCCCTAAACATGCACAGGCTGCTCTCCCGAAAATTAGACTCTCAAGGGGCAATCTTTCCCAAAATCCTCAAAAGATTCTTAGTGAATTTCAAGATTTCTATACTAACCTATATACCCCGGCCCAGGGTCATGTGTCTTCTTCTATTAGTGACTTCCTACATACCTTATCTCTGCCGTCTCTCACAGAATCTCATAGAGAACGTATGGACCAACCCATTACATGTGAAGAAATATGTAACACTATCAAATTGTTGTCTTTACATAATTCGCCTGGCCCTGACGGTCTTCCTAATAATTATTATAAAACGTTTTCTGAACAATTGGCTCCTCATATGGTTCTCTATTTCAATTCCTTGCGAGGCGGTGGAGAAGTTCTTTTAGGCGAAAATAGGGCTTACATTAGTGTCATACCGAAACCAAATAGAGACTCTACTGATATTCTTAATTACCGCCCTATATCGCTGATCAATTGTGATCTCAAAATTCTGACGAAATTATTAGCTTTGCGGCTTGGTGCTTTTCTGCCACAGTATATCCATAAAGACCAATTTGGCTTTATAAATCAACGCCAAACGCTAGACCAGATTCGCCGATCTATAACATTGATTTCTGCAGTTCGCTCTAAATGGGATGCCCCATGGTCTAGGGAATTACTGCTGCTTTCATTGGATCTTCATAAGGCCTTTGATAGCTTGAATTGGGACTACTTATTTGCCACCTTAAAGGCCTTTGGATTTGGTTCTACCTTTATCACCCTATTACAAACAATATATAGCAATCCGTCGGCCCAGGTCTCCATTCGAGGTTATAGATCAATTTCATTTCCTATCCGACGAGGGACAAGACAGGGTTGTCCACTTTCCCCATTGCTCTTTGCGTTAGCAATTGAACCCTTAGCTGTTGCAATTCGATCCCACCCCAAAATACATGGAGTATGCTGTGGGCAACAAGAGCATAAATGCTCCCTTTTTGCTGACGACGTCCTCATGTATGTCACTAACCCTCAAGTTACTCTACCTAATCTACTAGCTCTATTTCGTCAATTTTCCCAGTTCTCAGGGCTTTCTTTAAATACTCAGAAGACTATGGCTCTTAATATCTCTTTACCCCCCTCGATGGAACGGAATCTACGAACTACATATAACTTTCAATGGGCGACACACTCCCTTCCGTACCTAGGTGTTCAGCTGACGCCTTCAATTAACACTCTATATCGGGCTAACTATCCTCCACTGTTTCGCCGTCTCCGAGAAGATCTTCAACGATGGGCAGACTATCCCTTATCCTGGTTTGGTAGAATCAATTCCATTAAGATGACATTTCTACCCAGGATACTTTATTATTTTAGAACTCTTCCAATTGCAGTCCCGAAGGGAGATTTACAACAACTACAATCGGATGTTCTCCATTTTATTTGGGGTAATAAAAAACCTTGCATAAACAAACTGACGTTATTTGTCTCGAAACCATGTGGTGGGCTTGGCCTCCCTGATTTACAAGCTTACTATCAAGCAGCTCAAATAACACAGCTTTCCTACACAACAGCTAAGGGGTCTCCACCCCTGTGGGTTTCTATTGAGGCTCTTTCGTGCCATCCTTTTAGTATCGGATCACTAATGTGGCTCCCAAGCCGCCGCCGCCCCCCCATTTTGTGCCCCACCCTGTCTCACTCCCTAGCGGTTTGGGACAGAGTGCGACATCGTAGATGCCTATCGTCTCCACATACCCCACTAGCCCCCTTGTTCTGTAATCCTGAGTTTTCTCCCGGCCTGACTCCATTGTTATTTCAATGGTGGCTTAATAAGGGACTTCTTAGGATAGGAGACTATCTTGATGGAGATCAACCACTCTCTTTGCAATATTTTAAAGACACGCTGCAGATGCCCTCTAGTGAATTGTTTAGGTACAATCAGCTTATTTCCTTTATACGTTCTAAACTTAAATTGTTAGACAGACCTTTTACACTTACAAATTTTGAATTATCTTGCCAAACGAGGGGCCTCCTACGGGGACGGATTTCTGCGGTATATGCTACCCTTACTAACCCGAATACTAAACTCCCTTACATGATTCAATGGGAACGGGATTTAGATACCACTTTTGATTTGGCTGAATGGCAGGATATTGCTTATGCGTTATCTAAAGTATCAATTAATACGACATTAATTGAAGCTAACTATAAAACTCTCCTTCGCTGGTATTTGGTTCCAACCAGGGTCGCTAGGATGCATCCATCTGCATCCCCCACCTGCTTTAGAAAATGTGGCCAGATGGGTACAATGTATCACGTTTGGTGGAAGTGCCCCAACATCACTAGATTCTAGATTCGGATATTCAACCTGGTATACTCTGTGACAGGAATTAATATCCGTAGATCCCCGGAGGTGGCGCTTTTCCAAAGGCTTCCTGAAGGGGTCCCTAAAAAATCGAGGAAGCTAATTATATACATACTTTTAGCTGCCAGAATAACCATTGCTAAATATTGGAAGCAGTCGATGGTTCCTCTTGATTCTGTGAAGAATAAGCTCAACTGGATCATGGTTAATGATAGACTCACTTGCATCCTCCGCAACACTACTAAGAAATTTGATCTGATATGGGATCCGTGGATACGATACATCTCTCCATCCTAATACACCTCTGGCTGACCCTCTCTTCTTCTCTCTTCTCCCCCCCCCTTTTTTTTATTTTTTTATTTTTATTTTTCCTCCCTTTTCTTCTCTTCTCCTTCTCTCTTTTCTTTCTTTCTTTTTTTTTCTTTCTTCTCCTTTCCTTTTCTCCTCTTTTTCATATTTACTGCTTATCAGATATATTTTTGTAGATACAGGATGTCCTAATAATACATATACTTCCAGGTTGTTGATACTCGAGAGAAGGTACACAAGAGAACCCCCCCCTTTTTTTTTTTCTCTTTTTCCTTTATCCCTCCCCATTCCCTTCCCACTCCACATTTTCTTCCTTTGCTTCCTATACTGTACCTTTTCCCTGTGCTATATCCCTTCCTAATATTGCAGGCCTAAATGACTCATTGGGACTTTATGTAGTTAGTCCCCAACAAATCTGAAGCATACTTCATGATCTGATCATTAATAACTCTTAAATTTCTATGTTATTTCACTCTGTCAATCTCACCACTATTTCCATCAATAGTGTTCTATATTGCATTTCTCAATTTATCGTGTTGAAGTGGTGTATTTCTGTTTATCCTGATGGAAGGACATTTGCCGGCTTACGCTTACTTTCTCATTTGCAAACATTGTTGATTATTGAATGTATTCTTTGAGACATCGTCTTGTCATTTGATTAATAAAAAATATTGAAAGTAGATACTGTTATTCTATTCTGCTATTCTAAAAACTCAGATTTAGGGCAAAAAATATAATTTTGTGTGGGTGCAGTGCACAAACTTTTTACCCTGCCCTGAGCCCAGTGCCAGAGAAAAGATAACTTGTATCTGTCTGTTAGTTAGGTTGGCGTCGGTGGGCATTTTATGCAAGTTCAGTGCCCCAGCACTGCATATGTTACTGTGAGATACACACATTAGATAATATTCTTCTATTCTGCTATTCAAAATAATAATAATTTAGGGCAAAAAAATTTTTTTGCCACGTTTTCTGCATATCTGTGAGATACACCCTTTAGATACTGTTGCTCTATTCTGCTATTCAAAAACAAAACATTTAGGGGAAAAATCTTAAATTGCGGCCTAGTCTGTATCTGTACGTGCGAGGTACACCCTTTAGATACTGTTGCTCTATTCTGGTATTAAAAAAAAAACACATTTAGGGCAAAAATATATATTTTGCAGTGTTTCCTGCATATCTGTATGTGTGAGATACACACTTTAGATACTGTTGTTTTATTCTGCTATTCCAAAAAATAATAATAAGGGCAAAAAAAAAATTTTGCCAATGTTTTCTGCATATCTGTACGTGTGAGATACACACTTTAGATACTACTCTTCTATTCTGCTATTCAAAAAAATAATGATTTAGGGCAAAAAAATAATTTTTGGCGCATTTTCTGCATATCTGTCAGATACACCCTTCAGATACCGTTGCTCTATACTGCTATTCAAAAACAAAACATTTAGGGGAAAAATCTTAAATTGCGGCCTAGTCTGTATCTGTACGTGTGCGGTACACACTTTAGATACTGTTCTCCTATTCTGCTATTCAAAAAAAAAATTGTTTAGGGCCAAAAATTATTTTTTGGTGCGTTTTCTGCATATCTGTACCTGTGAGATACACCCTTTAGATACTGTTGCTCTATTCTGCTATTCAAAAAAAAAACACATTTAGGGGAAAAATCTTAAATTGCGGCCTAGTCTGTATCTGTACGTGTGAGGTACACCCTTTAGATACTGTTGCTCTATTCTGGTATTAAAAAAAAACACATTTAGGGCAAAAATATATATTTTGCAGTGTTTTCTGCATATCTGTACGTGTGAGATACACACTTTAGATACTGTTGTTTTATTCTGCTATTCCAAAAAAAATAATTTAGGGCAAAAAAAAAATGTTGGCAACGTTTTCTGCATATCTGTACGTGTGAGATACACACTTTAGATACTATTCTTCTATTCAAAAAAATAATAATTTAGGGCAAAAAAAAAATTTTTGCTGCGTTTTCTGCATATCTGTGAGATACACACTTTAGATACTGTTGCTCTATACTGCTATTCAAAAACAAAACATTTAGGGGAAAAATCTTAAATTGCGGCCTAGTCTGTATCTGTACGTGTGAGGTACACTCTTTAGATACTGTTATTATTTTCTGCTATTCTAAAAACTCAGATTTAGGGCAAAAAAAAATAATTTTGTGTGGGTGCAGTGCACAAACTTTTTACCCTGCCCTGAGCCCAGTGCCAGAGAAAAGATAGCTTGTATCTGTCTGTTAGTTAGGTTGGCGTCGGTGGGCATTTTATGCAAGTTCAGTGCCCCAGCACTGCATATGTTACTGTGAGATACACCCTTTAGATACTGTTGGTCTATTCTGCTATTCTAAAAAGACCCATTTAGGGCAAAAAATATATATTTTGCTGTGTTTCCTGCATATCTGTATTTAGTGAGATACACACTTTAGATACTGTTGTTTTATTCTGCTATTCAAAAAGAAAAAATTTAGGACCAAAACATTTTTTGCCAACATTTTCTGCATATCTGTACATGTGAGATACACACTTTAGATACTGTTCTCCTATTCTGCTATTCAAAAAAAAATTGTTTAGGGCAAAAAACTATTTTTTGGTGCGTTTTCTGCATATCTGTACCTGTGAGATACACCCTTTAGATACTGTTGCTCTATTCTGCTATTCAAAAAAAAAAAACACATTTAGGGGAAAAATCTTAAATTGCGGCCTAGTCTGTATCTGTACGTGTGAGGTACACCTTTTAGATACTGTTGCTCTATTCTGGTATTAAAAAAAAAAAAAATTTAGGGCAAAAAAATATATTTTGCAGTGTTTCCTGCATATCTGTACGTGTGAGATACACACTTTAGATACTGTTGTTTTATTCTGCTATTCCAAAAAAAAAATTTAGGGCAAAAAAAAATGTTTGCCAACGTTTTCTGCATATCTGTACGTGTGAGATACACACTTTAGATACTATTCTTCTATTCTGCTATTCAAAAAAAAAAATTGGGGCAAAAAAAATAATTTTGCCCGCGTTTTCTGCATATCTGTGAGATACACCCTTTAGATGCTGTTGCTCTATTCTGCTATTCAAAAACAAAACATTTAGGGGAAAAATCTTAAATTGTGGCCTAGTCTGTATCTGTACGTGTGAGGTACACTCTTTAGATACTGTTATTCTATTCTGCTATTCTAAAAACTCAGATTTAGGGCAAAAAAAAATATTTTGTGTGGGTGCAGTGCACAAACTTTTTACCCTGCCCTGAGCCCAGTGCCAGAGAAAAGATAACTTGTATCTGTCTGTTAGTTAGGTTGGTGTCGGTGGGCATTTTATGCAAGTTCAGTGCCCCAGCACTGCATATGTTACTGTGAGATACACCCTTTAGATACTGTTGGTCTATTCTGCTATTCTAAAAACACCCATTTAGGGCAAAAAAAATATATTTTGCTGCATTTCCTGCATATCTGTATTTAGTGAGATACACACTTTAGATACTGTTGTTTTATTCTGCTATTCAAAAAGAAAAAATTTAGGACAAAAAACATTTTTTGCCAACGTTTTCTGCATATCTGTACATGTGAGATACACACTTTAGATACTGTTCTCCTATTCTGCTATTCAAAAAAAAAATTGTTTAGGGCAAAAAACTATTTTTTGGTGCGTTTTCTGCATATCTGTACCTGTGAGATACACCCTTTAGATACTGTTGCTCTATTGTGCTATTCCAAAAAAAAAACACATTTAGGGGAAAAATCTTAAATTGCGGCCTAGTCTGTATCTGTACGTGTGAGGTACACCCTTTAGATACTGTTGCTCTATTCTGGTATTAAAAAAAAAACACATTTAGGGCAAAAATATATATTTTGCAGTGTTTCCTGCATATCTGTACGTGTGAGATACACACTTTAGATACTGTTGTTTTATTCTGCTATTCCCAAAAAAAAAATTTAGGGCAAAAAATAAATTTTGGCAATGTTTTCTGCATATCTGTACGTGTGAGATACACACTTTAGATACTATTCTTCTATTCTGCTATTCAAAAAACTAATAATTTAGGGCAAAAAAAATTTTTGGGGCGCGTTTTCTGCATATCTGTGAGATACACCCTTTAGATACTGTTGCACTATACTGCTATTAAAAAACAAAACATTTAGGGGAAAAATCTTAAATTGCGGCCTAGTCTGTATCTGTACGTGTGAGGTACACTCTTTAGATACTGTTATTCTAAGAGCGCATGCGCGAGCGGCCGGAGCGGATGCAAGCTTAGATCGCTCCGCACACTCCCGGCACTTAGAGCCTTCATCAGCAGCCCTCATATCCCGCTCGTCCAAGCACAGCACTGGGACGGCGGGCACGTATCGCGGGGACACACTACATGTATACCCGATCGTCGGGGAGGACCTACAGCGGCAGTTCCTACCCGCCTCGTGGTTCAGCCAAAGGATCCAAGATGGCGTCCAGCGCGAGTTCTATCCAGGCAGGAAAGGGACAGCAGCAGCCTCAGTTACAGGAGAAGAAGGGACAGCCATCTCCCAACGGATCGCTCTGCATGGGCTCATCCGCAGCCATCCGATCCTCAGGTGAGCAGACAGACCATCCCTGTCCATCATCTAGCCCTGCCAGATCTCTGACACAGGCTTCCCTGCCATCTCCAAGCCCTGCTTCCCATGCCTCTTCTGCCCTGGAAAGAGATATGGCAGATGTTTTCCTCAGCCAGGATAGTGGCCAAGATATAGATCCTGACAGTCCTGAGAGATCTCCAGATCCCCTGCCTGCACCATTACCATATTCTCCAGATACTATTCTCCTTGCTCGCTTTGCGGACATGTTGAAAAAAGAGTTGGAGAAAGCCACTTCTAAATTGGCTTCTGACATTAAGCAAGATTTTTAGAATCTGGGATGTCGTTTAGACAGTATTGAATCCAAAGTTGATGACACTGTCCATAGAGTGGCGCAGAATTCTACCATGATTACTGAACTCCACAATCGTTTGGAGGATGCTTACACTAGAATTGACGACCTTGAAAATCGTGCCAGGCGATATAATTTCCGTATCCGTGGGTTACCAGAAACGGTTAAAGATTTCAGTTCTATAGGTTCTTCCCTGATGCAATCGGCTGTTCCAGATATTGACGAAGCACACATGGAGATCGATCGAATTCACAGAGCCCTGGTTTCTCTAAAACCGGACGGCCCTCCCCGAGATGTGATTGTGAAGCCTCACTTTTTCAGGATCAAGGAAGCGGTCATGAGATATGCTAGAGACCACCCAGATCTGGAAGTTGAAGGATATAAAATCCAAATATTTGCGGATATTTCCCAAGCTACCATTCAAAAACGAAGAGCATTTAAACCGCTGTTATCCCCTCTGATTCAACGTGATATTCGCTATCGCTGGAACTATCCTTTCCGTTTGCAATTCACATATAACAATAGATCATATGCCTTCTCTACGTTCGCCGATGGTGAAAAGATCCTACTGAAGTTGGGATTTATCTCTCATAATCCCTCATCCCAAGACCCATTAAGATCCAACGGCCCTCCTCCTCCGCTTTCACCTCTTTGGTCTTCTCCGTCTTCAAGGAAAACTGCAACTTCACGCCGAGACACCTGAAGATTCCTGACTGTTACATATTTTCTTTTTCCCCCTTTTTTTTTTTTTTTTTATAGCAATAGCCTCTCAGTGGTCCCCTCACGGGACATTAGCTATTGCCTAAGTTTGGTTAACATTTTTTAGATACCATACATCTGGCATCTTTTACCTTCTAAGTCGTTCTAGTTTTGTTGACCTTGGGACCTATTATTTGTCTTGCAAAATATTTGCTATGCTTCTACTTATTACTGGTCCATTATACATAAACTTTTTTTGCTTTCTTTTGTTTTGTTTTCTTGTTTTATATTGTCTGCTCAGAAAAATTTAGACGGGCACTTTATTTGATATACCATATTTGTGCCGGGAGGCGGCTATGCACTCTCCCTACTTGTCGGACTCTCCCCATTCATTACTATTGGTGGAGACTCCCACACTTCCAGAACCGGGATTCTGGACTACGTGGTTACAATATATTTTGTTTCAGTTGTTTCAGTTGTTTAATTTGTTTTGTTCATGCTATACTCCTTGATACTGGGCGTTTCTATGCCCAAGTATCGACTATTCTCTTTTCTTTTTTCTATTTTTTCTACTTTTAACCTTTTTTCCTTTTCTTCCCTGAGGGTCAGCCGGAGGTTCCCTTGGTTGCCTGAGATGCCTATACATTGGTGTTGGTTGGTGAGTTTGTCTATTACAGCCGTTTTTGTCTTTTACCATGTCCATGTTGACTGATCCCACTGGAACCATACGACTGCTTTCTCATAATGTCCAGGGATTGGGCTCTCCATCTAAGCGTATTAAGGTGTTTAATTACTACAAGTCACTGGGTGCTGATGTTGTAGCTCTTCAGGAAACACATTTTGCTTCTTCCTTCACTCCCCGTTATATACATAAAAACTATCCCGTTTGTTATTTTGCTAATGCCAGGGAGAAAAAACGAGGGGTGGCGTTATGCTTATCGCGACGTCTATCGTTTACTGAAACTGAAGTACTGAGGGACCAGGAGGGGAGGTACTTATTGGTGAAGGGACACTTGGGGGGTAATTTAGTGACATTTTTGGTCTATTATGCCCCCAACATGAACCAGGTAGCGTTCTTTGATTCCTTACTCCGATCTTTGGCACCGAAGTTTGAAGTAGATGTAATCTTAGCTGGTGACTCTAATTTAGCGTTAGACCATATACTAGACAAATCTCATCTATCACAACTTCAGTCCCCTCCTAAACAAAGCCGAAAACTTGCTCAGCTGTTGCATCATCATGGCCTAGTTGATGCTTGGAGAGAGGCTAACCCTACCACTAGAGACTATTCCCATTTCTCTAGAGCTCATAATCGTTATTCACGTATTGATCATGTATTTCTCCATTCGGGACTATTGCCTAAATTGACAGCAGCCAAAATTGTGTCGGCACCCTGGTCTGATCATGACCCTGTGGTGGTTATGTTTTCAAACTTGACGATCAAGTTGGCTAAATCTCACTGGAGGCTTAATGAATCTATACTCAGTAATGAATCTTATTGCCTAGATATTATTACTCACCTTAAAACTTACTTTGCTATTAATAAAGCAGAAGATACTACTCCTGCTATTAACTGGGCAGCACACAAAGCTTCAGTGCGGGGTTTCTTGATTCAGTTGGCATCCAGACTTAAAAAAGCCCACGAAGAAGTGATTTTGGTCAAAACTAAGGAATACGAAACTTTAGTTACCCAACATAAACGTTCCCCACATCCGGACTTGTTGCTTAAACTTGAACAGGCCCGTACAGAACTTAATATTTGCCTCACTACTAAAGCGGAAAAAAGCCTACGCTGGACTAATCATAAATTTTTTACCTGACGTGACCGGCCGGGTTCCTTACTGGCACATAAACTTACCCCTAAACATGCACAGGCTGCTCTCCCGAAAATTAGACTCTCAAGGGGCAATCTTTCCTAAAATCCTCAAAAGATTCTTAGTGAATTTCAAGATTTCTATACTAACCTATATACCCCGGCCCAGGGTCATGTGTCTTCTTCTATTAGTGACTTCCTACATACCTTATCTCTGCCGTCTCTCACAGAATCTCATAGAGAACGTATGGACCAACCCATTACATGTGAAGAAATATGTAACACTATCAAATTGTTGTCTTTACATAATTCGCCTGGCCCTGACTGTCTTCCTAATAATTATTATAAAACGTTTTCTGAACAATTGGCTCCTCATATGGTTCTCTATTTCAATTCCTTGCGAGGCGGTGGAGAAGTTCTTTTAGGCGAAAATAGGGCTTACATTAGTGTCATACCGAAACCAAATAGAGACTCTACTGATATTCTTAATTACCGCCCTATATCGCTGATCAATTGTGATCTCAAAATTCTGACGAAATTATTAGCTTTGCGGCTTGGTGCTTTTCTGCCACAGTATATCCATAAAGACCAATCTGGCTTTATAAATCAACGCCAAACGCTAGACCAGATTCGCCGATCTATAACATTGATTTCTGCAGTTCGCTCTAAATGGGATGCCCCATGGTCTAGGGAATTACTGCTGCTTTCATTGGATCTTCATAAGGCCTTTGATAGCTTGAATTGGGACTACTTATTTGCCACCTTAAAGGCCTTTGGATTTGGTTCTACCTTTATCACCCTATTACAAACAATATATAGCAATCCGTCGGCCCAGGTCTCCATTCGAGGTTATAGATCAATTTCATTTCCTATCCGACGAGGGACAAGACAGGGTTGTCCACTTTCCCCATTGCTCTTTGCGTTAGCAATTGAACCCTTAGCTGTTGCAATTCGATCCCACCCCAAAATACATGGAGTATGCTGTGGGCAACAAGAGCATAAATGCTCCCTTTTTGCTGACGACGTCCTCATGTATGTCACTAACCCTCAAGTTACTCTACCTGATCTACTAGCTCTATTTCGTCAATTTTCCCAGTTCTCAGGGCTTTCTTTAAATACTCAGAAGACTATGGCTCTTAATATCTCTTTACCCCCCTCGATGGAACGGAATCTACGAACTACATATAACTTTCAATGGGCGACACACTCCCTTCCGTACCTAGGTGTTCAGCTGACGCCTTCAATTAACACTCTATATCGGGCTAACTATCCTCCACTGTTTCGCCGTCTCCGAGAAGATCTTCAACGATGGGCAGACTATCCCTTATCCTGGTTTGGTAGAATCAATTCCATTAAGATGACATTTCTACCCAGGATACTTTATTATTTTAGAACTCTTCCAATTGCAGTCCCGAAGGGAGATTTACAACAACTACAATCGGATGTTCTCCATTTTATTTGGGGTAATAAAAAACCTTGCATAAACAAACTGACGTTATTTGTCTCGAAACCATGTGGTGGGCTTGGCCTCCCTGATTTACAAGCTTACTATCAAGCAGCTCAAATAACACAGCTTTCCTACACAACAGCTAAGGGGTCTCCACCCCTGTGGGTTTCTATTGAGGCTCTTTCGTGCCATCCTTTTAGTATCGGATCACTAATGTGGCTCCCAAGCCGCCGCCGCCCCCCCATTTTGTGCCCCACCCTGTCTCACTCTCTAGCGGTTTGGGACAGAGTGCGACATCGTAGATGCCTATCGTCTCCACATACCCCACTAGCCCCCTTGTTCTGTAATCCTGAGTTTTCTCCCGGCCTGACTCCATTGTTATTTCAATGGTGGCTTAATAAGGGACTTCTTAGGATAGGAGACTATCTTGATGGAGATCAACCACTCTCTTTGCAATATTTTAAAGACACGCTGCAGATGCCCTCTAGTGAATTGTTTAGGTACAATCAGCTTATTTCCTTTATACGTTCTAAACTTAAATTGTTAGACAGACCTTTTACACTTACAAATTTTGAATTATCTTGCCAAACGAGGGGCCTCCTACGGGGACGGATTTCTGCGGTATATGCTACCCTTACTAACCCGAATACTAAACTCCCTTACATGATTCAATGGGAACGGGATTTAGATACCACTTTTGATTTGGCTGAATGGCAGGATATTGCTTATGCGTTATCTAAAGTATCAATTAATACGACATTAATTGAAGCTAACTATAAAACTCTCCTTCGCTGGTATTTGGTTCCAACCAGGGTCGCTAGGATGCATCCATCTGCATCCCCCACCTGCTTTAGAAAATGTGGCCAGATGGGTACAATGTATCACGTTTGGTGGAAGTGCCCCAACATCACTAGATTCTAGATTCGGATATTCAACCTGGTATACTCTGTGACAGGAATTAATATCCGTAGATCCCCGGAGGTGGCGCTTTTCCAAAGGCTTCCTGAAGGGGTCCCTAAAAAATCGAGGAAGCTAATTATATACATACTTTTAGCTGCCAGAATAACCATTGCTAAATATTGGAAGCAGTCGATGGTTCCTCTTGATTCTGTGAAGAATAAGCTCAACTGGATCATGGTTAATGATAGACTCACCTGCATCCTCCGCAACACTACTAAGAAATTTGATCTGATATGGGATCCGTGGATACGATACATCTCTCCATCCTAATACACCTCTGGCTGACCCTCTCTTCTTCTCTCTTCTCCCCCCCCCTTTTTTTTTATTTTTTTATTTTTATTTTTCCTCCCTTTTCTTCTCTTCTCCTTCTCTCTTTTCTTTCTTTCTTTTTTTTTCTTTCTTCTCCTTTCCTTTTCTCCTCTTTTTCATATTTACTGCTTATCAGATATATTTTTGTAGATACAGGATGTCCTAATAATACATATACTTCCAGGTTGTTGATACTCGAGAGAAGGTACACAAGAGAACCCCCCCTTTTTTTTTTCTCTTTTTCCTTTATCCCTCCCCATTCCCTTCCCACTCCACATTTTCTTCCTTTGCTTCCTATACTGTACCTTTTCCCTGTGCTATATCCCTTCCTAATATTGCAGGCCTAAATGACTCATTGGGACTTTATGTAGTTAGTCCCCAACAAATCTGAAGCATACTTCATGATCTGATCATTAATAACTCTTAAATTTCTATGTTATTTCACTCTGTCAATCTCACCACTATTTCCATCAATAGTCTTCTATATTGCATTTCTCAATTTATCGTGTTGAAGTGGTGTATTTCTGTTTATCCTGATGGAAGGACATTTGGCGGCTTACGCTTACTTTCTCATTTGCAAACATTGTTGATTATTGAATGTATTCTTTGAGACATCGTCTTGTCATTTGATTAATAAAAAATATTGAAAGTAGATACTGTTATTCTATTCTGCTATTCTAAAAACTCAGATTTAGGGCAAAAAATATAATTTTGTGTGGGTGCAGTGCACAAACTTTTTACCCTGCCCTGAGCCCAGTGCCAGAGAAAAGATAACTTGTATCTGTCTGTTAGTTAGGTTGGCGTCGGTGGGCATTTTATGCAAGTTCAGTGCCCCAGCACTGCATATGTTACTGTGAGATACACACTTTAGATACTATTCTTCTATTCTGCTATTCAAAATAATAATAATTTAGGGCAAAAAAAATTTTTTGCCACGTTTTCTGCATATCTGTGAGATACACCCTTTAGATACTGTTGCTCTATTCTGCTATTCAAAAACAAAACATTTAGGGGAAAAATCTTAAATTGCGGCCTAGTCTGTATCTGTACGTGTGAGGTACACTCTTTAGATACTGTTATTCTATTCTGCTATTCTAAAAACTCAGATTTAGGGCAAAAAAAATATTTTGTGTGGGTGCGGTGCACAAACTTTTTACCCTGCCCTGAGCCCAGTGCCAGAGAAAAGATAACTTGTATCTGTCTGTTAGTTAGGTTGGCGTCGGTGGGCATTTTATGCAAGTTCAGTGCCTCAGCACTGCATATGTTACTGTGAGATACACCCTTTAGGTACTGTTGGTCTATTCTGCTATCCTAAAAACACCCATTTAGGGCAAAAAATATATATTTTGCTGCGTTTCCTGCATATCTGTATTTAGTGAGATACACACTTTAGATACTGTTGTTTTATTCTGCTATTCAAAAAGAAAAAATTTAGGACAAAACATTTTTTTGCCAATGTTTTCTGCATATCTGTACGTGTGAGATACACACTTTAGATACTGTTCTCCTATTCTGCTATTCAAAAAAAAAAATTGTTTAGGGCAAAAAACTATTTTTTGGTGCGTTTTCTGCATATCTGTACCTGTGAGATACACCCTTTAGATACTGTTGCTCTATTCTGCTATTCCAAAAAAAAAACACATTTAGGGGAAAAATCTTAAATTGCGGCCTAGTCTGTATCTGTACGTGCGAGGTACACCCTTTAGATACTGTTGCTCTATTCTGGTATTTAAAAAAAACACATTTAGGGCAAAAATATATATTTTGCAGTGTTTCCTGCATATCTGTATGTGTGAGATACACACTTTAGATACTGTTGTTTTATTCTGCTATTCCCAAAAAAAAGAATAAGGGCAAAAAAAAAATTTTGCCAATGTTTTCTGCATATCTGTACATGTGAGATACACACTTTAGATACTATTCTTCTATTCTGCTATTCAAAAAAATAATGATTTAGGGCAAAAAAAAAAATTTTGGCGCATTTTCTACATATCTGTCAGATACACCCTTCAGATACCGTTGCTCTATACTGCTATTCAAAAACAAAACATTTAGGGGAAAAATCTTAAATTGCGGCCTAGTCTGTATCTGTACGTGTGCGGTACACTCTTTAGATACTGTTATTCTATTCTGCTATTCTAAAAACTCAGATTTAGGGCAAAAAAAATAATTTTGTGTGGGTGCAGTGCACAAATTTTTTACCCTGCCCTGAGCCCAGTGCCAGAGAAAAGATAACTTGTATCTGTCTGTTACTTAGGTTGGCGTCGGTGGGCATTTTATGCAAGTTCAGTGCCTCAGCACTGCATATGTTACTGTGAGATACACCCTTTAGGTACTGTTGGTCTATTCTGCTATTCTAAAAACACCCATTTAGGGCAAAAAATATATATTTTGCTGCGTTTCCTGCATATCTGTATTTAGTGAGATACACAATTTAGATACTGTTGTTTTATTCTGCTATTCAAAAAGAAAAAATTTAGGACAAAATTTTTTTTTGCCAACGTTTTCTGCATATCTGTACGTGTGAGATACACACTTTAGATACTGTTCTCCTATTCTGCTATTCAAAAAAAAAATTGTTTAGGGCAAAAAACTATTTTTTGGTGCGTTTTCTGCATATCTGTACCTGTGAGATACACCCTTTAGATACTGTTGCTCTATTCTGCTATTCCCAAAAAAAAAAACATTTAGGGGAAAAATCTTAAATTGCGGCCTAGTCTGTATCTGTACGTGCGAGGTACACCCTTTAGATACTGTTGCTCTATTCTGGTATTAAAAAAAAACACATTTAGGGCAAAAATATATATTTTGCAGTGTTTCCTGCATATCTGTATGTGTGAGATACACACTTTAGATACTGTTGTTTTATTCTGCTATTCCAAAAAAAAATAATAAGGGCAAAAAAAAAATTTTGCCAATGTTTTCTGCATATCTGTACGTGTGAGATACACACTTTAGATACTATTCTTCTATTCTGCTATTCAAAAAAATAATGATTTAGGGCAAAAAAAAATATTTTGGCGCATTTTCTGCATATCTGTCAGATACACCCTTCAGATACCGTTGCTCTATACTGCTATTCAAAAACAAAACATTTAGGGGAAAAATCTTAAATTGCGGCCTAGTCTGTATCTGTACGTGTGCGGTACACTCTTTAGATACTGTTATTCTATTCTGCTATTCTAAAAACTCAGATTTAGGGCAAAAAAAATAATTTTGTGTGGGTGCAGTGCACAAACTTTTTACCCTGCCCTGAGCCCAGTGCCAGAGAAAAGATAACTTGTATCTGTCTGTTAGTTAGGTTGGCGTCGGTGGGCATTTTATGCAAGTTCAGTGCCCCAGCACTGCATATGTTACTGTGAGATACACCCTTTAGATACTGTTGGTCTATTCTGCTATTCTAAAAACACCCATTTAGGGCAAAAAAAATATATTTTTCTGCGTTTCCTGCATATCTGTATTTAGCGAGATATACACTTTAGATACTGTTGTTTTATTCTGCTATTCAAAAAGAAAAAAATTAGGACAAAATTTTTTTTTGCCAACGTTTTCTGCATATCTGTACGTGTGAGATACACACTTCAGAAACTGTTCTCCTATTCTGCTATTCAAAAAAAAAAATAGTTTAGGGCAAAAAACTATTTTTTGGTGCGTTTTCTGCATATCTGTACCTGTGAGATACACCCTTTAGATACTGTTGCTCTATTCTGCTATTCCAAAAAAAAAAACACATTTAGGGGAAAAATCTTAAATTGCGGCCTAGTCTGTATCTGTACGTGTGAGGTACACCCTTTAGATACTGTTGCTCTATTCTGGTATTAAAAAAAAACACATTTAGGGCAAAAAAATATATTTTGCAGTGTTTCCTGCATATCTGTACGTGTGAGATACACACTTTAGATACTGTTGTTTTATTCTGCTATTCCAAAAAAAAAAAATTAGGGCAAAAAAAAAATTTTGCCAATGTTTTCTGCATATCTGTACGTGTGAGATACACACTTTAGATACTATTCTTCTATTCTGCTATTCAAAAAAATAATGATTTAGGGCAAAAAAATAATTTTTGCCGCATTTTCTGCATATCTGTGAGATACACCCTTTAGATACTGTTGCTCTATACTGCTATTCAAAAACAAAACATTTAGGGGAAAAATCTTAAATTGCGGCCTAGTCTGTATCTGTACGTGTGAGGTACACTCTTTAGATACTGTTATTCTATTCTGCTATTCTAAAAACTCAGATTTAGGGCAAAAAAAATAATTTTGTGTGGGTGCAGTGCACAAACTTTTTACCCTGCCCTGAGCCCAGTGCCAAAGAAAAGATAACTTGTATCTGTCTGTTAGTTAGGTTGGCGTTGGTGGGCATTTTATGCAAGTTCAGTGCCCCAGCACTGCATAAGTTACTGTGAGATACACCCTTTAGATACTGTTGGTCTATTCTGCTATTCTAAAAACACCCATTTAGGGCAAAAAATATATATTTTGCTGCGTTTCCTGCATATCTGTATTTAGTGAGATACACACTTTAGATACTGTTGTTTTATTCTGCTATTCAAAAAGAAAAAATTTAGGACAAAAAATTTTTTTGCCAACGTTTTCTGCATATCTGTACGTGTGAGATACACACTTTAGATACTGTTCTCCTATTCTGCTATTCAAAAAAAAAATTGTTTAGGGCAAAAAACTATTTTTTGGTGCATTTTCTGCATATCTGTACCTGTGAGATACACCCTTTAGATACTGTTGCTCTATTCTGCTATTCCAAAAAAAAAACACATTTAGGGGAAAAATCTCAAATTGCGGCCTAGTCTGTATCTGTACGTGCGAGGTACACCCTTTAGATACTGTTGCTCTATTCTGGTATTAAAAAAAACACATTTAGGGCAAAAATATATATTTTGCAGTGTTTCCTGCATATCTGTATGTGTGAGATACACACTTTAGATACTGTTGTTTTATTCTGCTATTCCAAAAAAAAATAAGGGGAAAAAAAAATTTTTGCCAGTGTTTTTTGCATATCTGTACGTGTGAGATACACACTTTAGATACTATTCTTCTATTCTGCTATTCAAAAAAATAATGATTTAGGGCAAAAAAAAAATTTTTGGCGCATTTTCTGCATATCTGTCAGATACACCCTTCAGATACCGTTGCTCTATACTGCTATTCAAAAACAAAACATTTAGGGGAAAAATCTTAAATTGCGGCCTAGTCTGTATCTGTACGTGTGCGGTACACTCTTTAGATACTGTTATTCTATTCTGCTATTCTAAAAACTCAGATTTAGGGCAAAAAAAATAATTTTGTGTGGGTGCAGTGCACAAACTTTTTACCCTGCCCTGAGCCCAGTGCCAGAGAAAAGATAACTTGTATCTGTCTGTTAGTTAGGTTGGCGTCGGTGGGCATTTTATGCAAGTTCAGTGCCCCAGCACTGCATATGTTACTGTGAGATACACCCTTTAGATACTGTTGGTCTATTCTGCTATTCTAAAAACACCCATTTAGGGCAAAAAATATATATTTTGCTGCGTTTCCTGCATATCTGTATTTAGTGAGATACACACTTTAGATACTGTTGTTTTATTCTGCTATTCAAAAAGAAAAAAATTAGGACAAAAAATTTTTTTGCCAACGTTTTCTGCATATCTGTACGTGTGAGATACACACTTTAGATACTGTTGTTTTATTCTGCTATTCCAAAAAAAAAATTAGGGCAAAAAAAAATTTTTGCCAATGTTTTCTGCATATATGTACGTGTGAGATACACACTTTAGATACTATTCTTCTATTCTGCTATTCAAAAAAATAATGATTTAGGGCAAAAAAATAATTTTTGGCGCATTTTCTGCATATCTGTGAGATACACCCTTTAGATACTGTTGCTCTATACTGCTATTCAAAAACAAAACATTTAGGGGAAAAATCTTAAATTGCGGCCTAGTCTGTATCTGTACGTGTGAGGTACACTCTTTAGATACTGTTATTCTATTCTGCTATTCTAAAAACTCAGATTTAGGGCAAAAAAAATAATTTTGTGTGGGTGCAGTGCACAAACTTTTTACCCTGCCCTGAGCCCAGTGCCAGAGAAAAGATAACTTGTATCTGTCTGTTAGTTAGGTTGGCGTCGGTGGGCATTTTATGCAAGTTCAGTGCCCCAGCACTGCATAAGTTACTGTGAGATACACCCTTTAGATACTGTTGGTCTATTCTGCTATTCTAAAAACACCCATTTAGGGCAAAAAATATATATTTTGCTGTGTTTCCTGCATATCTGTATTTAGTGAGATACACATTTTAGATACTGTTGTTTTATTCTGCTATTCAAAAAGAAAAAAATTAGTACAAAAAAATTTTTTGCCAACAGTTTCTGCATATCTGTACGTGTGAGATACACACTTTAGAAACTGTTCTCCTATTCTGCTATTCAAAAAAAATAATAGTTTAGGGCAAAAAACAATTTTTTGGTGCGTTTTCTGCATATCTGTACCTGTGAGATACACCCTTTAGATACTGTTGCTCTATTCTGCTATTCAAAAAAAAAACACATTTAGGGGAAAAATCTTAAATTGCGGCCTAGTCTGTATCTGTACGTGTGAGGTACACCCTTTAGATACTGTTGCTCTATTCTGGTATTAAAAAAAAAACACATTTAGGGCAAAAAAATATATTTTGCAGTGTTTCCTGCATATCTGTACGTGTGAGATACACACTTTAGATACTGTTGTTTTATTCTGCTATTCCAAAAAAAAAATTTAGGGCAAAAAATAATTTTTGGCAAAGTTTTCTGCATATCTGTATGTGTGAGATACACACTTTAGATACTATTCTTCTATTTTGCTATTCAAAATAATAATAATTTAGGGCAAAAAAAATTTTTTGCCCGCGTTTTCTGCATATCTGTGAGATACACCCTTTAGATACTGTTGCTCTATTCTGCTATTCAAAAACAAAACATTTAGGGGAAAAATCTTAAATTGCAGCCTAGTCTGTATCTGTACGTGTGAGGTACACTCTTTAGATACTGTTATTCTATTCTGCTATTCTAAAAACTCAGATTTAGGGCAAAAAAAATAATTTTGTGTGGGTGCAGTGCACAAACTTTTTACCCTGCCCTGAGCCCAGTGCCAGAGAAAAGATAACTTGTATCTGTCTGTTAGTTAGGTTGGCGTCGGTGGGCATTTTATGCAAGTTCAGTGCCCCAGCACTGCATATGTTACTGTGAGATACACCCTTTAGATACTGTTGGTCTATTCTGCTATTCTAAAAACACCCATTTAGGGCAAAAAATATATATTTTGCTGCGTTTCCTGCATATCTGTATTTAGTGAGATACACACTTTAGATACTGTTGTTTTATTCTGCTATTCAAAAAGAAAAAAATTAGGACCAAAAAAATTTTTGCCAACGTTTTCTGCATATCTGTACATGTGAGATACACACTTTAGAAACTGTTCTCCTATTCTGCTATTCGAAAAAAAATAGTTTAGGGCAAAAAACAATTTTTTGGTGCGTTTTCTGCATATCTGTACCTGTGAGATACACCCTTTAGATACTGTTGCTCTATTCTGCTATTCAAAAAAAAACACATTTAGGGGAAAAATCTTAAATTGCAGCCTAGTCTGTATCTGTACGTGTGAGGTACACCCTTTAGATACTGTTGCTCTATTCTGGTATTAAAAAAAAAAACACATTTAGGGCAAAAAAATATATTTTGCAGTGTGTCCTGCATATCTGTACGTGTGAGTTATACACTTTAGATACTGTTGTTTTATTCTGCTATTCCAAAAAAAAAATTTAGGGCAAAAAAAAAAATTTTGCCAACGTTTTCTGCATATCTGTACGTGTGAGATATACACTTTAGATACTATTCTTCTATTCTGCTATTCAAAATAATAATAATTTAGGGCAAAAAATTTTTTTTTTGCCGCGTTTTCTGCATATCTGTGAGATACACCCTTTAGATACTGTTACTCTATTCTGCTATTCAAAAACAAAACATTTAGGGGAAAAATCTTAAATTGCGGCCTAGTCTGTATCTGTACATGGGAGGTACACTCTTTAGATACTGTTGTTTTATTCTGCTATTCCCAAAAAAAATATTTAGGGCAAAATAAAATTTTTGGCAATGTTTTCTGCATATCTGTACGTGTGAGATACACACTTTAGTTACTATTCTTCTATTCTGCTATTCAAAAAAAGAATAATTTAGGGCAAAAAAAATTTTTTGCCCACATTTTCTGCATATCTGTGAGATACACCCTTTAGATACTGTTGCTCTATTCTGCTATTCAAAAAAAAAACACATTTAGGGGAAAAATCTTAAATTGCGGCCTAGTCTGTATCTGTACGTGTGAGGTACACCCTTTAGATACTGTTGCTCTATTCTGGTATTATATAAAATTTAGGGCAAAAAAATACATGTTGGCAACGTTTTCTGCATATCTGTACGTGTGAGATACACACTTTAGATACTATTCTTCTATTCAAAAAAATAATAATTTAGGGCTAAAAAAATTTTTGGCCGCGTTTTCTGCATATCTGTGAGATACACCCTTTAGATACTGTTGCTCTATTCTGCTATTCAAAAACAAAACATTTAGGGGAAAAATCTTAAATTGCGGCCTAGTCTGTATCTGTACGTGTGAGGTACACTCTTTAGATACTGTTATTCTATTCTGCTATTCAAAAAAAAACACATTTAGAGCAAAAAAAAAAATTTTGCAGTGTTTCCTGCATATCTGTACGTGTGAGATACACACTTTAGATACTGTTGTTTTATTCTGCTATTCCCAAAAAAAATATTTAGGGCAAAATAAAAATTTTGGCAATGTTTTCTGCATATCTGTACGTGTGAGATACACACTTTAGTTACTATTCTTCTATTCTGCTATTCAAAAAAAGAATAATTTAGGGCAAAAAAAATTTTTTGCCCGCATTTTCTGGATATCTGTGAGATACACCCTTTAGATACTGTTGCTCTATTCTGCTATTCAAAAAAAAACCACATTTAGGGGAAAAATCTTAAATTGCGGCCTAGTCTGTATCTGTACGTGTGAGGTACACCCTTTAGATACTGTTGCTCTATTCTGGTATTATATAAAATTTAGGGCAAAAAAATACATGTTGGCAACGTTTTCTGCATATCTGTACGTGTGAGATACACACTTTAGATACTATTCTTCTATTCAAAAAAATAATAATTTAGGGCTAAAAAATTTTTTGGCCGCGTTTTCTGCATATCTGTGAGATACACCCTTTAGATACTGTTGCTCTATTCTGCTATTCAAAAACAAAACATTTAGGGGAAAAATCTTAAATTGCGGCCTAGTCTGTATCTGTACGTGTGAGGTACACTCTTTAGATACTGTTATTCTATTCTGCTATTCAAAAAAAAACACATTTAGAGCAAAAAAAAAAAATTTGCAGTGTTTCCTGCATATCTGTACGTGTGAGATACACACTTTAGATACTGTTGTTTTTTTCTGCTATTCCAAAAATAAAAATTTAGGGCAAAAAAAAATGTTGGCAACGTTTTCTGCATATCTGTACGTGTGAGATACACACTTTAGATAGTATTCTTCTATTCAAAAAAATAATAATTTAGGGCAAAAAAAATTTTTTGGGCGCGTTTTCTGCATATCTGTGAGATACACCCTTTAGATACTGTTGCTCTATTCTGCTATTCAAAAACAAAACATTTAGGGGAAAAATCTTAAATTGCGGCCTAGTCTGTATCTGTACGTGTGAGGTACACTCTTTAGATACTGTTATTCTATTCTGCTATTCTAAAAACTCAGATTTAGGGCAAAAAAAATAATTTTGAGTGGGGGCAGTGCACAAACTTTTTACCCTGCCCTGAGCCCAGTTCCAGAGAAAAGATAACTTGTATATGTCTGTTAGTTAGGTTGGCGTCGGTGGGCATTTTATGCAAGTTCAGTGCCCCAGCACTGCATATGTTACTGTGAGATACACCCTTTAGATACTGTTGGTCTATTCTGCTATTCTAAAAACACCCATTTAGGGCAAAAAATATATATTTTGCTGCGTTTCCTGCATATCTGTATTTAGTGAGATACACACTTTAGATACTGTTGTTTTATTCTGCTATTCAAAAAGAAAAAAATTAGGACAAAAAAATTTTTTGACAACGTTTTCTGCATATCTGTACGTGTGAGATACACACTTTAGATACTGTTCTCATATTCTGCTATTCAAAAAAAATTGTTTAGGGCAAAAAACTATTTTTTGGTGCATTTTCTGCATATCTGTACCTGTGAGATACACCCTTTAGATACTGTTGCTCTATTCTGCTATTCAAAAACAAAACATTTAGGGGAAAAATCTTAAATTGCGGCCTAGTCTGTATCTGTACGTGTGAGGTACACTCTTTAGATACTGTTATTCTATTCTGCTATTCAAAAAAAAACACATTTAGAGCAAAAAAAAAAAATTTGCAGTGTTTCCTGCATATCTGTACGTGTGAGATACACACTTTAGATACTGTTGTTTTTTTCTGCTATTCCAAAAATAAAAATTTAGGGCAAAAAAAAATGTTGGCAACGTTTTCTGCATATCTGTACGTGTGAGATACACACTTTAGATAGTATTCTTCTATTCAAAAAAATAATAATTTAGGGCAAAAAAAATTTTTTGGGCGCGTTTTCTGCATATCTGTGAGATACACCCTTTAGATACTGTTGCTCTATTCTGCTATTCAAAAACAAAACATTTAGGGGAAAAATCTTAAATTGCGGCCTAGTCTGTATCTGTACGTGTGAGGTACACTCTTTAGATACTGTTATTCTATTCTGCTATTCTAAAAACTCAGATTTAGGGCAAAAAAAATAATTTTGAGTGGGGGCAGTGCACAAACTTTTTACCCTGCCCTGAGCCCAGTTCCAGAGAAAAGATAACTTGTATATGTCTGTTAGTTAGGTTGGCGTCGGTGGGCATTTTATGCAAGTTCAGTGCCCCAGCACTGCATATGTTACTGTGAGATACACCCTTTAGATACTGTTGGTCTATTCTGCTATTCTAAAAACACCCATTTAGGGCAAAAAATATATATTTTGCTGCGTTTCCTGCATATCTGTATTTAGTGAGATACACACTTTAGATACTGTTGTTTTATTCTGCTATTCAAAAAGAAAAAAATTAGGACAAAAAAATTTTTTGACAACGTTTTCTGCATATCTGTACGTGTGAGATACACACTTTAGATACTGTTCTCATATTCTGCTATTCAAAAAAAATTGTTTAGGGCAAAAAACTATTTTTTGGTGCATTTTCTGCATATCTGTACCTGTGAGATACACCCTTTAGATACTGTTGCTCTATTCTGCTATTCAAAAAAAAAACACATTTAGGGGAAAAATCTTAAATTGCGGCCTAGTCTGTATCTGTACGTGTGAGGTACACCCTTTAGATACTGTTGCTCTATTCTGGTATTAAACAAAAAAAACACATTTAGGGCAAAAAAAAATATTTTGCAGTGTTTCCTGCATATCTGTACGTGTGAGATACACACTTTAGATACTATTCTTCTATTCTGCTATTCAAAAAAATAATGATTTTGGGCAAAAAAAAAATTTTGGCGCGTTTTCTGCATATCTGAGAGATACACCCTTTAGATACTGTTGCTCTATACTGCTATTCAAAAACAAAACATTTAGGGAAAAAATCTTAAATTGCGGCCTAGTCTGTATCTGTACGTGTGAGGTACACTCTTTAGATACTGTTATTCTATTCTGCTATTCTAAAAACTCAGATTTAGGGCAAAAAAAATAATTTTGTGTGGGTGCAGTGCACAAACTTTTTACCCTGCCCTGAGCCCAGTGCCAGAGAAAAGATAACTTGTATCTGTCTGTTAGTTAGGTTGGCGTCGGTGGGCATTTTATGCAAGTTCAGTGCCCCAGCACTGCATATGTTACTGTGAGATACACCCTTTAGATACTGTTGGTCTATTCTGCTATTCTAAAAACACCCATTTAGGGCAAAAAATATATATTTTGCTGCGTTTCCTGCATATCTGTATTTAGTGAGATACACACTTTAGATACTGTTGTTTTATTCTGCTATTCAAAAAGAAAAAAATTAGGACCAAAAAATTTTTTGCCAACGCTTTCTGCATATCTGTACATGTGAGATACACACTTTTAAAACTGTTCTCCTATTCTGCTATTCGAAAAAAAAATAGTTTAGGGCAAAAAACAATTTTTTGGTGCGTTTTCTGCATATCTGTACCTGTGAGATACACCCTTTAGATACTGTTGCTCTATTCTGCTATTCAAAAAAAAAACACATTTAGGGGAAAAATCTTAAATTGCAGCCTAGTCTGTATCTGTACGTGTGAGGTACACCCTTTAGATACTGTTGCTCTATTCTGGTATTAAAAAAAACACATTTAGGGCAAAAAAAAATATTTTGCAGTGTTTCCTGCATATCTGTACGTGTGAGATACACACTTTAGATACTGTTGTTTTATTCTGCTATTCAAAAAGAAAAAATTAGGACAAAAAAAAATTTGCCAACGTTTTCTGCATATCTGTACGTGTGAGATACACACTTTAGATACTGTTCTCCTATTCTGCTATTCAAAAAAAAATTGTTTAGGGCAAAAAACAATTTTTGGTGTGTTTTCTGCATATCTGTACCTGTGAGATACACCCTTTAGATACTGTTGCTCTATTCTGCTATTCAAAAAAAAAACACATTTAGGGGAAAAATCTTAAATTGCGGCCTAGTCTGTATCTGTACGTGTGAGGTACACCCTTTAGATACTGTTGCTCTATTCTGGTATTCAAAAAAAAAACACATTTAGGGCAAAAGAATATATTTTGCAGTGTTTCCTGCATATCTGTACGTGTGAGATACACACTTTAGATACTGTTGTTTTATTCTGCTATTCCCCCAAAAAAAAATTAGGGCAAAAAAAAAATTTTGGCAACGTTTTCTGCATATCTGTACATGTGAGATACACACTTTAGATACTATTCTTCTATTCTGCTATTCCAAAAAATAATAATTTAGGGCAAAAAAAAAAATTTTGCGCGTTTTCTGCATATCTGTGAGATACACCCTTTAGATACTGTTGCTCCATTCTGCTATTCAAAAAAAAAACATTTAGGGGAAAAATCTTAAATTGCGGCCTAGTCTGTATCTGTACGTGTGAGGTACACTCTTTAGATACTGTTATTCTATTCTGCTATTCTAAAAACTCAGATTTAGGGCAAAAATAATAATTTTGCAGCGTTTGCTGCATATCTGTACATGTAAGATACACCCTTTAGATACTGTTGTTCTATTCTGCTATTCAAAAAACACCCATTTAGGGCAAGATCCTAAATTTGAGAAATATGAGGAGAACGTCAAATAAGGGACGTGGCCCCGGTCGTGGTGCTGCTGGTGGAGCTCCTGTTGCAGGGAGAGGACGTGGTCGATCTGTGCCAGCTACACGCACAAGTGAAACACCTTCCTCAGGTGCGAGTAGGCTACAGAGCCTGCAGCAGTATTTGGTCGGGTCTAATGCGGCTCTACGAATGTTGAGGCCAGGACAAGTACAGGCGATAGTAGATTGGGTTGCTGACAGTGCCTCCAGTTCCTTCACATTGTCTCCCACCCATGTTGTTTTAAGTTATTTCCCGATCCACATTTGTTTGCAGAGCACTTGCCATGCTCTTAACAACATTTTGCTGCCATTTGCAGCCCTCTAGCCCTTTCCATTACTTTTTTAGAGCCATTTCAGTCCTCAAAAGTTCGGGTCCCCATTGACTTCAATTCGGGTTTTTTGCGAAGTTAGGCCGAACTCGTCGAACCCGAAAATCCAAGTGTCCGCTAAACTCTAGTCACAAGTCTTCCACGCTCATCCCGGGTGGTAGTCCAATGTACAACTTCCTCTTCCCATTCGCTACAGATGACCACCTGATCGGCGTAGATGTGCTGGCCGTAGCTCCAGGTCCGCTGGCATACATGGAACTCTTCTGTTATAATAAAAAGTTCCTTCCCGCAGCGGGAGTCAGGGTTTGCCAAGTGATCGCAAACAGCCTCGTCGTACCACTGTTCCCTAATGTCCTCAACTTCTTTCATAACATCACGAGGCACATAAGGGAATTCAAGACCGTAATCCTTGCTCACACGGTCTATCAATACTTTCTGCAACCGGGCAATTTTTGGTAATGTCCTCCTGTCTCCCGTCCCAGGGCAACACACACGAGTCGGTGATCGTCTTGCTACAGACCTGACAGATTTATAGGGAGTCGCTTTCTTAGCTGCCAAAATCCATCCAATATCACCCGGGGCCCTTACCCGTGTAGTTGCACTTATGGGGTTCATGGCTAACAACTCGTTGTACTTGTAGGTAAGAGTAACAGCCATACATTGATCCTGCAATACTTCCTGGGCCTTGACTCTGGTCACACTCCCTCTATTACGGGGCATGAGCTTCTTCCCTTTGCCCGATGAACTGACAGGAACAGTCCCAATCACTTTCCTCCCAGCCTCCTTACCGTCCCCTGACGTGGACCTCTCAAACCTCCTCTCGCTTTTAAAGTCCGGTTCCGGCTGGCTCTGTGGCAGCCTTCGACCGCGGCCGTGGGAGGCCTTGACATATCCCACCTTACGTTTCGGTGGCGGGATATGAACTTCAATAGTGGCGGAGGCAGCGTCCGCTGGGGTGTCCGCCGATGGCTCTGCAGTGGCAGATGCATCTTCTCCGGTTACATCTGTGGCAGCCGATGCGATGCGCGTGGGTTCAGCTGTGGGGGGCGTAGGCATCTTCCTCCAAAGTAACAACGCCTGTAACACAATTGACCCGGTAGGCTCGGGGCAGTTCGGTGGGCTGGTCCACCTCGAACAAGAACTCCCCACAGGACAAACATCGTCTGAACGGGTGCAGCTACACAGCCAGTCCATTGCATCTAGGACAGAGCATGCCCAGGGCCTCCGCATCTCGACATGTGTACAACGCGAAGTGGCCCCCGGGGCTTGAGCTGGATCCCTGTATCCGTAAGTGGAGCAATGTCCATGGTAGTAGGCACTGGGAACATCCGGGTTCCGGATAAGGTTGAGGTCCTTGGAAACGCAGACATGTTGCTCCTCTCACTTGATCCAAACTCTCTCTGTTCCTTGGTGCCAATGCGCCCACGTGTAATGCGCAGATGGCGGGAACTCCTCCCCTTTTTCTCTTCCTGCACGTAACTCACGGGATTTTCTTCCTTTGGATCTGCCCACGAACTACGCAGTTAGAAAAAGAAGAGTTCTGTGCCCCTTAATCCCTTCTTCTCGTTCCAAAAACACAATAACACAGTCCAACTTCCTCAATGGCCGACTTTCCCAAACATATAGAGAATAATCCAATTGCGAAAGGTAGCCGCAAATCCCCACGTGGGGCACTTACCCTCATTTAAGGGTCCGGCTGGTTTTATTGGGTCTGCAAACTACCTCCAAGGCTTCTGTTGTCAGGGTATAGAAAAGTCTTTAGAAAGGCCAATGTCCACACAGATGTAAAACCCAATGTAGCGGGGTCCTCAAATTGATGGGACACACCTGGGGAATAGTGTGACCCAGGTGTATAATTGTGTTAGGGTTCAGACCCCTTTTTGTTTCGTGGAGGATTGGAGGATGCCTGTGGGTGGCGGGGTACCCACAGGCTTCAGGTAGAATCATCTCCTGCAGTGCTCCCTGTTTTGTCCCTTCCCGGAGATGGTATGGCTGGGGCGGGGAACCCGCCGGGCCGTTGATGGGAGGAGATAAAAGGGGGAGACGCCCTTACCACGAGGTCTTGCGGAGAAGGAGGTCCTCTGAGGAGGAGGGTTGCGGTCCGCACCCAGGCCCCTTAGGCCTGGGTGCTGGAGATCCAGGAGTCTGGTCCAGGTGCCCATGGCCTGGTCCGGAGTCATGTTGGCGTCCATCCCAGGCACCTTTAGCCTGGGGTGAGGTACTATCGAGGAGGCCTGGGGCCCAGTACCTTCGACTGGGTCCCGCTAGGGTGGACTGTCCGAGGGTCCCTGAGCGGAGGGACTCGTATCTGAGGTGAGGAGGCCAGAGAGGTTACCCACTGGAGACCCGGAGCAGCACCAACCCGGTGACAGTGGGCCTCTGGGAACTCTCTTGGGAGGACACATCCCCCTGATAGGGGCCACAGCGTATCGAAGAGGGCTCCATTGCTGTTCATAGGGGTTGCTGGAAGAGACCCCATCTTTCCTGTTCTGTAACAGCCGGATTGGCTTAGGCGCCGCTGGTCATAGTACAGTGGCATAGAACTTAAACTTTAGGAAGTGCCTCGATCTGCTCGCCCCAGCGTTGGCAAGGTTATAGGTCCCAACCAGTTTGCTGCAAAGAACTGTTTATTGTGCTTTGCTTATTGGAGTGTCAAATAAACAAGTGTTGGACCTTTCTCCGGTGTGTGAACTCCAGTTACTGGAAGCAAAGGGGAGGCTGGGGAGCTTGCAATTACAGACTCAGTGCATTCACAGAACACACCGGCCCGAGGAAACATCAGTAAGTGGCCTTCACCTCCCTACTACAATGGGGAGGACATGGGCCGTGGCGCATCTCACTCTCACAACCCAGGAACCCCTAGACATGAGTTGGTGTGTAACCGGTAAAGATGGAGAGAGAGTGAGGCCGCTACACCAACAATAATGCCCCATACACACGATCGTTTTTCATGCCGTTAAAAATGCCATTTTAAAAAATGGCCATTAAAAATGATCGTGTGTAGGCTCCAGAGCATTTTTAACGACGTGAAAAACGGCCATTAAAAATTTTGAACATGCTCTCTTTTTTCACGTCGTTTTTCATGTCGTTTTTTTTTAACGACGTGAAAAACGATAGTGTGTATGCTTTAACGACGTGAAAAAAAACGCGCATGCTCAGAATCAAGTATGAGACAGGAGCGCTCGTTCTGGTAAAACTAGCGTTCGTAATGGAGATAGCACATTCGTCACGCAGTCACGGACTGAAAAGCACGAGACTGAAAAGAGCGAATCGTCGCTCAACAAACTTTACTAACATGAAGGGTGGCGCCATTGGAACGGAACTTCCCCTTTATAGTGCCGTCGTATGTGTTGTACGTCACTGCGCTTTGCTTGATCGTTTTTTTAAATGATCGTGTGTACGCAAGACAGGCTTGAGAGGAAACATGAAAAAAACGACGTGAAAAACGGCAAGAAAAAAAATGGCAAGAAAAACGATCGTGTGTATGGGGCATAAAGGCTTTATTTACTTTGCTGAGGGAACTTGAGAGGAAAGTAGGAACAAAAGAAGAACAGGGGAAGGTTCAGGCACGCAGCACTAAAGGCACAACGTCGCCACTCAAGCCTGAGTGGGTATTGCTCACCCGGATAGTCCCTCTCACTGGTCCTAGCAGCCGGGATGATGCACGGATAAATTTTAGCTGAAAAACGTAAGGATGCGATCAGGAATCCTCTGCCACAGGATTATAAAAGTCCCGAACCTCCCAGCCAAGCAATAATAGAGAACCTTTAGGCCAGATTGGCGTACTGCAGGGCTTGTAGTAATGGATCCCTCCTTAGGTGAGTCTCCAGGCCTCCTCCCGAGACAGCAGTACCGTCGCTAGTCTCCTCTGGGGCAGATCCTCTCCTGGCCTCCTTTCCTAAGAGTGGGCTTCCCGCAGGTGGGTAGCCTGGGATACTTTCCTGAAGTGTAAGCCTCAGCCAGCAGAGCTGGGCCTAACAGGTAGCGATGTAGCCTCGGGCTGAAGGTGCCCGGGGCCAGAACACACACGCACCCCATACCATGTGGGCCACGAGGTGCGCACACCAACGGGTGGGCTCCCAGGACGGAACCCCAGAACGGACCCCAATTAATGGTGTCTGCCCCTTTTGTACCCTCTCCCAGCATGCACAGCAGGTAGACCACGCCCACTGTACGGCTGCTGAGAAAGGACACCCAAGGTGTTGTGATACCCCCTGTAGTTCAACCTATATCGGTGGTGACAGTGCCACCTACAGGTGAACAGGGAACACTACTGCCAGGCAGAAGCAATTTCAGAACAATCAATATGTCTGAGCCCAACTACTGGCTCAGACTACTCTTAAATTTAAGCATAGCGCCCCCAAATATTCGGGGGGGGGCGCTACACAACATATAGCGCACCCTCATTGGGAGCAGGGCGCTACACTATAATATTTCAACTCTTTTCTCCCAGTGCAGACCACTGTTAGTGTGGAACTCACTATTTACTGGCTCCCGACTGTCATCAGTGATTGCTGCACAGAAAGTCATATTCTATTAACTTAAAGTGGATATAAACCCACCCTCATCCTTTCTAAACTACTGCCATAGTGCTGATCTATAAGGATATACATGCCTCCTGCATGTATCCTTATCTGTCAAATGTCTCCCCTCTGTCTGTTATAAGAACTGAAAAACTGCAGATTCTGTGGGTGTATCTGTTGTCCGGGGCTCGGTGGGTGGAGTCGTGATGTCAGTAGACTCCCCGCCCACCTCTACACTCCCCTTGTCAACATGCATTTTCTCCTGTGTATTCCTTCTGCTATAATCACTAACATCCAGTGAAAATCCAGAAAAGTAACCACATTACTTCAGAAAAGGAGTGGGGGTGGGAATTAAAAAATAATGCCTGTCTAAAGCTAGTGCACAAAATATGTAAATAACCTGTCGCTCAAAGCAAGGGGGCGGAACCGACAAAGGTTTTGCTCTGTCTGTTTTATCTCACTGAACAATAAAAGAGGATTGCTCAGAGCTGGATTAACTCTTTGTGGCAAGATATGGCACAAATGATAGGAAATCTTATACTCTACATTGTGACAGCAAAAAAAAATAAAAAATCGGGTTTACATCCACTTTAATTTCATTACTTCCATTCTCCATGAGATCATGTCAGCCTCTTTCAGATCACCAGAACCTCCTTTTATCTGACAAAGGGTAATGTGGTTTCAGGCAAAAGTAATTTAAATGTGATTTGACTCACTAGAAAAAAAAAATACTTGACGAGTTTTTGACAACATAAAAAAAATAAAAATGTCCCCCGATGTAGATCCATCGTCAATCATCAAACCCGCTGCAAAAAATAAATAAAAAAATGCTCCGCACTCATTAATGGCTGGCAATATAAAAGAAAAAACTACATGTGGTCCCCCCAAAATCCATTCCAGACCCTTAAGTTTGGTAAAGGTTTTAAGGGGAACCCCATTTCAAAATGTAAAAAAAAAAACAGTGTGGAATTGCCCCCAAAATCCATACCAGACCTTTATCCGAGCATGTCGCCTGGCAGGCCAGGAAAGGGGGGGGCGAGCAAGCAGCCCCCTCCTGAGCTATACTAGGCCACATGCCTTCAACATGGGGAGTGGGTGCTTTGGGGTGGGGGCTCTGCCCCCTTGCCCCAAAGCACCCACTCCCCATGTTGATGGGGACAAGGGCCTCTTTCCGACTACCCTGGGATGGTGGTTGTGGAGGTCTGTGGGCAGGGGGCATAACAGAATCTGGAAGCCCTCTTTAACAAGGGGGCCCCTAGATCCTGCCCCCCATGTGAATGAGTATGGGGTAAAACTGTCACAAATAACTAAAAACACTAGACAAGTCCTTTATTTAAAAAATAAAAAATAATAAAAAAACAATGTTCCCGATGTAAATCCATCGTCAATCACAATGCCCACCGGACTTCCAGACCCGAAAAAATAAAACGCTCTGCACTGGTTGATGGCTATCCACTGAATGTCTCCTCCGCCAGGTGACAGTTCTTAAATACGTAAGGGGTGGGGCCACCTGGTGATGTCACATGATGGTCCCACCCCCTTGTGACATCACCAACCCAGCAGGCACCAGTCGGTGATGTAACATGTGGCGTGGCCTCCCGGTGGCCTCGCTCCTTACCTATTTAAAAAGTGCCATTCGGCGGTCAGCCTTCTTGGCGGGTGGAGCTTTTTTTTCCGGTTCGGCGGACATCATGATTGACGATGGATCTACATCAGGAAACATTGTTTTTTAATAAAGGAATTGTCAAAAAGTCTTTATTCACTATGTACACTTTATTGGTAAATGGGTAGGGGGAAGCTATCTGAAACAAAACAAATTTTTCCTTTCTACACATGTCTACTACCCTCCACCCTTTAATATGCTCCTTCTAGACTTCCTTCTCACATTAGTGTCCTCTGGGCTCAAATTCGTTTTACTTTTAACCCTCTTCTCCACCCCAATGCTTACTGTAACGGACTCCATCCCACACTCTGCTTCAGTGCTTCCGTCAGTACACCGCTTCCTCCAGTCTGAACATAGAGATCAGATATTATAGCCGATCGTACAAGACTAGCCGACAATAGCTTGTATGAACCTGGAACTCATTTATTTGGACAAACGCACAAAATATATACGCCACAGGAGGACATCCCCCTCCTGATCATATTATCCTAACACTACAAACTGCACACAGAATAATAATTACAACAACCGACTAGGGATGAGCTTCGAGTTCGAGTCAAACTCATGTTCGACTCGAACATTGCCTGTTCGCCCGTTCGCCGAACAACGAACAATTTGGGGTGTTCGCGGCAAATTCCAAAAGTCTATGGGAGAAATCTAAAGTGCTAATTATGAAGGCTTATATGCAAGTTATTGTCCTAAAAAGTGTTTGGGGACCTGGGTCCTGCCCCAGGGAACATGTATCAAAGCAAAAAAAAGTTTTAAAAACTGCCGTTTTTTTAGGAGCAGTGATTTTAATAATGCTTAAAATGAAAAAATAAAAGTGAAATATTCCTTTAAATTTCGTACCTGGGGGGTGTGTATGATATGCATGTAAAGTGGCGCATGTTTCCTGTGCTTAGAACTGTCCCTGCACAAAGTGTCATTTTTGAAGGAAAAAAAGTCATTTAAAACTCACTCGCGGCTATTAATGAATTGTCGGCTTTTATCAATACATAGAAAAGTCATTGATAAAAAAAAAACAAAAAAAACGTGGATGTTCCCCCAAATTCAATTACCAGGCCCTTTAGGTCTGGAATGGATATTAAGGGGAACTCCACCCCAAATTAAAAAAAAAATGGTGTGGAGTCCCCCCAAAAATCCATACCAGACCCTTATCCGAGCACGCAACCTGGCCGGCCGCAGGGGAAGAGGGGGGGACGAGAGAGCGGCCCCCCTCCCTCCTGAACTGTACCAGGCCACATGCCCTCAACCTGGGGAGGATGTCCCCATGTTGATGGGGACAAGGGCCTCATCCCCACAACCCTTGCCCGGTGGTTTTGGGGGTCTGCGGGCGGGGGCTTATCGGAATCTGGAAGACCCCTATAAAAATCAAAATGCTAACCACAACATACAAGGCCATTTACAACATTGCCCCCATCTACATCACCAACCTCATCTGCAGATATCATCCAAATCATCCCCTCTTTTGTACCACCACCCCCTCCCTTTAGAATGTAAGCTCTACGAGCAGGGCCCTCCTGTACCTTCTGTATTGAACTGTACTGAAATTGTGCTGTCCCCCCTCTGCATTGTAAAGAGCTGCGTAAACTGTTGGCGCTATAAAAATTGTGTATAATAATAATAAATATTACCGTCCCATCTGACGTAATCCAAACCACATTCTCAGTGTCCATTAAGTAGTTGTCCATCCTTTTCTTGGTCACCCTGTACCCCTAATAGACACAGGTGACTTACACATAAGAAGGACAGTGGGAGCTGAAACAAGGGTTTCCCAACCTCTCCACAGGCCCCTCGCTTCCCATCACACTTACATAGTCTATATCATCCTACATTCATTCCTTCACTTTCCCTGTTACTACACCTCCTGCAAATACTTAACCCACATGCTGACCTAAAAACCTGGATGGCATGGTATGTGTGGTCATATCCATCATACTCTCATCTTACTTTTCTCACCCTCCTTCTCCTAATCTCTGGTTGCCCCATTTACGTTAAACACTTGTCCTGATGACTCAATGCCTCCATCCTTACTGCAGTAGCATGCCCTGCTAACCCCTGGATTGATTGATCACAAGAACAAGTGAGAGAAGCTGCTCTTGTCAATTCCACAGCTGGCAATTTTATGTACTTAACTGATCCTCCACAGTGCTGCCTCCAGTTTATCAGACACCTGATACAAGCCTGAAGTTAGTGAAAGTTCTGCTACAAGTGATACAGTACAGAGTAGCAAATATAGAAAAGAAAACAAACAAAACAAGAACCTTCTAGCAGCTTGGGAGCTGTTAGTTGCCTTCCTAACAGAGGAATCAGTGAGATAAAAGCCCTATGCTTTCAGTTGATCACTAGGGATGAGCCGAACACCCCCCGGTTCGGTTTGCAGCAGAACATGCGAACAGGCAAAAAATTTGTTCGAACACCGTTAAAGTCTATGGGACACGAACATGAAAAATCAAAAGTGCTAATTTTAAAGGCTAATGTGCAAGTGATTGTCATAAAAAGTGTTTGGGGACCTGGGTCTTACCCCAGGGGACATGTATCAATGCAAAAAAAAGTTTTAAAAACTGAAGTTTTTTCGAGAGCAGTGATTTTAATAATGCTTAAAGTGAAACAATAAAATGAAATATTCCTTTAAATTTTGTACCTGGGGGGTGACTATAGTATAGAAAAAGGTAAAGAAACTGCGCTAAGATTAAACAAACCATTCCATGCATCCACAAAATTATGAAAAGTGCTAATAAAAGCTGGTGCAAAGCTGCGACTTTCTGTGAAACATCAAAACAGTGAACAAAAGTGAGTAAAAATATAAAGTCGCGCTAAACTACTTTTTTGCAATATAAACGGAAAAAGACTGAAAATTTTGAAAAAAAATTATATTTTCTACTTTTTGTTATAAGAAAAATCGAATAAACTCAATTTTAGTCATACATTTAGGCCAAAATGTATTCAGCCACATGTCTTTAGTAAAAAAAATGTCAATAAGCGTATATTTATTGGTTTGCGCAAAAGTTATAGCACCTAAAAACTAGGGTACATTTTCTGGAATTTACACAGCTTTTAATTTATGACTGCCTATCTAATTTTTTCAGGTGCTAAATTGGCAGGGCAGTACAAAACCCCCCCAAGTGACCCCATTTTGGAAAGTAGACATCCCAAGGAAATTGCTGAGAGGCATGTTGAGCCCATTGAATATTTTTTTTTTTGTCTCAAGTGATTGAATAATGACAAAAAAAAAAAAATTACAAAAAGTTGTCACTAAATGATATATTGATCACACATGCCATGGTTATATGTGGAATTGCACCCCAAAATACATTTTACTGCTTCTCCTGAGTACGGGGATACCACATGATACCACCAAGCACCGCCTTCAGGCTTTCTAAGGGTGTAAATTTTTGATTTCACACCCTTAGAAAGCCTGAAGGCGGTGCTTGGTTTTTGGGGTCCCGTACGCGGCTAGGCTCCCAAAAAGTCTCACAAATGTGGTATCCCCGTACTCAGGAGAAACAACAGAATGTATTTTGGGGTGTAATTCCACATATGCCCATGGCATGTTTGAGCAATATATCATTTAGTGACAACTTTGTCCAAAAAAATTAAAAAATATAAATAAATTGTCTTTTTTCCGCAACTTCAACATATAAAACATTCAATGGACTCGACATGCCTCTCAGTATATAGCTTGGGGTGTCTACTTTCCAAAATGGGGTCATTTGGGGGGTTTTGAACTGTCCTGGCATTTTATACACAACATTAGGAAGCTTACATCCACTCTTCTAACCACTTGAAGACAAAGCCTTTTCTGACACTTTTACATGAAAACATATATTTTTTTTGTAAGAAAATTATGTTGAACCCCCAAACATTATATATTTTTTTAAAGCAAAGGCCCTACAGATTAAAATGGTGGGTGTTGCATTTTTTTTTTCACACAGTATTTGCGCAGCGATTTTTCAAACACATTTTTTGGGGAAAAAATACACTTTTTTTAATTTTAATGCACTAAAACACACTATATTGCCCAAATGTTTGAAGAAATAAAAAAGATGATCTTAGGCCGAGTACATAGATACCAAACACGACATGCTTTAAAATTTTGCACAAACGCACATTGGCGACAAACTACATACATTTTTAAAAGCCTTTAAAAGCCTTTACAGGTTACCACGTTAGATTTACAGAGGAGGTCTACTGCTAAAATGACTGCCCTTGATCTGACTTTTGCGGTAATACCTCACATGTATGGTGCAATTGCTGTTTACATATGATGCCAGACCGACGCTTGCGTTCGCCATTGCGCAAGAGCAGGGCAGGACAAGGGTGCTTTTTTTTTTTTTTTTTTTAATTATTATTAATTTTGCTTTTTTATTTTATTTTTAAACAGTTTTATTTTTAATCATTTTTATTGTTATCTCAGGGAATGTAAATATTCCCTATGATAGCAATAGGTAGTGACAGGTACTATTTTTTTGAAAAAACTGGGGTCTATTAGACGCTAGATCTTTCCTCTGTCCTCAAAGCATCTGACCACACCAAGATCAATGTGATAAAATGCTTTCCTAATTTCCCAATGGCGCTTTTTATATCCGGGGGGGACATTCCCCCCCACTGCTTGTAAAAGCAGTCCAGAGGCTAATTAGCCACCAGGATTGCTTTTACATGAAAGCCGGCTGCTGGCTGAAAAGAATGATACCAAGATGATACCTAAACCCGCAGGCATCAATCTGGTATAACCATTCAAACTCCAGCAACATACCAGAACGTTGCTGGTCCTTGTTGGACATGTATTGTAATCTTTTTTTTCATGCAGCCTGTTGGCTTAACGAAAAAAGAGATTGATCGGTGGGTATGCCCACCATTAGAATACCTCCCTTCATTCACCCACTTCTAATGATGGGCATACATGCACCATTTATAGATGTCGAAGCATGGAGGCATCCTCCCGCAAAAGTTATGCCGCACACACATGGTCGGACTTTTCCACGGGCAAGCCTCCGTCGGAATTTCGACCGTATGTACGCGGCATTAGGAGCAAAATCACTCCTCCACTCCTCCGCCCCTGCTGCCCCAATGCTTCAGCATATATGCTTTTTTTTTAACTGTGGTGGTGAAATCACCTCCTACAGCACTGGAGTCGCAGGGATCAGGCCTGTCTCTGCGAACGCTGCAGTTATGTGTGTTGTGTTTTGTAAGTGACAGTGATCGATCGATACTGCACTTGGGTGGCCTGGGCTGGACGGAGGGGCAAAACGCAGGTGCTAGCAGGTATCTGGGCTGATCCCGCTAACACTGCGTTTTTGGGAACCCTAAACTGCTGGGGACGCTAGTATAGATCTGATCAGATCAGATATTGATCTGTTCAGATACTATACCACTAAGGGAGGTGTGTCATGGATATGCATTAATGTCTGTCTGCCATCTTACCTTCCTCCTCATGTGTTCATCTAGAGACCAGACCTCCTTCACCTGGCTTCCTTTATAATCTCCTCCCAGCCTGACTCCACCCCAGGCCCTATCACAGAACACTATATTAACCTGTGCACTGCAAGCCTGCTTTGCTGATCAACGTGTTTGTTAGGCATTGTGTGTTTGGGTTCCTGCCTGCCGTGTGCTACGTCTGTCTCTCTGTTACGTTATTGGCTTGTCCCCGACTATCCCTGTCTGCTCGTGACCCTTGACCTTCGGCTCGTTCTTTCGTTATCCTTGTCTGCTTGTGGCCCCTGACCTTCAGCTTGTTATTCGGTTCTCTCTTATCTTGTGCTGCTGCTTCCCCTCTTTTCCCCTTATCCTACGGGGCGTGAGCTAGGAAACTCCAGGGGCCGCGACCTGGTCCCAGCCTGCAGCACAACATCCTCACCACTAGAGGCCCTGGAGAAGACCAGCTGGGTCTTAGACTCCGCGCCCTGGGGAATCTTGGCTCTAGCTTCCGTTAGGATCCCGGTTGTGCTCCTCTGGTCCCGCTTTCCACAACCACCCAGTTTCCTACCCGCAGAAGCCAGCCATAGGGTTCACTACCTCGCGGTGCACTCCTGTCCCCCTACGGTGTGCATCTGTCACCTGGCCACAGGTGACCCTGACAGTTTGATCAGCCATGAACCCGGCTGACATCCCGCTTCCCGCGGATGATCCATTGCAGGGCATAGTTCACAGACTCGAAGCCCAGGAATCAAATCAGACTCAGGTGATGCGATTCCTCCAGGATCTGGCTTCTCAATTCGAGCAGCTTCAGGTCTCCTTGGGAACCCCGAATCCGCAACCCCAAGTACAACCAGCGGCTGTACCTATCGCACCAGTCGCAGCCTCACACTCACTAAGATTGCCAGCTCCGTCCCGTTTCTCTGAGGACTCCAAGGCCTGCAGGGGGTTTCTCAGCCAATGCACAATTCATTTTGAGCTTCAGACTCAAAGCTTCCTGTCTGACCGGGCTAAGGTAGCCTATATCATTTCCCTCCTCTCCAGGGAAGCTTTGGCCTGGGCTGCCCCCCTGTGGGAGAGGAACGATCCGGTGGTTTCCAGTCTGTCCGATTTCTTGAAGCTCTTTCGTAATATCTTCGAAGAGCCGGCTCGGGCTTCTTCAGCGGCTAGTGCTGTCTTACGTCTTCGCCAAGAATCTAGTTCAGTGGGGCAATATGCTCTTCAGTTCCGTATCCACACAGCTGAATTGAGCTGGAATAATGAGGCCCTGGTCGCTACCTTTTTACATGGCCTCTCTGACCGAGTGAAAGACGAATTAGTGGGAAGAGCCATTACCGTCGGTCTGGACGATGTAATTTCATTATGCAACCAGATCGACATTCGTTTTCAAGAGAGGTCCTTAGAAAAAAGACGCCAGCACTCTCTGGGTCCTAGCCAGTCTGAGCTCCCCTCCCTTCATTCCGTGGAGCATCCTCTACCTGCTGAAGAACCTATGCAGCTGGGCCGGACCAGACTAACCCCCGAAGAACGTGCTAGGCGCAGAACTCTGGGCTTGTGCCTCTATTGTGGGGGCAAGGGTCATTTTCGTGACTCCTGCTCGCTTCGTCCGGGAAACGCTCGGGTCTAATACATTTGGAAGGTGGAGTATTGGACCCAGAAACATCACCTTCTCACCTGCTCTTGCCGGTGTTCCTTCATGTAGGCACTTCTCCTCAGTCAACCCTTGCATACCTGAATTCCGGGGCTGCCGGCAATTTTATGGATTGGAGAACTGCTTCTTCTATGAAGCTTACCCTTTCACATCTCACTACCCCATTGGTAGTCTCGGCAATTGATGGCACTGTTCTCCCAGGGGGCCCTATTCGCTTCCAGACGCTACCCATTAGGATGTCGGTAGGGATTCTCCACCAGGAGTGGATATCCTTTCTTATTCTACCCAAGGCCTCTACCCCAGTTGTATTGGGCCTCCCTTGGCTACAGCTCCACTCTCCACATGTGGACTGGGTCTCTGGGCAGATCCTGGCCTGGGGTTCCTCATGTTTCTCGTCGTGTCTTCTCAAGGTGACCCCCAAGGAGAGTCTTCCGGTTGCTGCCACTTCTGTTTCTTCTGATCTTCCTGCTGCATACAGCGATTACCGGGATGTGTTCTGTAAGAAATCAGCTGAGGTGCTTCCTCTCCACAGGTCTTTTGACTGTGCTATTGATCTTGTCCCCGGAGCAACTCTACCCAGGGGTCGTACCTACCCTCTGTCCATCCCAGAGACCCAGGCCATGTCGGAGTATGTCGCAGAGAATCTGGAGAGAGGTTTCATCCGGAAATCCTCATCGCCTGCAGGGGCAGGGTTCTTTTTTGTTGCCAAAAAGAATGGTACCTTAAGACCCTGCATCGATTATCGGGGTTTAAATGCGGTTACTATTAAAAATCGATACCCCTTACCCTTAATATCTGAGCTATTCGATAGGTTGAAGGGTGCCTCCATTTTCACCAAGTTGGATCTCAGAGGCGCGTACAATCTCATTCGAATACGGGAGGGTGACGAATGGAAGACTGCATTCAACACTAGAGACGGGCATTACGAATATCTGGTGATGCCTTTTGGTCTGTGTAATGCTCCAGCCGTGTTTCAAAACTTTGTCAATGAAATCTTCAGAGATCTGCTGTACCAGTTTGTTGTCATCTATCTGGATGACATTCTGATCTTTTCTGAAAATCTGCTCGTCCACAGAAACCATGTCCGCACTGTACTTCAACATCTTAGAGAGAACAATCTCTATGCCAAGCTGGAGAAATGTTCCTTTGAATGTTCTGAGGTCCTGTTTTTGGGGTGCTTCGTCTCATGTTTGGGTCTACGTATGGACCCTGGGAAGGTCTTGGCTATCACCAACTGGCCTCTTCCTGCTAGCCTCAAGGCCACACAACGCTTTCTTGGCTTCACTAATTATTATAGGCAGTTCATAAGGAATTACTCTTCCATTGCCGCGCCTATTATCGCTTTGACCAAGAAGGGTGTGAATGCCAGAGACTGGCCTCCCGAAGCTGTCTCTGCATTTCACAACCTGAAACAGGCCTTTGTTTCTGGCCCCCTCTTGAGGAGACCAAATCCTGGGAATGCATTTTTTATTGAAGTGGATGCTTCCTCAATGGGGGTGGGAGCTGTGCTTCTTCAAATCTTTGAGAAGAGACGCCAGCCATGTGCGTTCTTCTCCAAAAAAAATTCTCAGGCAGAGAGGAATTATGCCATCGGTGATCGGGAACTTCTCGCAATTAAATTGGCGTTAGAGGAGTGGCGTCATCTCTTGGAGGGTTCCCCTCACTCCATAACGATCTTTACCGATCACAAGAATTTACAGTATCTACAGAATGCTAAACGTCTGAATCCTAGACAGGCCAGGTGGAGTCTCTTCTTTGCCCGTTTTAATTTCACGATTACCTACAAACCTGGTTCCTGCAACGGTCGGGCTGATGCGCTCTCTAGGTCATTTGACACTTTGGACGAGGAGTCCGCCCCTGAACCTGAGCCGATCATTCCAACCTCATGCATTGTTGCCCACTCTACCACCCTGAAGTCAAAAATTCCGCCTGGTAAGACCTTTGTCCCCACTGAGCTAAGAGCTAAGATCCTTCGTTGGGGACATGATTCCAAGGTGGCAGGGCATTCTGGATTCCTCCGATCCTTCCTACTCATCAGTCGTCACTACTGGTGGCCTAATCTCCGCTCAGACGTCAAAGACTACGTTAAAGCTTGTCATGTCTGTGCTCAGTCCAAATCCTCCACACAAGCTCCTGCTGGTCTCCTCATGCCCTTGCCCATTCCTAAGGAACCCTGGGCCCATATTGCCTTGGATTTTATCACCGATCTCCCACTGTCTGAGAATAATACAGTCATTTGGGTGGTAATCGATCGATTCTCCAAGATGGCTCATTTTGTTCCTCTTCCTGGTCTTCCTTCTGCCCCTGCCTTGGTTCCCATTTTCATTCGAGAAATTCTCCGCCTACATGGGGTCCCTTCTCATATTGTTTCCGACAGGGGAGTCCAATTCACGTCTCGTTTTTGGAGAGCCTTTTGCAAATCCCTCAATATTGTCTTGGATTTTTCTTCTTCTTACCATCCCCAATCCAATGGACAGACTGAGAGGGTTAATCAGGAGTTAGAGGTCTTTCTTCGCACCTTTGTGTCTTCTCACCATGACGATTGGTCCTCTCTACTCCCGTGGGCAGAATTCTCCCATAACAATCATGTGAATACCAGTTCGCAGAAGACACCCTTTTTCACAGTTTATGGAAAACACCCTCAACTTCCTCTTCCCATGATCTGTTCTCCAGACATTCCAGCTTTGGCTTCGGTTCAGGAGTCTCTCAATTCCGTTTGGGGTCACGTTCATGATTCCCTCCGGGCAGCTGCTGAAAAATTCAAAGGCTTTGCCGACCGCCGCAGGCGTAAACCGCCTTCTCTTCAGCCAGGGGACAAAGTCTGGCTCTCTACCAGGAACATCAAGCTCCGAGTTCCTTCTCTGAAGTTTGCTCCACGATTCATCGGTCCATACACGGTAACTGCTAAACTGAATCCGGTTTGTTTCAAACTCCAGATTCCTAAGAGCCTTAAAATCACTAACTCCTTTCATGTTGCTCTTCTAAAGCCTTTAGTCCTCAATAAATTCTCTCGTCCTCTCCCTACCGTGGCGCCTGTCTCTGAGGATAATCAGGAGTACGAGATCAGTCAAATTCTGGACTCCCGACTCTGTAAAGGCGTTCTTCAGTACCTCGTTCATTGGAAAGGGTTTGGTCCTGAGGAGAGGTCTTGGATCACTGCATCTGAGGTCTTTGCACCTCGTCTGTTAAAGGAGTTTCATCTGAAGTTTCCCTCTAAACCTGGGTCCAGGCGGGGAAGGGGGAGGCCTCGTAAGAGGGAGGGTACTGTCATGGATATGCATTAATGTCTGTCTGCCATCTTACCTTCCTCCTCATGTGTTCATCTAGAGACCAGACCTCCTTCACCTGGCTTCCTTTATAATCTCCTCCCAGCCTGACTCCACCCCAGGCCCTATCACAGAACACTATATTAACCTGTGCACTGCAAGCCTGCTTTGCTGATCAACGTGTTTGTTAGGCATTGTGTGTTTGGGTTCCTGCCTGCCGTGTGCTACGTCTGTCTCTCTGTTACGTTATTGGCTTGTCCCTGACTATCCCTGTCTGCTCGTGACCCTTGACCTTCGGCTCGTTCTTTCGTTATCCTTGTCTGCTTGTGGCCCCTGACCTTCAGCTTGTTATTCGGTTCTCTCTTATCTTGTGCTGCTGCTTCCCCTCTTTTCCCCTTATCCTACGGGGCGTGAGCTAGGAAACTCCAGGGGCCGCGACCTGGTCCCAGCCTGCAGCACAACATCCTCACCACTAGAGGCCCTGGAGAAGACCAGCTGGGTCTTAGACTCCGCGCCCTGGGGAATCTTGGCTCTAGCTTCCGTTAGGATCCCGGTTGTGCTCCTCTGGTCCCGCTTTCCACAACCACCCAGTTTCCTACCCGCAGAAGCCAGCCATAGGGTTCACTACCTCGCGGTGCACTCCTGTCCCCCTACGGTGTGCATCTGTCACCTGGCCACAGGTGACCGTGACAAGGTGTATGCTTCACGCGTGGGTGTTAGCGTTACTGGCACTAACCTGACGCTGCCTGGGGTGTGAAGCAGACCCTCTCTGATGCTAAATCCTAATTGATATCACCCGCCGGGCGTTTAGGGGGTTAAACCTTTATTGGGTTATATACGGTGGGTGCCCTGGCACTATAAAAAGCAAACTAACTAAACAGCGTCACCCGTAACACTTATATGATGATCACTGGTGAAAGGGTTAACTAGGGGCAATTAGGGGGTTAAAACCTTTATTAGATAATATATGGGGGTACCTGACGCTATAAAAACCTGCGGCGAACCTAAAAAAAAATAACTGGCTACCTATCAGCACCAGCATAACTAATACAGCGATCAGAAAAATGATCGCTTAGTGACACTGGCAAAAGGGGGTGAAAGGGTTACCTGGGGGGCGATCAAGGGGTTAAACCTTTATTAGGTAATATATGGGGGTACCTGACGCTATAAAAACCTGCTGCAAACCTAAAAAAATTAACTGGCTACTGATCTGCATCACCGACACTAATACAGCGATCAGAAAAACGATCGCTTAGCGAAAGTGGTGATAGGGGGTGAAAGGGTTACCTGGGGGGCGATCAAGGGGTTAAACCTATATTAGGTAATATATGGGGGTACCTGACGCTATAAAAACCTGCGGCGAACCTAAAAAAAATAACTGGCTACCGATCGGCATCACCGACACTAATACAACGATCGCTTAGCGACAGTGGTGATAGGGGGTGAAAGGGTTACCTGGGGGGCGATCAAGGGGGTTAAACGTTTATTAGGTAATATATCTGGGTACCTGACGCTATAAAAACCTGCGGCGAAGCTAAAAAAAAATACTGGCTACCGATCGGCATCACAGACACTAATACAGCGATCAGAAAAACGATTGCTTAGTGACAGTGGTGCTAGGGGGTGAAAGGGTTACCTGGGGGGGCGATCAAGGGGTTAAACCTTTATTAGGTAATATATGGGGGTACCTGACGCTATAAAAACCTGCGGCGAACCTAAAAAAAATAACTGGCTACCGATCGGCATCACCGACACTAATACAACGATCGCTTAGCGACAGTGGTGATAGGGGGTGAAAGGGTTACCTGGGGGCGATCAAGGGGGTTAAACCTTTATTAGGTAATATATCTGGGTACCTGACGCTATAAAAACCTGCGGCGAAGCTAAAAAAATTACTGGCTACCGATCGGCATCACAGACACTAATACAGCGATCAGAAAAACGATTGTTTAGTGACAGTGGTGCTAGGGGGTGAAAGGGTTACCTGGGGGGGCGATCAAGGGGTTAAACCTTTATTAGGTAATATATGGGGGTACCTAACGCTATAAAAACCTGCGGCGAACCTAAAAAAAATAACTGGCTACCGATTGGCATCGGTGGTGCTAGGGGGTGAAAGGGTTACCTGGGGGGCGATCAAGGGGTTAAACCTTTATTAGGGGGGGTTAGGGGGCTACACTGGACCTAAAACACTCTGCCCTGACACTTTTACAGTCACAAATGTCACTGATTGCAGTGATCAGTAACACTGTGACTGGGGGCTGGGTGGTGATCTGGTGGGTGATCTGGGGGGTCTGGGGGGGGCCTGGGGGGGCGATTTATGTGCCTATGTGTCCTGGTGTCAGTGTAGTGTTAGTGCACTAACCTGTGTATCTTCTCTCGTACGACGCTCGGTATATGTGAGCGCCACATGAGAGATTACATCACTTCCTCTGCCTGTGTTTACATTACACAGGCAGAGGAAGCTTTCTCATTCGCCGGGAGCGATCGCGAGGGGGTGGCCGGAATCGAACGGCCGTCCCCTCATCCCGGATCGCTCCCGAACAACTAACGACCGCTCACTGTATAGAAGGTGGGTCCGATGGGACCCCCCAACTATACAAAGGCAGTCACGTACAGGTACGTGACTTTGCCTGTCGGTGCCATTCTGCCAACGTATATATACAGTGAGCGGTCGTTAAGTGGTTAAATATAAACATATGCACTGGGCATAAAACAAAATAGAATATACTTCCAAATATTAATGGTGAAAAGTCCTAGATACAAGGAATACATATAGGAACACAGTCTGTAAAATTAATCACAAAAATAGTTCCTATTTGGAAAATACACAATAGTCCAACAATAGTGATCCTTAAACCATCCACAAAGCTGATTGAAACACAGTTGATATATATCCACCCGTGCAAAAAATCTTCGGCAATGGAATATACAACCAATTGAGTGATATTCACCACCGATAAACCAAAGGGATCTGCATACCAGAGCCTCGTGGTCCCTTATTACAGAGGACCCAGGGAAGCTTTTTAGAGTATGGACACTGCTGAGCTGTATGACTCCAAGGATCCACCACGCCGTTGATCTGCACACTCCAAGGTGATGGATGCCAAATGGTGTGAATAAAATATGAGGAAACAAAATGCCTCAGATAGTGTAAAACCTCTTAGCTTTATTATACTTTAAAAAACAAATTGCACTTACAATTTTGCAGTGACAGAATATCCTGTAGCCTGCTGTGCCAGCCGGACGCAAGCAGGCAGACCCGTCCTTCTAAGAGATACGAGCAGTGAGGGAAGGTGACGTCAACGCGTCACTCGTACCGCCCTACTAGTTTCATGAAAAATCACGTCTTCCTCATATTTTATTCACACCATTTGGCATCCATCACCTTGGAGTGTGCGGATCAATGGCATGGTGAATCCTTGGATTCATACAGCCCAGCAGTGTCCATACTCTAAAAAGCCTCCCTGGGTCCTCTGTAATAAGGGACCACAGGGCTCTGGTAAGCAGATCCCTTTGGCTTATTGGTGGTGGACATCACTCAATTGGTTGTATATTCCATTGCCGAAGAGCATGGATTCTATCACTTAAGGATTTTTTTCCACGGGTGGATATATATCAACTGTATTTCAATCACCTTTGTGGATGGTTCAAGGATTACTATTTTTGGACTATTGTGGATTTTCCATATATGAACTATTTTTGTGATTCATTTTACAGACTGTGTTCCTATATGTATTCCTTTTATCTAGGACTTTTCACCATTATTATTTGGAAGTATATTCCATTTTGTTTTATGCCCGGTGCATATGTTTACATTAATAGGTGTCTATAGTATGCCTGTAAAGTAGCGCATGTTTCCCGTGCTTAGAAAAGTCCTTACACAAAATGACATTTCTAAAGGAAAAAAAGTAATTTAAAACTACTCACGGATATAATGAATTGTGGGGTCCCGGCAATACAGATAAAAGTCATTGAAAAAAACGAGCATGGGTTCCCCCCTTAGTCCATTACCAGGCCCTTTGGGTCTGGTATGAATATTAAGGGAAACCCTGAACCAAATTTAAAAGAAAAAAAATGCGTGGGGGTCCCCAGACCAAAGGGCCTGGTAATGGACTAAGGGGGAACCCGTGACGTTTTTTTAAAATTACTTTTATCTGTATTGCTGGGACCCGACAATTCATTATAGCCGCGAGTAGTTTTAAATTACTTTTTTTCCTTTAGAAATGTCATTTTGTGCAGGGACTTTTCTAAGCACGGGAAACATGCGCTACTTTACAGGCATACTATAGACACCTATTAAATGTAAGCATATGCACTGGGCATAAAAAAAATAGAATATACTTCCAAATAATAATACCTTTTTTCCTTTAGAAATCTCTAGGGATTTCTCTCCTAATCCTGGCCCTCCACTATCTCACTGCCATCCAAATACCCAACACCCTCCCTCCTCTGGCAACGGCAGGGGCGGGCTGGGCCGGGGGGCAGGGTCGAAATTTCCCCCTAGGCTGCACTAACTTATATGCATAACGGCCGGCGGCCGACCGCTCACGATTTTTTTTTTTTCAGAGGAAGTCGGGTCAAGGCTGGGGCCATGAGCTGAGGCAGAGGGAGGAGCGCTGAAGCTCAAGTGGCACTCACTCATGTAGCGAGGGCCACTGGCGGCTTCGCTCCTCCCGTCGGTCGCGCTCACACTAATCCACCGACAGAGGAGTGAGAGCCAGCCTGTTAGCTTCTGTGGGGGATATCCCCCCTCCGTCTCCTCCAAACACTGCAGCTCCGCTCACAGAACCCGGCCACCCACTCTGTTGCCTCCCCTGATTCCTCATTGGTAGGGGGAGGGAGCCCATCAGCCCGGCCTCCAGCAGCTGCAAAGCATCGTGGGACATGTAGTCCCTATCGCCAGTGGCCCAGTACCAATCCCTGGGGGCAGAAACTCCCCAGTCTGCCCACAGGAGGAGAATGGACGAGAGGCTGCGGGGAGCGGACTGTCACTCCATGAGGAGAGAGAGCAGAGCAGAGCAGAGATAATGTAAGTTTTTTGGTGAATGTGTTTTTTTTTTTCTATTATTAAAAAGAAAGGTCTAATGCCCCGTACACACGATCGTTTTTAATGTCATTTTTTAAACCGACGTTTTTCTCCTCGTTTTTTTTCATGTTTCCTCTCAAGCCTGCCTTGCGTACACACCATCATTTAAAAAAACGATCAAGCAAAGCGCAGTGACGTTCAACACGTACGGCGGCACTATAAAGGGGAAGTTCCGTTCGAATGACGCCACCCTTTGGGACGCTTTTGCTAATTCCGTGTTACCGCGTGTTAGTAAAAGTTTGGTGAGAGACAATTCGCGCTTTTCAGTCTTCGTGCTTTGAAGATCGTTTTCGGGAGTTCAGTTTGCGCCTGTGGGTTCGTATCTGTTTAGCACTGCTTGTAGTCAGTTCGTATCTGTTTATTCAGTGCGGCCTGCTCTGCACGTTCGTGTTTTTCAGCTTGTTCTTCATAGGCCTTGCTGTTCTTCCGTGCGTTCTTCTAGTTCGTTCTGTTCAGCCGACCGTTATCTAGCCATGTTGCGGCTACGTACTCGTCGTAGAGTTCGTGCTGTAGTTGGTGCAGGGGTTCATGCTGTATTCCGACTCCATGCCATGAGCAGGGTCAGGAGGAGTTCATGGACCAAGAATTGGTTGCTCCAGCGGCACCAATTCTGTCACATGCCTTTGTTGCGGGAGATCAGGGAGAATAATCCTGATGATTTCAGGAATTTTCTGAGGATGTCTGACCCCGTATTTCAGCAGCTGTTGGCTTTGGTGTCCCCCTATATTACCAGGCAGGACACCGTTATGCGGGAAGCCATCAGTGCTGAGCAGAGGCTCATCGCCACGTTGCGATACCTGGCTACTGGGAGAAGCCTGCAGGACCTTAAGTTCTCCACAGGCATATCCCCCCAGGCTCTGGGGATCATTATACCAGAGACTTGTTCTGCCATCCTTCAAGTTTTGCAGGAGGACTATATTAAGGTAAGTGTTCTTCTTCAAAAATTCACATTGTATGGTATTTATTTTTGGATATTTTTAATTTGCTTTATTTGCAGTCCCTAATTCACATGATTCTTAGCTGCAGGGAATGTCCCCTTTCTCCCCATGTTTTATTATTTAAAGTTTGGGGTTTGAGGCCTACCTGTAAATTTGGCTTACCTAAACTCTCCAGCATGCTATCCTGGGGCCATACCTACCTTGCCTAGTCATTTCCATGTTTTTTATTCTATGTTCCATCGTAGTGCTTTACCCAAAACGCACCCTAAATTTTGCCTAGGAATGTTTCATTTTTGTTAACTTCAATACAGAGTGCTACAGCCTTCATGTGTGATATTCCCAACTCATCTTCAACCCCCCCCCATAATTTTTTGTTTTGTTTGTTTTTTCTTGCTTCCAATTTTTTATGTTTTGAACAGTTTCTACCAATGTTGGCCATGAATGTGTGTATGAAATCAGCTTTCAATGTTTCTGGCTCCAAGTATTAATTTATTATTTCTTTAATTCCACAGTTCCCTTCTTCGCCACATGAATGGCAGAATGTGGCTTCCGAGTTTGCCCAGCGATGGAACTTTCCGAACTGTGGAGGAGCCATCGACGGCAAACATGTTCGGGTCGTCCCACCACCCCATTCGGGATCCTTTTATTATAATTATAAGGGGTTCCACAGCGTCGTGATGATGGCAGTGGTGTCGGCCACCTACGAGTTCCTCTATGTGGACGTTGGCAAGAATGGCAGGATGTCTGATGGAGGAGTTTTTGCCCAGACGGAGTTTGGAGAACGGCTCCTTTTGGATCTGCTGGCCTTGCCACCAGCGGAGCAGAATGTGGAGGGACTACCTTTTGTGTTTGTGGCGGATGAGGCGTTTGGCCTGGGACCCCATTTGATGAGGCCATTCCCGCAACGCACCCTCACCCCTGAGAGGAGGGTGTTCAATTATCAGCTGGCCAGAGCCAGAAGGGTGGTGGAAAATGCGTTTGGGATCATGGCCAGCCGATTTCGCCTCTTCCTTACCTCCATCCACCTTGCCCCATACAAATGGAACCATGTGGTTATGACGTGCTGTGTGCTGCATAATTTCCTAAGGGTCTATTCAACGAGTTATATATCTTTGAGTGGGCCTGAGGCCTCTTTAATCAATGCAGAAACTTTGGTGGCCCTGGAACCTGGCCGTCCTGGCTTGGCCCCCCCAACCGGACGTGAGGTCCGTAACCAATATGTGGACTATTTTATGGGTAGGGGGGCCATTGAAATGCCAGACAATCTTTAATAATTTTATACCAAAAAAATAAAACTTTTTCTTGAGTAAAGATTGGTTTGGATTTTTTATTGTATAATGTTTGATGTTTCTGGTAGGTTTACCTAGTGCACTTGTTTTGCCATGTGGATTAAACAATCTTTTAATTAGCCTTCATTGTCAGTGTAAACACCAAACATTGATTAGTTCACTCAGCACCACATTTACATAATGAAGCCACAATTATTTGTTATGTAAAAATACCTTTATTTCTTTTTTTAGGTGGGAAACTTCCTTAGAAATGTGGATGTTCCCTTAATTTCGGGTGTATTAAAATGCATGACCAGCCATGCATAAACAAACTATATTCGTCAAAATTTTGAAAAAGCTAAACATGTGCTAGTCATTAAAGGGTAAAATAACAAAAATACTTATAAAACTCTGCAAGTAAAACGTTATTTGGTGTAAAAACATTAGACACGCCCAAGCACAGCCATGATATTTTGGAGCCTTTCCTCCACCCGCTTTGTATTTGCCCTGATCTCTAGCAAGTCTCCCTTAATTTTTTCGAGGTCACGACAGCAGACCATCAGGTATTGGATCAGGATCTGGGCACTGTGATGTGTCAACTTATTGGGGTCTTCGGCCAGAACTGCACCTAAATGTAAAAATAAATATGTAGGATAGAATATGTAGGCCTACATCTATTTAACATGCATGTGTCTGGTTTCTCTCTGACCTGTGGTGGTGCCACTTTCCACATCACATTCCTCTCCATCCTGGGGTTCTGGGGCTATTGTTGTAGGTGTTGCAATTATTGTCTCATCTGAGGTAGCTTTTCGAATCCCTAGGGAGATTGAAAAAAAGGAATAGTTTCATTAGTAGTGACTCAATTTTGCTAAAATAAGAAACATGAAAAAATACTTTGTAATCATTCTTTTGAAGCATGCTCCATTTTAAATTTTACCCCCTGTGCCAACCGGGACAAATGATTGGATACATAGCCCAAACCAGAGCATATACATTTTGAACACAAATTTGACACATTGTAACACCCCAAAGTATCTACACAGGATCATCTGTGTGTGACACCCTCAAGCTTTTTGGCTTTAGGCCCACACTTGTACTACTGCCTTCAGATGTTTCATCAGCTGCTTAGCATTCACTCCCTTAACATTACCATGCATATCGTTTTTTCAAACGAACAAATGTCCTTTGGATTAGCACCCAAAAAATAAGTGAGGCCCAAATTTACTCCCCCAAATAAACCAAAATACATGGGTGTTCACACTGGATGATCCTAAAACATCGTTTGAGGAACTGTACGGAGAAAGAGGTTTAATACGTCCGTTTACTGTGAGGACGAACCTGAAAGATGGTATCTTTCAGTGTACTATATGAAAGTTAAAAATACACGACAGAATACAAGAAAATAATATGTACCATGGAAACTAAAAAAAAATTACTTACTTTTTAATATAACTTTCTTGATTCTTTTATATTGGTCGGCCTCCCGCAACTTCAGATCTGACCATCGTTTTCTGAGCTGTTCCTTCGTTCTGCACACCCCAAATTTTTTGTGTAGACTTTTGACCACTTTGCCCATAATTCTGGACTTGACCAGATTAGGCCTTTTATACGGACCATGCTTGGCATCATAATCCTCCTTCTTTAAAATGGTGACCATCTCCACCATTTCCTCGAATGACATGTTGGATGCCTTATATCTCCTGGGTCTTGATTTGGGCTCCTCTGTAATTTCATCCTCTGTAGAGGTAATCTCAGCCACCTGTGTCTCCGCCATGTTTTGTTCAGCACTACGAGCGAGAAGGGGCGGGGAAAGTACAATATCGAACGTCAGGGGCGGGGAAAGCGTGCAGAGTTTCACGCATGCGCTGTGTATATCAAGTGAAGATCCATGTCTGGGAAATACGTTCATTTGTCGGGAGAGGGAGTTAGCAACGAACGTCGTGATGAAGGTACCTAACAATTTTACTTTTTGAGGTTCATCAGACGAGGAGATTTGTGTGCTCAAAATATGTAGACAATGCACAGTTGAGGAATGTTGCCTGAAATATATTTTTTTTTTGGTTTCTCGCTTTTACAGATATCATGAATACTTTTAAAAGCCCAGACTTCATGGGGGAGTTCATCGACAAATGGCAAGAGCTCCCTATATTATGGCAAACAAAAAGTGGCGGTAATAAAAATAAAGACGCCAGGAAAGCAGCACTGGAGAGCCTGCTTGCATTTCTGCAAACAAAGATACCCACAACAACTCTCCAAGATGTCAAAAACAAAATTGCGACCATCAGAGGGACATACAGGACCCAGAGGACTATGGTCCTGAGGTCCCAGAGGTCAGGTGCACCAGCAGATAAGGTTTATAAACCCAGTCTGTGGTACTACAGTAAGCTTGCTTTTCTGGATGACCAGCTGGAAGTGCGGGAATCTCTCTCCACCCTTCCCCCCAGAGGTCAATCCAGCCTTCCTTGTACCCAACCCTCCAGTCTTCCCTGCAGCCAGTCCTCCAGCCCTCCTGTCAACCCTGCTCTGGCTTCCTCTGAGGATCAAGATCAGGGCCTTGAGGAGGCAGATTTGGAGATATGGAGCCAGGTAAAAGTATTGATATCTATATTTATATCTTACAAAATTGTAGAATTTAAATAGATGTTAGTATTGTTAAAGGTATGTACACTTCTACCAATAAAGTTTGTGAAGAGCAAGATACAGTAGTGGCCTAATTTTATGTGCACAAGACAACAAAACCAGGATGCGGAATCAATGAAAATGACATAACTTTTGGCATTGATTTCAACAATGTCTAGAGGTGAACAATGTCTGTGAATGATGATGTGGCAAAATAAATAATGTCCCTTTCTTTTTTTACAGCCAGAGCAAAGCCAGGAAGAGGGTGATGTTGGGGATCAGGAGGAGGCAGGGCCCAGTGGCACCCAGGAGGAGGCTGGGCCCAGTGGCACCCAGGAGGAGGCTTGGCCCAGCACAAGAGCCCAGATGCCTCCCCTGGTAGTTAAACCACGAGGGCCAAGGAGAGGTAGGCAGGTGGAGGAGGAAACCAGGGCCTTCCTCAGAGAGGCAACAGCGGCCCTCAGAGAGGCACCCTCTGTTGATGAGGGATTTGCCGCAGTCCTCGCCCACAAACTAGGGCAAATGGAGTTGCAGCAAAAAAAATTCAGTGAGACCCTGCTATTGAAAGTCATCAATAAGGGCGTGCTGGGTGAACTCACTAGGTACACGGACATAACGGAGGTTGTCCCTACTCCTCCACCTCCTCCTCCTACTACTCCTCCTGCCACAACCTCTCCTCCTGATCCCCAGCCTCCAAGGAAGAAACCAACCAAGGCTGCAGAGAAGGCTGGAGAGAAGGCTACAAGGAAGAGGAGAAAATAATGCCTGCTTTAGTACCACAGACTGGGGACATATAGGACTTATCTGCTGTGGCTCCTGACCTCTGGGAGCTCAAGACAAGATTGGGCTCCTTTTTTTGGTGGATCTAATCTCTATTTTGGTTTGGACATCTTGGATGGTTGTTGTGGGGTCAAAGGGATGCACAAATGCAAGCAGGCTCTCCAGTGCTGCCTTCCACTTTATTTTGTTAATGTTCTGAAATAAAAAAAAAAATTAGTGCCCTTAAAATACTTGACTATGTGATTTGTATTTCAAAAGAGAGCTTGCTAGGGAGCAGGCAGGGACATCTCAAATTATATTATTGTTATTATCAGGGGACACAAACCTCCCTGAGGCCAAATGAGACAGATTTTGAAGGTTGTTGTGGTAACTTTACACAAGAATAATTTAAGCCAAAATAATAAAAAAAAGGCCACCAAAAAAAAAACACAATAGTAAAATATAATTTAAAGAAAAAAGGAGAATTACATTATTTTATTATTATTAGTATTATTTAGGAGGGAGGTGCGGCTTATAAATAATATTTTACAATCATTAGAGCAATTTGGAATTACTTTAGAAACAAGTTTGGCATAACTCTCAATGTCATTATCAAAAGAGGGTAATTTTAAAGCATTATCAAAAGAAGAACGGAATGCGCAGCATTAAAACGATGCTATTAATTCCACCGTGACGAATGTGCCATCTCCATTTCCAACATTAGCTTTACCAAAACGAGCGCTCCCGTCTCATAGTTGCTTCTGAGCATGCGCGTTTTTTTTCACGTCGTGAAAGCATACACACTATCGTTTTTCACGTCGTTAAAAAAAACGACATGAAAAACGACGTGAAAAAAGAGAGCATGTCCGGAATTTTTAATGGCCGTTTTTCACGTTGTTAAAAATGCTCTGGAGCATACACACGATCATTTTTCAGGGCCATTTTTTAAAATGGCAGTTTTAACGGCATGAAAAACGATCGTGTGTACGGGGCATTACACTATGAAGATTTCTCTCTTCCTTCTCATTGTTTCATGCTGGGAGATGACACTTTTGACACTTGTCAAAAATCTGTATTTTTGTTAGAAAATTACTTAGAACCCCCAAACATATATATATATATATATATATATATATATATATATATATTGTGAGGGGGTTAACTCGGTAGCGGGTGTGTTTGACCCCCTGGTTGGGCTCCCCACACAAAAACAGGGCCAGCAGACGGAGGTTGTGGTTTTCAAAATCAAAAGGTGCGGTTTATTTCTCTATGTACAGTGACAAAACACAGCAAAGCCAAAAAGAAACATAAACAAAATAAATCCTGGTCAGCTTGACCTCTGACTAAACATGCAGGTTTCCTAACTAACAACTGGGATCAGCCTGGTGCTGTCCTAGTCCCTAAGTCCCTGGTTTAGTCAATGTCCAAACAAATAGCCACACAGGCTTTGTCTCACCGCACAGGGGTTCACTCTCCCTAGACAGTCCACACAGGTCTGGTCCCAGGCATCAGCAAACACCTAATGAATCTGGGAGTTTTTATAGAGGCCTTAAATGAGCTGACAAGCTTCAGCTGGTCTCATCAACTCCCTGCCTGCACGACGCCCAGCCCTCTCCCTAGAGGTATGAGTCATCCATGAGCCCACTAGCCTCAGCTGGGCTTCATCAACTCCCTCCCTAGTTGTATAAGTCAGCATAAAGCCTGAATCTGGGAGAAATATATCTACCCCCCTGGATGCAACCAGGTGACTTTACCTTCCTGCTGTCACATACCCCCCCCTCTTGTTTTAACCTTGGGATTGGAACACCAGCAATCAGGCATTCATGTACTCGAGACAAAGCATCCACATTCCCCATTTGAACGCCAGGGCGATGCTTTACTGTGAAGTTGAATTCCTGTAGGGCCAGGAACCACCTATTCACTCTTCTATTTGTCTCCTTGTTTTGAGCCATCCACTTTAACGGAGCGTGATCCGTAACCATGTCAAAGTGCCTACCTAGCAGATAGTACCGAAGGGAATCTAGAGCCCACTTCACCGCTAAACACTCCTTTTCAACCGTGGCGTAATTTACCTCATGGGACTTCAACTTCCTGCTGAGGTAAATGACTGGGTGCTCTTCCCCGTTCCAGACCTGGGACAATACTGCTCCTAACCCCACATCTGACGCATCACTTTGTACGACAAAGTCTTTAGAGAAGTCGGGTGAGTACAACACTGGCTGGCTACATAAGGCTTGTTTCAAGAATTGGAATGCTGCCTCAGCCTCGGGGGTCCATTTAATCATGACCGACCCTTTCCCTTTCGTCAGGTTGGTTAGGGGCACAGCCTTAGAAGCAAAGTGGGGAATGAAGCGACGATAATAACCCGCGATTCCCAGAAAGGCCCGTACCTGCTTCTTGCTGTTGGGACGTGGCCAACTCTGGATGGCCTCGACTTTGTTGAGTTGGGGTTTTATCACTCCCCTGCCAATGGTGTACCCAAGATATTTGGCCTCCTCCTGCCCAATGGTACACTTCTTGGGGTTAGTCGTAAACCCCGCTTCCCGGATAGAGTCTAGGACTGCTTGCACTTTTGGCAGATGTGAGGCCCAATCTGTGCTGTGGACAATTACGTCATCCAGGTAAGCCGCAGCAAACTTCCGATGGGGCCTCAGTATCTGGTCCATTTTCCGCTGGAATGTGGCCGGCGCATTCTGTAACCCGAACGGCATTCTCTTATATTGGAACGCCCCGTCTGGGGTTACAAATGCGGTTTTCTCTTTGGCCGACTTGGCCAGGGGAATTTGCCAATACCCTTTTGTGAGGTCAAGAGTCGTCATGTATCGGGCTGTTCCCAGCCGGTCGATCAACTCATCTATACGTGGCATGGGGTAGGTGTCAAATTTTGTAACTTTGTTCAACTGACGAAAATCGTTACAAAATCGCCAGCTCCCATCCGGTTTAGGCACCAACACAATGGGACTAGACCAATCACTTTGGGACTCCTCTATCACCCCTAAGTTCAGCATTTTCTGTACTTCCTCCCGTATTGCCTCCCGTCGGGCCTCTGGGATCCGATAGGGTTTTAACTTCACCCTTTCACCGGGCGGGGTAATAATATCATGCTCTACCCCAGATGTTTGTCCCGGCAGCTCAGAGAACACCTCCTCGTTGCGAAGCACAAACTCCTTAACCTCCTGTTGTTGGGGTTGTGACAAGGTGGCTGCTATTCCAACCTCCGGAATCACGCAACCAGTTGGAGCTGGTGACCAAGTTTCTGCGACTAGGGACTCTCTATCCCTCCAGGCTTTCAACAGATTAACGTGATATATCTGTTCGGGCTTTCGCCTTCCTGGTTGTCTGACCTTGTAATTCACTTCGCTCACTTTTTCCATTATCTCGTAGGGGCCTTGCCATTTGGCAAGGAATTTACTTTCAACCGTAGGGACAAGTACCAATATCCTATCCCCCGGGGAAAAGGTACGGGTCTTGGCTCCACGGTTGTACACTCTCTGCTGTGCCAACTGCGCTTGGGCCAAATGTTCCTTCACGATGGGCATTACCTGTGCAATTCGATCTTGCATCAGGGCGACATGCTCAATCACACTCCTGTGGGGAGAACTCTCACTTTCCCAAGTTTCCTTGGCAATATCCAACAGCCCTCTTGGGTGTCTCCCATACAGTAACTCAAAGGGGAAGAATCCCGTAGAGGATTGGGGCACCTCCCTAATAGCAAACATCAAATAAGGAAGTAGACAGTCCCAATCCTTTCCATCTCTATCCACCACTTTCTTCAACATTTGTTTTAGGGTTTTGTTGAATCTTTCAACCAGCCCATCGGTTTGGGGGTGATACACAGATGTACGCAATTGCGTCACTTTGAACAATTTACACAGCTCTTTCATAACCCGGGACATAAAGGGTGTACCTTGGTCCGTAAGCAGTTCTTTACAAATACCCACCCGGCTAAAAACAAGAGATAGCTCTTTGGCTATGGTTTTGGCCGAGGTATTTCTGAGAGGGATCGCTTCTGGATAACGGGTGGCATAGTCCATTATCACCAATATGTACTGGTGCCCCCTAGCGGACTTGATTATAGGACCTACCAAATCCATTGCGATTCTCTCAAACGGGACCTCAATGATGGGTAGAGGGACCAGCGGGCTACGGAAATGTGGCATCGGGGCCGACCTCTGACACACAGGGCAGGAGGAACAATAATTTTCTATGTCCTTCATCACCCCAGGCCAATAGAATCTCTGTAATACCCTCTCTCGGGTTTTCTCTGTCCCCAGATGACCTCCAAGAATGTGCCCATGGGCCAACTCCAACACCAACTTCCTGTAAGGTTTGGGCACCACAAGCTGCTCAACGGTTTCTTCTGCCCTTTTTGCCACCCGATACAGTAGGTCCTTCTCTACGCTGAAGTATGGGTAAGTGCAGGTATTATCTGGGTTCACTAACTCGCCATCTATTTCCACTACGTTTTCCCGTGCCTTTATTAGGGCGGGGTCTTTTAACTGTTCTGTGGCAAAATTTTCCCTGTGAACCTCCAGATCAGAAAACTCCACAGACGGTAGGTTTTCGTCTGAGGAGGTGGGCTCCTCTCCAGTTTCTTGAGTCTCCCCTGCCAATACTGACAAGGGAAATTCTGGAGAGTCCTCACCACTCTCAGAGGAGTTCTGGCTATCACATTCCTGGTACATAGGGGCACCAGTGGGGGGCTCAGGATCATCCCACAGTTCCCAGAACTTCGGAAAATCCCTTCCCACAATGGCATCATGCGGTAATTGAGATACTAACCCCACTGGATGAGAGAGGGTACCTTTGGGGGTCTCGAAACACACTGTAGTCACTGGATACTCTCGGGTGTCCCCATGCACACAAATAACAGCTACCTTGCTATTCCCAGAGACCTCTGTTTTAACTAATTCAGCCTTTATCAGGGTCACAAGGCTACCTGAATCCAGCAATACCACAACATTTCTACCATTAATACACATTTTGCATAAATGTTTCTCAGTTCCCCGAATGGCAGTGCATGCGACTGTCGCACACAGCGACTGACGTCGGTCCGTCAGAAAGTCACATTGCATGGGTTCCTCCACAACCGGGCAATTTGCTGCAATATGTCCCGCTTGCCGGCAGCGGTAGCAAACAATCCTTTTGGCTGCCTCTTGAGCCCCTGACTTCCCAGGCTGTTCTCGCCAAACTTTGGGTAGAGCTCCCACCCTCTCACTCTCTCCACCCTCACCCCTTGGAATCCTCTTATCCGCCCCTGGGGATGGTCTGGTCTTAGGGTGGAAAGTCCGAGAGTCTCTGGAAGAGGCCGTCAGTTTCTCTGTAGCCAAGTATTTCTCTACACGATCCACAAGACCACCGGCCGTCTCTGGGTCTCCATGGCTTACCCACTTTTGGATGGCGGTAGGAAGAGCTCTCAAAAACCGATCCATTACAACACGTTCCACAATCTCTGGTGTGGACAAAGTCTCTGGCTGTAGCCACTTCCTGCTCAGGTGAATGAGATCATACATTTGAGACCTGGGGGGTTTTCCAAGCTGGAAAGTCCAGTTATGCACACGCTGAGCCCGGACAGCCAGGGTGACACCCAGCCTTGCCAATATTTCAGCTTTTAGCATCACATAGTCTTTTGCTTGGTCAGGCTCTAGGTCATAGTAAGCCTTCTGCGATTCACCAGTTAACAGAGGAGCCACCAGTCCAGCCCACTGCTCCTCAGGCCACTTTTCTCTTTCAGCAGTCCTTTCAAATGTGGTCAAAAATACCTCTGGATCATCCTCTCCAGTCATTTTTGTCAATAAACGACTCACCCCAAAGGACGCGGTATTAGTGGGACGGCTTTCCTCACTGGTCTGCGGACGTTGCTGCACTACTGCTTCCATTTGTTGTAGTCTCTGCTCTTGCTTCTGTAACAGGTCTAAGAAGCGGGCCTCAGATTGCTGCTGGGCTTGTTGCTGAGCTTCCAGACTCTGTTGGTGAGCTTGCTGCTGGGCTGCAAGGCTCTGTTGATGAGCTTGCTGCTGGGCTGCAAGGCTCCTTTGCAAACCTGCATTTGTCTGCTGTTGATTGGCATTTGCTAGAACCAGCTGTTTCAGTATCTCCTCCATGCTGGCTTAAAAAAACTGCCACTGGTTCTCCACCAACTGTGAGGGGGTTAACTCAGTAGCGGGTGTGTGTGACCCCCTGGTTGGGCTCCCCACACAAAAACAGGGCCAGCAGACGGAGGTTGTGGTTTTCAAAATCAAAAGGTGCGGTTTATTTCTCTATGTACAGTGACAAAACACAGCAAAGCCAAAAAGAAACATAAACAAAATAAATCCTGGTCAGCTTGACCTCTGACTAAACATGCAGGTTTCCTAACTAACAACTGGGATTAGCCTGGTGCTGTCCTAGTCCCTAAGTCCCTGGTTTAGTCAATGTCCAAACAAATAGCCACACAGGCTTTGTCTCACCGCACAGGGGTTCACTCTCCCTAGACAGTCCACACAGGTCTGGTCCCAGGCATCAGCAAACACCTAATGAATCTGGGAGTTTTTATAGAGGCCTTAAATGAGCTGACAAGCTTCAGCTGGTCTCATCAACTCCCTGCCTGCACGACGCCCAGCCCTCTCCCTAGAGGTATGAGTCATCCATGAGCCCACTAGCCTCAGCTGGGCTTCATCAACTCCCTCCCTAGTTGTATAAGTCGGCATAAAGCCTGAATCTGGGAGAAATATATCTACCCCCCTGGATGCAACCAGGTGACTTTACCTTCCTGCTGTCACAATATATATATATTGTAAGATTAGGGGTTTGTTAGCTATCGTGGTGGATGCGTTTTTCCAGTGATTCAGGCCAGTCAGGAACTCTGTTTAAGGGCATGGTAGCCCATTTTTATTTAAAAGCACAAAAGTTCACAAATACATCCGTAGCATTCACAGGGGGGGTTCCACCATTCCTGTATCTTGCATACTCAACAGTTTAGCCTCCTAGCTTTACCTTCTTGCTATCCGGCTGTTTTAGGCCTTTAGCCTAGGCCTTAGGTCTGCTCCTCAGACCCAAACAGTTTCCAAGAGTTAAGCTGTCTCCTCGCTTACCCCTGTTCAGCACCTTTGTTGCTTAATCACCAACGATGTCTGCCTCCTGCAGACATGCCTATTCTGCCTATTGCAGCGTAGATAGCCTCTGACTCCACTTCAGAGGGATGGGAGAGTCCACCTGACTCTCCAAGCACAGACTTCCTGTCTGTTGGGTGTCTTTCTCTACAAACTGTGGTGTAAACCGACACTCTTTAAGGTCGCACAGAGTCGCACCGTTACAATATATATATATATATATATATATATATATATATATATATAATGTATATATATATACTGTATATATATGTATTTTTTAGCAGAGACCCTAGAGAATAAAATGGTGATTGTTGCAATTTTTTATGTCACACTGTATTTGCGCAGAGGTTTTTCAAATGCAATTTCTTTGGAAGAAATACACTTTAATGAATTTAAAAAAACACTAACGTTAGCCCAATTTTTTTGTATAATGTGAAAGATGATATTATGCTGAGTAAATATATACCTAACATTTCATGCTTTAAAATTGTGCACACTCGTGGAATGGTGACAAACTATGGTACTTAACCTCTTGTCGCCCACGCTATAGCCGAAAGACGGCTACAGCGCGGGCCTAAATTGCCGGGAAGGCGTCCATGTACATCCTCCTGTGCATGTGATGCCCGCACGCGGCATGCCCTGTGATCAGTGAGTCCATGAGACTCGGCTGATCACAGATCGGAGTGAGGGGCAGATCCTCGCCCCTTACCACGTGATTAGCTGTCAGCCAATGACAGCTGATCACGTGATGAAAACAGAAGCTGGTAATTGGCATTTTGTTCCCCTCATGCTGACAGCGTGAGGAGAAAAAAAGCATTTATCATCTTGTGTAAACGGGACATCAGTCCCGCACACTCCAATCCCACTGCTGCTAAGCAGTGCCCACCAGTGCCACCTATCAGTGCTGCCTATCGGTGTCACCTACCAGTGCTTATCAGTGTCGCCTTTAGTGGCCATCAGTGCACATCAATGAAGGAGAAAAATTACCTATTTGCAAAATTTTATAACAAACTATGAAAACTGTTTGTTTTTTTTCAAAATTTTCGGTCTTTTTTTGTTTGTTTAGCAAAAAGTTAAAAACCCAGTAGTGATTAAATACCACCAAAAGAAAGCTCTATTTGTGTTAAAAAAAAGAGAACATTTTCATATGGTTACAGTGTAGCATGACCGTGCAATTGTCATTCAAAGTACAACAGTGCTGAAAGCTGAAAATTGGTCTGGGCAGAAAGGGGGTTTAACCACTTCGCGCCCGGGCAATGCTCAAAAGATGCCTGCATTGCGGCGCTCAATTGTCCTTCTGTTTACTCCCCCCCCCGTGCGCCCCGCGAGCGTGCATCGGGGAAAATCTGTGTTGGCCGTGTCCCTTGGACACATCCAATCACAGATCGTGCTGAATGGCCAATCACAGAGGCCATTCAGCACTCGATCTCACTGTCCAATGAGAGATGATCTCAAATGTAAACATATGAGATCATCTCTCATTGCCGGCTCTTCCTCCTCACACAGAGACCGCGTGTAAGGAGGGAGAGAGATCTGTGCTTCTAGTAAAAGTGAGTTAGAAAAAAAAAACACATTACTGTCAAAAACACAGTACCCACAGTCCCTGCCAGTGCCATCTTCCGCCAGTGCCACCTGCCAGTGCCACCTGCCAGAGCCATCTGCCACCAGTGCCACCTGCCAGTGCCACCTGCCAGTGCCACCTGTCAGTGCCATCTGCCATCAGTGCCACCTATCAGTGCCATCTGCCATCAGTGCAACCTTTCAGTGCCATCTGCCATCAGTGCCACCTGTCAGTGCCATCTGCCATCAGTGCCACATGTCAGTGCCATCTACCATCAGTGCCACCTGTCAGTGCCATCTAATCAGTGCAACCTGTCAGTGCCATCTCATCAGTGCCACCTGTCAGTGCCACGTGCTATCTTTTATTAGCGTCTCTAGTGCCACGTATCAGTGCCACGTATCAGTGTCACGTATTAGTGCCATCTGTCAGTGTCACATGTCATCAGTGCCTTCTGTCATCGCCAACAATGGCTAAAAGAGTATTTTCAGCCGAGGAGGCGTACGATATTCTTGCGGCCGACTGGAGCAACGGGGAGCTCTCTGATTCGGATTCCTCCACAAATTCAGATTATGAGTCTGACGTTGACTATGAGCCTATACTAAGCAGTGGATCAATGACAGCTGAGGAGGAGGAGGAGGAGGAAGAGGAGGAGGGCCCGCCCGCCAGGCGAAGGCGTTCTGCTGAGGAGGCAGTGCCATCCACCAGCACCGCAGTGCCATCCACCACCAATGCAGTGCCATCCACCAGCACCGCAGTACCTCGGCAAGCAAGGCCACGTACCAGTGGGGTGTCACCTCAGTCCCAAAGGGTTAGGTCCCATGCCAGCCTTCCCTATTCCCTTCAGTACCCCTTGTGGCTTTCTCCTAATTCAAGAGAAGCCAACATTCCCCCTTTCACTGCCCAGCCAGGAGTCCAGGTGGATACAGAAAACTTTTCCCCGATTGATTTTTTCAATTTAATTTTTACTGAGGACATGCTGGCATCAATTGTGGCCCAGTGCAACCTATATGCCCAACAGTTCATAACAAGCAACCCAACGTCCTATTATGCCCATCCCTACAAGTGGAGAGCCCTTACAGTGGAGGAGTTTAGAATTTTTTGGGCCTCATATTCTGCATGGGACTAAACGGAAAAAATCAGATGCGTTGCTATTGGTTAACCCGCCCCATCTACCACATGCCCATCTTTTCCTCAGTAATGCCCAGGACCAGATATCTCATGATTATGAGATTCCTACACTACAATGACAATACCCAGTGCCCTCCCCGAAATAACCCAAATTTTGATAAGCTTTATACAATTCGGCCGCTACTAAATAATTTTTCTGAAATCTTCCCCCAGTTGTTTACCCCAGACCAACACATATGCGTGGATGAGTCCCTTATAAAATTTTCTGGCAGGCTGGGCATAAAACAATTTATACCCAGCAAAAGGGCCCGCTATGGGGTGAAGCTGTATAAATTGTGCGACCGAGCCACAGGGTATGTGTATGCCTTCATTGTATACGAAGGGAAGGACACCCAACTGCACCCCCCTAATTGCCCAGACTATATAGGAACCAGTGGGAAAGTAGTTTGGGAACTCATAAACCCACTCCTGGAGAAAGGCTACCACTTGTATGTAGACAATTTTTATACAAGTTTGCCCCTGTTCCGAAACCTTCACAGAATGAACACTCCAGCATGTGGCACCGTACGGACGAACCGGAAGGGCTTTCCTCAAAGCCTGGTCAACAAAAAATTGAGAAGAGGGGAGACGGCGAGTTTAGGGACAGAAAAGATGTCTACATACTTTCTTCCATCCACAACAATGAATTAGTTGAGATCACCAGGAGGAATGGCCGGATCCAAAAACCCACATGCATCCACGAATACAATAAGTTCATGGGGGGGTGTCATCTTCAACGACCAGATACTCGAACCCTGCCTTTACACAAGAAGAACATACCAGTGGTATAAAAAAGTTTCCATTTATTTGTTTAATTTGGCCATGTACAACTCCTATGTAATCTATCAGAAATCAACTGAAAGACCCAAATCCTTCCTTTTCTTCCAGGAGGAAATCACCACTGCCCTTTTATACCCGAACGGCCCACCAGTAAACATTAGATTCGATGTGATTAGCCGACTCTCTGAGCGCCACTTCCCAGATAAAATCCCTCCCAGACCAACAGGCCAAAAACGCCAGAAAAAATGCCGGGTGTGCACCAAAGAGGAGAGAGAAGAGACACCATTTATTATTGTGCCCAATGTCCTTCAGAACCAGGCCTCTGCATAGGTGGCTGCTTCTGCCGTTACCATACCAAAATAAATTATTAGTTCACTTCCTGCCATTTACCTTCACACCCCTTATGCCTCTGCTTTCTCTGTAACTGACCCTGGCTTGTTATTCAAGCACGCTTCTGCCTAACGATTCTGTTTATACCTCTGTCTGATCTGGAACTGACCCTGGACTGTTATTCGACCACGCTTCTGCCTACCGATTCTGTTTATACCTCTGCCTGATCTGGAACTGACCCTGGACTGTTTGACCATGCTTTTTTCCTGCCTCTTGGACTGATCTTGTACCCTGCCAGTGGACTAGTGGGATTCATAACACAGGGGTCTGACATATGTGAGGGGCTCCAGAATTGTTTTTCTGGATGAAGAAAACAATTGTTTTTGTTTTTCTCATTCCTAGATTAGGGTCTGGAGACTCGGAGGCTTCAAAGAGATTTGGGTGGGAGAAGCCTCTACCCCTGTCCCCATTCAGTCCTGAACGAGGCCCTACTTCTGCCTGCTGCCTGTAGGACCTATGTCAGAGATATGCAATTAGCGGACCTCCAGCTGTTGCAAAACTACAAGTCCCATCATGCCTCTGCCTCTGGGTGTCATGCTTGCTGCTGTCAGAGTCTCGCTATGCCTCATGGGACTTGTAGTTTGGCAACAGCTGGAGGTCTGCCAATTGCATATCCCTGACCTATGCCATCATGCCTCTGCCTGTCGCATGAACTGACCACACCACATGGACCTGCCTACTACCAGGACCAATATTTTGGCACTGCTGACAATCTCTGCCTGCACTGACCCTGGACTGTATATGGACAGTATCCCTGCCTGCTGCCTGTACTGACTATGGACAGTATTCCTGCCTGTTGCCTGGACAATTGCATTCGCTTTTGCTGACCAAGTCCCTGCCTACTGCCTGGACCAGTGCTATCCTCCTGTGGACAACTGCGCCACTAAAACCACAGGTAATCTTTTGTTTACCCTTTGCTCAGCAGAATGTATTTTGGGGTGTAATTCTTGGTATGTGCATGCTATGTGTTCCTAGAACACCTGATGGTGTTCCTTGCATGTTGGGCCTCTGTATGTGGTCAGGTTGTAAAAAAGTCTCACACATTTGGTATCGACATACTCAGGAGGAGTAGTAGAATGTATTTTGGGGTGTAATTTTTGCTATGTACATGCAATGTGTTGGCAATATGTTATAAATGGACAACTTTGTGTAAAAAAATTGGGTTTTCATTTTTTTCACACATTTTCCAAAAACTTCAGGAAAAAAATGAACCGTTCAGAAGACTCATTATGCCTCATAGATTATACGTTGGGGTGTTAGCTTTCCAAAATGGGGTCACTTTGTGGGCGTTTCCATTCTCCTGGTGCTCGAGGGCCTTCAAAATTGTAATAGGTAGTCAACTAGTTAGATGTGTAATTTATGCTCCTAGAATACCTGATGGTGCTCCCTGCATGTTGGGCCTCTGTATGTGGCCAGGCTGTGAAAAAGTCCCACACATGTGGTATCGCCATACTCAGGAGGAGTAGCAGAATGTATTTTGGGGTGTCATTTGTGGTATACACATGCCATGTGAGAGAAATAACCTATTACAATGACAATTTTGTGGAAAAAATAAAAAAGTAAAAAAAAATCTTAATTTTGCAAAGAATTGTGGGAAAAATTACAATATCAAAAACCTCACCATGCATCTTACTAAATACCTTGGAATGTCTACTTTCAAAAAAGGGGTAATTTGGGGGGTATTTGTACTTTCCTGCCTTGTTCGGGTCGTACGAAATGAGATAGGCCACCAGTACATTAGGTGTGATCAATTGTTTATGATCCGCACCACAGCTTGTAGACTCTATAACTTTCACAAAGACCAAATAATATCCACTAATTTGGGTTATTTTTACCAAAGATATGTAGCAGTATAAATTGTGGCCAAAATTTATGAAGAAAAATTTATAATTTGCAAAATTTTATCACATAAACTAAAAAAAAATATGTTTTTTTTCAAAATTTTCCGTATTTTTTCATTTATAAATAAAAAACCCAGAGGTGATCAAATACCACCAAAAGAAAGCTCTATTTGTATGAAAAAAAGGACAAAAAATCATTTGGGTACAGTATTACATGAGTAATTGTCATTCAAAGTGTGAGAGCGCTGAAAGCTGAAAATTGGTGCGGGCACGAAGGGGGTTTAGTGCCCAGTTGTCAAGTGGTTAAGTGGCCAGTGAGCAAATGATTAAAAAACTCCAATCTCCAAAAAATGTTAACGGTTACATGTTTGGAGTTACAGAGGAGGTCTTGTGCTAGAATTATTGCTCTTGCTCTAATGATTGCAGCGATACATCACATGTGTGGTGTGAACACCATTTAAATTTGCGGTTGTGACTTACCCCCCCCAGTTCGGTTCGCATCAGAACATGCGAACAGGCAATAAATTTGTTCGAACATCCGAACACCGTTAAAGTCTATGGGACTCGAACATGAAAAATCGAAAGTGCTAATTTTAAAGGCTTATATGCAAGTTATTGTCATAAAAAGTGTTTGGGGACCCGGGTCCTGCCCCAGGGTACATGTATCAATACAAAAAAAAGTTTTAAAAACAACCGTTTTTTTCAGGAGCAGTGATTTTAATAATGCTTAAAGTGGAGCTCCACCCTAAAGTGGAACTTCCGCTCATCTGAACCCTCCCCCCCCTCCGGTGTCACATTTGGCACCTTTCAGGGGGGAGGGGGGTGCAGATACCTGTCTAAGACAGGTATTTGCACCCACTTCCGGGAGTCCTCTCTGCGGGTATTCTGCGGGTAGTACGTCACTTCCCGCAGAATACCCGTTGTGTTCTGGGAAACACTCGGCTCCCAGAACACAACGGGGACCAGTGAGAACGGCGCAGTGCGACTCGCGTATGCGCCGTAGGGAACCGGGCAGTAAAGTCGCAAGGCTTCACTGCCTGGTTCCCTCACCGAGGATGGCGGTGGGAGCAGCAGATAGATGAGTGATTGCTTGTCTTCTGCTGCCAACGTCGCTGGACTCCAGGAAAGGTAAGTGTCCTAATATTAAAAGTCAGCAGCTGCAGTATTTGTAGCTGCTGGCTTTTAATATTTTTTTTCCGGCGGAGCTCCACTTTAAAGTGAAACAATAAAAGTGAAATATTCCTTTAAATTTCGTACCTAGGGGGTGTGTTTCCCGTGCTTAGAACTGTCCCTGCACAAAGTGTCATTTCTGAAGGAAAAAAAGTAATTTTAAAAGTACTCGCGGCTATAATGAATTGTCGGCTCCCGGCAATACAGAGAAAAGTCATTGATAAAAAAATTAAATAAAATGCGTGGGGGTCCCCCCAGATTCAATTACCAGGCCCTTCAGGTCTGGTATGGATATTAAAGGGAACCCTGCGTCAAATTAAAAAAAAAAATTACGTGGGGTTCCCCCCAAATATCCATACCAGACCCTTCAGGTCTGGTATGGATTTTAAGGGGAACTCCACCCCAAATTAAAAGAAAAATGGTGTGGAGTTCCCCCCAAATATCCATACCAGACCCTTTATCTGAGCACGCAACCTGGCAGGACGCAGGAAAAGAGGGGGGACGAGAGAGCGCCCTCCCTCCTGAACCGTACCAGGCCACATGCCCTTAACATGGAGAGGATGCTTTGGGGGGTCTGTGACCCCTCAAAGCACCATGTCCCCATGTTGATGGGGACAAGGGCCTCATCCCCACAACCCTTGCCCGGTGGTTGTGGAGACCTGCGGGCGGGGGGGCTTATCGGAATCTGGAAGACCCCTTTAACAAAGGGAACCCCCAGATCCCGCCCCCCTATGTGAATTGGTAAGGGGTACATTGTACCCCTACCATTTCACAAAGAAAGTGTAAAAAAAAAAAAAAAAAAACACACAGACACCGTTGGGATAAGTCCTTTATTAAAAATAAAAAAATAAAAATAAAAAAAAGATTCCAGCGGTGGTAATACACTCTCGGTCTCCACTCCAACACTGTCGGTATCCTGTGATGGATGCTCTCCTCTCCGGGGTCCAGTGGTGGATGATCTCATCTCCATCCAGGTCCAGGCTCCAGCGATGAGATGTCCAGCGCAGCGCATCCTGTCTCCACCAGAGACACCCCGGGAATATCGTCTCCGCAGCCTGACAGGTCTTATGTAGCTGAGGACGGGGCCACCCGTCACGTGACCCCGTCCCCTCTGACGAAAGGGGAAACACGGGCTTTCCCAGTGACGTGCGGGTGACCCCGCCCCCCTCTGATGCAACGGAAACCTGCGTTACATCAGAGGGGGGCGGGGTCACCCGCACGTCACTGGGAAGTCCCTTCCGCTAGTACAGTAGTACTGACCAACCTGATTCCTACACTGACCTACCTGACCACTATACTAACCTACCTGATTCCTATACGCACCTGCCTGATTCCTACACTGACCACTAAACTAACCTATCTGATTGCTATACTGACCACTACACTCACCTACCTGATTTGTATACTGACCACTACACTGACCCACCTGATTCCTACTCTGTCCACTACACACATTATTATGGCTCACTGATTGGTTTGCTAGACGATACTGCACATAATTACCGCTTACCCATTGTTTGCTAGAGGTTACTGCACATCATTACTACAAACTGATTGGTTTCTAGAGGTTACTGCTAATTATTATTGCTCACTGATTGCTTGCTAGAGATTACAGCAGATCATTACTGTTCACTGATTGGTTGCTGAAGGTTACTGCACATCATTACCTGTCACTGGTTGCTAGAGGTTACTGCACATTATTAATGCTCCCTAATTGGTTGCTAAACATTGCAGCACATCATTACATAATCTCACTGCCTGCACACCACAGACTGCGGAAGTGACGGGACCCTCCAATAAACAGAAAAGAAAAACTAGAACTAATTATTAGCAATTAGGGTTGAGGGGTGCGCTGTGTATGGAGTGCAAGGCCTGAGGGATGCGCTTTGTACGGAATGCAGGGTTCAGAGGTGAGCTGTGTATGGAGTGCAGGGTTCAGAGGTGTGCTGTGTACGGAATGCAGGGTTTGTAGGTGTGCTGTGTACGGAGTGCAGGGTTTAGAGGTGTGCTGTGTACGGAGTGCAGGGTTGAGGGGGTGCGCTGTGTGCGGAGTGCAGGGTTGAGGGGGGTGAGCTGTGTGTGGCGTGCAGGGTTGAGGGGGTGCGCTGTGTGTGGCGTGCAGGGTTGAGGGGGTGCGCTGTGTGTGGCGTGCAGGTTTGAGGGGGGTGCGCTGTGTGTGGCTTGCAGGGTTGAGGGGGGTGCGCTGTGTGTGGCATGCAGGGTTGAGGGTGTGTGCTTTGTGTGGCATGCAGGGTTGAGGGAGGTGCACTGTGTGTGGCGGGCAGGGTTGAGGGGCGTGCGCTGTGTGCAGGGTTGAGGAGGGTGCGCTGTGTGCAGGGTTGAGGGGGGTGCGCTGTGTGTGGCGTGCAGGGTTGAGGGGCGTGCGCTGTGTGCAGGGTTGAGGGGGGTGCGCTGTGTGCAGGGTTGAGGGGGGTGCGCTGTGTGTGGCGTGCAGGGTTGAGGGGCGTGCGCTGTGTGCAGGGTTGAGGGGGGTGCGCTGTGTACATCTCCCCCCCAAATACAAAGCTCTCTTTCCCACAGATTCCAGTTCAGAGCTCAGCCCCAGCCCCCCCTTCCAGATATCATCATCCCGTACAGAGCTTTCCTCTGTAGAGGAGTACTCACAATGTCCGTGCAGCTGCCGGTAAGGAGGGGCTTCTGTCTGTGTGGATGATGCCTCATCCTCTTCCTCCTGGCCCCAGTTTCCTCCAGTCCTGGGGTGGTCCGTGCAGGGTCAGAGTGCCAGGGCCGCATAGCAGCACACTGATAGGCACAGGCAGGACTCAGGAGAAGCGCCAGTGGTCAGAAGTCCGGGCTGTGGGGTGGGCTAAGTGGATGGACAGCATATCGCACGAGCCAGGATCCTGGACATCGTGTGTGGGGAGTGGCATGTAATATCCTTCTCCCAGTCCCCGCAAGGTTACAATCCCTGGGATCATCATGGATGGTCTTCAGTGTACATTTACTCACTGCTGTGTCAGTTTTACCGCTGGAGCCTAACCCAGGACTGCACTGCAACGTCTTTCTCATAGCGAAGCGGAAGAGCTCACAGTCTCCTAGACTGCACAGCGCAGGAGAAGAGCTGCAGGTAACCTGCCACCTGCCACTGCGCCCCTCTAAAGTTTGCGCCCGGGCAACCGCCCCCCCCACGCTACGCCATGCCACTGCATGCAAGGACCTGCTGAGCTGAGGTAAGAGACCCTGACACTGTGGGTCCTGCTGGCCGTTGGCCATGGCCTGTTGGGTCTGCTGGCTACTAGCTTAGGGTGACCAGATGTCCACAGTTTCCCGGGACAGTCCCCAGACTAAGGACACTGTCCCCAGACCAAGTCTGTGCCCGATTCTGTCCCCACTTTGCAGGGCCGATCCTGGGCGGGTGCACCGTGAGCTGAGGCAGAGGGAGAGCGCCCAGAGCCGGCCCTAACATAGGTCCTGCTGGGCCTATTGGGCTGCCTCAGAAGAAAAGGGGGGGCAAGCGCCGCCGGAGTACACAGAGCGGGAACCTCCCGCTTACCTGGCGACTGCTGTCATACGAAGTCCCGCCTCCTGGACCAGCTCCTATGATAGACAGCACACTGGTAACGTCTATCATGCAAGCCGGTCCAGGAGGTGGGACTTTGTATGACAGCAGCTGCACCGGGTAGGCAGTAGATCTCCACTCTGTATAATCCGGCAGCTCTTCTCTCTCTAATCCCCATGCACTGAACAGACGGCATTGATGGACACTGGCGAGGCTGCATTGATGGGCACTGATCAGGCTGCATTGATAGACACTGGTGAGGCTGCATTGATGGACACTGGTGATGATGCATTGATGGACACTGATGAGGCTACTTTGGATGGGCACTGGTGAGGCTGCTTTGGATGGGCACTGGTGAGGCTGCTTTGGATGGGCACTGGTGATAGTGAGCTGATTCGGGGCCACTTGACTGGATTTGCCCCCCAGGCCTAAGGCTGCCAGCCCTCTCCAGGGCAACAGCCACATTCCACTCAATTTAATCCTCATCCCCGTGCTTCCAAAAACCAACCCACACTTCTCATGTGCTCTCTTGAATGCACGTTCTGTCTGTAACAAGCGTACCTCTCTCCATTACATTTTTGTCTTCCATTGCCTTAACTTACTTGCTATTACTGAAACCTGGTATCAAGAGTCTGACTCTGCCTCTTCTGCTGCCCTCTTCCATGATTGCTTCCACAGCACTTACTCACCCATACCCTGTGGACAGAAAGGAAGTGGAGATGGATTGCTTATATCCCCATCGAGCACCTTTCAAGTCCTTTGTACAACTCCCTCTCTTATTTTGAGACCCATTGTATTCATCTTCTTCCTCCAATTTCTCTAAGAATTGCATTAATCTATCAGCCTCCTGGGTTGGAGTCCTTTATGACTTCTCTGCCTGGCTATCATACTTTCTCTCTTCAGAAATTTTCACTATCATGTTTGGTAGCTTTAACATAGCTGTTAATGTTAGCAGTCTGGCTACATCCATACTATGTGAAGAAGTATGGAAAACCTCTATTGTGGGATTTTTGAGGCAACAAAAACAAAAGATTGTAAAAAAGAGGTGGATCTAAACGATATAATAAAATATGAGTAAAAACAACCCTGATAGCGCTAGTGCATGTGTTCCATCCATGCACCAACAATTATTATTGAAGTCCACATAAGAGTTCACAATAATAGAATAATAAAGGAAACACAATAAAACGTCCAGTAATCCTGTTAGGTGGAGAGATGCTGCTGTCACCAGAAGAGATAGAGGGAAAAACACCTTCACTCGTGTGCTGCAATCAAATAGAGGGGGGTGTGTATAGAGGACCCCCTCCTAGATGGACTCTTACCACAAAGCAATCAGATAACAGCCTGTATACAATCATAAAAAGGTGCTCCCAGCAGAGGATCTCACACTCCTGGTCCGTGGTTACAGCTCTCATCAGTCACCATAGGGAAAAAACATAGGAAGCGGACATAGTATAACTCCGTTTTAGATCCTTTATTTAAACTATAAAAAAACTCCTACTCTCAGATGAAGTCATACAGACAAAACTAGTCAGGGTGAGAACAAGACACGCAGGAGGTGACGCCAGCCAGCCTTGAAGTAGGTTACTTCTATCCCCGCAGCACGGACAACGGCGAGTGTGGTAGGATTAAGAAATGCACCAATTAGAGCCTGGTTCTGGTGCTGTTTAAATGAGAACAAAAGCCTATTATTATTTTGTACATGTGAGTGAAAATTTGTATGGGAGTTTTTTATAGTTTAAACTCCTAATTAAACATCCATACTAGGTTGCCGGCAATTGCAACCCCGAGTCAATTTAAATTGGACTTGACTTTTTTCCTATCGAAATTTTGCTGCAGCATGTTCTATACATGCTACAGATGTGCCACTTTACAGGCAGACAAATGTACCCCCAGGCACCATATCTATAAGAATTTTTCATTTTTATTGTTGCACTTTAAGCATCATCAAAATCATTGCTCCTGAAAAAGCGTTCATTTAGAAAAAAAAAATTGCATTGATACATGTCCCCCAGCGCAGTATCCAGACTCCATACCCCTTTTATGGCCAATTACTTGCATATAAGCCTTCAAAATTTTCACTTTTAGTTTTTCCTGTTTGTCTCCCATAGACTTCAATGGGGTTCACCGTTTGGTGCAGAACTTTTCCCCTGTTTGGAAATTCTGCTGCAAAGCGAACAGGAGGGTGTTCGGCCCATCTCTACATGGAATTAGGCCCCAACTATTTTAAACTTGGCAGACTAAAGACACCAGAAATCTCAAGACATAGCAATTCTTTGGAGCCATTGTAAAACCAAATCCCTGCAAGCCTTCACCCTATATAAACCTGCCTTCCTAAAATACAATTTCTGTCTCCATGCTGCCAAAAAACAAACAAAAAAAACCCTATTTTTGTCACTCTCATTAAAGGGATTGTAAAGTCAAAAGTTTTTTTTTTTATCTTAATGCATTTTATGCATTAAGATAAAAAGCTTTATGTGTACAGCACTACCCCTCAGCCCCTCCTAACACTTACCTGAGATCCCTCTCTGTCTAGTAATGTCCACGAAGGTCTCAGCCGTTCGAGATTCTCCCTCCTGAATGGCTGAGACAGAGCAGCAGAGCCATTGGCTGCCGCTGCTGTCAATCAAATTCAGCTAGCCAATCAGGAGAGAGAGGGGGCAGGGTCGGGGAAGGGCTTTCTGTCTGAATGGACACAGGGAATTGTGACTTGGCTCGGGTGCCTCCATAGCAAGCTGCTTGCTGTGGAGGCACTGAACAAGAGGGAGGGGCCAGAATCACAGAAGAGGGACCCAAGAAGAGGATGATCCGGGCTGCTCTGTGCAAATCCACTACAACAGAGCAAGTAAATATAACATGTTTGTTATTTTTATAAAAAAAAATATTGACTTTACAATCACTTAAATACGCTGTCATCCAGTTCTTGTAGACTTTTTTCTACCTTGAACTCTTTACTTTTTTCCCCACCACCCCACCCAGTAACTCACTGCTCAGGAGATTGCCATTCACTTCAAAAACAAGATTGATGTGATTCATGGGAAGATCTCCACTTCACAGATATCTACCCCATCTTACATACCTTGTCTAAAACCACATTCAGGACTTTCTTGTTTTGATCTTGTTACTACAGAAGGGAAGAAGTAGAGAGGAGACATTGCTGGAAGTGGCTGCAGAGGAGGTGTTCTTTTCCTTTTTGGATGAAACATTATTGGTGTGATACTAAGAGGAAATGATCCATGCTTGATGGTGGAGTTGGTGGTCCCTTAAAGTCACCTTAAAGTGTGTCCTTCGAAGAGTAGTTATGGAGACATCCCTCTACTGATGTACATTCACCTCTGCCTGTTTGACCTAACACTGTAGGTTGAATGGGTCCACAAGCTTTGGTAAGCGTATCCAATCTTATGAGGTGGGGGATATTCCTCACAGTGGTGACATATCTATGAAATTGGGATTACCAGCTATTTGTCATTGGAGTCTTGTCTCTTCTCATCGGGAATTTTCTACAACACTAGATTGATGCAGTAATTCTTGCAAAAGGAGCCCCAACCAAGTATTCAGTGCATACTATACTGTACATGGACATACTTTTCAGTAAGCCAACATTTCTGTATTAAAATTCAGTTTTTTATTGGTCTTATGTAATATTACATTTTTTTGAGATATTGTATTTTGGGTTTTCACTAGCTGTAAGCCAAAATCGTCAAAATTAAAGAAAGGAATGCTTGAAATATATCACTCTGTGTGTAATTAATCTATATAATGAATGAGTTTCACTTTTTGAATTGAATTACTGAAATAAATTAACTTTTTGATGATATTCAAATTTTTGGAGATGCACCTGTATGTTCCCATCATCAATCTCTCCCTGTCTATCGGCAGCTTCCCCTCCCCTCTATAGCATGCACTGGTCAGCCACATACCTAAAAGCCCTCACTGGACCTCACTGGCCTCAACAAATTAGGACCCATCTCCTTGTTCCCATTTACCTCAAAATTTCAAGAATACAACACAATTTGAGCTCTTACCTCACTGGCAACAACTTTCTTGACCCCTTACAGTCTGGCTTTCACCCACAATACTCCACAGAAACTGCCCTAATGAAACTCATTACTGATCCCCTAACTGCTAAAACCAATAGCCACTCCATTGCTTACTCCATACTCATACTACTTAACCTTGCTGCTGCCTTCAATACTGTTGATCATCCACTCCCCCTCAAAATACTTCACTCCCATGGCATCCAAGACTCTGCTTTTTCCTGGTTCTCCTCCTACCCATCACAGATTTCTTTCAGTGTTGCCTACAGCTTTGTCTCTTCCTCTACAGTTCCTCTTTCTATAGGGGTTCCCAAGGTCTTGTCTTGACCCTTTCTTTTCTCTGTCTACACCTCCTCCCTTGGTCACTTGATAAACTCTCATGGCTTCCAATGCCATCTCCATGCTGATGGCACAAAATATATCTCTCTATTCCTCACCTCACCCCTTCAGACTCTTCTCACATTATTAACTTACCAACTGACATATCAATATGGATGCCATGCCACTTCCTTAAACTCAGTCTTTATAAAATAGGGATCATAATATTCTCTCCTATGCCTATTCCACTGACTTCTCCATCACATTCAACAATACTATATAATGTAGAAAATAGTTATTTAGTATATTACTTATGTAGCGATACCCTCAAACTAAGAGAGACGCTGGTTTTGTTTTGGGCCCTGTACACAGCACAGCCAACCCCCGCAATCTACTCGACCCTTCTCTGGCACAGCTAGTCTGGGGGTGGTATATATGTATGGCTCTATACCAGTTCATGAACAATCCCACAATAATCCAAACAGTTGTGAAATATAGTAATGGACGCCAATACCAGAATGATTAACTGTAATAGATTTACTTGTATATATAGGTTAACGATCAATACCATATAACACATGCATGCAGAGCCCTGCAGTAATAATAACACTAGTCAACTATAGTGCACATATAGTTCTATCACATACTGATATATAACTATTTTCCCTGTGAGCAATATGGCGCTCAGCAATGCTATAAACTCCCAGTCAGGCCTGACTCAATTAAAGCTCAGTCTTTAAGTGAGGAATCTTCGCATGCAAGATGATCGGTGGTGCACATACAGGAACAATAATTTTGTAATCCAACAGTGGTCTACGGCAATAGAAACAACTCCCCGGAGACTATATAACTCAGTTCTGCAACTAGTCTCCTGTCAGGAAAAGTAAGTATAACCCGATGGGCCAAGGCAGTCAATAGGCCTAACAAAGTACTCGGTTATAGCTGTGAGCAGGTGCTCTCTCACCCCTCCGGACTTGATCCCAGTCCGGGACTCCCATCCACAGCCGGGACAAGGGGTGGGCAGGAGGGGCGGCTGCCCTGGGCGTAATGGTTTATTGCAGGGATGGGGGGGCGCCCTGACCCTAACCCTATGGGAAGGGAGGGGAGGGGGGTGCAGTTGGGCATCCTTGCCCTGGGCGCTGGATGCCCTTGTCCCAGCACTGCTCCCACCGCTGTGTCTCCACACACAGGATCTGCCACAGCCGGATCTCTGGTCCAACTGACGTCCGCAAAGCAGGTAGATGTCAGATGCCGCACAGGCTCCGCAGCGAGGTGGAAGGCTCTCTGGAAGTGCGCAAGGCCCAGGCCTCAGGCCTTGCACTTGCAGCAGGTCCACACAGGAAGTCCTCTTGCCAGCCGCGCGGTGTCCAAAGAGGCCGGGCTTAGCCTCGCCCTCCCCTTTTATACCCCACCCATGAGTCTCTGCGGCAGCCCAATGCACCCTGGGTGCCAAACGGGATTCTGGGTAACATAGTCCATGGGGCCTCAATGGAGACCTGTAGTGATCTCATATATAGTGTCCACAGTAGATAATTGATGTTTAAGTATTAGTATGATGATATAAGTTATGTTTCCGCAGCATCACCCAAGTTCTCCAGAGAGTGCAGTTTATTCAACTTCCAAAACAGAACAAAGTTCAATACTTGCACAGATGACAACGAATCCAATCAGAGTATATATATATTTCAGAGTCCCACATCTCCTAGATCATATTCTAGACCTGTGCTTTCCTATCCATGCAGAGTGACAAGACTAGAGCAGACTGAATGCCAGCTTGAATGTCTCAAATACTGGTCTGACACTGGGGGGGGGTGTTCTGCCAGGTCAACCAAATGTTCCCATGAATGAATACCCCCTCAAGTCTAATTACCATCTAAACAATGTCCCCTTTGAACTGTTCAACTGTTCAATATCCTGTGCCTTCATATTCCTACAGAATATCCTGTGCTTTCATATTCCTACAGAATATAACAAGACTAGACTGAATATCAGCTTATATGGCTTATCTATTGAATGACTGAGCAATTTGATTGGCTGTCTTTGATCTACACTCTGTCATTCAGTATGACAGAGAATGACCCCCTACCTAGCCGGAGACGACCACAGCCATCATTTGCATTCTTGCATAATAACATCAACAAGCTCTCTTTTGACACATGCAATTAGATTACAGATACGAAAGGTGGCCTGAACACCGTTTTGATACGTAAAAATAGACTCATCCTGGATTCTTGCATATTGACATAAACAAGTCCCCTTGATATGTGTAGTAAATCCTGTTTGGCCCCTTTGGTCAACAAACACCATTTGAAATGTCAGTGTTCAATTCAGTTAACAGGCCACCTCACACACTTAGGTAGGCTTGCATAAGATTAGCACATCAGTCATTATCTGTCCCTCTAATATGTGTAGTAAACCTTGTTTGGCCACTAACCCCTTTGATCAACAAACACCCTTTGATATGTGTAATCTTGAATGCCTGTATGGAACGAACACATATATATTGTGCCATACATATAACACAATATATAATACATTCACCTATATAATATTACATATATATTATTATATATAATATTACAACAAGACCCCGCTACACACTCCCCCCACTTAAACTCTTTGGTCCCCAAAGATAATTGTCAACATACACTACGCACAACATTAGACAAAGTTGCGTATGATGTCGGCAGAGGAAGTTCCCACCAAAAATGAGAGGGTGAACTTCCTTGCCCACAGGTCACACTATCATAAGTGGCCTGCCTAACTGTGCCAGGGGGTGAGTTGGGGTTGCCCTCCACCAAATGAACAGTGGAGGGATCAGGGCTTTCTGCATTCCTCCTGGCAGTTGCCACAGTGTCCTCCGAGCTCCTCCCCATTTGTGGGTATGTCAACTTTCGGGGCGGCCTTATGGCCCTTTTCACCCTCCGCTCTCTTGGGATTTCTGGCTCGGATACTGTAGGTTCCTCTTCCGGAACAGACATGGCAGCTTCCACTGTTTCTGAAACATTTAACTCAGGAGCAGGAAGATTCACGGAACATCTTGGATCATCCTCTGGGAGTGAGTCGAGGGCATCTTCCCATGAGTCTGATAGAGGGCTGGACGGGATGAATTCAGTAGCTTCTGCATTCAGTGTACTGTCTATGGTGTCTTCCAAAGGTGGGAGATCTATAGCAGAAGTCACTGGGGTCTGGGAAGGCCATATCCATTCTATCTCTTCCCTTTCATCCTCACTAGGTTCAGAGGCATCTGTTTCTTCAGACCGAGATGCCTGGGACCGCGTATGTGGCCTAGGAGTATCCAGGATGGAAGTTGGCTCGGTGAAGTCCTTTGCAGGGGGTATCCGAACTGCTTCGGCAGGTGGGAGTATGTGGTTCTGGTGCCAAGTCTTCAATGGCCCCACCTTTCCCTCCGGTTTCAGTTGGTAGACTGGCAGGCCAGGCAGCTTCCTGCAAATAACATACGGCTCAGGTCTCCATCTGTCTGCAAGTTTGTGCTTTCCAGGGATTCCTAAGTTCCGTAGCAGCACTCTGTCCCCAGGCTGCAGATCCTGAATCCGGACCTTCAGGTCAAAGTTTCTCTTGTTGTGGGCTCCTCTCTGATCCGAAGCTGCTTGGGCCTGCTCATAGGCCAACTTTAAACTGTGCCTCAGCCTGTCCACATATCCTTTGTGGGAAGCGGCTGAGGAATGGTCTATGGAGGTGCCAAAGGCCAGGTCTACGGGTAGTCTTGCTTCTCTCCCAAACATGAGTCGGTAGGGAGAGTACCCTGTAGCATCACTTGTTGTACTGTTGTAAGCATGCACAATTGCTGCTATGTGCCTGCTCCAGTGCTGCTTCTTTTCACTATCTAAAGTTCCCAGCATGTTGAGTAGGGTTCAGTTGAACCTCTCCGGCTGTGCATCCCCTTGTGGGTGGTAGGGAGTGGTTTGGGTCTTCTTGATCCCTAAGGAGTCCAAGAGTTTCCTGATCAGCCGACTTTCAAAGTCCCTCCCTTGATCCGAGTGGAGACGCTGTGGTAGCCCATAGTGCACAAAGTATTTTTCCATGAGTACTTTGGCCACTGTGGAAGCCTTCTGGTCTTTGGTTGGGAAGGCCTGGACATACCGGGTGAAATGGTCGGTTATCGCCAGAACATTTCCTAGTCCACTCAAGTCGGGTTCGAGGCAGAGGAAATCAATGCACACCAAATCCAATGGGCCTTGACTTTGCAGGTGGCCCATTGGGGCAGCTTGATGGGGTAGAGTTTTCCGCTGGATGCAGCGTGCGCATGAATGGCAGTATTCCTCTACTTCAGCCCTCATGCAGGGCCAATAGAACCGACTTCTGACGAGTTGGAAGGTCCTTTCAGCTCCTAAATGACCATGGTGGTCGTGTAAGGCGACCAAGACAGTCTCTCAGTGTTTCTCGGGTAGAAACAGTTGCCATTTGTCTTCCAGGTCACCAGAGGGGCCCCTTCGGTAGACCACCCCTTGATGCACCTGCAACCTGTCCCACTCCTTCCGCAACAGGCGAGCTTCTTTCGAAGGGTGATGCAAGAGTCTATCTGGATCCTGATTTTCCAAGGCCTCTAGGACCAATTTCCCCAAAGGGTCTTCCAATTGGTCACATCTCAATTCCTTTTTGGACAGCTTTGGTAAGTCATCTTCCTCTATCTGAGTTACTCCACAGTATTGCTTGGGGACCCCCACTACTGTGACCCCTATCTCTTCCGCTCTCGTACCCCCACTGGCCTGGAGTTCAGCCCCTTGACAGAGGGCCCACACCCCATCCGGTGCCACTTGGGTCCAGTCTTCCGTGCTGCTAGTGGGAGCATGAGACCTTCTGGACAGGGCATTCGCATCTCGATTGCCAGCTCCAGGTCTGTATTTCAGGCTGAAGTTGAATCCAGACAGTGCAGCCAGCCATCGATGGCCTGTGGCATCCAGCTTTGCTGTGGTGAAAAGATAAGGGGGTTGTTGTCAGTTTTCACAGTGAATTCTGCCCCATACAGATAGTCTTTAAGTTTATCAACTACAGCCCACTTGAGGGCCAGGAACTTCAACTTATGAGTGGGGTAGTTTTTTTCAGAAGGGGTCAAACTTCTGCTCACATATGCGACGGGTCGCAGTTGCCCTTCATGCTCCTGGTAGAGCACTCCTCCCAGACCGTCATGACTGGCATCTACATGGAGTTCATAGGGTTTCTTTGGGTCTGCATAGGCCAAGACAGGGGCAGTGGTTAAGCTCTTCTTCAGCATTTGGAAGGCCTCTTCGCACTTCCCATTCCACTGGTCTTCGACTGACTCTCCCGGCTTCCTGGGACCCGAGTCATCCTCTTCTCCCTCTGTCTTTAACAGCTCATTCAGGGGTCTGGCAATCCGTGTGAACCCCTCTACGAACCTCCTATAGTAGGAGCAGAACCCCAAAAAGGACCTGAGTTCTGTCACAGTGGTGGGCCGTGGCCAGGAGGTAACTGCCTCCAGCTTTCCGGGGTCTGTGGCTACCCCTTCTTCGGACACTATGTGCCCCAGATAGTTGACTGATGACTGGTAGAACTGGCATTTCTCTGGCGAAAGCTTGAGTCCCTCTTCGCTGAGCCTTCTCAAGACTTTTTCCAGCCTCTCCTCATGTTCCTCTAGAGTCTTCCCAAAGATGATGATGTCATCCAAGTACACGAGAACTTCGATGAGGTTCATGTCTCCTACGGTTTTCTCCATGAGGCGTTGAAAGGTGGCAGGGGCTCCTGAAAGACCTTGGGGCATCCGGTCAAATTCAAAGAATCCCACAGGGGCTATGAAGGCTGTCTTCTCCTTATCTTCTGGATGCATAGGGATCTGGTAGTATCCACTCTTTAGGTCCATGACACTGAACCCCCTGGCTCCAGACAAACTCTGTAGGGCATCCTCTATCCTCGGAGTGGTATACTGGTCGGGTATCGTTCTCCTGTTGAGAGTCCTGTAGTCTATACACAACCTCAACGACCCATTCTTCTTCCTGACCACCACTATTGGGGAGGCATAGGGGCTTCTAGATTCCCGGATAACACCGGTTCGCTTGAGCTCGGCGAGCTGTTCTCTCAGGTCTTCAAGGTCGGCTAGAGGAACTCGCCTGACTCTCTCCCTAAAAGGCTTGTCTTCCTGGAGGCGGATTCGATGGGGGTCTCTCTTCGCACACCCTACATCGAACTCATCTTTGGAAAAAATCTTCCTCCACTCGGTCAACTGAGCCTTTGCCCTCTCTTTCCAGGCCCTTGGCAGATTCGGATTCTCCATACAGAGCTTCTCCCAGCTAGTCCTTTCTCCCTCTGTCTTCTCCACATCTGATAAGACAATTGGGGCAGCAGGGCTCATCTGGCCCAACAACATCCTGGCGGGGATCTCCATGGGGGTACCTGTGGTATTCCTGATGCTCACCGGCACCTTACAGTGTGCCTTCTTCAGAGCTCTTACTGGAACCATTTCTGGGATCACCTCTAAGCCTGAGTATTCTTCCCGGGGGTCCGGTTCCAACATGACAAAGGGGCCAGGTTGCTCCCAAGTAAGCTTCACAGTGGCCCTGAGACAGGTTACTTCCCTGGGCTGCAATACTATCCCTTTCTTCGCCAGTCTCCAGACTTTTCCCACCCCCTCTTCTGGGGCCTGCTGTTCCAAGACTAGTCGCTGGTAGGCTGTCTTCAACATTGGGTGGATTCTGGTGACAGCGGAATTCTTCCCTCGCACTAGAGGGGCCAAGAGCCTTCTCACCAGGTCTGTGTTGGTCCCTATTATTAGGGAGCTCTTGTTGGCTCCAGGCGGTCGGGGGCACACCACTGCCAGGGTATCGAACACTTCAGCCTTTCCGGCTACTGAGGGGTCAAAGGTCAGTTTTATGGGCAAGTAACCATCATAAGGGAAACTCTGTGTTCTGATTCCCCATATCTCTAAATCTTCAATCCTCTGGATGGGTAGATGACTCAGATGCTTATCATAGAAGTCCTGGTATAATAAGGTCACTTGCGCCCCAGTATCCAAAATGGCTCTTGTGTAGACTCCCTCCACCTGAATAGGCACTACGTGGGAGGGGCCAACCAATTTTTCTGGATATGACTTCATAGGGGTCTCTCCCTGTTGATCCCCACACTTTCCCTTGGAATTTTCCTTCTTGTGTTTGGCTGTTGACTTCAGTCCCTCTTGGGCTCGGTATGCATTGATCTCCCCCTCTTTTTAGGTGTATGCTCCCGCTGAGGGACATTATTTCTCTTTTTAGGTGTATATTCCCGCTGAGGAACACTGTTACTTCTTCCGAGGGGGTTTGCCCCCTTTCCTTCTGGGCTTCTCATTCAGTTTGGGTCCAATGGAGCTCACTGGAGATGATGGACACCCGGTTGACTCCTTCACCGGGGCCCTCTGGAGTTTTCCGCCGGCTTGCGATTATTTATCTTCTTTTTCTTGGGGCTGGAACATACTTTCGCAATATGGTCAATTCCTCTGCAGTTAAAACAAATCGCATCCCCCCACTCTTGTAGGGGAATGGGCGCTGGGGTACCCGGGAACAACTCCTTCTTCGGTCCCTCATTTTCTACGACCCTTGGATCCTTTGCCATCAAAGAGGTCAGCATCTTCAACACCTGAGACATCTGTGACCTCAGGGTATCTACTTCTGAGTCTCTTTCAGGGGCCATGGCTGATCTGACCATTACTGGTGTAGAAGAGGTATGCGTCTTGATCGTTTGCTGATCCTTCTGTAGAGCCTCTTCATCTCTAATGATCTTTACTAGATCAGGATAATTCAGTGACATACCTCCTCCAGAGGTTTTCAGGTGGAGCCAGACTGGATCCGAGCATAGCGCTCCCTTTAAGATCTGCTTCATCCTTGCCGCATCTATGGCTTGGGGCACCATCCCTTTTTTTAGCACGATTTGACAAAGCATCTTGTTCAGTCTTCTGACATACTCCGACAGCTTTTCTCCTGGCAGTTGAAAGGTGTGTTCGAACTGATACACCAGTTCCGTTACTTTCTCTAACTGACCGAACTCTTCTTGTAGCATGGCTAAGAAGTCATAAGCTGTGCAGGCAGCATTTCCAAACCAGAGACTTTTTACAGCTTCCGCAGCCGCGCCTTTCAGACTTTCCATCACGCGCTGCTTTTTCTGCGCTTCAGGCACCTCCCATGCCTCTACCGCTGACAAAGCCTGTTCGATCCAGGTATCGAAGTCTTCCTCCCCCACAGGGATGGGCAGCCTCCCCGAAAATGTTCTCAGCTTCCGGTAGCTGGCCTCTATGTGTACCGTGTTCATTTTCTGACACTTCGTGAGCAGATCCCCTAAGGCATTTAACAGCTCTGACCCTTTCTGCTTCTGTGTTGCATGGGGTATCCCTGGCGGTGATCCCGTTGGGGATGGCGGAGGTGACTCCGTCTTCACGGTCATTGCGTGCGCCAAACCATAAGTTTTGTTATCTGGCATCTGCACACTTCGGCCTTTAAAATTCCCCGGTACTCCATCCCACCACTCTATCCGTGCATACTGAAACGATGTGTCTGGGTCTGATTTCATGTCCATCACCCATGGTGTATTATTTGGGGATAAAGACACCACGAGTCGCTCCGCCGCACCTATTGACCACTCTTCTCCTGGGAGACTGATGACCACTGACATGTCTGGGTTTGTTTTGGCTGCTTCGCACCACGCTTTCACTTCTAGCGGGTCCATGCCGGTACTTTTGGCGTGTTTGCTTGCCATATACAGGATCCCGGAACGATGCCCCCACGTGTAGCGATACTCTCAAACTAAGAGAGCTGCTGGTTTTGTTTTGGGCCCTGTACACAGCACAGCCAACCCCCAGCAATCTACTCGACCCTTCTCTGGCACAGCTAGTCTAGGGGTGGTATATATGTATGGCTCTATACCAGTTCATGAACAATTCCACTATAATCCAAACAGTTGTGAAATATAGTAATGGACGCCAATATCAGAATGATTAACTGTAATAGATTTACTTGTATATATAGGTTAACGATCAATACCATATAACACATGCATGCAGAGCCCTGCAGTAATAATAACACTAGTCAACTATAGTGCACATATAGTTCTATCACACACTGATATATAACTATTTTCCCTGTGAGCAATATGGCGCTCAGCAATGCTATAAACTCCCAGTCAGGCCTGACCCAATTAAAGCTCAGTCTTTAATTGAGGAATCTTCGCATGCAAGATGATCGGTGGTGCACATACAGGAACAATAATTTTGTAATCCAACAGTGGTCTACGGCAATAGAAACAACTCACCGGAGACTATATAACTCAGTTCTGCAACTAGTCTCCTGTCAGGAAAAGTAAGTATAACCCGATGGGCCAAGGCAGTCAATAGGCTTAACAAAGTACTCGGTTATAGCTGTGAGCAGGTGCTCTCTCACCCCTCCGGACTCGGACTCCCACCGCTGTGTCTCCGCACACAGGATCTGCCACAGCCGGATCTCTGGTCCAATTGACGTCCGCAAAGCAGGTAGATGTCCGATGCTGCACAGGCTCCGCAGCGAGGTGGAAGGCTCTTTGGAAGTGCGCAAGGCCCAGGCCTCGGGCCTTGCACTCGCAGCAGGTCCACACAGGAAGTCCTCTTGCCAGCCGCGCAGTGTCCAAAGAGGCTGGGCTTAGCCTCGCCCTCCCCTTTTATACCCCACCCATGAGTCTCTGTGGCAGCCCAATGCACCCTGGGTGCCAAACGGGGTTCTGGGTAACGTAGTCCATGGGGCCTCAACTGAGACCCCGCTACACTTATACTATAGTTATCAGCCCCTCCACTCATGCCAGGGTGTTAGGTGTAATTCTGGACTTTTCCCTTCAGCCCCAAATACAATCATTGTCCAGATGTTGTAGACTTCACCTCCATAACTTCTCCAAAATACACCGTTTTTTAACCAAGGAAACCACCAAGTAACTTATTCATTACCTTGTTAATGTATCTCTCACCTTGACTATTGCAAATTCCTCCTCAAAGACTTACCACTACACAGGCTACCCCTCGCCCCCATTCAGTCTATGATGAATAGTGCTGCCTGACTCATTCACTTTACCAACCACTGAGGGGTTTAAAGGTGAAGAGTGCAAAATCAGGATCACTTCTGCATAGAAACCAATCAGCTTCCAAGTTTTTTTTCCAAAGCTTAATTGAACAAGCTGAAGCTAGAAGCTAATTAGTTTCTCTACAGAAGTGTGCGTGATTTTGCACTCTTTAGCTTTTGCATTATTGTTCCATCCACCATCTGCAACATCACTAATATGTCCTTGTAGCTCTGTGAAAACACATTAGTGAAGAAGAAGTATGCATCCAATACACCCAGAAGTATCAGATGTTAAATAATCAAAGGGAGAGAGTTGATCTGCAAGAGAGCAAAGATTGGATACACAGTAGTCAGTAGTGGTAAGCCTGCTGGTATACCTGCCTTCTTGTTTTTGCTTTATCAGAGATCCATCAAAAGACCAAACCAAATTGGTGTTCAGAAAAGTTGAACCTCTGGTGACAAGGGGAATAGATACATTTAGCAGCTGTATTACTACTACTGCTAAATGTGACAGCTTCCCCTCTTGCTGGTTGTTGGTATTTTAAGGGGAAACATCTATGCAAAAAAAACAAGAAAAAAAACATGGGATCCCATCCAAAATCCACACTAGACCCTGATCTAAGCATGCAGCATGACTGGTCAGGAAGGAGGGGGACACGTGTGTGGCCCCCCTCCTAAAACATAACTAGCCACATGCCCCTAACAAAGGGAGGTACCATGTTGATGAGGGCCTCTTCCCCATACCCCTGGCTTGGTGGTTGTGAGGGCGAAAGGCAGAGGGCTTTAACAATAAAGGGGCTCCCAGATACTCCTCCCCATATGACTGAGTTAAGGGTGCAAATTGATATTAAAAAAGTGAGTAAAGTAAGTAAATAAATACACTGACACAGTTTTTCTTTTTTTCTTTTAACCACTTAACGACCGCCCACTGTAAATATACGTTGGCAGAATGGCACCGACAGGCAGAATCACGTATATCTACGTGCTCGCCTTTGTATAGTTGGGGGGTCCGATCGGACCCCCTTCTTTACAGTGAGCGGTGGTTAATTGTTCAGGAGCGATCCGGGATGAGGGGACGGCCGTTCGATTCCGGCCACCCCCTCGCGATCGCTCCCGGCGAATGAGAGAGCTTCCTCTGCCTGTGTAATGTAAACACAGGCAGAGGAAATGATGTCATCTCTCCTGCGGCGCTCACATATACCGAGCGCCGCACAAGAGAAGATGCCAGGTTAGTGCACAAAACACTACACTGACACCAGGACACATAGGCACATAAATCGCCCCCCCAGGCCCCCCCAGACAGCCCCAGATCACCCCCCAGATCACCCCCCCAGCCCCCAGTCACAGTGTCACTGATTGCAGTGACCATTTATTTACTGATCACTGCAATCAGTGACATTTGTGACTGTAAAAGTGTCACTAAAGTTAGTTTTAGGTCCAGTGTAGCCCCCTAACCCCCCCTAATAAAGGTTTAACCCCCTGATCGCCCCCAGATAACCCTTTCACCCCCTATCACCACTGTCGCTAAGCGATCATTTTTCTGATCGCTGTCTTAGCATCGGTGATGCCGATCGGTAGCCAGTAATTTTTTTTAGGTTTGCCGCAGGTTTTTATAGCGTCAGGTACCCCCATATATTATCTAATAAAGGTTTAACCCCTTGATCGCCCCCCAGGTAACCCTTTCACCCCCTATCACCACTGTCGCTAAGCGATCGTTTTTCTGATAGCTGTTTTATTGTCGGTGATGACGATCGGTAGCCAGTTATATTTTTTAGGTTCGCCGCAGGTTTTTATAGCGTCTGGTACCCCCATATATTATCTAATAAAGGTTTAACCCCCTTGATCGCCCCCCAGGTAACCCTTTCACCCCCTATCACCACTGTCGCTAAGCGATCGTTTTTCTGATCGCTGTCTTAGTGTCGGTGATGCCGATCGGTAGCCAGTAATTTTTTTTAGGTTCGCCGCAGGTTTTTATAGCGTCAGGTACCCCCATATATTATCTAATAAAGGTTTAACCCCCTTGATCGCCCCCCAGGTAACCCTTTCACCCCCTATCACCACTGTCGCTAAGCGATCGTTTTTCTGATCGCTGTCTTAGTGTCGGTGATGCCGATCGGTAGCCAGTAATTTTTTTTAGGTTCCCCGTTAGGTTTTTATATAGCGTCAGGTACCCCCATATATTACCTAATAAAGGTTTTAGCCCCCTAATTGCCCCTAGTTAACCCTTTCATCAGTGATCACCATATAAGTGTTACGGGTGACGCTGGTTAGTGAATAAAGGTTTAACCCCCTGATCGCCCGGCGGGTGATATCAATTAGGTTTTAGCATCAGAGAGGGTCTGCGTCACACCCCAGGCAGCGTCAGATTAGAGCCAGTAACGCCAACACCCACGCGTGAAGCATACACCTCCCTTAGTGGTATAGTATCTGAACAGATCAATATCTGATCTGATCAGATCTATGCTAGCGTCCCCAGCAGTTAAGGGTTCCCAAAAACGCAGTGTTAGCGGGATCAGCCCAGATACCTGCTAGCACCTGCGTTTTGCCCTTCCGTTCAGCCCAGGCCACCCAAGTGCAGTATCGATCGATCACTGTCACTTACAAAACACCACACACATAACTGAAGCATTCGCAGAGACAGGCCTGATCCCTGCGACTCCAGTGCTGTAGGAGGTGATTTCCCCACCACAGTTAAAAAAAAAAAAGCATATATGCCAAAGCATGGGGGCAGCAGGTGCGGAAGAGCGGAGGAGCGATTTTGCTCCTAATGCCGCGTACATACGGTCAAAATTCAGACGGAGGCTTGCCCGTGGAAAAGTCCGACCATGTGTGTGCGGCATAACTTTTTTGCGGGAGGATGCCCCCATGCTTCGGCATATATAAATGGTGCGTGTATGCCCATCATTAGAAGTGGGTGGATGAAGGGCGGTATTCTAATGGTGGGCATACCAACCGATCAATCTCTTTTTTCGTTCAGCCAACAGGCTGCATGAAAAAAAAAGATTACAATACATGTCCAACAAGGACCAGCAACGTACTGGTATGTTGCTGGACTTTGAATGTTTATACCAGAATGATGCCTGCGGGTTTAGGTATCATCTTGGTATCATTCTTTTCAGCCAGCAGCCGGCTTTCATGTAAAAGCAATCCTAGTGGCTAATTAGCCTCTGGACTGCTTTTACAAGCAGTGGGAGGGAATGTCCCCCCCGGATATAAAAAGCACCATTGGGAAATTGGGAAAGCATTTTATCACACCGATCTTGGTGTGGTCAGATGCTTTGAGGGCAGAGGAAAGATCTAGGGTCTAGAAGACCCCAGATTTTTAAAAAAAGAGTACCTGTCACTACCTATTGCTATCATAGGGGATATTTACATTCCCTGAGATAACAATAAAAATGGTAAAAATAAATAAATATGGAAGGAACAGTTTAAAAATAAAATAAAAAAGCAAAATGAATAATAAAAAAAATAAAAATAAAATAAAAAAGCACCCCTGTCCTGCCCTGCTCTTGCCCAATGGCGAACGCAAGCGTCGGTCTGGCGTCATATGTAAACAGCAATTGCACCATGCATGTGAGGTATCACCGCGAAGGTCAGATCGAGGGCAGTCATTTTAGCAGTAGACCTCCTCTGTAAATCTAACGGGGTAACCTGTAAAGGCTTTTAAAGGCTTTTAAAAATGTATGTAGTTTGTCGCCAATGCGCGTTTGTGCGAAATTTTAAAGCATGTCGTGTTTGGTATCTATGTACTCGGCCTAAGATCATCTTTTTTATTTCATCAAACATTTGGGCAATATAGTGTGTTTTAGTGCATTAAAATTAAAAAAAGTGTATTATTTCCCCAAAAAATGCGTTTGAAAAATCGCTGCGCAAATACTGTGTAGAAAAAAAAATGCAACACCCACCATTTTAATCTGTAGGGTCTTTGCTTTAAAAATATATATAATGTTTGGGGGTTCAACATAATTTTCTTGCAAAAAAAAAATATGTTTTCATGTAAACATAAAGGCCTCGTACACACGGCCGAGATTCTCGTTGAAAAAAACATGTCGTTTTTTTCGACGAGATTCTTGGACAAGAAACTTGTCCCGGCCGAGTGTACACACGCTCGTTTCAAAGAACCCGCGGTTCTTTGAAAGGAGTGTACGTGGTGACGTCATCGACTATGTCGAGCATGCGCTCGTCACATTCGATGCCGTCGCCGCCATCTTGGTCTACCCTACGTATGCCTAGGAAGCTACCGCGCATGCGTCAAATTCATTTCGAACATGCGCGGGCTTCCGGGAGGACAGGTAAGTGTACACACACTCACTTTTCTCGTCGAGAAACATGCCGAGGAGAATCTCGACGAGAAAATAGAGAGCAGGTTCTCTATTTTCTCGTCGAGGTTTCTTGTCGGTTTTCTCGACGAGAAACCCGATAGCAGCGTACACACGACCGATTTACTCGGCAAGACCTCTCTGCCAGCAAGTTTCTTGCTGGTTCTTGCCGAGAAAATCGGTCGTGTGTACGAGGCCAAAGTGTCAAAAAGGGCTTTGTCTTCAAGTGGTTAGAAGAGTGGATGTAAGCTTCCTAATGTTGTGAATAAAATGCCAGAACAGTTCAAAACACCCCCAAATGACCCCATTTTGGAAAGTAGACACCCCAAGCTATATACTGAGAGGCATGTCGAGTCCATGGAATATTTTATATGTTGACACAAGTTGCAGAAAAAATACTATTTATTTATTTTATTTAATTTTTTTGCACAAAGTTGTCACTAAATGAAATATTGCTCAAACATGCCATGGGCATATGTGGAATTACACCCCAAAATACATTCTGTTGCTTTTCCTGAGTACGGGGATACCACATGTGTGAGACTTTTTGGGAGCCTAGCTGTGTACGGGACCCCAAAAACCAAGCACCGCCTTCAGGCTTTCTAAGGGTGTAAATTTTTGATTTCACTTCTCACTGCCTATCACAGTTTCGGAGGCCATGGAATGCCCAGATGGCACAAAACCCCCCAAATGACCCCATTTTGGAAAGTAGACACCCCAAGCTATTTGCTGAGAGGTATTGTGAGTATTTTGCAGATCTCGCTTTTTGTCACAAAGTTTTGAAATTTGAAAAAAAAAATAAAAAAAAAATGTCTTTCTTCATTTTCAAAAACAAATGAGAGCTGTAAAATACTCACCATGCCTCTCAGCAAATAGCTTGGGGTGTCTACTTTCCAAAATGGGGTCATTTGGGGGGGTTTTGTGCTATTTTGGCATTTTATGGCCTTCGAAACTGTGATAGGTAGTGAGGAGTGAAATCAAAAATTTGTGCCTAGAAATCCTGAAGGTGGTGCTTGGTTCTCGGGGTCCCGTACGCGGCTAGGCTCCTAAAAAGTCCCACACATGTGGTATCCCCATACTCAGGAGAAGCTGCAAAATTTATTTTGGGGTGTAATTCCACATATAACCATGGCATGTGTGAGCAATATATCATTTAGTGACAACTTTTTGTAATTTTTTTTTTTGTCATTATTCAATCACTTGGGACAAAAAAAAATATTCAATGGGCTCAACAGGCCTCTCAGCAATTTCCTTGGGGTGTCTACTTTCTAAAATGGGGTCATTTGGGGGGGGTTTGTGCTATTTTGGCATTTTATGGCCTTCGAAACTGTGATAGGTAGTGAGGAGTGAAATCAAAAATTTGCGCCCTTAGAAATCCTGAAGGCGGTGCTTGGTTTCCGGGGGCCCGTACGCGGCTAGGCTCCCAAAAGATCCCACACATGTGGTATCCCCGTACTCAGGAGAAGCAGAAAAATGTATTTTGGGATGCAATTCCACATATAACCATGGCATGTGTGAGCAATATATCATTTAGTGACAACTTTTTGAAATTTTTATTTATTTTTATTTTTTTAGTCATAATTCAATCACTTGAGACAAAAAAAAAATATTCAATGGGCTCAACATGTCTCTCAGCAATTTCCTTGGGATGTCTACTTTCCAAAATGGGGTCATTTGGGGGGGGGGGGTTTGTACTGCCCTGCCATTTTAGCGCCTCAAGAAATGAGATAGGCAGTCATAAATTAAAAGCTGTGTAAATTCCAGAAAATGTACCCTAGTTTGTAGACGCTATAACTTTTGCGCAAACCAATAAATATACGCTTATTGACATTTTTTTTACTAAAGACATGTGGCTGAATACATTTTGGCCTAAATGTATGACTAAAATTGAGTTTATTCCATTTTTCTTAAAAAGTAGAAAATATCATTTTTTTTCAAAATTTTCGGTCTTTTTCCGTTTATATCGCAAAAAATAAAAATCGCAGAGGCAATCAAATACCATTAAAAGAAAGCTCTATTTGTGGGAAGAAAAGGACGCAAATTTAGTTTGGGTACAACATTGCATGTCCGCACAATTTACAGTTAAAGCAGCGCAGTGCAAAATTCTGAAAACAGCTCTGGTCCTTTAGCTACCAAATGGTCCGGGGCTTAAGTGGTTAAGTCTCACAATGTATATCCATTGTCCATCATGTTGTCCAATAGATGCAGATCCCCATCAATCACAACGAACGACACCATCTGAAAGAAAATCCCCAAGAATGCTGACATGATTCACTCCTGCTGCTCACTCACTGTGAATGCAATCTCCCAGTTCATGCCACTAAGTGTAAACAAAGGGGTGGGGGTTCCAGGGTGAAGTTTTTGACCAAATATGGATCTTTTTTTAAGCATAGCATTTTTATTGGGTTTTCAAAAAAGAGTACAAATACAGAGATGTACCTTATATTGAAATATTCCAATGACTGTATCAGAAATATAAAGTCAGCTTTCAGATATGTAAAAAAAAAAAAAGAGGTACAGAGAGTATAGGTTATCTCTTTTACAACTTATATAGTAAGGTCATCTACAGTAATTTTAAGCATTGGTAATTTACAATAGTCAACAAGAGATGGCTTGTTTATAGAAATACACTTATCAACTTTAGATAAAGAAGATTATGCATATACCTCAAATGTTTAGTGAAACAAATAACAAAAACAAAGATATAATAAGAGCAAACATCAGTGTAGCTAAGTAGATAACCAGTGCATGACCAGCCGATTGTTGCAAGACAATAAATTATAATTTTGGAGACATGACCATATTTGATCAGTGATGTCACAGATATCCCCATCATGCCTGGTATACTGAGGGGACCCAATGCTTTTTTTATGTGTTTGGTCCCTCCTGACATCTGTACCAGACCCTCATCAAAGATAATGGGCTGGTATGTATTTTTAGGGGAAACCCCATACCTTTTTTTTTTACTTGGGGTCCCCCATTAACATCCATAGCAGAGGCTCATCAAAGATAAGTATCCGATATAGATGAATAGAATCCGTGGCCATTTGTTTGCAAACATAAGTAAGAAAGTGGAGGTTGTCATTTACCAACAATATAACCACTTGCTGATCACAAACAGTACATTTACTGCTGGTGTGTGACTCCGCCACTCACTGCAATTTACACATACGTTGCGGTGCTCATGTGCACTGTGTGCCCCCTACCCTGGGGTACACAGCAGTGCGATCTGCAACAACTGTGTCCAGTGCACAGTATCCAGCCACTAAGAGCAGTAATGTGGCCGGATTGTGGTGCTCGGTATCCCGCCACTGTAAGCAGCCCAGATACTATGTGATCTCTGAGCGATCACATGTCCCATGGTAAACAATAGTCATGAGGGGAATCCATGACATCATTGTTTACTACTGTGTGATCTGTGATTGGTCACCAGTGATCACATGGTACCTGGGCCAATCCCAGCACCCTGTAGAATGTGCTAGCTGTGGCCAATCACAGCATCACAATATAGAACAATGAGTCATGAATGAAAGTCATTCATGACAGTTCCAACAATTGCTGTTACAGCTTGCTGAGCCATCTGGAATGTTGGACAGTTCCTGGACAATTCCTTGAATCTTTTTTGTCTTAAACCTTGAACTCTTTGCTCCTCCCATTAACTTCCTGATTTAAGCCATGTCTCTGCACTTCATGTTTGCCAGAGTATTGTGCCCACTCCAGAAAAAATCTCGCTTTTGTCTCTCCTGCTGCCATCCGTATCTTCGCTATCATTCATTACCGGCATTTGGCTTGTTCCTTGACTTCTGCTTTATCCCAACTTGCAACCTTTCGTTACTGACCTTTTGGCTTGTTGCCTGATTATGCTTCTGCTTGATCCTTACCTGCTATATTTGCTACTGGACACTGGCTTACTCACTTCCTGGTGGGGCAATCTTGAGGGCACAACCTAGTGCTAACATGCAGAAAAACCCATCTTCACCATCAGGAGCCCTGGTGAATACCGGTTAGTACTTAGAGCCCACACCTCAGGTGAACCGTTGTCATCAGTCAGGGTACCCTGCTTGTATACCTGGGTGCTGCTCCACTGCTATAGCTACAGAACTAGCTATCAAGCCTGAAGCCAGACCATGACACAATGCTACCAAAAATATATTCTTATTTTTCTTTTCTCTTCAACAGATCAAGTATTATAACATAAAATAGTTTGCATCTCTACAAAAGTCACCCTTCTTAACTATTGGAATTTCTTCAGAAAAATACCAAATTCTGCAATACCTTTTTTTTTCTTTTGTCGTGCAATTAGGAAATTATGCAAACAAATGCTTATGAAGCTGAGATATTCAATGATTAGAAGAGATAGTCCTTATGAAAAATGTTTGAGAGGAAACCATTCATGTTGTACTGATGAAAAGATGGTCTAATTGACCTCTAGAATTGTAGTCCTCCATTCTGAGAAAATAGACACTTTACAAAGAGAAAAAAACAGATGGACTGGGAACATGCTGTGAATATTCTAATAAGATGCTCAGAGATGTCAGTCCAGGTAATATATCAGCCTGGGTAATGCATGGCAAGGGCATGAAACAATGTAATCATTAGAGCAATTAAGACACACTTACCAGAACTCACTATGCGGTTCTTACGGCTTAAAGTCATATAATAGTAGCTGCCTAATCTATACTATTATGTTACAACTGCCTGTACTGAAAACCTCTGAACATTTTAGGTAATATTTTGCATATTTTGTTCAAAATGGCTAATTTACTTTATACTTATTTTATACTAGTGAAAAACACAGAATTCAAGAATAATTCCAGGAATAGCTATATTATAGATAGGTACATTGGTCCAACTTAGACCAATGCAGGTATGCTTATACCATAATTTTCCCCCTGCAAACTGGAAATCACTGAAGTATACACGCGACTCTGCTACTCCAGTGGTTTCCACTTGCTTCCAAGTCCCGGGCTGAGCAGCTGAACTTCTGCTTACTGAACACAGGAGATCATCCACTTAGCATAGGCTCCACTCAGAGAATGCTTTATTAATGTAAAGCTATCTCTGATTGGACAAAGAGAGGCGGGGCAATCATGCTCTCCACTTCATCCAATAAGAGAATGCTTTGCATTTATTCAGAAAATGCTAAGAATTTGCTGAATGGCACTGATACTTAGCATGAGTCCCAGAAGACTGTGGAAATCACTGAAGTAGCAGTGTGTTTCAGTAATTTCCAGCTTCCAGGGGCATCAGCCAGATATGGTATATACATAATTACATTGGTCCAAGCTGGACCGGTGTAACTATTGTGACAGTGCAGGGTCTTGTCACTATTTAAAATGAAGTCAATGGCACAGATGGTTCTCAACGGTGCAGATTGAGAGGCTGCAGAATGGATCTTATAAGTGAAGAAATTTGGTTTCCTAACTTTTTTGTAACTCCCAGACAATAGTAGCAATCCAGCAAGTGAGATGGGCATCCCCACCAACACCACACCTTATGGAGAACAGTGTACATCTATAACAAAAGCATACATTAACGTTGGAAACATAGAAACAAGGGACATCTCACTTGCTGGATTTCTGCTATTGTCTAGCTTGATTTTATTCCACTTTTGTGAGTATATTACCATTTTATCATTTTACAATAAACTATTTTGGAGGTAATGCACTTGGCATTTGTGCCCTCTTATATATGTTTTCGTCGTTTTCTGAAGATCGCCCAGTTTGAGGAGGTCTGCATTGCTGAAATCCTTATGTACCACAGTCCCTGGGTGAAGTTTCTTGGTCTGAGCGCTGGATGGTCTTTTTACTTTTCGTCAGTTTAGTTGAATTTTACATTCTTTTTAAATAAAAGTGGACCACAAGCCCTGAAAAATGTATTCCCTAGCTGTAGAAGACCTACTTACAAGAGCTACAATTGAGTGAAACCCCACACACATCACACTAATACCTCTTTCACACATGTGGACTATTCATTTAATCAGTTCAGTTACATTTTTTCAAAGAAAAAAACTGTTGAAGTTTACATCAGTTTTTCATCCGTTTTTACGTCAGTTTTTTTTAATATCTGCCAGCTAGAGCCCTTAATCACTTGAGTCATGGAACCATTTTCTTGTTCATACATCACGGGACACAGAGCAGCATAGTCATTACTATGTGGGTTATATAGAATTACCTTCAGGTGCTGGCACTGGCAACTTCCAAAACAGGAAGTACCCTCCCCTATATAAGCCCCTCCCATCCGGGAGTACCTCAGTTTTTTGCCAGCGTCTAAGGTGTTGGCCAAGGTTAACATGTATTCATCTGGGCTTGTGTACAGGTTCTCTGGGCCTTAGCAAGCTATTCCGGATCCGACCAAAAAAGCTTCATAGCTAAACGGTCGGTACCCGGGCCTTGCAGAGAAGAGAAGGTTTTGCCTGTAATGCCTCTCTTAGGAGGGCTGGACCCTGGGATCCAGAGCTCTGGTCATACCCAAAACCAAGAGGCTATCTGTGCAGGGTGCTATACAGGTCCAGGGGAGTGGAATCCTTGGGAACCCGGTCCCTGAAGGTCTAGTACAATGCCTGCCGTGAGAGGTGAAGTTTGGGCTTCTGTGGACCAAACAAAGTCCTGCGGCGGGGAAAAGGTAAGTGGGGGCCCCTCAGGAACTTGGTTCTATTGAGGGGACCCCCAAGCCTAATATGTCTTTCTGCCTGTTACCTAAAGGGTATTCCCGCTAATAGCTGTATATGCCTAAGAAATCCTAGAAATGTTTTTTCATAAGGGAAGTTTTAAAAAAACTGTAAACCTGGAAATGTTTTTTCATAAAGGAGGTTTTAAAAAAAAAAAAAAAAAAGACAAAGGTGCGGTACCTGTGTTTGTCCACTAGAGGCCGCTGTGGAACGTCTTTTTTCTTGGGACTATTCCTTCCATGGTGAAAGTCCAGGCAGATGAGTGAGCTCTCTATCAGGGAAGCTGCATTCCTCTGTCATGCTGCCAAGTAGTTTCCTTCCATCCCCGAGTCCTGGTGAAACAGGGACCCTGGCTCCTCTCCCTACATGGCGCCAAGAGCGCACACGTGCACGCGCGCGCACACATGCTTTCCTTTTATAAGGTTTAGCTTCAAAAAAGGGGGCGGAGCCTGGCGGATGACGCGCTCTGTGCGCCCAGCGCTTCTGTGCATGTGCGGGCGTCCCAGCAAGATAAAAGGACTCAGTCCATGCTGCTTGCTATGGACACAGAGCATGAAAAGGAGCTGGTAGCATGGTATAGGGGCTTACAGCGGGCGGTTGATACAGGCATCCCCAGAAAGACGCATTAGTAGACACCCACTGATGTACATAGCAGCAAATTGCATTAGACTATTTCAGTAAGGGGTGTATTGCGGCTGGAATACCTCAGCTTTGAACTAAGGAATATGCCGCCTAAAAAACTCCGAGATATACCTCTCAGGAAGTGTAGGGGGTCTCCATCGGGCTCTGAGGATCTGGAGCAGTCATCTGCACCCTCCTCCCCTGAGAAATCAGAGGTTAATACCCATAAGGAACCCCCGGGAGTGCCAGGTACTGCGGCTGTCCTCAGGCCACCTGCTCCTGCATATATAACAGAGGAGGTTTTTTCCTCAACTCTGGAGGGATTGGAGCAGAGATTGGCAGCATTGATCGCTTCTTCTCTACAGGAAAGAAAGCGCGCCAGATCTCCATCACCTCCATTAGAGTGCCTGTTGGCAGAGCAACAGTCCCAGGAAGGGACCGACCTACCTGAAGGGGATCAGGAGGAGGTTAGCTCTGTTTTTGAGGAATCGACAGTAGATGAACCATTTTCAGCATCGCAGACTGAAAGATTGTGGGTCCAGACCCTAACTGACATGGTTCGATCTGCATTTAAAATGCCTCTTGTTGAACCATCAACTACTGCTGTCTCCTCATTGGGGTCGCTAAAAGCTCCCCAGGTTAATTGCTCCTTTCCAATACATCCATTATTGGAAGGACTTATATACCAGGACTGGGAACATCCTGATAAACTATTTGTTCCGCCTAAAAGGTTTCCGGTGATCTATCCCATGGAGGAAAAGTTCACCCAGAGATGGAATGTTCCTACGGTGGATGCAGCCATCTCTTCTGTGAACAAATCACTGACATGTCCAGTAGATAATGTTCAAATGTTCAAAGATCCAGTGGATAAAAAATTGGAATCTTTATTAAAATCTGCTTTTTCCACAGCAGGGGCTGTTACACAGCCAGCAGTGGCAGCTATTGGGGTCTGCCAAGCTTTAAAGGATCAAATGAAAATGGTCCTGAGGGATTTGCCAGACCAGCAGGCCCAGGCTCTGGCTGATCTGCCTAGAGCATTATGCTTTGCGGTTGACGCCATCAAGGATTCTATCCATCAGGCCTCCCGCCTCACGCTGTCTTTGGTACATATGCGTAGGCTTCTGTGGCTCAAAAACTGGTCTGCTGAAGCTCCCTGTAAGAAGCTCTTAGTTAGCTTCCCATTTCATGGGGAACGCCTTTTTGGCGAAGACCTGAATAAGTATATCCAGAAGATTTCCAGTGGTAAAAGTACTCTCTTACCGAGTAAAAAGAGGTCTAGGGGTCCATCTTTTAAGAGGACTACCTCTCCTATCCCTGCGACGTCTGCTACTAAGCAGTTCCGACGGCCTCCTCGGTCAAACTCAGGAGGTAAAAATCAGGGACAGCCACAGGGTAATAAAAAGCCCTGGATCAGAAGAGGTACTAAACCAGCCTCCAAGTCAAGCCTATGAAGGGCTGCCCCCACTCAAACGGGTGGGGGGAAGACTTCAGTTGTTCGCAGAGACCTGGCGGGAGACGATCAAAGACAGATGGGTGCTCTCCGCAGTAACTCTGGGATACAAGTTGGAGTTAAAAGAGTCTCCTCCGTCCCATTTTATGTGGTCAGGCATGCCAAGAGACCCTCTGAAAAGAGGGTCTCTCCTATTGGCGTTAGAACAACTATTGCTCCAAGGAGTAATTATGGAGGTTCCTATGGAAGAGTGGGGGTTGGGTTTCTACTCAAACCTTTTCACAGTCCCGAAGCCAAACGGGGACATAAGACCCATATTGGACCTAAAGAGTCTAAACAAATTTCTAAACGTCCGGTCTTTCCGGATGGAGTCGATCTGATCGGTCACCGCTGCCCTACAAGGGGAGGAATGGTTAGCCTCGATCGACATCAAAGATGCTTACTTGCATGTTCCCATCTTTCCAGGTCATCAAAAATTCCTACACTTTGCAGTAGAAGGGCGCCATTTTCAGTTCAGAGCCTTACCATTCGGTCTGGCCACAGCACCACGAGTGTTCACAAAAATTCTGGCCCCACTGTTGACCGATCTAAGAACACGGGGTGTAACGATAATGGCATACCTAGACGACCTGTTGTTGATGGACCACTCAGTTGCCAAGCTAGAAGTGGTAATTGTCGATACAATCAAGTATCTAGAGTCTCACGGTTGGGTCATCAACCTGGACAAGTCAGCCCTACAGCCAGTGAAAAACCTGGTATATCTAGGGCTACGGCTGGATTCAGACCAGAGGAAGATTTTCTTACCTCTAGACAAGGTATCCTCTTTGAGGGCCTTGGTCCGTCTGCTTTGTGCAAAAAGACATCCGTCCATACGCCTGTGCATGAGGCTGCTAGGAAAGATGGTAGCATCATTCGAAGCTGTACCATACGCCCAATTCCACTCAAGGAATTTACAAAGGGCCATATTGTCAGCCTGGAACGGAAAAGTTCAGGCTCTAGACTTCCCGATGGCTTTGTCCCCTTCCGTTCGGAAGAGTCTCTGCTGGTGGTTGATCCCCCAGAATCTCCAGAAGGGAAAACCCTTCAGCCCGATATCTTGGAAGGTGGTCACTACAGATGCCAGCCTTATAGGCTGGGGGGCAGTACTGGAGCAATGGTCTCTCCAGGGCAGATGGTCAAATGTAGTAAAAACCCTGCCCATCAATCTCTTAGAGATACGAGCAGCCCGGTACGCCCTAGTAGCCTGGACATCCAGACTCCAAGGGTCCCCTGTCAGAATTCAATCAGACAATGCCACAGCAGTGGCATATATCAATCATCAGGGAGGCACCAGGAGTCGTGCAGCCCAGAGGGAAGTAAGTCACATCCTGGAATGGGCAGAAAAGCATGTCCCATGTATATCAGCTGTCTTCATTCCAGGGGTGGAGAATTGGAAGGCGGACTTTCTGAGTCGCCAACAGTTATGCCCAGGGGAATGGTCCCTTCATCCCGAGGTCTTCCGAGCAATATGTCAGCGGTGGGGAACACCGGATGTAGATCTGCTAGCATCCAGATTCAACGCAAAGGTGGACAGATTTGTCTCCCGGACAAGGGATCCCCTCGCTTGCGGCTCGGATGCTCTGGTGTTCCCTTGGGATCAGTTCAGACTGATATATGCATTCCCTCCGCTACAATTGTTGCCTCGACTCCTTCGCAGAGTCAGGTTGGAGAAGAAGCCGGTGATCCTGGTGGCTCCAGCGTGGCCCCGAAGGGCCTGGTACGCGGAGATCATCAAAATGTCTGTGGGGAGTCCTTGGACCCTTCCACGTCGTCCGGACCTGCTTTCGCAAGAACCGATATACCACCCTTCCTTACTAACTCTAAGTTTAACGGCCTGGCTATTGAATCCCACATCCTAAAGAAGAGAGGTCTCTCTAACTCTGTGGTATCAACTATAATCAATGCCAGGAAGCCTGTATCCAGGCAGATCTACTATAGAGTTTGGAAGGCGTACATCACTTGGTGCGAGGCCAGAAAATGGCATCCACGTAAGTACGTTATAGGCAGAATTCTGGACTTCCTGCAGTGGGCTGTAGACAGGAAGTTTGCCTTAAGTACTATCAAGGGCCAGGTTTCGGCCTTGTCAATACTATTTCAAAGGCCCCTGGCTATGCATTCACTTGTCAAATCCTTTATGCAAGGTGTGACTCGTATTATTCCACCGATTAAGGCTCCCATATGCCCATGGGATCTAAATTTGGTTCTGTCGGTTCTGCAGAAGCAGCCATTTGAACCTTTGCGGCACATTTCCTTGGTTCTACTCACCAGGAAATTGATATTTTTAGTAGCCATATGCTCGGCTAGAAGAGTGTCGGAATTAGCCGCCATGTCCTGTAAAGAGCCATATCTGGTTATCCATAAGGACAGAGTAGTATTACGTCCTCACCCAGCCTTTCTTCCTAAGGTGGTATCGAGGTTTCACTTGAACCAGGATGTGGTTCTTCCTTCTTTTTTCCCCAAACCAAGCTCGGTAGAGGAAAAGTTATTGCATTCTTTGGATGTAGTAAGAGCAGTTAAAGCTTATCTAAAAGCCACTGCTCAGATTCGTAGAACGGATTCTTTGTTTGTTCTGCCGGAAGGCCCCAGAAAGGGTCAGGCAGCATCAAAATCTACTTTAGCCAAGTGGATTCGACAGGTCATAATACAAGCCTATGGCTTGAGAAGTAGACCGCCTCCGTTCAAAGTTAGGGCGCACTCCACGAGAGCAGTTGGAACTTCATGGGCAGTGCATCACCAGGCCTCCCTGGCGCAAATTTGTAAGGCCGCAACATGGTCTTCAGTACACACGTTTACTAGGTTCTACCAGGTGGACGTTAGAAGTCAGGAGGATGTCGCCTTTGGGCGCAGTGTGTTGCAGGCCGCAAAAGATCCTCATGCCTGATGGCGCCCAGCTTATGTATGGTGTATCCCCCCCCTCATGTGGCATTGCTTTGGGACGTCCCACATAGTAATGACTATGCTGCTCTGTGTCCCGTGATGTATGAACAAGAAAGTAGGATTTTTAAAACAGCTTACCTGTAAAATCCTTTTCTTGGAGTACATCACGGGACACAGAGCTCCCACCCCTCTTTTGGGGACACGTATTGCTTTGCTACAAAACTGAGGTACTCCCGGATGGGAGGGGCTTATATAGGGGAGGGTACTTCCTGTTTTGGAAGTTGCCAGTGCCAGCACCTGAAGGTAATTCTATATAACCCACATAGTAATGACTATGCTGCTCTGTGTCCCGTGATGTACTCCAAGAAAAGGATTTTACAGGTAAGCTGTTTTAAAAATCCTACTTTTCCATTCAAAAACAGATTGTTTGTCTGGTCACATCCATTTTCTTTTCGATCAGTTTTTTTATTGGAAGAAAAATAGGATTTTGATCTGTTCCAAAAAACGGATGTTGATGGGAGTGGATGCAAATGGATGTAAATAGATGATCATCCATTTACATTTGTTTTTCCATAGAGATGCATTGATGTCTGTTTTTCATCCGTCAACGGATGGATGAAAAATGGACAAATGGTTGTATGTGTGAAAGGGGCCTTGAAATAATAAAGCCATACCTGGAATTCTTCTTTACATACGAAGTCCTTGCGAAATAGGCTCCAAACACATCAAAACCCATCTGTTGGCACACAGCATTGGCAGTTGCCATAGAAAACCCTGGCAGTACCAATCTGCCCTCCTAAGTGGGGACCCTCTGCGGAGAGGTATTCAAAAGACTGATCTATCAACTAAAATCACTGTGCCAAGGATATGTCTCTATTAATAGCGATCCCTCTGTTCTGTTGCAAAACCATAGATGTACCAGTGTTTTAAACACAAGTGTGAAAACGAAATATAAAACTGTATGGGCGCTAAGTATCAATATTTATATACCTATACAAATGTGTCATAAAAAGTATAAATCACCAATATATGAATACCAAAAAAAAAAAAAAAAACATATTGCACTCCAAAATGTAAATGCTAAAAAGTCCATATAGCAGTCCAACATACAGTAAGTGCCAAATTCCAACAGTGTTAATGGTGATATGTCCAGAAACCTCAAACTGTGTTCCACTCTTATTCATGCAAAAGGTTGTGCTCTGCAAAGCCATGCTCTCCTGTCCTTCCACACCTTCCCCTTAGCAAACTGACACTCACCAGATGCTTTGACCCTATGCGGGTCAGTCTGTGCCTTTGTTATAAACAACACCCTGCTTTGTATCTCCACTTTCCTCTGTATGCTCTTATTTTTGAACAGTCACTCAGGGATAAAAATTCAGAAACACTTTCATAGCGCAACCAGTTTTAATGCTAAAATTTGACCACTTAAGCCCCGGACCATTTGGTAGCTAGAGCAGGGTTTCTCAACTCCAGTCCTCAAGGCGCCCCAACAGGTCATGTTTTCAGGCTTTCCATTATTTTGCACAGGGGATGTAATCAGTTTCAATGCCTTAGTAATTACCACAGCTGTTTCATCTGAGGGAAATCCTGAAAACATGACCTGTTGGTGCGCCTTGAGGACTGGAGTTGAGAAACACTGAGCTAGAGGACCAGAGGTGATTTCAGAATTTTGCACTGCGCTGCTTTAACTGTAAATTGTGCGGACATGCAATGTTGTACCCAAACGAAATTTGCGTCCTTTTCTTCCCACAAATAGAGCTTTCTTTTAATGGTATTTGATTGCCTCTGCGATTTTTATTTTTTGCGATATAAACGGAAAAAGACCGAAAATTTTGAAAAAAAATGATATTTTCTACTTTCTGTTATAAGAAAAATCGAATAAACTCAATTTTAGTCATACATTTAGGCCAAAATGTATTCAGCCACATGTCTTTAGTAAAAAAAATGTCAATAAGCGTATATTTATTGGTTTGCGCAAAAGTTATAGCGTTTACAAACTAGGGTACATTTTCTGGAATTTACACAGCTTTAAATTTATGACTGCCTATCTCATTTCTTGAGGTGCTAAAATGGCAGGGCAGTACAAACCCCCCCCAAATGACCCCATTTTGGAAAGTAGATGTCAGGGTCACCTGTGGCCAGGTGACAGATGCACACCGTAGGGGGACAGGAGTGCACCGCGAGATAGTGAACCCTATGGCTGGCTTCTGCGGATAGGAAACTGGGTGGTTGTGGAAAGCGAGACCAGAGGAGCACAACCGGGATCCCAACGGAAGCGAGAGCCAAGATTCCCCAGGGCGCGGAGTCTAAGACCCAGCTGGTCTTCTCCAGGGCCTCTAGTGGTGAGGATGTTACGCTGCAGGCTGGGACCAGGTCGCAGCCCCTGGAGTTTCCTAGCTCACGCCCCGTAGGATAAGGGGAAGCAGCAGCACACGATAGAGAGAACCGAATAACAAGCCGAAGGTCAGGGGCCACAAGCAGACAAGGATAACGAAGAACGAGCCGAAGGTCAAGGGTCACGAGCAGACAGGGATAGTCGGGGACAAGCCAATAACGTAACAGAGAGACAGACGTAGCATACAGCAGGCAGGAACCCAAACACACAATGCCTAACAAACACGTTGATCAGCAAAGCAGGCTTGCAGTGCACAGGTTAATATAGTGTTCAGTGATAGGGCCTGGGGTGGAGTCAGGCTGGGAGGAGATTATAAAGGAAGCCAGGTGAAGGAGGTCTGGTCTCTAGATGAACACATGAGGAGGAAGGTAAGATGGCAGACAAACACTACAGCATATCCATGACAGTACCCTCCCTCTTATGGGCCCTCCCCCGCCTGGACCCAGGCTTAAAGGGAAATCTCTGATGAAACCTTCTCAACAGATGAGGTGCAGCGACATCAGATGCAGCGATCCAAGACGCCTCCTCAGGACCAAAACCTCTCCAATGCACAAGGTACTGAAGAATGCCTCTGCAGAGCCGAGAATCCAGAACTTGTCTAACCTCGTACTTAAAATTATCCTCAGAGACCGAAAACGAGGTAGGGAGATGACAAGAAGATCTATTGAGGACCAAAGGCTCTCTAGGAATAAGCAAGGGCATGAGAGGATCAACAGGAATCTGAGGAGGGTCCCCTAGACCCTTAAAGGGGCACTGGTCATCTTGCACAGGACCATCAGACTGGGCAGATGTCAGTGGAACCCTGAAGTCAGGTTGGTTAGAAGGTGACATGTCGCCGGAGTCAAGCTGAATAGCTGAAGGACAAGCAGAATGTCCCGAACAAGAAAAAGTTAGAGGCTCACTGGACATGGGCTGGACTGGCATAACTAGTACAGAGGCAGAGTGAATAGCTGAGTCAGGTGTAGCGACTACCTGAATTGCATCGCAAGACGTAGCGACTGCAGGACTTGTAGACAAGCTAGCCAGGCTGTGCGTCCAAGGGTGGTTAGGGACAGAGAAATGTAAATGGTTATGCAACCTGGAATGAATGACCGGCTCAGATTCACAGGGGGCAACCTTGGGTAGGCAGGACAAGGAACAGGAGGGACCCCAAGCCAGGATCTGTCCAGTAGTCCAGTCCACATGAGGAGAATGGAGCTGTAACCATGGGAGACCCAAAATTATAGGCGTTGAGGCCTTGGGTAAGATAAGGAAGGATATCCACTCCTGGTGGAGTGTCCCTACCGACATCTTAACAGGGAGGGTCTGGAAGCGGATAGGTCCCCCTGGGAGAACAGTACCATCAATCGCCAAGACCACCAATGGCGTGGTGAGGGGCAAAAGAGTAAGTCTCATGGACGATGCGATTTCCCAGTCCATGAAATTACCAGCGGCTCCGGAATCCAGATATGCTGAGACCGAATGAGAAGAAGCACCAACATGAAGGAACACAGAAAGCAGAAGACGAGAAGGGGAAGGTGATATTTCTGGGTCCAATACTCCACTTTCCAGATGAAGTGGACCCGAACGTTTTTCTGGACAAAGAGAGCAAGTGTCACGAAAATGACCTTTGCCCCCACAGTAAAGACACAGACCAAGAGTTCTGCGCCTAGCACGTTCCTCGGGGGATAGCCTGGTCCGACCCAGCTGCATGGGTTCCTCAGCTGGTAGGAGATGCTCTACGGGTCGAAGAGAGGGGAGCTCAGGCTGACTAAGAACCAAGGAGTGCTGGCGTTGCTTTTCTAAGGTCCTCTCCTGAAAGCGAATATCGATCTGGTTACACAAGGAGATAACGCCGGCCAGATCAGTGGGGATGGTTCTTCCAGCTAATTCATCCTTCACTCTATCAGACAGGCCATGCAAAAAGGTTGCGACTAAGGCCTCATTGTTCCAGCTCAACTCAGCCGACAGTATGCGGAAATGAAGGGCATACTGTCCCACAGAAGCAGACTCTTGGCGGAGACGTAAAAGGGCGCTGGCCGCTGAAGAGACACGAGCCGGTTCTTCGAAGATATTCCGAAAAAGTTTCAAGAAGCCAGACAGGCTAGAAACCACTGGATCATTCAGTTCCCACAGAGGGGCTGCCCAGGCTAAAGCTTCACCAGAGAGGAGGGAAATGATATAGGCTACCTTAGCCCGATCAGACAGGAAGTTTTGGGGCTGGAGCTCAAAATGAATCGTGCATTGGCTAAGGAACCCCCTGCAAGCCTTGGAGTCCCCAGAGAAACGGGACGGAGCTGGCAGTTGTAGCGAGTGTGTGGCTGCGACTGGTGCAATAGGTGCAGCCGCTGATTGTATTTGAGGTTGCGGATTCAGGGTTCCCAAGGAGGCCTGAAGCTGCTCGAAGCGAGAAGCCAGATCCTGGAGGAATCGCATCACCTGAGTCTGATTCGATTCCTGGGTTTCAAGTCTGCAAACTATGCCCTGCAATGGATCATCCGCGGGTAGCGGGATGTCAGCCGGGTTCATGGCTGATCAAACTGTCAGGGTCACCTGTGGCCAGGTGACAGATGCACACCGTAGGGGGACAGGAGTGCACCACGAGGTAGTGAACCCTATGGCTGGCTTCTGCGGATAGGAAACTGGGTGGTTGTGGAAAGCGGGACCAGAGGAGCACAACCGGGATCCCAACGGAAGCGAGAGCCAAGATTCCCCAGGGCGCGGAGTCTAAAACCCAGCTGGTCTTCTCCAGGGCCTCTAGTGGTGAGGATGTTACGCTGCAGGCTGGGACCAGGTCGTGGCCCCTGGAGTTTCCTAGCTCACGCCCCGTAGGATAAGGGGAAGCAGCAGCACACGATAGAGAGAACCGAATAACAAGCCGAAGGTCAGGGGCCACAAGCAGACAAGGATAACGAAGAACGAGCCGAAGGTCAAGGGTCACGAGCAGACAGGGATAGTCGGGGACAAGCCAATTAACGTAACAGAGAGACAGACGTAGCACACGGCAGGCAGGAACCCAAACACACAATGCCTAACAAACACGTTGATCAGCAAAGCAGGCTTGCAGTGCACAGGTTAATATAGTGTTCAGTGATAGGGCCTGGGGTGGAGTCAGGCTGGGAGGAGATTATAAAGGAAGCCAGGTGAAGGAGGTCTGGTCTCTAGATGAACACATGAGGAGGAAGGTAAGATGGCAGACAAACACTACTGCATATCCATGACAGTAGACACCCCAAGGAAATTACTGAGAGGCATGTTGAGCCCATTGAATATTTTTTTTTTGTCCCAAGTGATTGAATAATGACAAAAAAAAAAATTACAAAAAGTTGTCACTAAATGATATATTGCTCACACATGCCATGGTTATATGTGGAATTGCACCCCAAAATACATTCTGCTGCTTCTCCTGAGTACGGGGATACCACATGTGTGGGACTTTTTGGGAGCCTAGCCACGTACGGGACCCAGGAAACCAAGCACCGCCTTCAGGATTTCTAAGGGCGCAAATTTTTGATTTCACTCCTCACTACCTATCACAGTTTCGAAGGCCATAAAATGCCAAAATAGCACAAAACCCCCCCAAATGACCCCATTTTGGAAAGTAGACACCCCAAGCTATTTACTGGGAGGCATGTTCAGTCCATGGAATATTTTATATTTTGCCACAAGTTGCGGGAATATGACAAACTTTTTTTTTTGCACAAAGTTGTCACTAAATGATATATTGCTCACACATGCCATGGGCATATGTGAAATTACACCCCAAAATACATTCTGCTGCTTCTCCTGAGTACGGGGATACCACATGTGTGGGACTTTTTGGGAGCCTAGCCGCGTACGGGACCCCAAAAACCAAGCACCGCCTTCAAGGTTTCTAAGGGCATAAATTTTTGATTTCACTCCTCACTACCTATCACTACCTATCACAGTTTTGAAGGCCATAAAATGCCAAGATGGCACAAAACCCCCCCCAAATGACCCCATTTTGGAAAGTAGACACCCCAAGCTATTTGCTGAGAGGCATGTTGAGCCCATTGAATATTTTTTTTGGTCCCAAATGATTGAATAATGACAAAAAGAAAAAAAAATGTACAAAAAGTTGTCACTAAATGATATATTGCTCAAACATGCCATGGTTATATGTGAAATTGCACCCCAAAATACATTCTGCTGCTTCTCCTGAGTACGGGGATACCACATGTGTGGGACTTTTTGAGAGCCTAGCCGCGTACGGGGCCCTGAAAACCAAGCACTGCCTTCAGGATTTCTAAGGGCACCAATTTTTGATTTCACTCCTCACTACCTATCACAGTTTTGAAGGCCATAAAATGTCAAGATAGCCCAAAACCCCCACAAATGACCACATTTTGGAAAGTAAACACCCAAGCTATTTGCTGAGGGGCATGGTGAGTATTTTACAGCTCTCATTTGTTTTTGAAAATGAAGAAAGACATTTTTTCTTTTTTCTTTTTTCAATTTTCAAAACTTTGTGACAAAAAGCGAGATCTACAAAATACTCAAAATACCTCTCAGCAAATAGCTTGGGGTGTCTACTTTCCAAAATGGGGTCATTTGGGGGGGGTTTTGTGCCATCTGGGCATTCCATGGCCTCCGAAACTGTGATAGGCTGTGAGGAGTGAAATCAAAAATTTACACCAATAGAAATCCTGAAGGCGGTGCTTGGTTTTCGGGGTCCTGTACGCGGCTAGGCTCCCAAAAAGTCTCACACATGTGGTATCCCCGTACTCAGGAGAAGAAACAGAATGTATTTTGGGGTGCAATTCCACATATAACCATGGCATGTTTGAGCAATATATAATTTAGTGACAACTTTTTGTACATTTTTTATTTATTTTTTATTTTTGTCATTATTCAATCACTTGGGACAAAAAAAAAAATATTCAATGGGCTCAACATGCCTCTCAGCAAAGAGCTTGAGGTGTCTACTTTCCAAAATGGGGTAATTTGGGGGGGGTTTGAACTGTCCTGGCATTTCATGCACAACATTAGGAAGCTTATGTCACACATCATCCACTCTTCTAACCACTTGAAGACAAAGCCCTTTCTGACACTTTTTGTTTACATGAAATTTTTTTTTTTTGCAAGAAAATTATGTTGAACCCCCAAACATTATATATTTTTTTAAAGCAAAGGCCCTACAGATTAAAATAGTGGGTGTTGCATTTTTTTTTTCCACACAGTATTTGCGCATCGATTTTTCAAACGCATTTTTTGGGGGAAAAACACACTTTTTTTATTTTTAATGCACTAAAAAACACTATATTGCCCAAATGTTTGATGAAATAAAAAAGATGATCTTAGGCCGAGTACATGGATACCAAACACGACATGCTTTAAAATTGCGCACAAACGCGCAGCGGCGACAAACTACATTCATTTTTAAAAGCATTTAAAAGCCTTTACAGGTTACCACGTTAGATTTACAGAGGAGGTCTACTGCTAAAATTACTGCCCTCGATCTGACCTTCGCGGTGATACCTCACATGCATGATTCAATTGCTGTTTACATATGACGCTAGACCGACGCTTGCGCAAGAGCAGGGGGGGACAGCGGTGCTTTTTTTTTTTTTTTTTTTATTATTTATTTTGCTTTTTTATTTTATTTTTAAACTGTTCCTTCCATATATTTTTTTTTTTTACCATTTTTATTGTTATCTCAGGGAATGTAAATATCCCCTATGATAGCAATAAGTAGTGACAGGTGCTCTTTTTTTGTAAAAAATTGGGGGGTTAGACCCTAGATCTTTCCTCTGCCCTCAAAGCATCTGACCACACCAAGATCGGTGTGATAAAATGCTTTCCCAATTTCCCAATGGTGCTGTTTATATCCGGGGGGGACATTCCCTCCCACTGCTTGTAAAAGCAGTCTAGAGGCTAATTATCTGCTAGAATTGCTTTTACATGAAAGCCGGCCACTGGCTCAAAAGAATGATACCAAGATGATACCTAAACCCGCAGGCATCATTCTGGTATAAACATTCAAAGTCCAGCAACATACCAGTACGTTGCTGGTCCTTGTTGGACATGTATTGTAATCTTTTTTTTCATGCAGCCTGTTGGCTGAACGAAAAAAAGAGATTGATCGGTGGGTATGCCCACCATTAGAATACCTCCCTTCATCCACCCACTTCTAATGATGGGCATATATGCCGAAGCATGGGGGCATCCTCCCGCAAAAAAGTTATGCCGCGTACACACGGTCGGACTTTTCCATGGGCAAGCCTTCGTCGGAATTTCGACCGTATGTACGCGGCATAAAAGGTTATGCCGCGTACACACGGTCTGACTTTTCCACGGGCAAGCCTCCGTCGGAATTTCGACCGTATATACGTGGCATTAGGAGCAAAATCGCTCCTCCGCCCCTGCTGCCCCCATGCTTCGGCATATATGCTCTTTTTTTTAACTGTGGTGGTGAAATCACCTCCTACAGCGTTGGAATCACGGCTTTATGTATCGTGGGAGCAAACGCTGTTGCTGTCAAGATAAATAAATCCGCGATGCAACTGAATGGCGTACCTGCTAAGCAAATGATGGTTAACATTAAAACAAAGTAAAATTACAGTACAACAGTAAGACCTTACCCTACCATACCTGCAAAGCAAATACCAAAACAAAACCTAGTAAAAAATAAAACATTTTTTTAACGCAACCTGTGCCTAATATATATATATAAAATAAACAAAGTAGCGCTCCTGGGTGAACAAATGAATAAGTGGCTGCTAGCATCAGCAAATAGACAAATCGCAGAGTAATTAACAGAAAATAAAAAATGCAGCGCCAAGATACTATGTGAAAACACAGATATAAAGGTAAATCTGGGCTTATGATAATTGAACTAACTATTCAATACAAAAGGAGGGAGTGACCCCAAAATATATATAAATACCAAGCAATTGTGAAAAATGCAAACTCATATATAAAAGTTCTATAAAGTGAAGTGGCTGACAGCCAAGTCCAATGAAATGCTCAGTAGATAAACTGAGAATAATTGCAGTCAATCAAAAAACGGTATATCCATGGCGACTTCAAATTCGTGTAGAATATATGTATACATAAAACTGCAACACCCGGGGACGTGATTCCAACACCAGAAATGGGGAAAAAGCAATGGATACTCTTACCCCTATGTGTGGACACACACACCAGCGGTGGTGGGTCAATCAGGCAAAGGTGTAGATGTGAAATCCTCAGGAACCGTCCTCACCAATCGATAGATGCAGGGACGCCGAATCTCCGGCCGGATCTTTCCACGGTGGTGATATGAAGCGCCAAGGATAATAGTGCATCAAGGATTGTGGTAATGACCATAGAAAAAAAGAGGGAAGCTCCACATAGTGCAGGATCAGATGATAATTAAAAAAGACTTTGTTTATTGAAACAAAAAGTCACAAAACACACATGGGTGTATGAAAAACGAAATATAAAAAAAGGGAAACAGGCTTCCATGCAGAGGCTTGTACAAGCAAAGTTTGGAATCAAATAAAATAAAAAATAAAAAATAAATAAAAAGCGTAGCTATAGGCAAGTCCATGTACCCGACATGTTTCGCATGAGAAATGCATCTACTGGGGCATGGACTTGCAAGAAACAGCCACGCTATATAATACAAACAACGACATTAACTGGATTCACCTCAGCTGGTGTGTGCACTCCCATTCAATAGGATGAACCAATCAAAGTACCAAGAAATGCCGCTCCCATATACGTCATCTGCAGGGCTGGGTAAATAAGCCAATAGGAATGGATAGATGCGACGTACAAATGTGCGTCATTGCGTCTCCGTTGAGGATCGTCATCACGGTACCCTCTCTGACGGCGCATGCGTTCCATGCCAGAACCACGGATACGTGCATCGCAAGAACCCATGGCGAGTCAGTGCGCGACTACGTTCTGGCTGCGTCACCACGCCATCGCCGTCAGAAGAGATTGCGTTCCAAGCCTCGCTTACAGACCTCGCTGTGTGAACCACAGCGGGGAATGTACACAAGGGCAGACTGCTCTGCAGGCAAACAAACTAATGGATGGATGTCTATTAGCAGCACCAAAAGCGGAACTGCAATATAAGTACTGACGAACATGGGAGCTAGCCAAACAGATAAATGTGTACATAATAAAGACACAATACTGTAGAAAAATTTAGATGACATGAACCCAATATCATTTAGGATGTGGACAGACATTCACACCCGAAATACACTGAATGTTACAGCTCTGAAGATGAGTTACAGAGCTCTGGGTACAACATTAACCAATGATAAACCCGAATTGAATGCTTCATAAATATCCCTAATAATGGACTAACATATCATCACCATATTAAAGGTTATAGAAAAATCAATATTTAAAGCTGTGTATGAACATAAATATATTCTCCAACAGTATATACAAATAGACCCATACACATAGCATATTAATGTGAGAGTGATGCATATAGAGAATAAATACCAGACCCTATTAATAAACGATACATATATGATGAAAACCAGGAAATATGAACTGTGACAACTAAGAAACCACTAGATGTAAGGAGAACAGGTATCTAATTCCATGTATCTAAGACAATTAAGCTTTATTAATAAAGGAATTGATGTCCCAATCAATATTGAGCCCGAACGGCGAATAGCACCGGAGTTGGTGTATCCAAAAAGTTTCCAATTTAGAAACACCTCTAACACGGGACTCCCCCCTCCAATGGGGGACAAATTGGTCAATTACCTGGAACTTGGTGCCTGTAACCTTTTTATTGTGAACATCGAGATAGTGTCTCGGTACGCTATGTTTAGTACGACCTTTTTTGATACCTGAAATGTGTTCGTTGACGCGGATGGAAAAATTGCGAATGGTGCGTCCCACGTACTGCTTGTCACAAGGGCATGTGATAAGGTATACAATAAACCTTGTGGTACATGTGGTGAATTGCTTCATATGGTATATCTTGGAAGTAACAGAAGACATGAAACTGACACTTCTACTACGTCCAATTACATTATGCAGGCACACATTACACCGTTTGCAAGGGTAATATCCCTTCATGTCCGGAAAGAGGGAAGAACACTGTTTAGCTGGAGGATCGGCCACATTAGGGGCAATCTGATTGCGAAGAGAAGGTGCCCCCCTGAATACAACTCCTGCTCTATCAGGAAGCAACGGGCCAAGGAGGGGATCATTTTTAAGAATTCCCCAATGACGATTAAGAATCCTTTTTATCTGTTTATATTGTATCGAAAATTGAGTCATAAAGGACCATTTAAACACTGGAGAAGGTGTTCGTTTGGGCCGTACAGCAACCAGAGACTGTCTATCCAACAAAGACACTTTGTTAATCTCAGTGTCAATAGCAGACGGAGGGTATCCTTTCTCAACGAATCTTAACTTAAGGATGTCAGCTTGTGTATGGAAATCTTCAAGGTGCGTACAATTTCTCCTTAAACGGAGGAACTGGCTAAATGGTACCGTTTTAAGCCAAGAGCTGTAGTGACAGCTGTCAGTTGGAATATAGCCATTCCGATCTGTCGGCTTGAAAAAAGTTCTAGTTATCAAAGTATGATTCACAACTGAGATATCAAGGTCCAGAAAATGAATACTATCCCGACTCATCTCATAAGTCAACTTAATGCCCATGTCATTATCGTTAAGAGTGACCATGAAGTCATGTAGGGACTCCTCATCACCCCTCCATAGGAGGAGGATGTCGTCTATGTATCTCGCCCATAGAATGAGCTCTGGGCGCTGTAGGGCATAGACGACATCCTCCTCCCATAGGGCCATAAAAAGCTTCGCCAAGCTAGGGGCGAACTTCGCGCCCATAGCGACACCCTTTGTTTGTAAGAAAAACTGGCCCTGGTACCAGAAGTAATTAGACTGGGTGGCAAAGGTCAACAGGTCCATAATATAGCATTGCTGGACATGGGGTATCTGACTAGATAAGGACAAAAAATGCTTCACCGCATGTAATCCTAATCTGTGTGGTATGCATGTGTATAATGATGTCACGTCTGCGGTGACTAAAATACAGTCATCCCCAAAATTAATACCTTCTAAAAGGCGTATGGTGGCGCCCGTATCTTTTAGAAAAGATGGTGTTGATTGGACAAGCGGTTGTAGGTGAAAATCGATGTAACGACCAATCCGGGAAGTGACAGAGTCTATCCCACTTATTATGGGTCTACCGGGCGGGTTTGTAATATTTTTATGGACTTTCGGGAGATAGTACATAACAGGGATTCTAGGTGCTACTGGCACCAAAAAATCCCTCTCCTTTTTATCCAAAACGCCTTGTTGGAATCCCATGTCTAATAAAATATTCAGATCCCTTTTAAGAACCTTAGTAGGATCCTTATTTAAAGGCATATAGGTGCTAGTGTCATCCAAAATTCTACACATTTCCACATGATAGTCTGTTTTGTCCAAAATAACTAGACCGCCCCCCTTATCGGCAGGGCGAATAATGATGTCTTTGCGTTCACATAAAGACTTCAAACCTATTTTGATGTCAGGATGGTCATATAATTTGGCTTTAGGTAAAAGATCCAAGTCTTTAAGAACCAGATCTTTGAAAACCCTAATAGATGGAGCAGAGACATTAGGAGGGTTAAACAAGGAGGGATTGGACAGGCCAGTATGAATAACCTGGCCAGTGCCTCCTGCAGTATCCCTAGGTTGAGAGGGGTAGGCTATAAAGTGTCTCTGTATGTTAAGTTTGCGGACATATTTGTGTACGTCCACAAACGTGTTAAACTTGTTTAGAGTCTTAGAGGGTGCATATTTTAAACCTTTATCAAGAACACGCAATTCTGCCTCAGAAAAATTGGCTTTACTTAGATTAAAAATGCCACTCATGTTAAGATTTAAACCTTCCTTCTTTTTCCTGGCCTGCCTCCCGCCTCGGGTGCCTCGTCTGGTTCGCCTCTTCGTTTGGGTCCAGCTAAAGTCCTGGGAAAATCCGAGTGAGGGGCGGTGTATGTATCGTTATAAGTGTAGGGTGGTCTGGCATACTGATCATAATCTCTTTGCATGTATGGGTACTGAGATGCATGGTTATTTCGTGGAATATCCTCCCTGAGGGGTGAAAACCTATTATATGTCCGAATAGGGGTGTGTTGCGAATAATAAGGATCCTGATAGTGGCTTCCATGGTTAGCATTATGGCCATAAGATGATCTATCCGAGTGATCAGAATATCTATGGCCCTCATTACCACCATGATGTGTACCTCTACCACGACTTCTCGTATTGTTACTTCTCCCACGAGGTGGATAATTACCTCCATTGGCCCTATTGGGAGTATGATCGTTAACTCTCTGTCCATTGGGGACTTTGGGAGTACGCATATGTTCCATTTTATTGGCCACAGATAATTGAGTGTATGGAGCTGCGGAGGTAGAGGATTGAGGTACCATTGGTGGATTTGACGTGTCCATCTGTATACCAACAGAAGGATCTACCTGAGATGTAACATCTTTTTTCTGCCAATTGAAGACAAAGTCGGTTTTATAATCATTTACATCTCGGGTATATTTCTTTTGTTTTTTGGTACGTTGGTCTCTTTCCTCCTTCTCAAGGAGAGATTTGAGGCCAGTGGAAAGAGAAATATACTCGGGTGTGGTCTTGTGTGGAAGAAGGAGATCTCTTAATTCTCTAATCTCATTATCGATAGTAGACATCTTTGCCTTTTTTCTATCGACAAGGAAACTTAGAAAACTAATACCAGCCTCGTTAAAGTACCGAAACCAGACATCAATATCAGGGTCACCCTGCTGGGGGTGCACATCCCAGCGTAGACCCCTGGGTACCATGCGCTCTTTAGAATATTGTTCCAAGAACGCTATGTCCCATTCCAGATGGATCTCTGAGACCATGAGGTTTTTTAGCCTCATAAAAAGACCACTAACCTCTAAATTGACATTTAGAGGGACAAAGACTCCTTCCGTGTTAAAGGAACGAGCTGTTCTATAGTCAAACACATCCATTGGGTGAATGTGAGTGTAGTAGCTGCAACAATAAAGTAGTCTCCAAAAAAAGTATATAAAATAAACAAAGTAGCGCTACTGGGTGAACAAATGAATAAGTGGCTGCTAGCATCAGCAAATAGACAAATCGCAGAGTAATTAACAGAAAATAAAAAATGCAGCGCCAAGATACTATGTGAAAACACAGATATAAAGGTAAATCTGGGCTTATGATAATTGAACTAACTATTCAATACAAAAGGAGGGAGTGACCCCAAAATATATATAAATACCAAGCAATTGTGAAAAATGCAAACTCATATATAAAAGTTCTATAAAGTGAAGTGGCTGACAGCCAAGTCCAATGAAATGCTCAGTAGATAAACTGAGAATAATTGCAGTCAATCAAAAAACGGTATATCCATGGCGACTTCAAATTCGTGTAGAATATATGTATACATAAAACTGCAACACCCGGGGACGTGATTCCAACACCAGAAATGGGGAAAAAGCAATGGATACTCTTACCCCTATGTGTGGACACACACACCAGCGGTGGTGGGTCAATCAGGCAAAGGTGTAGATGTGAAATCCTCAGGAACCGTCCTCACCAATCGATAGATGCAGGGACGCCGAATCTCCGGCCGGATCTTTCCACGGTGGTGATATGAAGCGCCAAGGATAATAGTGCATCAAGGATTGTGGTAATGACCATAGAAAAAAAGAGGGAAGCTCCACATAGTGCAGGATCAGATGATAATTAAAAAAGACTTTGTTTATTGAAACAAAAAGTCACAAAACACACATGGGTGTATGAAAAACGAAATATAAAAAAAGGGAAACAGGCTTCCATGCAGAGGCTTGTACAAGCAAAGTTTCGAATCAAATAAAATAAAAAATAAAAAATAAAAAGCGTAGCTATAGGCAAGTCCATGTACCCGACATGTTTCGCATGAGAAATGCATCTACTGGGGCATGGACTTGCAAGAAACAGCCACGCTATATAATACAAACAACAACATTAACTGGATTCACCTCAGCTGGTGTGTGCACTCCCATTCAATAGGATGAACCAATCAAAGTACCAAGAAATGCAGCTCCCATATACGTCATCTGCAGGGCTGGGTAAATAAGCCAATAGGAATGGATAGATGCGACGTACAAATGTGCGTCATTGCGTCTCCGTTGAGGATCGTCATCACGGTACCCTCTCTGACGGCGCATGCGTTCCATGCCAGAACCACGGATACGTGCATCGCGAGAACCCATGGCGAGTCAGTGCGCGACTACGTTCTGGCTGCGTCACCACGCCATCGCCGTCAGAAGAGATTGCGTTCCAAGCCTCGCTTACAGACCTCGCTGTGTGAACCACAGCGGGGAATGTACACAACGGCAGACTGCTCTGCAGGCAAACAAACTAATGGATGGATGTCTATTAGCAGCACCAAAAGCGGAACTGCAATATAAGTACTGACGAACATGGGAGCTAGCCAAACAGATAAATGTGTACATAATAAAGACACAATACTGTAGAAAAATTTAGATGACATGAACCCAATATCATTTAGGATGTGGACAGACATTCACACCCGAAATACACTGAATGTTACAGCTCTGAAGATGAGTTACAGAGCTCTGGGTACAACATTAACCAATGATAAACCCGAATTGAATGCTTCATAAATATCCCTAATAATGGACTAACATATCATCACCATATTAAAGGTTATAGAAAAATCAATATTTAAAGCTGTGTATGAACATAAATATATTCTCCAACAGTATATACAAATAGACCCATACACATAGCATATTAATGTGAGAGTGATGCATATAGAGAATAAATACCAGACCCTATTAATAAACGATACATATATGATGAAAACCAGGAAATATGAACTGTGACAACTAAGAAACCACTAGATGTAAGGAGAACAGGTATCTAATTCCATGTATCTAAGACAATTAAGCTTTATTAATAAAGGAATTGATGTCCCAATCAATATTGAGCCCGAACGGCGAATAGCACCGGAGTTGGTGTATCCAAAAAGTTTCCAATTTAGAAACACCTCTAACACGGGACTCCCCCCTCCAATGGGGGACAAATTGGTCAATTACCTGGAACTTGGTGCCTGTAACCTTTTTATTGTGAACATCGAGATAGTGTCTCGGTACGCTATGTTTAGTACGACCTTTTTTGATACCTGAAATGTGTTCGTTGACGCGGATGGAAAAATTGCGAATGGTGCGTCCCACGTACTGCTTGTCGCAAGGGCATGTGATAAGGTATACAATAAACCTTGTGGTACATGTGGTGAATTGCTTCATATGGTATATCTTGGAAGTAACAGAAGACATGAAACTGACACTTCTACTACGTCCAATTACATTATGCAGGCACACATTACACCGATACGGCGCCAACAACTGGTCGTTGAGGTCCACCCCTCCCATATTTTTGTTATATTCGTGGACACAGAGGGGTTTATCCACAACACCAGTTGCCGTAGGAATTTGGACTGTCGTGTCTGCATGAAGGGAGGTAAGAAGGAAAACATTCTTATTGTCCCCCACTTCATAGCGAGCAAATTATTACACTTTACGCAGGCTCTCTCCCCCAGCCTAAGACGGGCATCTACAAGCCGCTGGGGAAAGCCCCGGCGATTAGGTCGCACGGTGCTACATGCTCCAATCTGATGATCAAACAAGTGACTAAACAGTGGCACGCTCGTATAATAATTGTCCACATACAAGTGGTACCCCTTTCCGAATAAGGGTGACACCAAGTTCCACACTATCTTGCCAGCGCTCCCTATGTAATCCGGGCAGTTGACCGGCTCTTTACTCGTCTTGCCATTTTGGGCTCTAAATTTAGGGGTACACTAGTAAGATTCACAGGTAAAAAAAGCACCTGACTGTCACCAAATGTATCAAACGCTACCAAAAAAACTGTTAGCGATCGCAGGGATCAGGACTGTCTCTGCGAACGCTGCAGTTATGTGTGTTGTGTTTGGTAAGTGACAGTGATCGATCGATACTGCACTTGGGTGGGCTGGGGCTGGGCTGGGCTGGGCTGGGCGGAGGGGCTAAATGCAGGTGCTAGCGGGTATCTGGGCTGATCCCGCTAACACTGCGTTTTTGGGAACCCTAATCCGCTGGGGACGCTAGTATAGATCAGATCAGATATTGATCTGTTCAAATACTATACCACTAAGGGAGGTGTATGCTTTGCGCGTGGGTGTTAGCGTTACTGGCACTAACCTGACGCTGCCTGGGGCGACACAGACCCTTTTTGACGCTAAAACCTAATTGATATCAGCCGCCGGGCGATCAGGGGGTTAAACCTTTATTGGGTTATATACGGCGGGTGCCCTGATGCTATAAAAGCAAACTAACCAACCAGCGTCACCTGTAACCTTTATATGGTGATCACTGGTGAAAGGGTTAACTAGGGGCAATCAGGGGGTTAAAACCTTTATTAGGTTAAATATGGGGGTACCCGACGCTATATAAAAACCTGACGGGTTACCTAAATAACTAAATAACTAATTGGGTAACCAGTGTCACCAGTGACGCTTATACGGTGATCACTGGTGAAAGGGTTAACTCTAGGGGCAATCAGGGGGTTAAAATAATATATGGGGGTACCTGACGCTAATAAAAACCTGCGGCGAACCTAAAAATAATTAACTGGCTATCTAGGACACCAGCGACAAGAAAAAAGCGATCGGAAAAACGATTGCTTAGTGACGCTGGCGTTAGGGGGTGAAAGGGTTACCTGGGGGGCGATCAAGGGGTTAAACCTTTATTAGGGGGGTTAGGGGGCTACCCTGGACCTAAAGAGGCCTAATCCTAACTGCCCTGCAACTTGTTACAGTCACAAATGACACTGATTGCAGTGATCAGTAAAAAAAATTATCACTGCAAACGGTGCACTGTGACTGGGGGCACTGGGGGTGATCTGGGGGGTGATCTGGGGGTGACTGGGGGGTGTAAGTGTGCCTACGTGTACTGGTGTCAGTGGGCTGTTGGTGCACTTACTATGTGATGTCTTCTCTCCTCGCGCCGGATCGAAAAGACCGCCACGAGGAGAGATGACATCACTTCCTCTGCCTGTGTTTACATTACACAGGCAGGGGAAGCTCTCTCATTCGCCGGGAGCGATCGAGAGGGGGTGGCCGGAATCGAACGGCCGTCCCCTCATGCCGGATCGCTCCCGAACACTTAACCACCGCTCACTGTACAGAAGGGGGGTCCGATCGGACCCCCCAACTATACAAAGGCGATCACGTAGATCTACGTGATTCTGCCTGTTGGTGCCATTCTGCCAACGTATAATTACAGTGGGCGGTCGTTAAGTGGTTAATTTACAAAGATAAATAATAACACTCACATTTGTCTGTGCCTAAGCCGGCACCCAGAGAATTTCAGCAGTGTGTTAATCTTTCCAATACACTTTCATATTTAGTATTCAGAAGAATGAGGTCTTGGTCTACAACCTGAGCATAACAGAAAGTATCTGGTGCGGGCATCAGCAATATTTGATGGGCTCTTAATTTTGACCCCTGTGTCGTTGGACATTATTGCATGATTTGATGGTCATAAACAGCATACAATATTAAAACACTTTCCCGATGAGCTTATTTTACCATAAAGTGCATTTCCACTTTTGCAGTCAAATTTGAGAAAATTCCACTGCATGTTTGTTATGTGTTTCCATTCACATAGCATACAAAAAAAAAAAAAATCATAGCTGATCCTAAGAATTTCTGGACATTCTTACGTTTCTTTGTCTCCACACTACCTCTCATTAAAATACAATGCAGGAGGGTGGTTTCTACATTTTTAACACTTTGTTAGGACAGACAGGTTTTAATTCTAGTTTACGGCTGATAATGAAGAACTGCAAACACGATACAAACATTAAAAAAATATGTCCAAGTAAAACTATGACATTAGCGCTGCTATTGTCATAGTTTTACTTGGACATATTTTTTTTATATTTTACACCAATATAGTAACTGCTTTTTATCTCTTTTGATACTTTCCGTGTGCGCTGAGGGAGTTATACTGAACTTTGGTTCACTATTACTCATTTTCTGATACGATACAAACATTGTTATTTATGTTAAACATTACTCCAAAGCCCCCTCCTAAAAATCACAAAGCGGGGAGTGCATGGAAAGAATTTTAAGCAAGTAAAAATAACTTACTGTAAAAAAGGTTACTAGTATTTTTTTAATTTTTTAAGTTATGCTATGTTAACCTCCCTCACGGTATGATTATGTCAGATTTTTTAATCTCAAAGTGGTACATTGTTTTGCATAGAAATTTGGTGTTTTATATTGTAGGCCTGTAATTCTTAGTAATAACACACTTAAATCTGTCCGAGCAAGAGTCTAGTAGACATCCCGAGTATGATAAATTTTGAAACATAAAATCATAATTATAATATAATAAATAATTATAAAAAATAATAATATAATAATAATAAAATTAATTTCCCCACGATTCACTATCGCTCATTTCTGCAAGTGTTCTAATTTACTATTGCTGTTTTCTAGCTGGTCCAAAACCACTTTTGACGTAAAGGGACACTTTCTGGTTGCCATGGACAATCTCAGGTTTCCAGGCAGAAAGAACAGTATATATAATATAAAACTGCATGCAGGGCACTGGACAAAGCATTAGGGACAAAAGGGATGTGAAATGATTTGATACAGTAATGTAATCTGTAATATGAAGTATGAGTACTAATGCGCAAACCAAAAAATGTAATAAAAGGAGGGCTAATGAGTAGCTGCCAACATAAAAGGTGTTCCTACCAGGGATGAGCCGAACACCCCCCTGTTCGGTTCGCACCAGAACCTGCGAACAGCCAGAATGTTTGCGTGAACTTTAGAACCCTATTAAATACAATGGACTCGAATGTTCGAAATCTAAAGTGCTAATTATAAAGGCTTATATGCAAGTTATTGTCCTAGAAAGGGATTGGGGACCCGGGTCCTGCTCCAGGGGACATGTATCAATGCAAAAATAAGTTTTAAAAACTGCCGTTTTTTCGGGAGCAGTGATTTTAATAATGCTTAAAATGAAAAAATAAAAGTGAAATATTCTTTTAAATTTCGTACCTGGGGGGTGTGTATAATATGCATGTAAAGTGGCGCATGTTTCCCGTGCTTAGAACTGTCCCTGCATAAAATGTAATTTTTGAAGGAAAAAAAGTCATTTAAAACTCACTCGCGGCTATTAATGAATTGTCGGCTCCCGGCAATACATAGAAAAGTCATTGATAAAAATAAAAAATAAAGCATGGGGGTCCCCCCAAATTCAATTACCAGGCCCTTCAGGTCTGGTATAGATATTACGGGGAACCCCGCCGCAAATTTAAAAAAAAAATGCGTGCGGTTCCCCCAAATATCCATACCAGGCCCTTCAGATCTGGCATGGATTTTAAGGGGAACTCCACCTCAATTTTTTTTAAAAATGGCGTGGAGTCCCCCCAAAAATCCATACCAGACCCTTATCCGAGCACGCAACCTGGCAGGCCGCAGGAAAAGAGGGGGGATGATAGAGCGCCCCCCCTCCTGAACCGTACCAGGCCACATGCCCTCAACATGGGGAGGATGTCCCCATGTTGATGGGGACAAGGGCCTCATCCCCACAACCCTTGCCCGGTGGTTGTGGGGGTCTGCGGGCGGGGGGCTTATCGGAATCTGGAAAACCCCTTTAACAAAGGGGACCCTCAGATCCCGCCCACCCCCCTATGTGAATTGGTAAGGGGTACATTGTACCCCTACCATTTCACAAAGAAAGTGTCAAAAAAAAAAAAAAAAAAACACACCAACACCTTGGAAAAGTCCTTTATTAAAAAAAAACAAAAAACGTTCCAGCGGTGAAATCCAGTGTCCCGCGGCGATCCGATGTCCAGCGCTGTCCGTCATTGGCTGAGCCTGAGCGGACCTGATGGGGAACTTCCTCCGCAGTCTATTACATGTATAGACCCGCCCCTTCTAAAGTTTCCCATCAGGTCCGCTCAGCCAATGACTAGGTGTAAGGCTGAGGACCTGATGCGGAACATGAGAAGGGGCGGGTCTATTCATGAATTACACAGTGAAGGAAGTTCCCCATCAGGTCCGCCCCCTCGGTATGTCAGACCCCGCCTACGTCATTGTAATTGAATTCTGGGGTAGCCCCACGCTTTTTTTTTTATCAGTGACTTTTCTATGTATTGCCGGGAGCCGACAATTCATTATAACCGCGAGTGAGTTTTAAATGACTTTTTTTCCTTCAAAAATGACATTTTATGCAGGGACAGTTCTAAGCTAGGGATGAGCCGAACACCCCCGGGTTCGGTTCGCACCAGAACCCGCGAACGGACCGAAAGTTCGCACAAACGTTAGAACCCTATTAAATACAATGGATGCGAACGTTCGAAATCTAAAGTGCTAATTATAACGACTATTATGCATGGTATTGTCCTAAAAAGGGTTTGGGAACCCGGGTTCTGCACCAGGGGACATGTATCAATGCAAAAAGAAGTTTTAAAAACTGCCGTTTTTCGGGAGCAGTCATTTTAACCACTTAACGACCGCTCACTGTATATATACGTCGGCACAATGGCACCGACAGGCACAATCACGTAGAGTGTACGTGATTGCCTTTGTACAGTTGGGGGGTCCAATCGGACCCCCCTTCTGTACAGTGAGCGGTCGGAATTCGTTGGGGAGCGATCCGACATGAGGGGACGGACGTTCGATTCCGGCCACCCCCCCGCAATCGCTCCCGGCGAATGGAAATGCCCCCTCTGTCTGTGTAATGTTTACACAGAAAGAAGAAGCAGGAGGAAGTGATGTCATCTCCTGTGCGGCGCTCACATATACCGAGCGCCGTACAAGAGAAGACACACAGGTTAGTGCACAAACACTACACTAACACCAGCACACATAGGCACATAAATCGCCCCCCCAGGCCCCCCCAGATCACCCCTCAGCCCCCAGTCACAGTGTCACTGATTGCAGTGACCATTTATTTAGTGATCACTGCAATCAGTGACATTTGTGACTGTAAAAGTGTCACTACATTTAGTTTTAGGTCCAGTGTAGCCCCCTAACCCCCCTAATAAAGGTTTAACCCCTTGATCACCCCCCAGATAACCCTTTCACCCCCTAGCACCGCCGTCGCTAAGCGATCATTTTTCTGATCGCTGTCTTAGCGTCGGTGATGCAGATCGGTACCCAGTAATTTTTTTTAGGTTCGCCGCAGGTTTTTATAGCGTCAGGTACCCCCATAAATGATCTAATAAAGGTTTAACCCCCTTGATCGCCCCCCAGGTAACCCTTTCACCCCCTATCACCACTGTCGCTAAGCGATCATTTTTCTGATCGATGTCTTAGCGTCGGTGATGCAGATCGGTAGCCAGTATTTTTTTTTTAGGTTCGCCGCAGGTTTTTATAGCGTCAGGTACCCCCATAAATTATCTAATAAAGGTTTAACCCCCTTGATCGCCCCCCAGGTAACCCTTTCACCCCCTATCACCACTGTCGCTAAGCGATAATTTTTCTGATCACTGTCTTAGCGTCGGTGATGCAGATCAGTAGCCAGTATTTTTTTTTAGGTTCGCCGCAGGTTTTTATAGCGTCAGGTACCCCCATAAATTATCGAATAAAGGTTTAACCCCCTTGATCGCACCCCAGGTAACCCTTTCACCCCCTATCACCACTGTCGCTAAGCGATCATTTTTCTGATTGCTGTCTTAGCATCGGTGATGCAGATCGGTAGCCAGTAATTTTTTTTAGGTTTGTCGCAGGTTTTTATAGCGTCAGGTACCCCCATATATTATCTAATAAAGGTTTTAACCCCCTAATTGCCCCTAGTTAACCCTTTCACCAGTGATCATCATATAAGTGTTACGGGTGACGCTGGTTAGTTAGTTTGTTTTTATAGTGTCAGGGCACCCGCCGTATATAACCCAATAAATGTTTAACCCCCTGATCGCCCGGGGGGTGATATCAATTAGGTTTTAGCGTCAGAGAGGGTCTGCGTCACACCCCAGGCAGCGTCAGGTTAGTGCCAGTAACGCTAACACCCACGCGTGAAGCATACACCTCCCTTAGTGGTATAGTATCTGAACAGATCAATATCTGATCTGATCAGATCTATACTAGCGTCCCCAGCAGTTTAGGGTTCCCAAAAACGCAGTGTTAGCTGGATCAGCCCAGATACCTGCTAGCACCTGCGTTTTGCCCCTCCGTCCAGCCCAGGCCACCCAAGTGCAGTATCGATCGATCACTGTCACTTACAAAACACAACACACATAACTGCAGCGTTCGCAGAGACAGGCCTGATCCCTGCGACTCCAGTGCTGTAGGAGGTGATTTCACCACCACAGTTAAAAAAAAAAGCATATATGCCGAAGCATTGGGGCAGCAGGAGCAGAGGAGCGATTTTGCTCCTAATGCCACGTACATACGGTCGAAATTCTGACAGAGGCTTGCCCGTGGAAAAGTCCGACCATGTGTACGCGGCATAACTTTTTTGCGGGAGGATGCCCCCATGCTTCGGCATATATAAATGGTGCATGTATGCCCATCATTAGAAGTGGGTGGATGAAGGGCGGTATTCTAATGGTGGGCATACCCACCGATCAATCTCTTTTTTCGTTCAGCCAACAGGCTGCATGAAAAAAAAAGATTACAATACATGTCCAACAAGGACCAGCAACGTACTGGTATGTTGCTGGACTTTGAATGGTTATACCAGATTGATGCCTGCGGGTTTAGGTATCATCTTGGTATCATTCTTTTCAGCCAGCGGCCGGCTTTCATGTAAAAGCAATCCTAGTGGCTAATTAGTCTCTGGACTGCTTTTCCAAGCAGTGGCAGGGAATGTCCCCCCGGATATAAAAAGCGCCATTGGGAAATTGGGAAAGCATTTTATCACACCGATCTTGGTGTGGTCAGATGCTTTGAGGGCAGAGGAAAGATCTAGGGTCTAGACCCCAGTTTTTTCAAAAAAAGAGTACCTGTCACTACCTATTGCTATCATAGGGGATATTTACATTCCCTGAGATAACAATAAAAATGATTAAAAAAATAAATATGGAAGGAACAATTTAAAAATAAAATAAAAAAGCAAAATTAATAAAAAAAAAAAAAAAGCACCCCTGTCCTGCCCTGCTCTTGCCCAATGGCGAACGCAAGCGTCGGTCTGGCGTCATATGTAAACAGCAATTGCACCATGCATGTGAGGTATCACCGCGAAGGTCAGATCGAGGGCAGTAATTTTAGCAGTAGACCTCCTCTGTAAATCTAACGGGGTAACCTGTAAAGGCTTTTAAAGGCTTTTAAAAATGTATGTAGTTTGTCGCCAATGCGCGTTTGTGCGAAATTTTAAAGCATGTCGTGTTTGGTATCTATGTACTCGGCCTAAGATCATCTTTTTTATTTCATCAAACATTTGGGCAATATAGTGTGTTTTAGTGCATTAAAATTAAAAAAAGTGTATTTTTTCCCCAAAAAATGTGTTTGAAAAATCGCTGCGCAAATACTGTGTAGAAAAAAAAAATGCAACACCCACCATTTTATTCTGTAGGGCCTTTGCTTTAAAAATATATATAATGTTTGGGGGTTCAACATAATTTTCCTGCAAAAAAAAAAATGTTTTCATGTAAACAAAAAGTGTCAAAAAGGGGTTTGTCTTCAAGTGGTTAGAAGAGTGGATGTAAGCTTCCTAATGTTGTGTATAAAATGCCAGAACAGTTCAAAACCCCCCCCCAAATGACCCCATTTTGGAAAGTATGGGGTAGAAAAGGTAGGAACAAAGTTGTCTACCCTATTGTTTCTGTTGTTATATTGATTTACACTCATATTTTTAGCCCTACCACGTTTATGTACATGGGTGGATTTTTTTGAGAGCAAAATATCTCGCGTGGTACCTTTTGCTATCTGCAATCCTCTGTTGATAGCCGATTTAGGGTAACCCCTACTCTCAAATCTAGCTGTCATAGCTTGTGCTTCAATTTCGAAGTCAGAGTCTCTACTGCAGAGCCTTCTGAGTCTGAGAAATTGTCCGACTGGGATGTTCTGTACTGTGTGTCCTGGGTGGCTCGAATCTGCCCTTAAAAGAGTGTTGCCTGCACTAGGCTTCCTATATAGATTGGAAATGATCATGTTGTTTTCACTGGTGAGCCTTATGTCCAAAAAATCTATAGTTTTTGTATCTAAAGTACCCGTGAAATGTAGATTGAGTGAGTTGTCATTCATGTATGCTAACCATGATTGGAGGTCTTCACAAGGGTTGTTAAAAATGAACAAGAGGTCGTCTATATACCTGCAGAAAAATATGGTATCCTTCCGACGGGGACTACCAGGTCCAAAAATGCGGAGCCTCTCCCACCATCTCATATAGAGATTTGCTAGAGACGGCGAGAATTTGGCGCCCATGGAGGCCCCGCATTTTTGGAGGTAGTACTCCCCATCAAACATAAAAAAATTGTGAGTTAAAAGATATTCCAAACACATAATAATGAATTCCTGCAATGTAGGAGAAAAACGTCCTGATAGCTGTAAAAAGAAAGATACGGCTTGTAATCCCAGAATATGTGGTATAGAAGAATATAGATTAGAGACGTCACAAGAAATCCACTGGTAATTGTCTTGCCATGTTATATCTTTTAAATTAGTAAGTAAGTGATTAGTGTCACGGATGTGACCCGGCAGATCCAAAACCAGTGGTTGTAGCTGTTCGTCCACCCATTGTCCCAAACGTTCATTCAAAGAGTCTATTCCTGCGACAATAGGTCTGCCCGTTAATGGTGAAAGGCCCTTGTGTAGTTTGGGGAGGTGATGAAAAATGGGCATAACAGGAAACATAGGTATTAGAGTCTCTTTGTCCTTGTCCGGGAAAATGCCTATGGCAACCGCTCTGTCTAACAGGGAAGAAAGTTCTTTCTTGAAGGGATCAGTGGGGTCGCTTTTAAGTTTAAAGTAAGTCTTAGAATCTGACAACTGTCTCAAAGCTTCTTGTTTATATGTGCTGGCATCCATAACCACCACAACTCCACCTTTATCTGCATTCTTTATCACTATAGAAGGGTTTTTATGCAGCTTTTCAAGTGAGGTTTTTTCTTCTACAGACAAATTTTCCCTGCTTTTATTTAACGAACATTTGGCCAGAAGTGACAAGTCTCTTTCAACTAATTTCTGATATAGATCCATATCCTTGCCCCTGGAATTAATGGGGTAAAAATCTGATCTAGTCTTGAAGGAAACAGGGCGACAGCCGGTATTGTCACTTGACAAGGTTGCACAATTAACATCTGATTCTATGGCAAGGTCTGTCAAATCTATTAATGCACATACATCGGGAAAAGCACAAGAAAATGGAACGGACTCACCCATTGACGTGTTGTCTGTGGAGGAAGATAATGCATTTTCCTGCTCGATGGTGAAGTAATGTTTCTGTAGCGTGAGGGTCCGGGCAAGTTTATTCACATCCAAAATGGTGTTAAACAAATTAAAATGATTCGAAGGGCAAAAATTCAGGCCTCTGGATAGTAGAGAAATATCTGCATCGGTGAGAGGATATGCTGATAAATTTATGACATTGGATCCGTTGGTTATTTTCGACCCCGTAGCGGGTAGCGATTTCCATTTTGTTCGTCTGTGTTTCTTTCCTCCTCTCCTCGTTTTGTTCTCTTTTTCTTTCCCTTCCTTGTGCAACCTTGGCCGCCCTGGTTTAAAGGTGCCGTATTTTCTTTGCGTGTAGACCTATTTCTGGAGCTGTTGTCCGGAGAAGACTCAGATGTGGAGGCTGCAAGTGTGTCATTGCAGATCTCTCCTTCTGTGTCTGAAAAACTGACTCTATATCTTTATGCACTCTACACATATATGTAAGATCTTATGTGCCAATTCTCATTAATGGTTTTGGCATCTAACAGGTGCTTCACAAACACGGAGTGTAATAGACCTAAATTAGTGCCTAATATTCTATCACTGTGTTCAACAGCTCTCATTGGTTGAGAGGTTTTTCAGATCACTTTATATACACAGTTTTGGTCACTTACACTTTAGCTATGAGTAAGCATCACACCCTGATGTGAAACGCGTTAGCTGTCACCCTGCATGTCCCTTCACTTTCGATTGTTTTTGGATGGATTGTTTATTTATTTATTTTTTGGATTTTTTTGGCATTTTAATTTTCTTCATTAAATAATACGTTTAACCAGAGTGCGGCAGTCCAGATCACTTCTTCTCCTCAAGCATCAGAGCATAGCCAGCACCTGGAAGTGGAGCAGGGCGGGAGCTAATTGAAGGAACCTGGAACCTTCGAGCGGTACACTTTTCCTTCATCACTATTTTCTGGACATTGCATTTACCAGTACCAGCTCAGCGTTACCACGTTCCGCACTGGGATCTTTTTATTGTGAATTTTTCGCACTATGGATTACCCTGCTTCCACTACGTCTATTGAACCCACATCCATCACAGCAATCTCAGAAGCGGACGCAGGTTTTAGCCGAACCCTCACAGCTCCAGCTGACAACCCCCTTCGCTCTAGCCAACAGCATTTTTCTCAAAGCTCGGACACAAATGGTCTTACTCTAAGACGTACTTTCCGTAAGCTTGAAAGCCTTATGGCAAAAGAAATTAGAGCTTTTGGGGATGTCAACACTTTAACAGAATACATGTCGATTGAACAGATTCCACGGGGATTACGCATCAAAAAGTTCCCTACTTTTGACTTTCCAAATGAGGATAGCAAACTAGAGTGGACCAACACTCTCTCTGCATGTTCCTTTAAACTTATGAAAATTATCATTGATTTCAAACAAAAGGAACTGGACAGAGTCCAAAGCGAAATGGCAGTGGTTCAAGGAGATCTCAAAGAACAACAAGCATTACCTGGCTACAATGAATTGGATTTACAATTAAATAAAAGACTGGATAAATCAGAGAAGAGCGTGATATTGACAAAGAAAGAAAAAAGGAACAGAGATCAATTGGACTATGATTCCAATAAAGTCTATATGTGGAAAAAACCTACCTTTCACACCAATCGCACGCGTAGGACTCCAAGCAAAAAACAAGACAGTTTTTCAGACACAGAAGGAGAGATCTGCAATGACACACTTGCAGCCTCCACATCTGATTCTTCTCCGGACAACAGCTCCAGAAATAGGTCTACACGCAAAGAAAATACGGCACCTTTAAACCAGGGCGGCCAAGGTTGCACAAGGAAGGGAAAGAAAAAGAGAACAAAACGAGGAGAGGAGGAAAGAAACACAGACGAACAAAATGGAAATCGCTACCCGCTACGGGGTCGAAAATAACCAACGGATCCAATGTCATAAATTTATCAGCATATCCTCTCACCGATGCAGATATTTCTCTACTATCCAGAGGCCTGAATTTTAGCCCTTCGAATCATTTTAATTTGTTTAACACCATTTTGGATGTGAATAAACTTGCCCGGACCCTCACGCTACAGAAACATTACTTCACCATCGAGCAGGAAAATGCATCATCTTCCTCCACAGACAACACGTCAATGGGTGAGTCCATTCCATTTTCTTGTGCTTTTCCCGATGTATGTGCATTAATAGATTTGACAGACCTTGCCATAGAATCAGATGTTAATTGTGCAACCTTGTCAAGTGACAATACCGGCTGTCGCCCTGTTTCCTTCAAGACTAGATCAGATTTTTACCCCATTAATTCCAGGGGCAAGGATATGGATCTATATCAGAAATTAGTTGAAAGAGACTTGTCACTTCTGGCCAAATGTTCGTTAAATAAAAGCAGGGAAAATTTGTCTGTAGAAGAAAAAACCTCACTTGAAAAGCTGCATAAAAACCCTTCTATAGTGATAAAGAATGCAGATAAAGGTGGAGTTGTGGTGGTTATGGATGCCAGCACATATAAACAAGAAGCTTTGAGACAGTTGTCAGATTCTAAGACTTACTTTAAACTTAAAAGCGACCCCACTGATCCCTTCAAGAAAGAACTTTCTTCCCTGTTAGACAGAGCGGTTGCCATAGGCATTTTCACGGACAAGGACAAAGAGACTCTAATACCTATGTTTCCTGTTATGCCCATTTTTCATCACCTCCCCAAACTACACAAGGGCCTTTCACCGTTAACGGGCAGACCTATTGTCGCAGGAATAGACTCTTTGAATGAACGTTTGGGACAATGGGTGGACGAACAGCTACAACCACTGGTTTTGGATCTGCCGGGTCACATCCGTGACACTAATCACTTACTTACTAATTTAAAAGATATAACATGGCACGACAATTACCAGTGGATTTCTTGTGACGTCTCTAATCTATATTCTTCTATACCACATATTCTGGGATTACAAGCCGTATCTTTCTTTTTACAGCTATCAGGACGTTTTTCTCCTACATTGCAGGAATTCATTATTATGTGTTTGGAATATCTTTTAACTCACAATTTTTTTATGTTTGATGGGGAGTACTACCTCCAAAAATGCGGGGCCTCCATGGGCGCCAAATTCTCGCCGTCTCTAGCAAATCTCTATATGGGATGGTGGGAGAGGCTCCGCATTTTTGGACCTGGTAGTCCCCGTCGGAAGGATACCATATTTTTCTGCAGGTATATAGACGACCTCTTGTTCATTGTTAACAACCCTTGTGAAGACCTCCAATCATGGTTAGCATACATGAATGACAACTCACTCAATCTACATTTCACGGGTACTTTAGATACAAAAACTATAGATTTTTTGGACATAAGGCTCACCAGTGAAAACAACATGATCATTTCCAATCTATATAGGAAGCCTAGTGCAGGCAACACTCTTTTAAGGGCAGATTCGAGCCACCCAGGACACACAGTACAGAACATCCCAGTCGGACAATTTCTCAGACTCAGAAGGCTCTGCAGTAGAGACTCTGACTTCGAAATTGAAGCACAAGCTATGACAGCTAGATTTGAGAGTAGGGGTTACCCTAAATCGGCTATCAACAAAGGATTGCAGGTAGCAAAAGGTACCACGCGAGATATTTTGCTCTCAAAAAAATCCACCCATGTACATAAACGTGGTAGGGCTAAAAATATGAGTGTAAATCAATATAACAACAGAAACAATAGGGTAGACAACTTTGTTCCTACCTTTTCTACCCCATACAGTATGGAATATCATAAAGTAAAACATATAGTTACAAAATACCTCCCGATTCTGTCACACGATCCAATATATGGTGAAATTCTTAAAAAAGGGATCCGTACAGTATCCAGGAGGGCACCTTCTTTAGGCAGTCTTTTGTCACCCAGCCTTTTTTCCACCAAAAACACCTCCGCGAATTGGCTTTCGTTCAAAGGCACTTTTAAATGTGGCGGTCATAATTGTGTTTACTGCCCATTTATACAGAGGGGTGACACTGTCACCTCTAAGTCTACAGGAAAAATCCACAAGCTGCATTCTTTCATTAATTGCAACACACGATATGTTGTCTATGTTATCACATGCAACTTGTGTTCAATCCAATATGTAGGCAGGACAACCAGGAGATTAAAAGATCGTCTATACGATCATCTCTATGATATCGACAAAAACCACACAACAAATGTAGCGCGACACTGGAATGTAGCTCACAACAAGGACACTTCCAGTTTAGTTATACAAGGCCTAGAGAAAATTGCAAGACCTTTGAGAGGAGGCGACAAGTTTAACCTCCTGTGCAGACAAGAAGTGCGGTGGATTTTTATTTTAAATACCAGACGACCTTCAGGATTGAATTTTGAGTGGGACATTTCCCTTTTTTATTAACTTATTAATCTATCATGTTTTGGTCCCTTTTTTTTTTTTTTTTTCCCACCGCACTCGCTGTCTGCTGCAGTCACCTTTTTCATCTAAGGTGTTTATTCTTGCATACAAGGCTCATTGCGCATTCTATAGTTTACAGCATTTAAATGCCACACCATTTTCATACACTTATGACATTATGCATATGACAGTCATATAGATTGTGGTCATGGCATTTTTATCCTGTTACTTTGTTGTCTTGGAGCTCACTGCAACACCCGATTGGAGTGATGAGGCCCATGTGTGGATTTCTTTCCGCACCTGGACTCCACCCTTGAATCCATGCCCTGCTCAAAAAACTCTCATTCAATCAAGTATAAAATTGAACCATATTAAAATTGAGAATTAAAATATTGGTACCAATTAATTGATTTACTAACACAGGACATTACCCTCGCTTAAGTTTCTCCTTCTGTTGTTTTCCATTTTTTGCCTAATCCTCATATACAGTGGAATCCTCCCTTCTCTTTTTTCTTGTTTTTCCAACATGGCTTTGGTTATAGCTGATCCCAGCTATTTAACACACACAATATTGTATATATATTTTTGACACATTTTGCCACCGGATAGGCATGTTATAAACTAAAAAAGTTCATATATACAATATTTGTGTGCGTGTTCAAATCCAAAATAATAAATAATAATAAAAAATAAAAAAGACACAATAAAACATAAAAATAAAAACAAAATTAAATGAGAATTAAATAATTTAATCAAACTTGAATTTCATTAAATAGAACAAGTAAACGATAACTTGCACATATATATAAAAAATATATGCGTGTGTTTCGATTCAATCATCTACATGTATGTACATTGCTAGTAGGGTTCGCCTCCATATTCATCCATTACATCTGCATGCCTTTTTGGAGGTTAGTATAATTTATGTCTTATAGTATCAATACTAGATACATATATTGATCAACACATACACTTTAATAATCTTTTCCCTCCTCAAATAGACATGCAGAATGGTTACACAGGATGAATAAGTTTTATCTATAATTAAATAACAATTACACACATATTTTTAACATACCGGTACATCTCAACAACATTAACTCATTGTGGTTTTATGTTTAGTATTTAGTTGTATTAATTTTAGTTTTTGGAACATCCAGGTTTTTGTACACAAAAAGAATCATTATTATTATTATTGTTTTCATCTTTTTCATTTTTTATGATTTTAGATATTTATATTCATATTCATATCTATTTTATTTATCATGCATTCAATGCCAATATTAAGATTCATGTACAGCTCACCTCTTTTTGGTTCCGACCAGTTTCTACTATTTTCAACTTACACTATTCATGCATTTTGGGGGCTTTGTTGTGTTTTGTTTTGTTTTGTTTTGCTCTTTATTCTATTACAGCATCCTTATTTTGGATGCACCATACACGTGTCATATACAGTTGTTCACGTTATAGATAAAACAAATGTTTTCAAAGCACTTGTCCTGCGATAAGCAGTCACATATATATTTAATATCTTTTTTGATTTGGAATTTTTACTCCTTTTCACTTAGTTTGCATACATCTTTATGCACTCTACACATATATGTAAGATCTTATGTGCCAATTCTCATTAATGGTTTTGGCATCTAACAGGTGCATCACAAACACGGAGTGTAATAGACCTAAATTAGTGCCTAATATTCTATCACTGTGTTCAACAGCTCTCATTGGTTGAGAGGTTTTTCAGATCACTTTATATACACAGTTTTGGTCACTTACACTTTAGCTATGAGTAAGCATCACACCCTGATGTGAAACGCGTTAGCTGTCACCCTGCATGTCCCTTCACTTTCGATTGTTTTTGGATGGATTGTTTATTTATTTCTTTTTTGGATTTTTTTGGCATTTTAATTTTCTTCATTAAATAATACGTTTAACCAGAGTGCGGCAGTCCAGATCACTTCTTCTCCTCAAGATACCACATGTGTGAGACTTTTTGGGAGCCTAGCCGCGTACGGGACCCCAAAAACCAATCACCGCCTTTAGGCTTTCTAAGGGTGTAAATTTTTGATTTCACTTCTCACTGCCTATCACAGTTTCGGAGGCCATGGAATTCCCAGATGGCACAAAACCCCCCCAAATGACCCCATTTTGGAAAGTAGACACCCCAAGCTATTTGCTGAGAGGTATTGTGAGTATTTTGCAGATCTCGCTTTTTGTCACAAAGTTTTGAAAATTGAAAAAAAAAAGAAAACATTTTTTTTCTTTCTTCATTTTCAAAAACAAATGAAAGCTGTAAAATACTCACCATGCCTCTCAGCAAACAGCTTGGGGTGTCTACTTTCCAAAATGGGGTCATTTGGGGGGGTTTTGTGCTATTTTGGCATTTTATGGCCTTCGAAACTGTGATAGGTAGTGAGGAGTCAAATCAAAAATTTGTGCCTAGAAATCCTGAAGGCGGTGATTGGTTTTCGGGGTCCCGTACGCGGCTAGGCTCCTAAAAAGTCCCACACATGTGGTATCCCCGTACTCAGGAGAAGTAGCAAAATGTATTTTGGGGTGTAATTTAACATATAACCATGGCATGTGTGAGCAATATATCATTTAGTGACAACTTTTTGTATTTTTTTTTTTTTGTCATTATTCAATCACTTGGGACAAAAAAAAAATATTCAATGGGCTCAACAGGCCTCTCAGCAATTTCCTTGGGGTGTCTACTTTCTAAAATGGGGTCATTTGGGGGGGTTTGTGCTATTTTGGCATTTTATGGCCTTCAAAACTGTGATAGGTAGTGAGGAGTGAAATCAAAAATTTGCGCCCTTAGAAATCCTGAAGGCGGTGCTTGGTTTCCGGGGTCCCGTACGTGGCTAGGCTCCTAAAAAGTCCCACACATGTGGTATCCCCGTACTCAGGAGAAGCAGCAGAATGTATTTTGGGGTGCAATTCCACATATAACCATGGCATGTGTGAGCAATATATCATTTAGTGACAACTTTATGTATTTTTTTTTTGTCATTATTCAATCACTTGGGACAAAAAAAAAATATTCAATGGGCTCAACAGGCCTCTCAGCAATTTCCTTGGGGTGTCTACTTTCCAAAATGGGGTCATTTGGGGGGGTTTTGTACTGTCCTGCCATTTTAGCACCTCAAGAAATGAGATAGGCAGTCATAAATTTAAAGCTGTGTAAATTCCAGAAAATGTACCCTAGTTTGTAAACGCTATAACTTTTGCGCAAACCAATAAATATACACTTATTGACATTTTTTACTAAAGACATGTGGCTGAATACATTTTGGCCTAAATGTATGACTAAAATTGAGTTTATTCGATTTTTCTTATAACAAAAAGTAGAAAATATCATTTTTTTTTCAAAATTTTCGGTCTTTTTCCGTTTATATCGCAAAAAATAAAAATCGCAGAGGCAATCAAATACCATTAAAAGAAAGCTCTATTTGTGGGAAGAAAAGGACGCAAATTTCGTTTGGGTACAACATTGCATGTCCGCACAATTTACAGTTAAAGCAGCGCAGTACAAAATTCTGAATTCACCTCTGGTCCTTTAGCTGCCAAATGGTCCGGGGCTTAAGTGGTTAATGATAGATAAAGTGAAAAAAAAAGTCAAATATTCCTTTAAATATCGTACCTGGGGGGTGTCTAAAGTATGCCTGTGAAGTGGCACGTGTTTCCCGTGTTTAGAACTGTCCCTGCACAAAATGACATTTCTAAAGGAAAAAAAGCCATTTAAAACTGCTTGCGGCTTTAATGTAATGTCTGGTCCCGGTAATGTGGATGAAAATCTTTAGGAAAAATGGCATAGCTACCCCATCACCCCCCCCCCTACCCCAGCCCATTACCAGCCCCTTTGGGTCTTGTATGGATATTAAGGGGAACCCCGCACACAAAATAAAAAAGGCCCTATATACTCTGAACAGCCGTATACAGGCGGTGCATACAAGACAGGGACTGTAGGTTTGTTCTTATGTAGAATCTGTTTGTAATTTTGAACAGCTACATTGTTTAAGTGTAGCTCCAGCCAAAAAATCTATTTTTAAGCTTTTTGGAAAACATAGGGAAGGGTTATCACCCCTGTAACATTTGTTTTGCTGTCTGTGCCACTGTTCAGAACATTTCACCTCACTTTCCATCCCAATGACAAATGTTTTTGAAAAGTGGGGTTTTTATTGAAACAAGGATTGGTGATAAAGCATCAGTAGAGAGGGGAAACCTTTTTCCCATATTAACTCATAGGCCTCGTACACACGACCGATTTTCTCGTCCAAAACAGTCAAGAAAAGTGCCGCGAGAGTTTTTTTGTCTAGAAAAACGTTTGTGTGTATGGTTTTACGACGAGAAACTTGACGAGAATCTCGACGAGAAAATAGAGAACCTGCTCTCTATTTTCTTGTCAGGATTCCAGATTTCCTCGTCGTGTTTCTCGTCGGCCTGTTTTGTGACGAGAAAATGGTTCGTGTGTATGCTTTTACGACTCTTCCAAAAGCGCGCATGCTCACAAGCAACTATGAGACGGGAGCGCATCTTCTGGTAAAACAAGCCTTCATAATGGAGAGAGCACATTCGTCACGCTCATAAATATTTCATAGTTTAAATGTTCTGCATTGAATTCTTCGTTAGAATGTTACATTAATCAAAACGAGAGACCTTCTTTTGCTGCTGATATTCACACAGAGTTCTGCCTTATTTTTAACCTTTTTCATGCTGCTCTTTATAAGATTTATGTGTATTATATCGTGCAAGTTTTTAGGAATAATTTAAATGGTTAGATTTTTCAAAATGATGTTAATTATAATTTCTCAATGTTTTGATAGCGATCTCCGATTTCATTTTCTAATATATATTTTTAAAATTTCACACCATGTTTTTGAGCTAATCAGATTTAGTTATTCTTTTGGGGGGGTGATATCTGTGCCTTTTATTGTCAGTCAAATGTATCTGCTTACTCCAAAGCTTGTTTTTTTTTATTTAAAAATACACATAGTCAAGTATGAACTTAAACAAAAAACACATTTATTCATGTTTATAAATTAAATAAAGAGAAGGCAGCGCTGGAGAAGCTGCTGCCATTTGTGCATCCCAGGGACCCCAGAGCACACAGCAACCCTGTGTGGACACTAAAATTGGGAGCTTGAGAAGGCCCACATTTCAGAACACAATCTGATGCTGGCCTCCCAGAGGTCAGGAACAGCAGCAGGTGAGATATATGTCCCAAGTGTGTGGTACTACAACAGGCTGCCTTCTGTCCGACCACAATGAAGCAAGGCCATCACTTCCTCTTCTTCCTGGCAACCTTCCCTGCAGCCTTTCCTGAAGCCTTTCCTGAAGCCTTTCCTGCAGCCTTTCCTGCAGCCTTCCTTCTTCGTTTGGCTGGAGGCTGGCCCACTGGAGGGGTACTCCTGTCAGGAGGAGGAGGTGGAGGTGTAGCAGAAGGGGGTGGGGCAGAAGAAGAAGGTGGAGGTGTAGCAGAAGGGGGTGGGGCAGAAGGTGGAGGTGTAGCAGAAGGGGGTGGGGCAGAAGGTGGAGGTGTAGCAGAAGAGGGTGGGGCAGAAGGTGGAGGTGTAGCAGAAGGGGGTGGGGCAGAAGGTGGAGGTGTAGCAGAAGGGGGTGGGGCAGAAGGTGGAGGTGTAGCAGAAGAGGGTGGGGCAGAAGGTGGAGGTGTAGCAGAAGGGGGTGGGGCAGAAGGTGGAGGTGTAGCAGAAGGGGGTGGGGCAGAAGAGGAAGGTGGAGGTGGAGGTTGAGGTTGGGTCAGTTGGGCCACCTCACATATGGCGGTATTGGGGGTAATTTGCTCCATCACCCCCTTGTTGAGCAAGGTGATGAGCAGGGGCTCGCATAGGAGGCGTTGCTCCATGCTCATCACCTTGAACTTAGCCTCCACTAGGCCGGCAATGGCCTCTTCAGGGGATGTGGGCTCCTTGAGGGTGGCATGGGCCTCTTTAATAAGGGCCATTGCTGCCTCACTGGTGGTCCTGTCCCTCCTGCCTCTTTTGTGAAGCCTGATGGGAGGCACCTGGGATCTGGTGCTTCTCCTTTGCCCTGCCACCTCCTGTCTGCCACTGGGCCCTGCCACCTCCTGGCTGCCACTGGGCCCTGCCACCTCCTGGCTGCCACTGGGCCCTGCCACCTCCTGGCTGCCACTGGGCCCTTCCTCCTCCTGCCTGACAGTTTCCAGACCCTCCTCCTGGCTGATTTCATCCTGTGTATGAAAAAGGAACATAGTTTAATATGTTGGTTTAATCTTTGCATCAAACTTTGTAATCCTGATGGAAGCAATTAGAATGTAAATGCATAAATCCTTGCTTTAAATTTACCACTACATCAGCTTGACTATTTACCACACAATTAAGTGCAGAATAATGTCTACAGATCATGATTTCACTTGTGGAATACAAAATAATGTATGTTTCTCATCCTGACATATTTGGGAAACATTAATTTTATCCCACTACATTTTCAGTTAATACTATACCTGGCTCCAGATGGACAAATCAGGATCATCCAGGATGGCTGCCTCCTCTTGCTCCAGAGAAGGCTCAGGTTGGCTGCAGGGAAGTCTGGGGGGAAGAGTGGAGAGTGATGGCCTTAGCTCAATGTGGTCATCCAGGAAGGACATCCTGCTGTAGTACCACAAAATCGGGACATAAACATCATCTGCTGCTGCTCCTGACCTCTGAGAAGCCAGCACCTTAGAGCGTTCAGTCCTGTAGGTACCTCTCAAGCTCCCAATTTTAGTGTCCACTTGTTTTGCTGTGGCTGTGGGCACCTTGGTATGCACAAATGGGAGCAGCTTCTCCAGCGCTGCTTTTCTCACCCCTTTTTTTTATGGATGGGGTTTTTGGTCTCCCACAGAGCCGGCAGCTCCCTTACCCGGTCAATAAATTCCGCCAGGAACTCTTTGTCGCTAATAAAGACATTCATATTGTATCTGCAAGTAAAATAAATTATATTTAAATAATGTGAGGCAAACAGTCTAACCTCCTTCACATCCTAGTCACCATATATATCCTCCACCAATCTCAAGACAGTATAGGCCAACAATTTTTACAAGTCTCACAAAATCACATACCTTCGTTCGCACGTCCGTCACTTGAACTCCTCTCTCCGCACACCGAACGTACTATAGTCACATGTGTGTTTGCTATATACACACCACGCATGCGTCCAAATTCGAACACGTCGCTCCGCACACATCGCCCGCCCATGACGTTCTAACTAACATCTTTTCCCCGCCCCTTCTCTTTCGGCGCGCAGACAGATATGGCGGAGTTACAGCAGGTGTCTGATAATTCCGCAACTAGCGAGGAGACAAGCCCGGAGACCGAGGACACGTCACGATCAAGGAGGAGATTCAAGGCATCGAATATGTCTTTTGCCGAGATGGCGGAGATGGTGGACATCTTGCTCAAGGCTGATTATGATGCCAAGCATGGGCCGTATAGCAAACCAAATAGAAGGAAGGCCAAAATCCTCACTAAAGTTGTGAAGAGTCTGAGGGCGAAGTTCGGGGTGAAACGCTCAAATGAGCAGCTCAGAAAGAGGTGGTCAGACCTCAAACTGAGGGAGCCAGACCAGTTGAGGATCATAAAGAGGATGCTCGCTAAAAGTAATTAAAATGACGACCTTTCTGCTATTAATCTTTTTAGAAACTGACTTTTTTTTTTTTATCATATTGGACTCCCTTCCAAAATGTAATATTTTGAACTAGGTTGGGCACAGTAATCGTTCGTTACGTTACCGACACTTCGTTCGGCCACTATCCGCGGTTTTGGCTTATTTAAGAGCCACAAAAGTAATTAGACATCTGCCATTTTTGATCAAGTATTGTGGATAATTTTTAAGTCTAGATGATGTGTTTGTAAGGAGAATGAAATGCAAACTTTAATCAGTGTAAAGGAGAGGACACTCAGCAGCTGCTTCCACATCTGTACTTTGGAGCACTATAGTGTGGGCCACCAGACCCGCCTTTTTTGGGTGTCCCACACAGGTGCATCAGAGTTTATTTGTGGTGCCTCCATGTCCAAAAAATTACATCCAAATGTGAATACTAAACATATTTGGGGTCATAAATAATGCATTTTTCTTTAAATTCCGCACAAACACACACTTGTACCCCACTTCCAAAAAATTTAGCCTGTTTTAAGTTTAACAATGAGATTTTTACAGTGTGATAAATAGACCTTTGGTTTTATTCTCATAGGGGAGAGAAGACTGGGAGGAGGACACTCCAGGGAGCACATGCACCCCACAACTTCCAAGCAACCCCAAACTCCCAAAGATCCACAACCGAAAGATGTGCAGGAAGTTGAGGTGGAGGAAGGAGAAGTGCAGGAAGGAGAGGTGGATGACGTTGTGGATCTGGTCACCACAACAGGTCAGTATCTGACACCACAGCTTAAGGTAAGCGAGGTAGGCCTGCAGAGTTTTATTAATTTTTTTTTATGGTTTTTAGGGGATGGAAATGTTGTGAAGGATAGCACACGGTTCTCTGCTGACAGTGCCCTCCGCCTCATCCAGCAAGTGATGGAATGTAGCACGGAACTGGACCTAATTAAACAAAGAATCCATGTGATGGAACAAACATTTAAAGACATTCTCGATGTTTTGGGGAGAATTCAATAAGCCATCCAAACACATTTGTTTTTACATGTTTGTTTTTATATTTTTTCTAATTTTTTGAGTAACAAAGCAGCCAAAAATTGAATATGCACACAGTGTGTGAACATGTGCTATCTGCCATCAGGGGATATCCATGTACGTCTTTTGTGGGTGCAACCCCTTCCTCGTATCAAAAGTCGGTGAACTGAGGAAGGGGATGCACCCCCAAAACACGTCCATTGATCACCCCTGATGGCAGATAGCACATGTTGACAATAGGGATCAGGATTGTAAACTTCCTATTTGCAAAAAAGTAAAAATGTGTGCATATTGAATTTTTGGCTGGGCAAGGGGTGGCAGGACCCCATTTTAGGACGGGCACATAGAGACATAGTTTGTGTAACTGAATGTCTCAGATTGCTCAGAGGTATCCAATGTTGTCATTTTAGAAATGCAAGTGGTATTTTTGTATTTTCATAAGCCAAAATTTGCCGGGTTGTGGCCAGGCCAACCCCAAAGTAAAACAAAAAAAAATGTGCAGAGAGTAAAATATTTGACCACAAACAACGTGTAGCTTCTTTTTATAATACTCTCTAAGCTTATTTGGTTCTTTTGTAAGGTAACATAGTGAAATTGGTTGTTATTTACTAAAGAGAAATACACATGCCACTACAAATGCACAAAGACAAACTAGGAGACAGGAAAGAACAAATAATTAAAGGTTTAAACAAGATTTTTATTGGGATACTTAGACATAGGCTGGCATAGGAATTGCCCCCCTACCCGTGAAATACTCCATGTATTTGTCCCGAACCACACGGGCATTTTGGGGGGGCAAGCCAAGACGGGCAGATTCCAGGCCCGGAAGGGGATTTGCAGGGGAAAGTCCAGCCTCTGGCAAAACTGAGGCCATATAGGAATTAGATTTTTGGCTCAGAAAGTTGTGTAGCACACAGCAGCATAACACTACATAGTTTATTTTGTAGTCCGCCAAGTGGATGGAAGTCATAAAAAGGCGGAACCGGCTGGCCATTATGCCGAAGGCATTTTCAACGACTCTTCGGGCCCTGGCCAGCCGGTAATTGAACACACACTTCTCTGGGGTCAGGGTCCTCTGTGGAAATGGCCTCATAAGATGCCGTCCGAGTCCGAAGGCTTCATCAGCCAAGAAAACAAAGGGGAGTCCTTCAATATTCCCTGCATCCGGTGGCAATGCAAGGTCGTCACTCTGGAGACGGAGGGCAAACTCCGTCTGGATGAAGGATACCCCATCGGACATCCGGCCATTCTTCCCTACATCAACATAGAGGAATTCATACCGTGCTGACACCACCGCCATCAGCACAATGCTATGAAACCCCTTGTAATTGTAGTAGTAGGATACAGAACGGGGTGGCGGCACGATGCGGACGTGCTTCCCGTCTATGGCACCACCGCAGTTGGGGAAGTCCCACCGCGTGGCAAACTCCGATGCCACAGTCTGCCATTCCTGTGGCGTGGAAGGAAGCTGTGGAGTGAAACAAGATGAAATAATATTAGAAAAACAAAGGCATACATTACAAGGAAATTCTATCCCAAAAAATTAGAGACCAACATCAATCTAATTATACGTTTATTAAGGTGTGTAAAAAAAGTATAATGGAAGGCTCATTTATCATATTCATCACCCCCTCTGATGGGCCATTACTAAATTATTTTGGGGGGGGGGGAGATGTGTTTGGCCACAGGATAGCATTGCAGTGGCGGTGCGTCCAGAGTGGGCGCTGGAGCACTGTCCCCTCTCTCCTGTGCCCATCACTCAGAACAATACATAGGTTCATGCGTTGCATGAACCTATGTATTGTCTATGCCGCACACTATTCAGGTGGATGGCCTCTTGTAAAGCGACCGACATATGAATAATTGCGGCATTTAGGGGGTTAAAATTGCAGAGCAGAAACAGGTATTAAAAAAGTCTTGCAAATTACAACCTGAGGGATGTAATTGGCTTCCTCAAAGAAAAATCGGGGACGCAAGGAGGGGGGCATTCCTTGTGTAAACACTGACAGGCTGCTCTGCCAATCATGTTCACCAAGTCTGTTTAATAATAACATGATTGGCTGATGCAACATGAAGGGAAGGAGAAGACATCAAGGACAGAAGAAGGATGGCGCTGACCACAAGAAGGTAAATGCAGGGCTGGGGGGAAACTGGCTGCATTAGAGGGGACTAAATGGCTGCATTGGAGGGGACAACTGGGGGCGTTTATTAGGCAACAGAGCAAAAAAGGAGGAAGTTTATTTCCGAAATTGGGGTTGGAACCCCCCAACATTTGGAGCAACAGGCGCCCCTGCTGGAAAAGTTAGTGAGGGGAAATATTTAGGGAGGATAAAAAAGGGGCAATCTAAAGCTTCCAACATGCATGGGGACAAAGGGGACATTCTCAGCATATTACAATCATGGTAATTAGGGAAGGATGAAAGAAATACAATACATTAGCATACATGTAATACATAAAATGTGATGTTAAGGGAGAAAACTTACCCTAATATAGTCCTCCTGCAGGACTTGTATAATAGCAGAACAGGTGTCTGGGATTAGGAGGCCCAGAGCCTGGGGGGAGATGCCTGTGGTGAACTTCAAGTCCTGAAGACTTCTCCCTGTCGCCAGGTAACGCAACGTGGCGATGAGCCTCTGCTCAGCACTGATGGCTTCCCGCATAACGGTGTCCTTCCTGGTAATATAGGGGAACACCAAAGCCAACAGTTCCTGAAAAACGGGGTCAGACATCCTCAGAAAATTCCTGTAGTCCTCAGGATTATTCTCGACGATCTCCCGCAGCAGAGGCATGTGGCAGAATTGGTCCCGCTGGAGCAACCAATTCTTGGTCCATGAACTCCTCCTCACACCATTCATGGACTGGTCTTGGTCCAAAACAAGCAGACCAACACCAAGCGCACGCACAGCACGAACTCGACGACGAGAACGTCCAGGCGACATGGCTAGGAAACGGTCGTCTAATCAGAACGTACAGAACAGAACGCACTTTAGAACAGCAAGGCCTATGAATAACGAACTGAAATTCAGAAACGAACAGGCAAGAACGCACTGTAAAACAGATACGACCTGCCTAGACGCCCTGAAAGTCAAGATACAAACCCACAAGCACAAACTGAACGGCAGAAAACGATCTGAAAAGTACGAAGACTGAAAAGCGCGAATCGTCTCTTCCCAAACTTTTACTTCACACGCGGTAACACGAGATCAGCAAAAGCAGCCCAAGGGGTGGCGCCAAGAAAAAAGATCTTTCCCTTTATAGTGCCGTCGTACGTGCTGGACGTGAGCGCAGAGAACCACGAGGAAATTGGAAAATGACAGTGTGTACGCATAGAAAGCTTGACGAGAAAATCGACAAGCTTAACAAGAATCTCGTCGAAAAAAACGACGTGTTTTTTACGACGAGAAAATCTGTCGTGTGTACGAGGCCATACAGGAGAGAATTTCCCTTCCTAGGGGTAGATTTCCTCTCACTTCCTGTTGTCTCCTTTCGTTTGCAAGTAGGAGTCGTTTGTAAGTTGGATGTTTGAAAGTAGGGGCCTGCCGTATATACTCTGCTGAAATTTGCCCCTTACATGTTGGTGTTGCCACAACACTGTAAGCCTTCACAGTTACTCTTGGTGGGCGCATGAATGGGCCCTGCTGTGAATTATTAGATCAAGAATTGTAATTGCATGCCCCTGTTGAACAGGGGCTGAAAAATTGGGCCTTTGGTGGTGGTGTTGACACAACACTGTAAGCCCTCACAGTTACTCTTGGTGGGCGCATGAATGGGCCCTGCTGTGAATTATTAGATCAAGAATTGTAATTGCATGCCCCTGTTGAACAGGGGCTGAAAAATTGGGCCTTTGGTGGTGGTGGTGGTGTTGACACAACACTGTAAGCCCTCACAGTTACTCTTGGTGAGAACATGAATGGGCCCTGCTGTGAATTATTAGATCAAGAATTGTAATTGCATGCCCCTGTTGAACAGGGGCAGAAAAATTGGGCCTTAGGCACTGGTGCCACAACACTGCAACCCCTCACAGATACTGTACTTGGAGCACAGCAATGAGCCCTGTTGCAAAGTATTGCATCAAAAATTGTAATTACACGCCCCTGTTAAACAGGGGCTGAAAAATTGGGCCTTAGGCACTGGTGCTGGTGCCACGACACTGCAACCTCTCCCAGATACTCTAGTTGGAGTGCAGGAATGAGCCCTGCTGCAAAGCATTGCATAAAAAATTGTAATTACATGCCCCTGTTAAACAGGGGCTGAAAAATTTGGCCTTAGGCACTGGTGCTGGTGCCACGACACTGCAACCTCTCCCAGATACTCTAGTTGGAGTGCAGGAATGAGCCCTGCTGCAAAGCATTGCATAAAAAAATTGTAATTACATGCCCCTGTTATACAGGGGCAGAAAAATTGGGCCTTAGGCACTGGTGGCGGCACCCAGAAAAAAAAATGTTCTTCCAAGCTATCATCATCAATCGGATCATTGAGGAGGAGGAGAATAGTCAGTCAACATAACAGGACAGTCACTCAGCATCAGCATCAGTCTTGAAGGGATGTGACATTTGAAAATAAATGAGTCTGTTATATCAGATTCAGGTGTTTGGTAGCTGGTGGTGATCCAAGACTGGTTCATCTTTATGAAAGTCAGTCGATCAACCGAGTCAGTGGACAGGCGCACCCTGTGATCCGTGACAAATCCTTTCAGCAGCACTGAATGTGCGTTCTGAAAGAACGCTGGATGCAGGACAGGCCAGTAGCTCAATTGCATACTGTGCAAGCTCTGGCCAGTGATCCATCCTCAAGACCCAGTAAGCCAGAGGATTTTCGGTGGGGAAGGTGTCCAAGTCTGACCTTGCCCCTAGGTATTCCTGCACCATGTATATCAGACGCTGGCGATGGTTGCTGGAACCGATCATACCTTGGGGCTGCGGACTAAAGAATTGTCTGAACGCATCGGTCAGACGGCCACCTTCCATACCGCTCCTTCTTTGACTGACCGAAGCCTCAGCAACTCGTTGTCCAGGACCAGGAGTTTGTAACCTCCCAGTCTCTGGGAACGCGTTGCACAGACCTTTCTGCAAGGCCTCCCGGAGTTGTCTCATCCTCTGCTCCCTCTGCGATGGTAAGATAAGGTCCGCAACCTTACCCCTGTACCGTGGATCAAGGAGAGTGGCCAGCCAGTAATGGTCCCTCTCCTTGATCCGAAGAATACGAGGATCCTTCCGCAGACTTTGCAGGATCAGGGAGGCCATGCAGCATAGGTTAGCTGAGGCATTCGGTCCGGAGTCCTCTGGGTCACTAAGGACGACATGATCCGCAGCCACCTCCTCCCAGCCACGTACAAGTCCACGGGTTTCTTGGGACTGTAAATCATCCCTAAAAGACTGCTGCTGATGATGCTGAGTGCCAGGCTCCACCTCCATTATGACACAATCCTCCTCCTCCTCCTCCTCTTCCTGTGCGATGGGTGGGACAGAAGGAAAACTGTCTGGGTAAAGGGGGCCTTGAGAGGCAAGGAAGTCCTCCTCTTCCTGCCTCTGTTCTGTCTCAGGTGCCCTGTCCATTATTCCATGCAGCGTATGTTCCAACAGGTGGACAAGAGGTACAGTGTCACTGATGCATGCACTGTCACTGCTCACCATCCTCGTGGCCTCCTCAAATGGTGCCAGGACAGTGCATGCATCCCTGATCATGCCCCACTGGCGTGGTGAAAAAAACCCGAGCTCCCCTGACCCTGTCCTGGTGCCGTAGTCGCACAGGTACTCATTGATGGCCCTCTGCTGTGTGTGCAGCCGCTGCAGCATGGCCAACGTTGAGTTCCACCTGGTGGGCATGTCACATATAAGGTGGTTCTTGGGCAGGTTCAACTCCTTTTGCAGCTCAGCCAGGCGAGCACTGGCATTATAAGATCTGCGGAAATACACACAGACTTTCCTGGCCTGCCTCAGGACATCCTGTAAGCCCGGGTACCTGCCCAAGAACCACTGCACCACCAGGTTAAGGACGTGAGCCACACAGGGCACGTGGGTCAGTTGTCCCTGTTGGAGGGTGGTGAGGAGGTTGGTGCCATTGTCGCAAACCACCATTCCTGGCTTAAGCTGGCGTGGCGTCGACCACCTCTCGGCCTGCCCCTGCAGAGCAGGCAGAACCTCTGCCCCAGTGTGGCTCCTGTCCCCCAAACACACCAGCGCAAGCACGGCATGGCATCTTTTTGCCTGCGTACTTGCGTAGCCCCTTGAACGCCTACGGAGCACCGCTGGTTCCGAGGACAAAGCACAGGAAGAGGCCATGGAGGAAGAAGAAGAGGAGGGGGTGGAGGAGAGAGGTGTGTCACAACCAGCAGTAGCATTTTGGAGGCGTGGCGCGGAACAACCTCCAACACTACTGCACCTTGTCCTGCATCCTTCCCAGCTGCCAAAAGAGTGACCCAATGGGCCGTGAAAGAAAGGTAACGTCCCTGTCCATGCCTGCTGGACCATGAGTCAGCGGTAATATGCACCTTATCGCTGACCGCCCTGTCCAGCGAGGCCAAGACATTGCCTTCCACATGCCGATAGAGAGCCGGAATCGCCTTCCGTGAGAAAAAGTGGCGTTTGGGTACCTGCCACTGAGGAACCGCACATTGCACAAACTCACAGAAGGGGGCCGAGTCTACCAACTGAAAAGGCAGCAGTTGAAGCGCTATCAATTCAGCCAAGCTAGCATTCAACCGCTGGGCATGTGGATGGCTGGGAGTGAACTTCTTTCGACGGTCCAGCAGCTGGGGCAGGGAAATTTGCCTGCTAGAATCGGACGTCGGTGTACTGCTAGCAGAGTGCCCGCAAGTACTTGGCTGTGACACACCTAATTCTACACCTTCATTCCTCTCAGTGCAGGTTTCAGAGAGGACTGAAGGTATAGTGGGGTTGGAGATCCCAGATGATGCGGTGCAAGGAGAGGTCCGCTTTGTTCTTTGGTGTGGGTCATTAAGGTAGGCTTGCCAACAAGCTGCATGGCAGGTCAACATATGTCTGGTCAAGCATGTGGTGCCCAAGCGGCTGATGTTTTGGCCACGCGATATACGCTTGAGACATATGTTGCAAACTGCAGCTGTGCGATCTGATGCACTCGACTCAAAAAAGGCCCACACCAAAGAACTTTTTGAATAACGGGCAGAGGCAGCGCCCTGCACAGGCGGAGCTCTGCGGTGTGATTCCATCGGTGTGCTGCCCTTACGCTGGCCCCCCGAGGGCATCCTGCCTCATTGGAGATGTGCCTCCTCCTCATCCTCCTCCTCCTCCTCTCTCCTATTAGGCACCATGTGGAGTCAGTGACCTCATCATCCCCTCCCTCCTCATCACTGGAGCCAATCTGGCAGTATGCTGCAGCTGCTGGAACATGACTGCCAGATTGGTGTCCTTCTTGAGCATCCCCTCTCTCTGCTCTCACGCTACTGCCTTCCTCTAGCTGGGTATCATCATCAGACCCTTCGAAACGCTGGGCATCCTCCTGGAGCATGTACCCAACACTGTGCTCAAACAGTTGGGGGGACTCCTCAGGAGGACATGGTGGGTCTAGGGAAGGAGTGACTGATGATGACATTGATACCAGGGAAGAGGACACTTTGGCAGCTGCTTTGCCAGTACCCTGAGCCTGGGTGAGAGAGGATGAGGAGGATGAGGAGGGCTTGGTCATCCACTCTACCAAGTCTTCGGCATGATGCGGCTCAACACATCCAGCTGCCGAAAATAAGGACAAGCGTGTCCCATGGCCACGTGCTGATGACGATGCACCGCGTCCACGACCAGCACTGTTGTCTCTAGACACAGAGCCTGCTTGCCCTCTTTTATTGGCTCCTGACTGTCTGCCTCTCCTTGTTTGCCTTCCAGACATTCTAATGGCCTGCAGTGAGATGGGAAAACCAGCAATAAGGCCTAGCTTCAGGAGTATGTTTTGCAGGAAGCACACTACGCCCGCTGTAAGTGCTGCAAATGCCTGTGAAGCCCTGTACACACGATCGGATAACCTATGGATTTTCGTCTGATGGATTTGTCCATCGGAAATCTGATGAAACTGTTTTTCATCAGTCTTGGCCACACACCATCAGTCTAAAAACCGACGGCAAGAAAACGACGGCACGTTCAAAACGTACGACACGCTATAAAAGGGCCAAACAAATCTAATGGCGCCACCCCTTGGGCTGCTTTTGCTGATTTCGTGTTACCGCGTGTTAGTAAAAGTTTGGTGAGAGCCGATTCGCGCTTTTCAGTCTCCGTGCTTTGCAGATCGTTTCCTGTTGTTCAGTTTGTGCTTGTGGGTTTGTATTTGTGATTCAGTGCGTGCAGTCAGGTCGTTACTGCCTTGCAGTGCCGACTTGGCTGTTCGTTTACTGTTTTTCAGATCGTTCTTTTCAGGCCTTGCTGTTCCACGGTGCGTTCTGTTTGAGTGCGTTCTGACCAGCCGACCGGTTTAAAACCATGTTTGAAGTGCGTTCTCGTTCTCGAGCTCGTGCTGGCTTTGGGCTTGGTGTTGCAGTTAACACTGTAACCCGAGTTCAGTCTGTGAACAGGGTGAGGAGGAGTTCATGGACTAAGAATTGGTTGCTCCAGCGGGACCAATTCTCTCATATGCCTCTGCTGCAGGAAATCCATGAGAATAACCCTGATGATTTCAGGAATTATCTCAGGATGACGGACCCCATATTTCACCGTCTGTTGGATTTGCTGTCCCCCTATATCACGAGGCAGGACACTGTGATGCGCCAGGCCATCACTGCCGAGCAGAGGCTTATTGCCACGTTGAGATACCTGGCGACTGGGAGAAGCTTGCAGGACCTCAAGTTCTCAACAGGCATCTCCCCCCAGGCTCTCGGGATCATTATCCCTGAGACGTGTTCGGCCATCATTCAGGTCCTGCAGAAGGACTATATGAAGGTAATTATGCTCCTTTAACCTCACATTATCTTTTTTTATTCTCTTTTTTTTTTATTTTTTTTCCTCCTAACACAAATATGCCTGTTTGTAATATCCTGGTAATGTCCCCATTTTCCACATGCCTTTTTTTACCTGTAAATCCCTTTTTGGGCCCTACATGCCTAATTCCCTTCACTAACCTCTCCAGCATGCTATCGTGGGCGCAAACACAGCTAGCCTTCTATTTTCCTTTTCATTTTTGGGGGGTCATTGCCCTCGTAGTTTGACAACCCTCCCTCCCCTCCCCTAAAGATGTTAAAAAATGTGTAGTTCTCAATCAAGCTCAGCAGAGTGGTAGAGCCTTTTTTGGGATCCCCCACAATCACCTTAGGCCCCCCCCCTTAGATTATTTTAGAATGTCCACTCAGCGGGGGTGAGGCATCTGCTAAGTGGGCCTTTGTTTATTGGTCGGAAAAACTCCCTTAAATAATAATGTTACTCAACAATGTTTTTTTTTTTGTGTAGTCTGCTTGCACTGTAACCATAAACCGTACTAACGTCTTCTTTTTGTTTGACTCCACAGTTCCCTAGCACCCCACAGGAATGGCTGACTGTGGCCTCCCAATTTGCCCAGCGGTGGGATTTCCCCAACTGTGGAGGGGCAATTGATGGGAAGCACGTCCACATAGTGCCGCCACCCCCGTTCGGGGTCATACTATTTAAACTATAAAGGTTTTAATAGCATAGTGTTAATGGCGGTGGTGTCGGCACGGTACGAGTTCCTGTATGTGGACGTGGGGAAGAACGGCTGGATGTCCGATGGCGGATCATTCGCGGAGACGGAGTTCGCTCACCGTCTGCAGGCTGGGGGTCTTGCGCTGCCTCCAGATGCAGAGAACGTTGAAGGGCTCCCGTTCGTTTTCATTGCGGATGAGGCTTTTGGACTAGGACCACACCTGATGCGGCCGTTTCCCCAACGCACCCTCACCCCGGAGAGGAGGGTTTTTAATTACCGGCTGGCCAGAGCCCGGAGAGTTGTGGAGAATGCCTTCGGGATAATGGCCAGCCGGTTCCGCCTGTTCCAGACAGCGATACATTTGGTGGATTATAAACTGAACCACATCGTCTACTGCTGCTGCATATTGCACAATTTTCTACGCCAATTTGCAACCAATTATGTATCATCGTTTGGGCCTGAGGCCGGTCCATCTGAACTGATTAATCTGACCGGCCTCAGCACTGCCCGTACTGGCTTGGCCCCCCAAAGTGCCCGTGAAGTACGCCAGAAATACGTAGAGTACTTCACGGGTAGGGGGGCCATCGCAATGCCAGACCACATCTGACCAAGTATTTAACCTTTTAAAAATAAAAAAAAACATGGAATTCCTACAAACTTGTGTTGTCATTCTTGTATTTTGGGTTTATGTGTCTCCCAGGTTCTAGTAGTGCCAAGTGTAATTGTCCTTAGTAAATAGCCTCAAAACTCAGAGCGAAAAACACGGTTTTTGCATCTTCAGAACTGCTCTTGAGCATAGAAAGAACAAAGCACACCTTTTTTAGACTTCCCAAATGTTTTTATTGTTTGCACCACATTTTTTTTTGGTTTTTAGAAATACTAGCCTTTTTTTTTTATGTGCGGCTTTTTTTGCAGAAACATGCATTTTTTTTAGTCTGAAAAAGTAATAAAATAACACTGTGAAAAATACCAACTGGAGATGGGGTGATGGTACCCCTGATCCATCCCAAATGTTAACAAACACACTTTCTTTTGGGGCTCAAATGGGTATCTTCAACAAGATCCCATGGCTAGGGTAAACATGTGCTATCTGCCATCATGGGGGATCAATGGTCGTGCTTTGGGGATGTAAACCCTTCCTCTCACCTACTTGAGGAGGGAGGAAGAGGTTGCACCCCCAAAACAGGGACATAGATATCCTGTGATGGCAGATAGCACATGTTGAGTCTTCAGTGTGTGCATCTTCACATTTGGGATGTTGGAAATCCCTGAGATAATTTCAGACGCATAACAAAAAACACAAAATAACATTCTCCCCAAAATATCTATCATGTTTTTATATTTTTGCTCAATCACAATCATTCTCTTTCTCATAATGTCCATTTCGCTACTGCATTCCATGATTTCCTGAATGATTATTTTGGCGCTGGCACTCGAGAATGGCAGATTTGGACTTCCTGACACACCCCCACGTTCAGTCCCTAAAACAAAAAAAAGGTTTTACACTAGGCAGTCCTAAATCTGTATTTACCTTGAAGTTGTGGTGACAGACACTGACCTGTTGTGCTGATAAGCTCCACCTCTCCTTCCTCCACCTCCCCTTCCTCCACCTCCGCTTCCTCCACCTCCGCTTCCTGAACCTGCTGATTTGGTCTGCTTTGGGAGCTTCGGGGAGTTTCTGTGGTGTTGGGTTACTCGTCTCCTGAGCATGGTGTCCTCCCAGTCTCCTCTCCCCTATGGGAATTTACAACAAAATGTATACTTTAGCACACAGACTTTTTTAAGGCCTGAAAAGGGATCCTCAATGTTTTGAAGTGGGGTACAATTGATATTTGGCCCTGAGTTCCAACATGAACATATGTGATCTTGCAAACTCAACAAAGCAACATGTTATTTTTGAGGACATTCACAAATACACTTGGATAACCACCAAGGTATCCACTGGACCACCTGTGTGTGACACCGTTAATAAATTTGGTCATGTGGCCCAGAGTATAGTATCTTGATCAAGAACAAAAAAGAGTACACAACTGCTGGAGTGTCATCTCCTTTACCCAGAATACAGTTTATTCTTTCAGTCACATTCTAAATTTCCTTACAACACATCATCTAGCCAACAATGTGTAGATAAACATTGTTGAAGTAAAATGAGGCATGCCCACGTGTAGTTTACGTGGATATGTGCCAAACATGTTTGGGGGAAGAGCAGCAAGTTATTGGTCAAAACATTGGGCAAATAAGTGGACTCTCCACTTAACCTAAAAGATGAGATTTCAAAATGTGAACCCAGTCAAGCCAAGCACATGTTGCAAAACATGGAAGAATACATATTACAATGTGAAAGAACACAGTAAAATATATTTACTTTTTTCAATGCTTTTTATAAGCTTCTTATACTGCTCCGGCTCCCTGATCTTGAGGTCTGACCACCTTTTACGGAGTTGTTCCTTGGATCTCCTGACCCCATATTTTTTATAAAGAGTCTTCGCCATTTTATCCATAATTTGTGACTTCCGGAGATTAGGGGTGTCATATGGGCCATGCTTGCCGTCGTAATCCTTCCTCCGCAGAATGTCCACCATCTCTGCCATCTCAGAAAAATACATATTAGTCGCCTTGTATCTTTTTTTACAGGATCGGGACGTTTCTGCCTCCGGGCTTTTCTCGTCGGTAATTTCAACTAAAGAAGCCACCTGTGTCTGCGACATGTCGCCGTCTCACACTGTGCGCCGATCGTTAAGGGGCGGGGAAATGCAGAAAAAGTCCGTCATGGGCGGGCGATGTGGGCGGAGTTACACGCATGCGCAGGGTATAAAAAGGGGAAAGAAGTTATTAGGGATGCGCGGAGTAAGGACGACCGGAAGTGAACCCACGAAGTGAACTAAGGTAAGAAGGGAACTCGGGCCTGCAGTGGCATATTAATGGGTCATAATTGTAAAGGGCAATATTGTGATAAGTTGAGGAGAATCAATTCTGATCCTTTTTTTTTGTACTTGCTGATCCTAATAGATGCATAAACTAAGAGAGCCGGAGGTGATGTTTGTTTTTATTGAAAAGTATAGGGAACAGCGCAACCTTTGGGAGCTCAAATACCCTGCGTATCACAAAAGTGATGTACGACGGGCAACTATTACCAAATTAGCCGAGGATATGAAGCCATGGATCCCAGATGCAGACTACACTATGATCAATAATAAAATCAACAACCTGCGCAATTCTTATAAAAAAAAATTCAAGGAAGTGCGCCAGTCCAAGAGATCAGGAGCAGCAGCCGACGATGTAGTAAAGCCCAAGCTGTGGTACTACAGACATCTCCAATTTCTGGATGACCAGATCGAGGCCAGGGAATCTATTTCCAGCCTTCCCTCAACCCTTTCTTCCACCCTTCCCTCCAGCGTTCCTTCCACCCTTCCCTCCACCCCTGCAGAGGCGGAGGAGGAGCCTCCCGAGCTAGAAGAGCCAGATCTTCACATCTTCAGCCCGGTATAGTATTTTTGATGCTAATTATTGTCCACTAAGTAATATGGAGTTGAACTGTTTGGCTTAGCCATAAATGATCCCCCCCCCTCCAAAATAAACCAGTAATGAGATCAAAATTGTGTGTGATTGATTCCTCAAATAATAGAAATTTACATTTTATTTTATAAACAGGATGAGGCAAGCCAGGAGGAAGAGGGTCAGGAGTGTGACAGGCAGGAGGAGGCAGGGCCCAGTGGGACTCAGCAGGTCCCCAGGCCTAGTGGCAGCACCGTCTCCCAAGTGGCTCCCCTCCACGTCAGACCGCCAAAACAACGGCGGATGACACAAGTGGAGGAGGAGTCACTAAAGATGATTCAGGAGGCTGCTGCCATTATGAGGGCCCCCCTCAACCCTACGGAGGGGTTTAGCACCTATCTGGCAGATAAGCTGCTCAGAATGGATGCGGGACAATGGGCCCTCTGTGAGGAGGAGTCACTAAAGATGATTCAGGAGGCTGCTGCCATTATGCCATTATGAGGGCCCCCCTCAACCCTACGGAGGGGTTTAGCACCTATCTGGCGGATAAGCTGCTCAGAATGGAGGCGGGACAACGGGCCCTCTGTGAGCATCTATATGGCCGTACACATGGGGGCGAGGGGGCTGCTGACTGAGGCCACCCATATCTCACATCAGCCCAATCCCTCTCCTCCTTCTCCTCCTCCTCTTGCCACATCACCACCCACAGTGGCCCAGCCTGCAAGAGTGCATGGACGGGGCCGTGGAGAGAACGCTGCAGAGAGGCGTGGAAGGAAGGCTACAAGGAAGAGCAGGAAGTGATTCCCTGGCCTCGAGCTGCTCATCCAGAAATTGAAGGTTGATGGAGTACCACAGCTTGGGATGATGTATGTCTTTGGCTGCTGCTCCTGATTTCATGCTGTTGTTGATTTTATTATTGATCATAGTCAGGTCTGCATTTGGGATCTAACGACTTTATATTCTCTGCTAATTTGGGAATAGTTGCCCTTCGGTTTTTGATTAGTTTTTTTCCAAAATAAAGGGAAATTTGATTTCAGCCAACCTACATGCCTGATGTGTTTTTTTGAGAAGTAGCAAAAAGATTGCATAAATACAATGTGTAATCTAGAACAAGGGACACCAACCTCCATGATTTTCAAAAATGTAATATTATGTTGTTCTGAGAAATTGACACACAAAAAAATGCACAACAAATTTTAAGAGTCAAGAAACATAAAGGTGTAATTTGGGAGGTCGGCCTTGAAGAATTTTAATAATTATTCCTAAGATCACTAGAAAAAAGAAAGACATACATTTGTCAGAACTCAGGAGAAAGTTCTGCTGCCAAAATGACATTTTAAAGACCGTTCGAAAGCAAAAAAACATGTGCTGCATTAAACGAAGCAATAACTTGCAGAATGACGAATGTGCTCTCTCCATTAGGAACGCTAGTTTTACAAGAACGAGCGCTCCCGTCTCCTAATTCAGTCTGAGCATGTGTGGGTTTTTAAACCGATAGACTTGCCCATAGACGATCGGAAATTCCCATCGGTTTTTTATCCATCGGAAAATTTTATAACAAGTTCTATTTTTTCCATCCGATGGAAAAAAGACCGATGGGTACCATACACGATCGGTTGGTCTGATGAAAACCATCCATCGGACGGTTTTCATCAGTTAAACCGATCGTGTGTACGGGGCTTTAGTGTAACACACCAGGAAAACACAGCAATACGGGCTAGCTTCAGGTGTATATTTTGCAGGACTCACACTACGCCTGCTGTAAGTGCTGCAAATGCCTGTTGGTGTAACACACTAGGAAAACACAGCAATAAGGCCTAGCTTCAGGAGTATATTTTGCAGGAATCACACTACGCCTGCTGTAAGTGCTGCAAATGCCTGTTGGTGTAACACACCAGGAAATCACAGCAATACAGGCTAGCTTCAGGTGTATATTTTGCAGGAATCACACTACGCCTGCTGTAAGTGCTGCAAATGCCTGTTGGTGTAACACACTAGGAAAACACAGCAATAAGGCGTAGCTTCAGGAGTATATTTTGCAGGAATCACACCACGCGTGCTGTAAGTGCTGCAAATGCCTGTTGGTGTAACACACCAGGAAAACACAGCAATACGGGCTAGCTTCAGGAGTATATTTTGCAGGAATCACACTACGCCTGCTGTAAGTGCTGCAAATGCCTGTTGGTGTAACACACCAGGAAAACACAGCAATACGGGCTAGCTTCAGAAGTATATTTTGCAGGAATCACACTACGCCTGCTGTAAGTGCTGCAAATGCCTGTTGGTGTAACACACCAGGAAAACACAGCAATACGAGCTAGCTTCAGGAGTATATTTCTTTCTCGTACATCACGGGACACAGAGCGACATAGTCATTACTAATGGGTTATATAGATACCGTCAGGTGCTGGCACTGGCAACTTCCAAAACCGGAAGTACCCTCCCCTATATAAGCCCCTCCCATCCGGGAGCACCTCAGTTTTTTGCCAGTGTCTAAGGTGTTGGCCAAGAAGAAACATGTGTTTTTCACTGAGCTTGCGTACAGGTTCTTTTGGGCCTCAGTAAGCTATTCCGGATCCGACCAAAAAAGCTTCATAGCTAAACGGTCGGTACCCGGGCCTTGCAGAGAAGAGCAAGGTTTTGCCTGTAATGCTTCTCTTAGGAGAGCTGGACCCTGGGATCCAGAGCTCTGGTCATACCCACGACCAAGATGTTTTCTGTGCAGGGTGCTATACAGGTCCAGGGGAGTGGAATCCTTGGGAACCCGGTCCCTGAAGGTTTGATTACAATGCCTGCCGTGATAGGTGAAGTTTGGGCTTTTGTGGACCAAACAAAGTCCTGCGGCGGGGAACAGGTAAGTGGGGGGCCCCCAGGAACTTGGTTCTATTGGGGGACCCCCAAGCCTAATTTGTCTTTCTGTCTGTTACCTAATGGTATTCCCGCAAAATTCTGTGCATGCCTGTAACTACTAAAAAAATGTAATAATTTTTAATGGTGGTCAAGAAAAAAACAAAAAAAAATTTTTTATATATATATTTAATATATTAGACTGCGGTACCTGTGTTTATCCACTAGAGGCCGCTGTGGAATGTTTTCTTGTCATGTGGACTAGTTTCTTCTCAGCAGAGCAAAGTCCAGGCAGATGGTGAGTTCTCTTATAGGAAACTGCTTCCTCTGCCATGTTGCAGTGCTCGTCCATCCCCCGGCCTGCGGCAAAGAGGGGCCCTGGCTCCTGTCCCTTGTTTCCATTTTTTGAAATTAGCGCCGAAGGCGCACGTGGCCGCACGCGTGCACGCGCCTCTATATATAGAGATGAGCCGGGAAAGGGGGCGGAGCCTGGGGATGACGCTCTGTGCTCGCCGCAGCGCTTCTGCGCATGTGCGGGCGTCCCAGCAGTTTAAAAAACCACAATATTGTAGTGAGCTGGCTATGAAGTACAGAGACAGAGCTGGCAACATTTAAAGGCATACAGCAAGCGGTTGATACAGGCATCCCCTAGAAAGGCACATTAGTAGACACCAACTGTGATATAGCAGCAATTGTGCTAGACTATTCTCAGTAAAAGTGGTGTATTACGGCTGGAATACCTCAGCTTTAGGCTTAGGAATATGCCGTCCAGAAGCTCCGGAACTGAATCTTCCAGGAAGCGAAGGGGGTCTCATCGGGCTCGGAGGATCTTGGGCATACTTCTCCTGCACCAGTCTCCCCTGAAGTTCAGAGGTAAGTGACCGTAGAGACCCCGCAGGGGTACTTGGTACTGTGGCTGTCCTCAGTTCACCTGCTCCTGTGTATGTAACAGAGGAGGTTTTTTCCTCAGCTCTGGGAGGATTAGAGAGAGATTGTCAACATTTATCGCTGCCTCCCTGTCAGGGAAAGCACGCCCGATCTCCGTCTCCTCCTTCAGAGTGCCTGTTAGCAGAGCAACAGTCCCATACAGGGATCGACCTACCTGAAGGGGATCAGGATGAGGTTGATTCTGTTATAGAGGAATCAACAGTGGGGGAACCTTTTCTCAGCATCTCAAGCTGAAAGATTATGGGTTCAGTCTCTGACTAACATGGTCCGATCAGCATTTAAAAATGCACCTTGCGGAACCATCAACCACTACTGTATCCTCGTTGGGGTCGCTAGAAGCCCCCAGACTGTCTGTTCTTTTCCACTTCACCCTTTACTGAAAGGGCTCATTTACCAGGATTGGGAACGTCCTGAGAAAATATTTATTCCCCCAAGAGATTTCCGGTGGTCTATCCCATGGAGGATAAGTTCATAAAAAAAAAAAAAAAAATGGAAGGTCCCTACAGTGGACGCAGCCATCTCTTGTATGTATAAATCACTGACATGTCCAGTGGATAATGTCCAAATGTTCAAGAACCCAATAGATAAAAGATTGGAGTCCTTATGAAAATCTGCTTCTTTCTACAGCAAGCTTGGTGACACAACCAGCAGTAGCAGCTATTGGGGTCTGCTAAGCAGTGAAGGATCAGTTGAAACAGGTCTTGAGGGACTTGACAGATCAGCAGGCTTTGCCCTAGCTGATCTACCTAGAGCCTTAGGCTTTGCGGTTGACGCCATAAAGGATTCAGTCCATCAGGCCTCCCGCCTTACGCTGTCTATAGTACATATGCGTAGGCTCCTATGGCTCAAAAACTGGTCTGCTGAAGCTCCCTGTAAAGAATGGCTGGTTAGCGTCCCATTTCATGGTGAACGCTTATTCAGGGAAAACCTGGACAAATATATCCAGAAAATTTCCAGCGGTAAAAATACGCTCTTGCCGGTTAAAAACAGAGTTAGAGGTCCCTCTTTAAGAGGCCTGCTTCTCCAGTCCCTGGGGCATCGGCTGTGTAACAGTTCCGACGGCCTCCTCGGTCAATTCCCGGGGGTAAAAAACAGGGACAATAGCAGGGTAATGAGAAACCCTGGGTCAGGGGAGGTACAAAACCTCCCCCAAAGTTAAATTCATTGAAGCCCCCACTCAGTCGGGTGGGGGGGGAGGACTCCAGTTGTTCGCAAGAGACCTGGCGGGACACGATCAAGACAGATAGGTGCTCTCCGCAGTATGTTTGGGATACAGTTTGGAGTTAAAAGACTCTCCTCCTTCCCATTTTTGAGGTCAAACGTGCCAAGGGATCCCCGGAAGAGAGAGTCCCTCCTGTTGGCACTAGAACAACTATTGCTCCAAGGAGTAATTATGGAGGTTCCCCTGGAAGAATGAGGGTTCGGGTTTTACTCAAACCTCTTTACAGTCCCGAAGCAAACGCGGACGGGAGGCCCATATTAATTCTAAAAGGGCTATACAAATTCCTGTATATCAGGACTTTCCGATGGAGTCGATCCGATCGGTGGCCACTGCCCTACAAGGGGAGGATTGGTTAGCCGCGATCGACATCAAAGATGCTTATTTGCACATTCCCATCTTTCCAGTCCACCAAAAATTTCTACGCTTTGCAGTAGAAGGGCGCCATTTTCAGTTCAGAGCCTTACCCTTCGGTCTGGCCACAGCACCAAGAGTGTTCACAAAAATTCTGGCCCCATTATTGGCCAATCTAAGGACACGAGGTGTAACGATAATGGCATATCTAGACGACTTGTTGCTGATAGACCACTCAGTGGAAAAACTAGAAGTGGTTGTTCACGAGACAATCAAGTTTCTGGAATATCACGGTTGGATTATCAACCGAGACAAGTCAGCCCTAAAACCAGTCAAAAGTCTGGAATACTTGGGGCTAAGGCTGGATTCAGACCAGAGAAAATTTTTCTTGCCTCAAGAAAAGGGGTCGTCTTTGAGAGTTTTGATCCACTTAGTGGGTTCAAAAAGACAGCCACCCATACGCCTGTGCATGAGGCTGCTGGGAAAAATGGTGGCATCATTCGAAGCAGTACCCTACGGTCAATTCCATTCAAGGAATTTGCAAGGGGCCATACTGTCAGCCTGGAACAAAAAAGTTCAGGCCCTAGACTTACAATATCCTTGTCCCCTTCCGTTCGCAAGAGCCTCCGTTGGTGGTTGGTTCCCCAGAATCTGGAAAAAAGGAAATCCTTCAGTCCGATTTCTTGGAAGGTGGTCACTACAGATGCCAGCCTTATAGGCTGGGGAGCAGTACTGGAGCAATAGTCTCTCCAGGGCAGATGGTCGGATGCAGAAAAGGCCCTGCCCATCAATCTCTTAGAGATACGAGCAGCCCGGTATGCCCTAGTAGCATGGACATCCAAACTCCAAGGGTCCCCTGTCAGAATTCAATCAGACAATGCCACAGCAGTGGCATATATCAATCATCAGGGGGGCACCAGGAGTCGTGCAGCCCAGAGGGAAGTAAATTACATCCTGAAATGGGCAGAAAAATATGTCCCAGCCATATCTGCGGTATTCATTCCAGGAGTGGAGAATTGGAAGGCGGACTTTCTAAGTCGCCAGCAATTAGGCCCAGAGGAAGGGTCCCTTCACCCCGAGGTTTTCTGGACAATAAGTCAGCGGTGGGGAACATCGGATGTAGATCTTCTAGCATCCAGATTCAACGCAAAGGGGGACAGGTTTGTCTCTCGGACAAGGGATCCCCTAGCTTGCGGCTCGGATGCCCTAGTGTTCCCTTGGGATCAGTTCAAGCTGATATATGCATTCACACCGCCACAATGGTTACCTCGATTACTCCGCAGAATCAGGGTAGAAAAGAAACCAGTGATTCCGGTGTGGCCCCGAAGAGCGTGGTACGCGGAGATTGTAAAATTTCAGTGGGGAGTCCTTGGACTCTCCCACGTCGTCCGGACCTGCTTTCGCAAGGACCGATATACCACCCTTCCTTACCAGCCCTAGGTTTGACGGCCTGGCTATTGAAGCCCACATTCTAAAAAAGAGAGGGCTCTCTAATGCTGTGGTATCTACCATGATCAATGCCAGGAAGCCGGTATCCAGGCAGATCTACTATAGAATCTGGAAGGCGTACATCGCGTGGTGTGAGGCCAAGAAATGGCATCCACATAAGTACGTAATAGGTAGGATTCTGGACTTCCTACAGTGGGCTGTAGATAGGAAGCTTGCCTTGAGTACTATCAAGGGTCAGATTGTGGCCTTGTCAATATTTTTTCAAAGGCCCTTGGCTTCGCATTCACTAGTCAAAGCCTTTATACAAGGAGTGATGCGTATTAGTCCTCCGGTTAATATTCCCATATGTCCATGGGATCTAAACTTGGTTCTGTCGGTTCTACAGAAACAACCATTTGAACCATTACAGCATATTTCCTTGGTGCTTCTCACCAGGAAATTGATTTCTCTAGTAGCCATTTGTTCGGCTAAAAGAGTATCGGAATTAGCAGCTATGTCCTGTAGGGAGCCATATCTGGTTATCCATAAGGACAGAGTAGTGTTACGTCCTCATCCAGCCTTTCTTCCTAAGGTGGTATCGAGTTTTCATTTGAACCAAGATGTGGTTCTTCCTTCTTTTTTTCCCCAAACCTACTTCGGTAGAGGAAAAGTTATTGCATTCTTTGGATGTAGTAAGAGCAGTTAAAGCTTATCTAAAAGCCACTGCTCAGATTCGCAGAACGGATACTTTGTTTATTCTGCCGGAAGGCCCCAGAAAGGGTCAGGCAGCGTCAAAATCTACTTTAGCCAAGTGGATTCGACAGGTCATAATACAAGCCTATGGCTTGAGAAGTAGACCGCCTCCGTTCAAAGTTAGGGCGCACTCCACGAGAGCAGTTGGAACTTCATGGGCAGTGCATCACCAGGCCTCCCTGGCTCAAATCTGTAAGGCCGCAACATGGTCTTCGGTACACACGTTTACTAGGTTCTACCAGGTGGACGTTAGAAGTCAGGAGGATGTCGCCTTTGGGCGCAGTGTGTTGCAGGCCGCAAAAGATCCTCATGTCTGATAGCGCTCAGCTTATATATGGTGTATCCCCCCCCCTCATTTGGCATTGCTTTAGGACATCCCATTAGTAATGACTATGTCGCTCTGTGTCCCGTGATGTACGAGAAAGAAAATAGGATTTTTATAACAGCTTACCTGTAAAATCCTTTTCTTGGAGTACATCACGGGACACAGAGCTCCCGCCCCTCTTTAGGGACACTTATTGCTTTGCTACAAAACTGAGGTGCTCCCGGATGGGAGGGGCTTATATAGGGGAGGGTACTTCCGGTTTTGGAAGTTGCCAGTGCCAGCACCTGACGGTATCTATATAACCCATTAGTAATGACTATGTCGCTCTGTGTCCCGTGATGTACTCCAAGAAAAGGATTTTACAGGTAAGCTGTTATAAAAATCCTATTTTTGCAGGAATCACACTACGCCTGCTGTAAGTGCTGCAAATGCCTGTTGGTGTAACACACCAGGAAAACACAGTAATACGGGCTAGCTTCAGGTGTATATTTTGCAGGAATCACACTACGCCTGCTGTAAGTGCTGCAAATGCCTGTTGGTGTAACACACTAGGAAAACACAGCAATAAGGCGTAGCTTCAGGAGTATATTTTGCAGGAATCACACTACGCCTGCTGTAAGTGCTGCAAATGCCTGTTGGTGTAACACACCAGGAAAACACAGCAATACGGGCTAGCTTCAGGAGTATATTTTGCAGGAATCACACTACGCCTGCTGTAAGTGCTGCAAATGCCTGTTGGTGTAACACACCAGGAAAACACAGCAATACGGGCTAGCTTCAGGAGTATATTTTGCAGGAATCACACTACGCCTGCTGCAAATGCCTGTTGGTGTAACACACCAGGAAAACACAGTAATACGGGCTAGCTTCAGGTGTATACTTTGCAGGAATCACACTACGCCTGCTGTAAGTGCTGCAAATGCCTTTTGGTGTAACACACTAGGAAAACACAGCAATAAGGCGTAGCTTCAGGAGTATATTTTGCAGGAATCACACTACGCCTGCTGTAAGTGCTGCAAATGCCTGTTGGTGTAACACACCAGGAAAACACAGCAATAAGGGCTAGCTTCAGGTGTATAATGTGCAGGAGGCACACTCCGCCCGCTGTAAGTGCTGCAAATGCCTGTTAGTGTAACACACCAGGAAAACACAGCAATAAGGGCTAGCTTCAGGTGTATACTGTGCAGGAGGCTTAGCAACAATGACACTGACACTGTCCCCTGCCTATCCTTCTCTCTCCCTGCACACAAGGTTTATCAAAGAATATGACACTGACACTCTCCCTGCCTATCCTTCTCTCTCCCTGCACACAATGTTTTGGCAAAGAATATGACACTGACACTGTCCCCTGCCTATCCTTCTCTCTCCCTGCACACAAGGTTTTCCAAAGAATATGACACTGACACTCTCCCTGCCTATCCTTCTCTCTCCCTGCACACAAGCTTTAGCAAAGAATATGACACTGACACTGTCCCCTGCCTATCCTTCTCTCTCCCTGCACACAAGGTTTTCCAAAGAATATGACACTGACACTCTCCCTGCCTATCCTTCTCTCTCCCTGCACACAAGCTTTAGCAAATAATATGACACTGACACTGTCCCCTGCCTATCCTTCTCTCTCCCTGCACACAAGAATAGCACAAAGAATATCACACTGTCCCTGCCTATCCTTCTCTTTCCCTGTGCCGGAACACACTACACAAGGCCGCCGCGCTGGCGGCCTTTTATAGTGTGGGGCGTGTGCTAAACCCCCTGAGCTATAATTGTCCACAGGCAACCTGCCTGTGGCCAATTATGGCTCTCCTAGCTGCCGGCGCTGTGATTGGCCAAGCATGCGGGGTCACAGTGCATGCTTGGCCAATCACAGCGCCGGGATTGCACTGCGATGGCGCAGTGTGTTGTGGGCCGTTCGCGTCACTCGAATTTGGCGCGAACGGCCCAAAACGTTCGATGTTCGCCGAACGATTGAACAGCCGATGTTCGAGTCGAACGTATGTTCGACTCGAACACCGAGCTCATCCCTATTCTAAGCACGGGAAACATGTGCCACTTTACATGCATATCATACACACCCCTTAGGTATGAAATTTAAAGGAATATTTCACTTTTATTGTTTCACTTTAAGGATTATTAAAATCACTGCTCCCAAAAAAACTGCAATTTTTAAAACTTTTTTTTGCATTGATACATGTCCCCTGGGGCAGGACCCGGGTCCCCAAACACTTTTTATGACAATAACTTGCATATAAGCCTTTATAATTAGCACTTTAGATTTCTCCCATAGACTTTTCGAATTTGCCGCAAACACCCCAATTTGTTTGCTGTTCGGCGAACGGGCGAACAGGCAATGTTCGAGTCGAACATGAGTTTGACTCGAACTCGAAGCTCATCCCTAGTTCCTACACTAAAGTAGATAAAAAAACAGAGTAATGTAGCGCTTACTGATAATAACTAACATATAATGCAATATTCAAGAATGAATTCTTCATAAAATGCAATATTCAAAAAAGTATTCTTCATAAAAAGTGCGAAAGACAAAGATATCAATAGCATCAAGCTACATAACTAGTGTAAAAATTACATATAAGGAATAAAGTGCAGAATTGTGTCCAATCTTCATAGAAAAGTGAAAATAATAGTGGCATCAAAAATATAAATTTTCATGGAGATGTGCAAAAAAATTATTTAGAGAATCTAATCATAAAGTGCAAAATACACCAAAAAAGGAAATATATATATATAAAAAGGTAGAAAAATTGTGTCCAATCATAAATAAAGAAGAAATAGTTCATCAAATAAAGCGCATGTACAAGAAATCCAATTAATTTCCACCATCCGATATGCGCTATTGGTTTGCCCCAGCCTCTCACCTCATACGGAGACCCCTACAGGTCAAATCAAGCCTCTATGTAGATGGGGTACTGGTTCCACAGCAATCAATTGGTTTCCAGAAAATCCAAGGCACGACGACACCGACTTATGAAGCAATTTCCCAATTCATCCAATACAGATCACATGCAATAAAAGAGGGGGGGGGGCTCCATGGTGTAGTATTCCAGAAAAATTTATTTATAAAACAAGTAGTAACTCACAGTTTAAGATACACAAACGTGGGGACTTCCAGTCCCGGCCGCGACCGGAAGTGACGACACCCAGCTCCTCCCTGACACGTTGCGTCACTGAACACGTCACTTCATCAAATGGTATGTAAGTTTACAGTGTACTGTATGTGTTATGTATTTTGTACTTTTTTAATTTGCCGCCGGGCTCTGCCCCATATGTTGCGACGCTCGCAGGGAACGGAGCCCAAAACACAGGACATCGGGCAGATGATCTGGCTGAGGACACAGCGGGGGGACATCGCAGGATCCTGGTGACAAGGTAAGTATGTTGTACCCGGATTCTGCAATGCAATTCCGAATGTGTGGCTCGGGGTTAGCGCTAATGGTACTGAAATTTAACACCGAACCACACTCGGGATTACCGCTAGGAGGGTTAATGGCAACATGTAACAAAAATAAAATAGTTGTTATTCTAATTTGGCTGCAAAAGTGGAAATTCACTTTAAGTATAGAAACTAAATCCACCTAAAAAGCAGCCTTTGGTTTGATTGTTTCTAGCAAGCTGAAGTTGTCCAATGGGTTTACCTTCAATCAGTGGGTCTAACTGGCAGTGCTCAATACTGTGATCACTACCTTTGATATTATTATCTTGACTGGTATTAGGTCTTACAAAGCAGTTGAAACTTTTCCCATTTTAACCTGCAGTCAAAATGCAATAGAGGGGTTGATTTACTAAAGAGTGCGAAATCTGGTGCAGCTCTGCATTGAAACCAATCAGCTTCCATTTTTTTTTTTCAAAATTGAACAAGCTAAAATTAGAAGCTGATTCACCAGATTCTGAGTGCTCCAGTTTTAGTAAATCTCCCCCAGAGTACTACACAGCTGGTTTTCACTGTAACACAGAGGCATCCCCCAAAATTTAAAGAACATATTTTGTTTAGCTTAGCTTTAAAGTTATATCAAAGCTTTGTAATTTTTACATTAAAATAACAAACATGTCATTTTTACCTTCTCTGTGTAATGGTTTTGCACAGAGCAGCCCCAATCCTCCTCTTCTCTTGTCCCCCTGATGTTCCTGGTCCTTCCCTCCTGCCGATTACCACCAGAGTAAGCAGCTTGCTGTTGCCACTGTGTGAGGATTTTTTCCCTTAAGGGGACCATCCCTAAAAAGTGTTGATCGCTGGTGTCTACTTGCTGTTCACATTTTTGTGCAGCAATCTGATCTGGTAAGCGCATTATATTGGTAGTGGTGCACATCTCGGGGACCTGGTAATTCATATGGTGCTTATTTGCTGTTCACATTTTAATGCAGCCACTTGATCTGGTGAGCGCAATATACTTGTGGTGGGACACATCTAGGGTTGCCACCTGTACGGGAATGACCCGGAGAGCCCGTGTTTTGACAGTTGTGCCCGGGTTTGTGTCCTCCTGAAACCCGGACACAGCAGCAAAGGTTCCAGTTCCAGCCAGTGTGGTAAGTATTAACAAAAATAAGCCAGTATAGGAAGTACCTGCAGCCCTCCATCAGCACTAGCACCATCATCCCCCCCACCATGGCTGGATGCGCTCTCATACTCTCCCGAGTCCCGCGGCCGCTAGCAGCACTAACCCTCCGCCCCCTCCTGTGGTGTCAGTGGTGAGTGCTTCCTCCCTCCCCATCACCTCCCCCCCTCCTGTGGCTGGATTGCACTGATGTGCTCTCTGCTGCCAGTGGCCAGAAGCACCCCATGACTTCAGGGGTGAGCACTCCCAAGTAAGTCCCCCATCGTCGGATCGCCTCCCTCTCTTAATGTGCCGATCGATCAGCAAAGCAGTATGCTCCCCCTTCTTCCCCCACTCCAGCAGGTCCATGACAGTGGTGAGTACAGTCTGGTCGCCCCCCCCCCTCGCCCCTGTCAATGCAGCACTACTTGCACTAGGCTAATGAAGCCTGAATGCTGCACAGGTTGAGCCAGCTCACACTCCACTGTCTGTGTGCTCTCTGCCAGTCACACCAGCACCAAGCCCCACCACCACTGGTTTCCTAGCAACCAGGGACACTTTTGCAAGTGAAAGCATGGCATTTTACAGCCTCTACCCCATATCTCTGGCTGGTTCACACACACAGCTTTGCAGCGGCTCCTGGAAGGTAAGGTTTTTTTTGTCTCACCCAAATGGAGGTCTCTATGGGGGGAGGGGGCACGGATATAAAGGCACTCAAAGCTAACATTAATCTCTAAGGGGGGGGGGTATGAAGCTAATATAAAGGGCCTCTAATCTAATGGGGGTCACTTTGTAAGAAGGGGTGCTGATCGGTAGTTTCGCTACAGGGGGCTCATTCACACCACAGTTGCCACTGGTGCTGATATAAGGTGACTCTGAACTAGTGGGGGATGCTGACTGATTTATTGGTTGATGACCAACCATTAGATCAGCAGTCAGCACCCCCATTAGAGACCCCCATTATATCAGAGTCACCTTATATCAGCACCCCCCTTTACAGACCCCCATTAGATTAGGTTTCGGTGAAAGGTGTCCAGTATTGAAGTGTTTTTTTGGGCTTTAACCAATAGAACTTTAATAGAAAGCTGTATTTGTATGAAAAAATTATAAAAACATACTTTGGGTACACTGTTGAATGACACCCAGCATCATTCAACCCACTGACCCCAGGCTGTGAAAGTTACAACCCCTGAGGCCGGGTTTACATATGTGCGGCTGCATGTTTGTTCATGGGGTCTGGTGCGTGTCAATTCACTGATTCAGGTGCGGATCAGGTCAGAATTTTTGCCTGAATTCACACCTGAATCGGACCAAAAGACGCACAGGACCCTTTTTGTATGCGGACCGCAGCCACCCCAGACCTGTGTGAACCGTCTCCATTGAGAGTCAGTCACACTCACATGTCATGCAAATAGGATGCGGGGAAACCCCCTCACCCAATTTACATATGTGTGAACCCAGTCTAAGGGTGCGTCATCATGGGCTCTTATTACACCTGCGCAGAATGGTGCTTTTATGTCATTACATAAATTCTGCGTTGTGTGCAGGAGTAGGACCACCCTAGATTTAAGGGGCGTGTAAAGTGAATTTTTAATTAACATGTGTGGTGAGGAAGTGGGTGAGAGTGTGGGGAGAAAAATCCTAAAGCTTGGTTAGAAGTACTGCTGCACTGCATGAACTCTAATCAGTGACAGCCCAAAACATGGTGCTGCCTGGGACCAAGAATGAAATGCTACCCCCCCAAAAAAAAAATCACGCCCACCAAAAGACCCCCACATTCATGATTTTATATCATGATAACTAAAATTAAATTTATCAGAAGAACATAATGAAAAAATGGATTACATAGATACTCCTTCAGTATCCATTCATAATGCTGAGGAGGAGCCAACTTTATAAAAATGGCTGTGGGTCTAACATATGTCTAGTAAAACAGTTAGGGCACTTTCACACTGGGGCAGGGGGCGTCAGCGGTAAAGCACCGCTATTTTTAGCAGGGCTTTATCTTTGTTTTAGCGGCACTTTTCGGCAGATAGCGGGGCGCTTTTAACCCCCGCTAGCGGCCGATGAAGGGGTTAATAGCCCGCAAAGCGCCGCTGCCGAAGCTCCTAAAGTGCCTCAAAGATGCTGCTTGCAGGACTTTTTTTAACGTCCTGCAAGCGCAGCGCCCCAGTGAGAAAGCACTCGGGCTTTCACACGGGAGTGACAGGAGAGGCGCTTTGCCTGTTAAGCGCCTCAGTGTAAAAGTAGCTTGAGGTTTTCATCTGCACTGGGTTTTGTTAGACCACTTTCACACTGGAGGCGTTTTTCAGGCGCTTTTGTGCTAAAAATAGTGCCTGTAAAGCGCCTCCCCTGCAGTCCCAGTGTGAAAGCCCAAGTGTTTTCACACTGGGGCGATGCGCTGGCAGGATGTTAAAAAAAGTCCTGCAAGCAGCATCTATAGGGCGGTGAAGGAGCGGTGTATACACCACTCCTGCCCATTGAAATTAATGGGCAGCGCTGCTGAAGCACCTGCAGAGTGCTTTGGCAGTGGCGCTACATGGCCGCATTTAACCCTTTTTTCAGCCACTAGCGCCCCGCTAGCGGCCGAATAGCGCCGCTAAAACGACGGTAAAGCGCCGCTAAAACTAGCAGTGTTTTACCGTCAACGCCCGCCCCAGTGTGAAAGCAGCCTTAAGGACCTCTGCCGGGTTAGCCCCCCCTTATCAAAATTTTTGAAAAAATCTTATGCACTTTGTTAGATCTTTGTTAGATCAGGTTAGATCAACCGTTGTTTGCGTTAGATCTCACACAGAAGAAGCAATATTAACAGTTATTTGCTGGGGGGCTAACCCATCATCAGCCCCCCCTTATCAAAAAATTGCCCAAACAGTTAGCTATTTTGGAAGCTATTTGTTAGATCCGGTAAGATCAAGTGGTTTTAACGTTAGATCTCACATAATTAGAGACTTATTAAGTGATTAATGAGGGGGGGGGCTGGCCCCCCCTTATCAAAATTTCGTGCCAAAAATCATTCAGGCTAATAGATATTCGTTAGATCCGGTAAGATCAAGTGGTTTTAACGTTAGATCTCATATAATTAGAGACTTATTAAGTGATTAATGAGGGGGGGGGGCTGGCCCCCCCTTATCAAAATTTCGGGGCAAAAATCATTCAGGCTAATAGATATTCGTTAGATCCGGTAAGATCAAGTGGTTTTAACGTTAGATCTCACATAATTTCAGAGATATTTCACATAAAAATACTGATATTAGGTGGTACATAAGGACGGGTTGGCCCCCCCTTATCAAATTTTCGGGCCAAAAATCATTCAGTATAATAGATATTCGTTAGATCCGGTAAGATCAAGTGGTTTTAACATTAGATCTCATATAATTAGAGACTTATTAAGTGATTAATGAGGGGGGGCTGGCCCCCCCTTATCAAAATTCCGGGCCAAAAATCATTCAGGCTAATAGATATTCGTTAGATCCGGTAAGATCAAGTGGTTTTAACGTTAGATCTCATATAATTTCAGAGATATTCCACATACAAATACTGATATTAGGTGGTACATATGGACGGGTTGGCCCCCCTTATCAAATTTTCGGGCCAAAAATCATTCAGGCTAATAGATATTCGTTAGATCCGGTAAGATCAAGTGGTTTTAACGTTAGATCTCACATAATTTCAGAGATATTCCACATAAAAATACTGATATTAGGTGGTACATAAGGACGGGTTGGCCCCCCTTATCAAATTTTCATGCCAAAAATCATTCAGGCCAATAGATATTCATTAGATCCGGTAAGATCAAGTGGTTTTAACGTTAGATCTCACATAATTTTAGAGATATTCCACATAAAAATACTGATATTAGGTGGTACATAAGGACGGGTTGGCCCCCCTTATCAAATTTTCATGCCAAAAATCATTCAGGCTAATAGATATTCATTAGATCCGGTAAGATCAAGTGGTTTTAACGTTAGATCTCATATAATTTCAGAGATATTCCACATACAAATACTGATATTAGGTGGTACATATGGATGGGTTGGCCCCCCCTTATCAAATTTTCGGGCCAAAAATCATTCAGGCTAATAGATATTCATTAGATCCGGTAAGATCAAGTGGTTTTAACGTTAGATCACACATAATTTCAGAGATATTCCACATAAAAATACTGATATTAGGTGGTACAAAAGGACGGGTTGGCCCCCCCTTATCAAATTTTCATGCCAAAAATCATTCAGGCTAATAGATATTCATTAGATCCGGTAAGATCAAGTGGTTTTAACGTTAGATCTAATATAATTTCAGAGATATTCCACATACAAATACAGATATTAGGTGGTACATAAGGACAGGTTGGCCCCCCCTTATCAAATTTTCGGGCCAAAAATCATTCAGGCTAATAGATATTCGTTAGATCCGGTAAGATCAAGTGGTTTTAACGTTAGATCTCACATAATTAGAGACTTATTAAGTGATTAATGAGGGGGGGCTGGCCCCCCCTTATCAAATTTTCGGGCCAAAAATCATTCAGGCTAATAGATATTCGTTAGATCCGGTAAGATCAAGTGTTTTTAATGTTAGATCTCACATAATTTCAGAGATATTCCACATAAAAATACTGATATTAGGTGGTACATAAGGACGGGTTGGCCCCCCTTATCAAATTTTCGGGCCAAAAATCATTCAGGCTAATAGATATTTGTTAGATTCGGTAGGATCAAGTGGTTTTAACGTTAGATCTCATATAATTTCAGAGATATTCCACATACAAATACTGATATTAGGTGCTACATATGGACGGGTTGGCCCCCCCTTATCAAATTTTCGGGCCAAAAATCATTCAGGCTAATAGATATTCGTTAGATCCGGTAAGATCAAGTGGTTTTAACATTAGATCTCACATCATTTCAGAGATATTCCACATACAAATACTGATATTAGGTGGTACATAAGGACGGGTTGGCCCCCCCTTTTCAAATTTTCGGGCCAAAAACAATTCAGGCTAATAGATATTCGTTAGATCTGGTAAGATCAAGTGGTTTTAACGTTAGATCTCACATAATTTCAGAGATATTCCACATAAAAATACTGATATTAGGTGGTACATAAGGACGGGTTGGCCCCCCCTTATCAAATTTTCATGCCAAAAATCATTCAGGCTAATAGATATTCGTTAGATCCGGTAAGATCAAGTGCTTTTAACGTTAGATCTCATATAATTTCAGAGATATTCCACATACAAATACTGATATTAGGTGGTACATATGGACGGGTTGGCCCCCCTTATCAAATTTTCGGGCCAAAAATCATTCAGGCTAATAGATATTCATTAGATCCGGTAAGATCAAGTGGTTTTAACGTTAGATCTCACATCATTTCAGAGATATTCCACATACAAATACTGATATTAGGTGGTACATAAGGACGGGTTGGCCCCCCCTTTTCAAATTTTCGGGCCAAAAATCATTCAGGCTAATAGATATTCATTAGATCCGGTAAGATCAAGTGGTTTTAACATTAGATCTCACATAATTTCTGAGATATTCCACATAAAAATACTGATATTAGGTGGTACATAAGGACGGGTTGGCCCCCCCTTATCAAATTACACAGTACACACCTGACAGTGACACAAGGCCTGTCTGGTGCCCCAGCCACCTTCCAAAGGCTAATGGAGAAGACCGTGGGTGACATGAAACTGATCGAGGTGTTGGTGCACTTAGACGACATCATCGTTTTCGGCAAGACCCTGGAAGAGCAAGAAGAACATCTGGAGAAGGTTCTGAGGAGACTGCATGATGAGGAGGTTGAAGCTGTCTCTGGAAAAGTGCCAGTTTTACCAACCCTCAGTCAACTACCTTGGCCATATTGTGTCTTACGTGCAAAAAATTAGATATGGGATGTACTGCGCTGTGCAATGAGTGAACACAAAAATTAGCTGCCAACACAGCTGAGACAAAGCAAAAACTGGTGAATATGAAAAAGTGTAGCGCTTATTTTTGTGAAAGAGTCAGTTAACAAAACATAACAAATGTTCCAAACATGCATATATATTAATTTCAGTGACACCAAGTGACTGAGTGTGATCCGTGAAAAAAAATATTATATGTAAATAAATCAGAACGAAACAGTCCTCTATTGTGACCACACACAAATAACAGTCCAAAAGTGTAGAAAAAACTGCAAGGTTGAAAAAAAGAGTCCCACATGGATATGACCCTCTCTGTGAAAGGATAGAGACACCACCACCGATATAAGGAGGAGGCTTACCAGATGGTATTGACTTGGTAAGGTGTATACCACCCAAGTCAAAACAGGCTTAAATAATCAGTCAGCAAGGTGTATCCAGCTGGTCCTGAATCCGCATATCAGTCGGCACCGCAAATTCCCGTAAACACCAGGAAGTGTGAATACATATAGTCTTGTTGGAGCCAGAGATACGGTAACCACATAACATGCGTAATGGGGAAAAAAACTCACATAGTGTGATACCGTACAAGGAAGTATTTATTTAAAAAAAGATTAAAAAATGTACACTCACATTTGGAAGAACATCATAGGCATATCACAAAATGCAAGAGCGATGTGTGTAAATGGGTCCACCCGACGCGTTTCAACTAAAAAGTCATCATCTTGTCATATTGTGTCTTACGACAAAGTGGCCACCGACCCCCAGAAGCTGGAAGCTGTCACCTCCTGGCCGAGGCCTACCAACGTGACTGAGCTTAGGTAATTTCTGGGATTCTGCTCTTATTACAGAAGATTTGTCAAGGGATTCGCTAAGACGCTGATCTGGCGAAGCCTGTCAGACCAGCTGGAGGGCCCAGAAAACCCAGAGAGTCCATTCTGGAACAATGGTTTCCGAAGTGTGAAGAGGTTTTAGGCAGCCTAACAACCGCTCCTGTTCTGGCCTATGCAGATCCAACCAAGCCATATGAGCTACATGTTGACGCCAGTCGAGATGGGTTAGGTGGGGTGCTATATCAAGAGCATGACGGTCATCTACGGCCTGTTGCCTACATGAGTCGGAACTTGTCCCCCCGCCGAGAAGAACTACCCCATGCCCAAACTTGAGTTCCTGGCCTTGAAGTGGGTGGTGGTTAGTGATGAGCCGAACACCCCCGGGTTCGGTTCGCACCAGAACCCGCGAACGGACCGAAAGTTCGAACGAACATTAGAACCCTATTAAATACAATGGATGCGAACGTTCGAATTCTAAAGTGCTAATTATAACAACTATTATGCATGTTATTGTCATAAATAGGGTTTGGGAACCCGGGTTGTGCACCAGGGGACATGTATCAATGCAAAAAGAAGTTTTAAAAACGGTCGTTTTTCGGGAGCAGTCATTTTAATGATGCATAAAGTGAAAAAAAAAAAGTCAAATATTCCTTTAAATATCGTACCTGGGGGGTGTCTAAAGTATGCCTGTGAAGTGCCACGTGTTTCCCGTGTTTAGAACTGTCCCTGCACAAAATGACACTTCTAAAGGAAAAAAAAGCCATTTAAAACTGCTTGCGGCTTTAATGTAATGTCTGGTCCCGGTAATATGGATGAAATTCTTTAAGAAAAATGGCATAGCTACCCCATGACCCCCCCCCCTACCCCAGCCCATTACCAGCCCCTTTGGGTCTTGTATGGATATTAAGGGGAACCCCGCACATAAAATAAAAAAGGCCCTATATACTCTGAACAGCCGTATACAGGCGGTGCATACAAGACAGGGACTGTAGGTTTGTTCTTATGTAGAATCTGTTTGTAATTTTGAACAGGTACATTGTTGAAGTGTAGCTCCAGCCCAAAAATCTATTTTTAAACTTTTTGGGAAACATAGGTAAGGGTTATCACCCCTGTAACATTTGTTTTGCTGTCTGTGCCCCTGTTCCGAACATTTCACCTCACTTTCCGTCCCAATGACAACTGTTTTTGAAATGTGGTGTTTTTCTTGAAACAAGGATTGCTGATAAAGCATCAGTACAGATGAGACCCCTTTCTCCCATATTTATTCTTACAGGAGAGAATTTTCCTTTCTAGGGGTAGATTTCCTCTCACTTCCTGTTGTCTTCTTTCGTTTGCAAGTAGGAGTCGTTTGTAAGTTGGATGTTTGAAAGTAGGGACCTGCCGTATATACTCTGCAGAAATAGGCCCCTTAGTTGTTGGTGTTGGCACAACACTGTAAGCACTCAGTTACTCTTGGTTGGTGCTGGAACGCCCTGCTGTCAACTATTATATCAGGAATTTTAATTACATATAATTGTTGAACAGTGGTAGTAAAAATTGGGGCTTTGATGGTGGTGCTGGTGCCACAACACTGTAAGCCCTCACAGTTACTCTTGGTGGGTGCAGCAATGGGCCCTGCTGTGAATTATTAGATCAAGAATTGTAATTACATGCCCCTTTTGAACAGGGGCTGAAAAATTGGGCCTTTCGTGGTGGTGGTGGTGGTGGCGTTGCCACAAGACTGTAAGCCCTCAGAGTTACTCTTGGTGGGTGCAGCAATGGACCCTGCTGTGAATTATTAGATCAAGAATTGTAATTGCATGCCCCTGTTGAACAGGGGCTGAAAAATTGGGCCTTAGGCACTGGTGGCACAACACTACAACCCCTCACAGATACTGTACTTGGAGCACAGCAATGAGCCCTGTTGCAAAGTATTGCTTCAAAAATTGTAATGACACGCCCCTGTTAAACAGGGGCTGAAAAATTGGGCCTTAGGCACTGGTGCCACAACACTCCAACCCCTCACAGATACTGTACTTGGAGCACAGCAATGAGCCCTATGGCAAATTATTGCTAAAAAAATTGTAATTACACGCCCCTGTAAAACAGGGGCTGAAAAATTGGGCCTTAGCCACTGGTGGCGGCACCCATAAACAAAAATGATCTTCCAAGCTATCATCATCAATCGTATCATTGAGGACTCGGAGGAGGAGGATAGCCAGTCAACATAACAGCACAGGCACTCAGCATCAGCATCAGTCTTGAAGGGATGTGACATGTTAAAATCAATTAGTCTGTTATATCAGCATCAGGTGTGTGGTAGCTGGTGGTGATCCAAGACTGGTTCATCTTGATGAAAGTCAGTCGATCAACCGAGTCGGTGGACAGGCGCACCCTGTGATCCGTGACAAATCCTCCAGCAGCACTGAATGTGCGTTCCGAAAGAACGCTGGATGCAGGACAGGCCAGTAGCTCAATTGCATACTGTGCAAGCTCTGGCCAGTGATCCATCCTCAAGACCCAGTAAGCCAGAGGATTTTCGGTGGGGAAGGTGTCCAAGTCTGACCTTGCCCCTAGATATTCCTGCACCATGTTTATCAGACGCTGGCGATGGTTGCTGGAACCGATCATACTTTGGGGCTGCGGACTAAAGAATTGTCTGAACGTATCGGTCAGACGGCCACCTTCACCACCGCTCCTTCTTTGACTGGCCGAAGCCTCAGCAACTCGTTGTCCAGGACCAGGAGTTTGTAACCTCCCAGTCTCTGGGAACGCGTTGCACAGACCTTTCTGCAAGGCCTCCCGGAGTTGTCTCATCCTCTGCTCCCTCTGCGACGGTAACATAAGGTCCGCAACCTTACCCTTGTACCGTGGATCAAGGAGAGTGGCCAGCCAGTAATGGTCCCTCTCCTTGATCCGAAGAATACGAGGATCCTTCCGCAGACTTTGCAGGATCAGGGAGGCCATGCAGCGTAGGTTTGCTGAGGCATTCGCTCCGGAGTCCTCTGGGTCACTAAGGACGACATGATCCGCAGCCACCTCCTCCCAGCCACGTACAAGTCCACTGGTTTCTTGGGACTGTAAATCATCCCTAAAAGACTGCTGCTGATGATGCTGAGTGCCAGCCTCCACCTCCATGCTGACACAATCCTCCTCCTCCTCCTCCTCCTCCTCCTCCTCCTCTTCCTGTGCGATGGGTGGGACAGAAGGAACACTGTCTGGGTAAAGGGGGCCTTGAGAGGCAAGGAAGTCCTCCTCTTCCTGCCTCTGTTCTGCCTCAAGTGCCCTGTCCATTATTCCACGCAGCGTGTGCTCCAACAGGTGGACAAGAGGTACAGTGTCACTGATGCATGCACTGTCACTGCTCACCATCCTCGTGGCCTCCTCAAATGGTGCCAGGACAGTGCATGCATCCCTGATCATGCCCCACTGGCGTGGAGAAAAAAAACCAAGCTCCCCTGACCCTGTCCTGGTGCCGTAGTCACACAGGTACTCATTGATGGCCCTCTGCTGCGTGTGCAGCCGCTGCAGCATGGCCAACGTTGAGTTCCACCTGGTGGGCATGTCACATATAAGGCGGTTCTTGGGCAGGTTCAACTCCTTTTGCAGCTCAGCCAGGCGAGCACTGGCATTATAAGATCTGCGGAAATGCACACAGACTTTCCTGGCCTGCCTCAGGACATCCTGTAAGCCCGGGTACCTGCCCAAGAACCGCTGCACCACCAGGTTAAGGACGTGAGCCACACAGGGCACATGGGTCAGTTGTCCCTGTCGGAGGGCGGAGAGGAGGTTGGTGCCATTGTCGCAAACCACCATTCCTGGCTTAAGCTGGCGTGGCGTCAACCACCTCTCGGCCTGGCCCTGCAGAGCAGACAGGACCTCTGCCCCAGTGTGGCTTCTGTCCCCCAAACACACCAGCGCAAGCACGGCATGGCATCTTTTTGCCTGCGTACTTGCGTAGCCCCGTGAACGGCTACGGAGCACCGCTGGTTCATAGGACAAACCACAGGAAGAGGCCATGGAGGAAGAAGAAGAGGAGGGGGTGGAGGAGAGAGGTGTGTCACAACCAGTAGTAGCATTTTGGAGGCGTGGCAGTGGAACAACCTCCAACACTACTGCACCTTGTCCTGCATCCTTCCCAGCTGCCAAAAGAGTGACCCAATGGGCCGTGAAAGAAAGGTAACGTCCCTGTCCATGCCTGCTGGACCATGAGTCAGCGGTAATATGCACCTTACCGCTGACCGCCCTGTCCAGCGAGGCCAAGACATTGCCTTCCACATGCCGGTAGAGAGCCGGAATAGCCTTCCGTGAGAAAAAGTGGCGTTTGGGAACCTGCCACTGAGGAACCGCACATTGCACAAACTCACGGAAGGGGGCCGAGTCTACCAACTGAAAAGGCAGCAGTTGAAGCGCTAGCAATTTAGCCAAGCTAGCATTCAACCGCTGGGCATGTGGATGGCTGGGAGTGAACTTCTTTCGACGGTCCAGCAGCTGGGGCAGGGAAATTTGCCTGCTAGAATCGGATGTTGGTGTACTGCTAGCAGAGTGGCCGCAAGTACTTGGCTGTGACACACCTAATTCTACACCTTCATTCCTCTCAGTGCATGTTTCAGAGAGGACTGAAGTTATAGTGGGGTTGGAGATCCCAGCTGATGCGGTGCAAGGAGAGGTCCGCTTTGTTCTTTGGTGTGGGTCTTTGAGGTAGGCTTGCCAACGAGCTGCATGGCAGGTCAACATATGTCTGGTCAGGCATGTGGTACCCAAGCGGCTGATGTTTTGGCCACGCGATATACGCTTGAGACATATGTTGCAAACAGCAGCTGTGCGATCTGATGCACTAGCCTCAAAAAAGGCCCACACCAAAGAACTTTTTGAATGACGGGCAGAGGCAGCGCCCTGCACAGGCGGAGCTCTGCGGTGTGATTCCGTCGGTGTACTGCCCTTACGCTGGCCACCAAAGGGCATCCTGCCTCGTTGGAGATGTGCCTCCTCCTCATCCTCCTCCTCCTCCTCTCTCCTATTAGGCACCCACGTGGAGTCAGTGACCTCATCATCACCTCCCTCCTCATCACTGGAGGCAATCTGGCAGTATGCTGCAGCTGCTGGAACATGACTGCCAGATTGGTGTCCTTCTTGAGCATCCCCTCTGTCTGCTCTCACGCTACTGCCTTCCTCTAGCTGGGTTTCATCATCAGACCCTTCGAAACGCTGGGCATCCTCCTGGAGCATGTACCCAACACTGTGCTGAAACAGTTCGGGGGACTCCTCAGGAGGAGGACATGGTGGGTCTAGGGAAGGAGTGACTGATGATGAGTCTGACATTGATACCAGGGAAGAGGACGCTTTGGCAGCTGCTTTTCCAGTACCCTGAGCCTGGGTGAGAGAGGATGAGGAGGAGGAGGAGGGCTTGGTCATCCACTCTACCAAGTCTTCGGCATGATGTGGCTCAACATGTCCAGCTGCCGAAAAGAAGGACAAGCGTGTCCCATGGCCATGTGCTGATGACAATGCACCGCGTCCACGACCAGCACTGTTGCCCCCAGACACAGAGCCTGCTTGCCCTCTTTTATTGCCTCCTGACTGTCTGCCTCTCCTTGTTTGCCTTCCAGACATTCTAATAGATGGCCTGCAGGGAGATGGGAAAAAAGCAATAAGGGCTACCTTCAGGTGTCCTTCTCTGTCCCTTGAAACAAGGACTTTGACAGTGAAAGAAACTGACACACTCTCCCTACCTACAGTTTTCTGTCCCTAGAAAAAATGTTTTTTTTAAGCACAATTTAGCACAAGGAGAATTACCTCACTGTCCTTCCAGGTCCCTGGAAACAAGGACTTTGACAGTGAAAGAAACTGACACACTCTCCCTACCTACAGTTTTCTGTCCCTAGAAAAAATGTTTTTTTTAAGCACAATTTAGCACAAGGAGAATTACCTCACTGTCCTTCCAGGTCCCTGGAAACAAGGACTTTGACAGTGAAAGAAACTGACACACTCTCCCTACCTACAGTTTTCTGTCCCTAGAAAAAATGTTTTTTTTAAGCACAATTTAGCACAAGGAGAATTACCTCACTGTCCTTCCAGGTCCCTGGAAACAAGGACTTTGACAGTGAAAGAAACTGACACACTCTCCCTACCTACAGTTTTCTGTCCCTAGAAAAAATGTTTTTTTTAAGCACAATTTAGCACAAGGAGAATTACCTCACTGTCCTTCCAGGTCCCTGGAAACAAGGACTTTGGCAGTGAAAGAAACTGACACACTCTCCCTACCTACAGTTTTCTGTCCCTAGAAAAAATGTTTTTTTTAAGCACAATTTAGCACAAGGAGAATTACCTCACTGTCCTTCCAGGTCCCTGGAAACAAGGACTTTGACAGTGAAAGAAACTGACACACTCTCCCTACCTACAGTTTTCTGTCCCTAGAAAAAATGTTTTTTTTAAGCACAATTTAGCACAAGGAGAATTACCTCACTGTCCTTCCAGGTCCCTGGAAACAAGGACTTTGACAGTGAAAGAAACTGACACACTCTCCCTACCTACAGTTTTCTGTCCCTAGAAAAAATGTTTTTTTTAAGCACAATTTAGCACAAGGAGAATTACCTCACTGTCCTTCCAGGTCCCTGGAAACAAGGACTTTGACAGTGAAAGAAACTGACACACTCTCCCTACCTACAGTTTTCTGTCCCTAGAAAAAATGTTTTTTTTAAGCACAATTTAGCACAAGGAGAATTACCTCACTGTCCTTCCAGGTCCCTGGAAACAAGGACTTTGACAGTGAAAGAAACTGACACACTCTCCCTACCTACAGTTTTCTGTCCCTAGAAAAAATGTTTTTTTTAAGCACAATTTAGCACAAGGAGAATTACCTCACTGTCCTTCCAGGTCCCTGGAAACAAGGACTTTGACAGTGAAAGAAACTGACACACTCTCCCTACCTACAGTTTTCTGTCCCTAGAAAAAATGTTTTTTTTAAGCACAATTTAGCACAAGGAGAATTACCTCACTGTCCTTCCAGGTCCCTGGAAACAAGGACTTTGACAGTGAAAGAAACTGACACACTCTCCCTACCTACAGTTTTCTGTCCCTAGAAAAAATGTTTTTTTTAAGCACAATTTAGCACAAGGAGAATTACCTCACTGTCCTTCCAGGTCCCTGGAAACAAGGACTTTGACAGTGAAAGAAACTGACACACTCTCCCTACCTACAGTTTTCTGTCCCTAGAAAAAATGTTTTTTTTAAGCACAATTTAGCACAAGGAGAATTACCTCACTGTCCTTCCAGGTCCCTGGAAACAAGGACTTTGGCAGTGAAAGAAACTGACACACTCTCCCTACCTACAGTTTTCTGTCCCTAGAAAAAATGTTTTTTTTAAGCACAATTTAGCACAAGGAGAATTACCTCACTGTCCTTCCAGGTCCCTGGAAACAAGGACTTTGACAGTGAAAGAAACTGACACACTCTCCCTACCTACAGTTTTCTGTCCCTAGAAAAAATGTTTTTTTTAAGCACAATTTAGCACAAGGAGAATTACCTCACTGTCCTTCCAGGTCCCTGGAAACAAGGACTTTGACAGTGAAAGAAACTGACACACTCTCCCTACCTACAGTTTTCTGTCCCTAGAAAAAATGTTTTTTTTAAGCACAATTTAGCACAAGGAGAATTACCTCACTGTCCTTCCAGGTCCCTGGAAACAAGGACTTTGACAGTGAAAGAAACTGACACACTCTCCCTACCTACAGTTTTCTGTCCCTAGAAAAAATGTTTTTTTTAAGCACAATTTAGCACAAGGAGAATTACCTCACTGTCCTTCCAGGTCCCTGGAAACAAGGACTTTGACAGTGAAAGAAACTGACACACTCTCCCTACCTACAGTTTTCTGTCCCTAGAAAAAATGTTTTTTTTAAGCACAATTTAGCACAAGGAGAATTACCTCACTGTCCTTCCAGGTCCCTGGAAACAAGGACTTTGACAGTGAAAGAAACTGACACACTCTCCCTACCTACAGTTTTCTGTCCCTAGAAAAAATGTTTTTTTTAAGCACAATTTAGCACAAGGAGAATTACCTCACTGTCCTTCCAGGTCCCTGGAAACAAGGACTTTGACAGTGAAAGAAACTGACACACTCTCCCTACCTACAGTTTTCTGTCCCTAGAAAAAATGTTTTTTTTAAGCACAATTTAGCACAAGGAGAATTACCTCACTGTCCTTCCAGGTCCCTGGAAACAAGGACTTTGACAGTGAAAGAAACTGACACACTCTCCCTACCTACAGTTTTCTGTCCCTAGAAAAAATGTTTTTTTTAAGCACAATTTAGCACAAGGAGAATTACCTCACTGTCCTTCCAGGTCCCTGGAAACAAGGACTTTGACAGTGAAAGAAACTGACACACTCTCCCTACCTACAGTTTTCTGTCCCTAGAAAAAATGTTTTTTTTAAGCACAATTTAGCACAAGGAGAATTACCTCACTGTCCTTCCAGGTCCCTGGAAACAAGGACTTTGACAGTGAAAGAAACTGACACACTCTCCCTACCTACAGTTTTCTGTCCCTAGAAAAAATGTTTTTTTTAAGCACAATTTAGCACAAGGAGAATTACCTCACTGTCCTTCCAGGTCCCTGGAAACAAGGACTTTGACAGTGAAAGAAACTGACACACTCTCCCTACCTACAGTTTTCTGTCCCTAGAAAAAATGTTTTTTTTTAAGCACAATTTAGCACAAGGAGAATTACCTCACTGTCCTTCCAGGTCCCTGGAAACAAGGACTTTGACAGTGAAAGAAACTGACACACTCTCCCTACCTACAGTTTTCTGTCCCTAGAAAAAATGTTTTTTTTAAGCACAATATAGCACAAGGAGAATTCACTCACTGTCCTTCCAGGTCCCTGGAAACAAGGACTTTGACAGTGAAAGAAACTGACACACTCTCCCTACCTACAGTTTTCTGTCCCTAGAAAAAATGTTTTTTTTAAGCACAATTTAGCACAAGGAGAATTACCTCACTGTCCTTCCAGGTCCCTGGAAACAAGGACTTTGGCAGTGAAAGAAACTGACACACTCTCCCTACCTACAGTTTTCTGTCCCTAGAAAAAATGTTTTTTTTAAGCACAATTTAGCACAAGGAGAATTACCTCACTGTCCTTCCAGGTCCCTGGAAACAAGGACTTTGACAGTGAAAGAAACTGACACACTCTCCCTACCTACAGTTTTCTGTCCCTAGAAAAAATGTTTTTTTTAAGCACAATTTAGCACAAGGAGAATTACCTCACTGTCCTTCCAGGTCCCTGGAAACAAGGACTTTGACAGTGAAAGAAACTGACACACTCTCCCTACCTACAGTTTTCTGTCCCTAGAAAAAATGTTTTTTTTAAGCACAATTTAGCACAAGGAGAATTACCTCACTGTCCTTCCAGGTCCCTGGAAACAAGGACTTTGACAGTGAAAGAAACTGACACACTCTCCCTACCTACAGTTTTCTGTCCCTAGAAAAAATGTTTTTTTAAAGCACAATTTAGCACAAGGAGAATTACCTCACTGTCCTTCCAGGTCCCTGGAAACAAGGACTTTGACAGTGAAAGAAACTGACACACTCTCCCTACCTACAGTTTTCTGTCCCTAGAAAAAATGTTTTTTTTAAGCACAATTTAGCACAAGGAGAATTACCTCACTGTCCTTCCAGGTCCCTGGAAACAAGGACTTTGACAGTGAAAGAAACTGACACACTCTCCCTACCTACAGTTTTCTGTCCCTAGAAAAAATGTTTTTTTTAAGCACAATTTAGCACAAGGAGAATTACCTCACTGTCCTTCCAGGTCCCTGGAAACAAGGACTTTGGCAGTGAAAGAAACTGACACACTCTCCCTACCTACAGTTTTCTGTCCCTAGAAAAAATGTTTTTTTTAAGCACAATTTAGCACAAGGAGAATTACCTCACTGTCCTTCCAGGTCCCTGGAAACAAGGACTTTGACAGTGAAAGAAACTGACACACTCTCCCTACCTACAGTTTTCTGTCCCTAGAAAAAATGTTTTTTTTTAAGCACAATTTAGCACAAGGAGAATTACCTCACTGTCCTTCCAGGTCCCTGGAAACAAGGACTTTGACAGTGAAAGAAACTGACACACTCTCCCTACCTACAGTTTTCTGTCCCTAGAAAAAATGTTTTTTTTAAGCACAATTTAGCACAAGGAGAATTACCTCACTGTCCTTCCAGGTCCCTGGAAACAAGGACTTTGACAGTGAAAGAAACTGACACACTCTCCCTACCTACAGTTTTCTGTCCCTAGAAAAAATGTTTTTTTTAAGCACAATTTAGCACAAGGAGAATTACCTCACTGTCCTTCCAGGTCCCTGGAAACAAGGACTTTGACAGTGAAAGAAACTGACACACTCTCCCTACCTACAGTTTTCTGTCCCTAGAAAAAATGTTTTTTTTAAGCACAATTTAGCACAAGGAGAATTACCTCACTGTCCTTCCAGGTCCCTGGAAACAAGGACTTTGACAGTGAAAGAAACTGACACACTCTCCCTACCTACAGTTTTCTGTCCCTAGAAAAAATGTTTTTTTTTAAGCACAATTTAGCACAAGGAGAATTACCTCACTGTCCTTCCAGGTCCCTGGAAACAAGGACTTTGACAGTGAAAGAAACTGACACACTCTCCCTACCTACAGTTTTCTGTCCCTAGAAAAAATGTTTTTTTTAAGCACAATTTAGCACAAGGAGAATTACCTCACTGTCCTTCCAGGTCCCTGGAAACAAGGACTTTGACAGTGAAAGAAACTGACACACTCTCCCTACCTACAGTTTTCTGTCCCTAGAAAAAATGTTTTTTTATGCACAATTTAGCACAAGGAGAATTACCTCACTGTCCTTCCAGGTCCCTGGAAACAAGGACTTTGACAGTGAAAGAAACTGACACACTCTCCCTACCTACAGTTTTCTGTCCCTAGAAAAAATGTTTTTTTTAAGCACAATTTAGCACAAGGAGAATTACCTCACTGTCCTTCCAGGTCCCTGGAAACAAGGACTTTGACAGTGAAAGAAACTGACACACTCTCCCTACCTACAGTTTTCTGTCCCTAGAAAAAATGTTTTTTTTAAGCACAATTTAGCACAAGGAGAATTACCTCACTGTCCTTCCAGGTCCCTGGAAACAAGGACTTTGACAGTGAAAGAAACTGACACACTCTCCCTACCTACAGTTTTCTGTCCCTAGAAAAAATGTTTTTTTTAAGCACAATTTAGCACAAGGAGAATTACCTCACTGTCCTTCCAGGTCCCTGGAAACAAGGGCTTTGACAGTGAAAGAAACTGACACACTCTCCCTACCTACAGTTTTCTGTCCCTAGAAAAAATGTTTTTTTAAGCACAATTTAGCACAAGGAGAATTACCTCACTGTCCTTCCAGGTCCCTGGAAACAAGGACTTTGACAGTGAAAGAAACTGACACACTCTCCCTACCTACAGTTTTCTGTCCCTAGAAAAAATGTTTTTTTTAAGCACAATTTAGCACAAGGAGAATTACCTCACTGTCCTTCCAGGTCCCTGGAAACAAGGACTTTGACAGTGGAAGAAACTGACACACTCTCCCTACCTACAGTTTTCTGTCCCTAGAAAAAATGTTTTTTTTAAGCACAATTTAGCACAAGGAGAATTACCTCACTGTCCTTCCAGGTCCCTGGAAACAAGGACTTTGACAGTGAAAGAAACTGACACACTCTCCCTACCTACAGTTTTCTGTCCCTAGAAAAAATGTTTTTTTTAAGCACAATTTAGCACAAGGAGAATTACCTCACTGTCCTTCCAGGTCCCTGGAAACAAGGACTTTGACAGTGAAAGAAACTGACACACTCTCCCTACCTACAGTTTTCTGTCCCTAGAAAAAATGTTTTTTTTAAGCACAATTTAGCACAAGGAGAATTACCTCACTGTCCTTCCAGGTCCCTGGAAACAAGGACTTTGACAGTGAAAGAAACTGACACACTCTCCCTACCTACAGTTTTCTGTCCCTAGAAAAAATGTTTTTTTTTAAGCACAATTTAGCACAAGGAGAATTACCTCACTGTCCTTCCAGGTCCCTGGAAACAAGGACTTTGACAGTGAAAGAAACTGACACACTCTCCCTACCTACAGTTTTCTGTCCCTAGAAAAAATGTTTTTTTTAAGCACAATATAGCACAAGGAGAATTCACTCACTGTCCTTCCAGGTCCCTGGAAACAAGGACTTTGACAGTGAAAGAAACTGACACACTCTCCCTACCTACAGTTTTCTGTCCCTAGAAAAAATGTTTTTTTTAAGCACAATTTAGCACAAGGAGAATTACCTCACTGTCCTTCCAGGTCCCTGGAAACAAGGACTTTGGCAGTGAAAGAAACTGACACACTCTCCCTACCTACAGTTTTCTGTCCCTAGAAAAAATGTTTTTTTTAAGCACAATTTAGCACAAGGAGAATTACCTCACTGTCCTTCCAGGTCCCTGGAAACAAGGACTTTGACAGTGAAAGAAACTGACACACTCTCCCTACCTACAGTTTTCTGTCCCTAGAAAAAATGTTTTTTTTAAGCACAATTTAGCACAAGGAGAATTACCTCACTGTCCTTCCAGGTCCCTGGAAACAAGGACTTTGACAGTGAAAGAAACTGACACACTCTCCCTACCTACAGTTTTCTGTCCCTAGAAAAAATGTTTTTTTTAAGCACAATTTAGCACAAGGAGAATTACCTCACTGTCCTTCCAGGTCCCTGGAAACAAGGACTTTGACAGTGAAAGAAACTGACACACTCTCCCTACCTACAGTTTTCTGTCCCTAGAAAAAATGTTTTTTTTAAGCACAATTTAGCACAAGGAGAATTACCTCACTGTCCTTCCAGGTCCCTGGAAACAAGGACTTTGACAGTGAAAGAAACTGACACACTCTCCCTACCTACAGTTTTCTGTCCCTAGAAAAAATGTTTTTTTTAAGCACAATTTAGCACAAGGAGAATTACCTCACTGTCCTTCCAGGTCCCTGGAAACAAGGACTTTGACAGTGAAAGAAACTGACACACTCTCCCTACCTACAGTTTTCTGTCCCTAGAAAAAATGTTTTTTTTAAGCACAATTTAGCACAAGGAGAATTACCTCACTGTCCTTCCAGGTCCCTGGAAACAAGGACTTTGACAGTGAAAGAAACTGACACACTCTCCCTACCTACAGTTTTCTGTCCCTAGAAAAAATGTTTTTTTTAAGCACAATTTAGCACAAGGAGAATTACCTCACTGTCCTTCCAGGTCCCTGGAAACAAGGACTTTGACAGTGAAAGAAACTGACACACTCTCCCTACCTACAGTTTTCTGTCCCTAGAAAAAATGTTTTTTTTAAGCACAATATAGCACAAGGAGAATTCACTCACTGTCCTTCCAGGTCCCTGGAAACAAGGACTTTGACAGTGAAAGAAACTGACACACTCTCCCTACCTACAGTTTTCTGTCCCTAGAAAAAATGTTTTTTTTAAGCACAATATAGCACAAGCACAAAACACACTGACACTCTCCCTACCTATCCTTCTCTTTCCCTAAACTAAAGGAATCCAGGTTAAGCAAGAAAGAAATAAAAGTCACTGTCCCTGCCTATGCTGCTCTATCCCTGCTCCGGAACACACTACACTAGGCCGCCGTGCTGGCGGCCTTTTATAGTGTGGGGCGTGTACTAAACCCCCATAGCAATAATTGGCCACAGGCATCCTGCCTGTGGCCAATCATTGCTCTCCTCGCTGCCGGCGCTGTGATTGGCCAAGCATGCGGGGTCACAGTGCATGCTTGGCCAATCACAGCGCCTGGATGACACTGCGATGGCGTAGTGCATTGTGGGCCGTTCGCGTCACTCGAATTTGGCGCGAACGGCCCAAATCGTTCGATCTTCGTCGAACGATCGAACAGCCGATGTTCGAGTCGAACGTATGTTCGACTCGAACACGAAGCTCATCCCTAGTGGTGGTTGATAAGCTGGGGGATTATCTATATGGAGCGGAGTTCGTGATCAAGACTGACAACAATCCTCTCACCTACATCCTCACTACCACCAAGTTGGATGCCACAGGTCACAGATGATTGGCTACTCTATCAGGGTTTATTTTCAGCCTGAAACAAGATGCGGATGCTTTGTCAAGAAGGCCCCATTGTTCCAGAGACCCCCCAGCTGACACCTGAAGGGGTACGAGCCTTATGTCAAGGAGCAGAACATCAAGCTGGAGAAGGATCCAGGGCCGAAGACATTGGAGTGTCAGCCGCTGGTGTCCCCAGATGTTATTGCAATGTCACCCAAGTCGGGGATAAAGGTCTGCCCGAAGCTGTCAAAGAATGACCTGCAAAGGGACCAGTTGGAGGACACTCCCTGCAGCTTGGCATTGAAGGCCTTGGAGAGCCAACGCCCTAACTTGCTCCTCACTGACTCCCCAAAGGAAACCCGTCTGCTGTACCGAGAGTGGGATCAGTTTCAGGTGCACCAAGGGTTGGTCTACCGAAGGGGCCCCTCTGACGATTCTGAAAAAAAATTGCAGCTATTCCTACCTGAAAAACATAGGGAGACAGTATTAACTGCCCTACATGACAACCATGGCCACCTAGGGCCCAAAAGGACTTTTGACCTGGTGAGGGACAGGTTCTACTGGACCTGCATGCAGGCTGAAGTTGAGGACTATTGCCACTCCTGCGTCAGATGTATCCAAAAGTAGACTTTGCCTCACAAGCTGCCCCAATGGGCCATCTTCAGAGTCAGGGACCCATGGAGCTGGTGTGCATTGACATTCTGTGCTTGGAGCCTGATTTTAGCGGGCAGGAAAATATCCTGGTAGTGACTGACCATTTCACTCGGTATGCCCAGGCGTTTTCCACGAGGGGCCAACAAGCATCCACGGTGGCCAAGATCTTTGTGGAGAAAATCTTTGTGCACTATGGTCTGTCCCAACGCATCCACTCTGATCAGGGAAGAGATTTTGAGAGTAGTCTCATCAAGAGACTTTTAGACCTGTTGGGCATCAGGAAGTCTAAAACCCCCCCGTATCATCCTCAAGGAGATCCTCAACCAGAGAGATTCAACCAAGCCCTCCTGGATATGCTCGGAACTCTAAATTCAGAACAAAAACAGCACTGGAGCAAGCATATAGTGGCTATTGTGCATGCTTATAACAGCACCGCCAATGATGCCACAGGTTACGCTCCCTATAGTTTGATGTTCGGACGGTAGGCCCGGCTGCCAGTCGACTTGGCCTTCGGCACATCCCTCGACCATACCTCAGCAACTTCCCGCTGGAAGTCGCAGCCCTATGTCATTTGCAAGCATCTGCCTGGACTCCCAGTATATCAAATCCGGCCAGAGGGAAGCACAGGACTTGGCATCGCAATCATCTGTTGCCTCTGTCAGAAGCAGTTCATGTGCCACCACAGCCAGATTTACAGCCCACACCCACGGCCTCTCAAAGATCCCAGCCAGTGACTAGATCTCACTCAGTCTGTACCCCTTGCTGAAAATGAAAACCGCGAGGCAGGACAACCTCCCCTCCTATGCTAATTGGTTGGATATTCCTCTGCCATGGTTTTATGCAGATGCAAATTGTATGGTTTCCTGTGCACACTAACCTGTTTTTTTTTTACGTGTGTATATCAAAAGCATGTAACAGGTCATAGACTCTTTACCACCTTTGGCGGACCTAAGGTTTTTTGGTGGGGGGAGTGTGTAGCGGGGGCTGCTCTGTCACCCATGGTCCCACACCTCCCTCCATTCCCGCCAGGAACCGTCGGACTGAATAGACACTGACACAGGCACTTACTCAAGGAGAGCACGCCTGTCAGTACCTGTGGGGGATTTCTCCCCCTTAACTCTACTCTTCCTTGAGTGACGAGCAGCGGTCACTCACGGGCATCAGTCGGCTCTGCTCTCTTCTCTGTGTTCCTATTGGCAGGGAGAGGAAGTCAATCAAGCAGCAGCAGAGGACCACAGGACATAAAGGCTCATCACAAAATGGCACCATTGATTTTTACTGGGGATGGAGCTGCTACTTCTGCTGTGAAAGAAGGGGGCTAGCTAAAGACTTAATCTTGTGTGTCTGAAAAGAGATCACCATGAGGCTGGGAGGTGAACGGAGGTGTGAGAAGAGACAACAGGCATCCGCTGAAGAACCATCCAAAGACGGTTCCAGAGACCATCCAGAGACGGTTGAAATGGATGTACCTTCTGTAAAACCTAATATCCCTATTTTTATGTGAAATATCTCTGAAATTATGTGAAATCTAACGTTAAAACCACTTAATCTTACCGGATCTAACGAATATCTATTAGCCTGTGTAGCGCCCTGCTCGTATTGGGTAGGTGCTAGTGTAAATTTAGTTATCTGAGCTGTCGTTTAGCTCAGAACAATTGTACCAAATTATGGTCTCTGTTCCAGTTTAGCTGGGCTGCACATTTCCACCTGACTGTAGGTGTCGTTGTTACCACAGGTCAAGGTTGGAATTGCAGTAGGCTGGATGCATTGGGTATTCCTTTCCCAGGGACAGCGCAGTGGGAGTGGTGACCCCGCTGTGCATTCTGGGAGAGGGTACTTAAGGAGCAGACACCGTTTTTCGGGGTCTTCCGATCCTGACCTGACGGCCCTCCTGGCCTCAGGGATGTGTTAGTAGTGTTCTGCGTCGGGGCCTGTAGGCCCGAGGCTCTGTTGCTGAGAGTAGGCCCAGGAGTTTCTGGGGGCCTACTGATCTCTGGATGGTCCCGTGTCGCCTTGCCTGAGGGAAGGGACCGAACAATTGAGGGCTCAATTGGAGGACGCATCCGGATAAAAATATGCCTCGCAGTGCTGCCGGCTGGCTGAAAGATCCTGGCACTGTGTGTTATGTTTTCAGAACTTTATCAAGTGAGTGATTACCCAAGTCTGTGGCAGAGACTATGTGTATTCTTCAAGTCTGGCAGAAACTATTTGTATTCTTCAAGTCTGTGGCAGAGACTTTTGGCCGAGCACCGCACCGGCTGCTAGGTCAGTGAGAGAGGCCTATACGGTGGTTGCTATATCCAGTGTGGAGACTGTTTGTCCTCTGGATTAAGAAGTACCCGTGATCCGCAAGCAAGGTACCTGAATCCCCCCCTAACCCTCCATCCCTCTGTTAATAAAACCCTTGAGAAAAAGAGACTAAGTGTTTGGTGCAGACATTTGTGAGAAATTCTTCAAGGAAGACCCCTAGGATGGACCTGGTGAACAGTAAGGTAATGGCAGACCCAAATCTTAAACCAGCGCCCCCTGCGGGGGTATTGCTACACCTGATATAGACACTAGTATGGATATCCGTGCATCGATACCAAATATCCATAATATCCCTGTAATTATGTACAATCAACCATTAAAACCACTTGATCTTACCGTATTTAACGAATATCTATTAGCCTGAAGGATTTTTGGACGGTAAATTGCATGTGGGGGGGCCAACCCGTCTATATGTACCACCTAATATCAGTATTTTTATGTGGAATATCTCTGAAATTATGTGAGATCTAACATTAAAACCACTTGATCTTACCGGATCTAACAAATATCTATTAGCCTGAATGATTTTTGGCCCGAAAATTTGATAAGGGGGGGCCAGTCCCCCCCTCAGTAATCACTTAATAAGTCTCTAATTATGTGAGATCTAACGTTAAAACCACTTGATCTTACCGGATCTAACGAATATCTATTAGCCTGAATGATTTTTGGCCCGAAAATTTGATAAGGGGGGGCCAACCCGTCCTTATGTACCACCTAATATCAGTATTTTTATGTGGAATATCTCTGAAATTATGTGTGATCTAACGTTAAAACCACTTGATCTTACCGGATCTAACGAATATCTATTAGCCTGAATGATTTTTGGCCCGAAAATTTGATAAGGGGGGCCAACCCGTCCTTATGTACCACCTAATATCTGTATTTGTATGTGGAATATCTCTGAAATTATATGAGATCTAACGTTAAAACCACTTGATCTTACCGGATCTAACGAATATCTATTAGCCTGAATGATTTTTGGCCCGTAAATTTGATAAGGGGGGGCCAACCCGGCCTTATGTACCACCTAATATCAGTATTTTTATGTGGAATATCTCTAAAATTATGTGAGATCTAACGTTAAAACCACTTGATCTTACCGGATCTAACGAATATCTATTAGCCTGAATGATTTTTTGCCCAAAAATTTGATAAGGGGGGGCCAACCCGTCCTTATGTACCACCTAATATCAGTATTTTTATGTGGAATATCTCTGAAATTATGTGAGATCTAACGTTAAAACCACTTGATCTTACCGGATCTAACGAATATCTATTAGCCTGAATGATTTTTGGCCCGAAAATTTGATAAGGGGGGCCAACACGTCTTTATGTACCACCTAATATCAGTATTTTTATGGGGAATATCTCTGAAATTATGTGTGATCTAACGTTAAAACCACTTGATCTTACCGGATCTAACGAATATCTATTAGCCTGAATGATTTTTGGCCCGAAAATTTGATAAGGGGGGGCCAGCCCCCCCCCTCATTAATCACTTAATAAGTCTCTAATTATGTGAGATCTAACGTTAAAACCACTTGATCTTACCGGATCTAACGAATATCTATTAGCCTGAATGATTTTTGGCCCGAAAATTTGATAAGGGGGGGCCAACCCATCCTTATGTACCACCTAATATCTGTATTTGTATGTGGAATATCTCTGAAATGATATGAGATCTAACGTTAAAACCACTTGATCTTACCGGATCTAACGAATATCTATTAGCCTGAATGATTTTTGGCCCGAAAATTTGATAAGGGGGGGCCAACACGTCTTTATGTACCACCTAATATCAGTATTTTTATGTGGAATATCTCTGAAATTATGTGTGATCTAACATTAAAACCACTTGATCTTACCGGATCTAACGAATATCTATTAGCCTGAATGATTTTTGGCCCGAAAATTTGATAAGGGGGGGCCAGCCCCCCCTCATTAATCACTTAATAAGTCTCTAATTATGTGAGATCTAACGTTAAAACCACTTGATCTTACCGGATCTAACGAATATCTATTAGCCTGAATGATTTTTGGCCCGAAAATTTGATAAGGGGGGGCCAACCCATCCTTATGTACCACCTAATATCTGTATTTGTATGTGGAATATCTCTGAAATTATATGAGATCTAACGTTAAAACCACTTGATCTTACCGGATCTAACGAATATCTATTAGCCTGAATGATTTTTGGCCCGAAAATTTGATAAGGGGGGCCAACCCGTCCTTATGTACCACCTAAAATCTGTATTTGTATGTGGAAAATCTCTGAAATTATATGAGATCTAACGTTAAAACCACTTGATCTTACCGGATCTAATGAATATCTATTAGCCTGAATGATTTTTGGCCCGAAAATTTGATAAGGGGGGGCCAACCCGTCCTTATGTACAACCTAATATCAGTATTTTTATGTGGAATATCTCTGAAATTATGTGAGATCTAACGTTAAAACCACTTGATCTTACCGGATCTAACGAATGTCTATTAGCCTGAATGATTTTTGGCCCGAAAATTTGATAAGGGGGGGCCAACACGTCTTTATGTACCACCTAATATCAGTATTTTTATGTGGAATATCTCTGAAATTATGTGAGATCTAACGTTTAAAACCACTTGATCTTACCGGATCTAACGAATTTCTATTAGCCTGAATGATTTTTGGCCCGAAAATTTGATAAGGGGGGGGGCAACACGTCTTTATGTACCACCTAATATCAGTATTTTTATGTGGAATATCTCTGAAATTATGTGAGATCTAACATTAAAACCACTTGATCTTACCGGATCTAACAAATATCTATTAGCCTGAATGATTTTTGGCCCGAAAATTTGATAAGGGGGGGCCAGCCCCCCTCATTAATCACTTAATAAGTCTCTAATTATGTGAGATCTAACGTTAAAACCACTTGATCTTACCGGATCTAACGAATATCTATTAGCCTGAATGATTTTTGGCCTGAAAATTTGATAAGGGGGGCCAACCCGTCCTTATGTACCACCTAATGTCTGTATTTGTATGTGGAATATCTCTGAAATTATATGAGATCTAACGTTAAAACCACTTGATCTTACCGGATCTAACGAATATCTATTAGCCTGAATGATTTTTGGCCCGAAAATTTGATAAGGGGGGGCCAACCCGTCCTTATGTACCACCTAATATCAGTATTTTTATGTGGAATATCTCTGAAATTATGTGAGATCTAACGTTAAAACCACTTGATCTTACCGGATCTAACGAATATCTATTAGCCTGAATGATTTTTGGCCCGAAAATTTGATAAGGGGGGGCCAACCCGTCCTTATGTACCACCTAATATCAGTATTTTTATGTGGAATATCTCTGAAATTATGTGTGATCTAACGTTAAAACCACTTGATCTTACCGGATCTAACGAATATCTATTAGCCTGAATGATTTTTGGCCCGAAAATTTGATAAGGGGGGGCCAACACGTCTTTATGTACCACCTAATATCAGTATTTTTATGTGGAATATCTCTGAAATTATGTGAGATCTAACGTTAAAACCACTTGATTTTACCGGATCTAACGAATATCTATTAGCCTGAATGATTTTTGGCCCGAAAATTTGATAAGGGGGGGCCAACACGTCTTTATGTACCACCTAATATCAGTATTTTTATGTGGAATATCTCTGAAATTATGTGAGATCTAACATTAAAACCACTTGATCTTACCGGATCTAACAAATATCTATTAGCCTGAATGATTTTTGGCCCGAAAATTTGGTAAGGGGGGGCCAGCCCCCCCTCATTAATCACTTAATAAGTCTCTAATTATGTGAGATCTAACGTTAAAACCACTTGATCTTACCGGATCTAACGAATATCTATTAGACTGAATGATTTTTGGCCTGAAAATTTGATAAGGGGGGGCCAACCCGTCCTTATGTACCACCTAATGTCTGTCTGTACTTTCCAAAATGGGGTCATTTGGGGGGGTTTTGTGCCATCTGGGCATTCCATGGCCTCCGAAACTGTGATAGGCAGTGAGAAGTGAAATCAAAAATTTACACCCTTAGAAAGCCTGAAGGCGGTGATTGGTTTTTGGGGTCCCGTACGCGGCTAGGCTCCCAAAAAGTCTCACACATGTGGTATCCCCGTACTCAGGAGAAGCAACAGAATGTATTTTGGGGTGTAATTCCACATATGCCCATGGCATGTTTGAGCAATATATCATTTAGTGACAACTTTGTGCAAAAAAAAAAAAAAAAATTATTTTTTCCGCAACTTGTGTCAACATATAAAATATTCCATGGACTCGACATGCCTCTCAGTATATAGCTTGGGGTGTCTACTTTCCAAAATGGGGTCATTTGGGGGGGTTTTGAACTGTTCTGGCATTTTATACACAACATTAGGAAGCTTACATCCACTCTTCTAACCACTTGAAGACAAAGCCCTTTTTGACACTTTTTGTTTACATGAAAACATATTTTATTTTGCAGGAAAATTATGTTGAACCCCCAAACATTATATATATATTTTTAAAGCAAAGGCCCTACAGAATAAAATGGTGGGTGTTGCATATTTTTTTTCTGCACAGTATTTGCGCAGCGATTTTTCAAACGCATTTTTTTGGGAAAAAATACACTTTTTTTAATTTTAATGCACTAAAACACACTATATTGCCCAAATGTTTGATGTAATAAAAAAGATGATCTTAGGCCGAGTACATAGATACCAAACACGACATGCTTTAAAATTTCGCACAAACGCGCATTGGCGACAAACTACATACATTTTTAAAAGCCTTTAAAAGCCTTTACAGGTTACCCCGTTAGATTTACAGAGGAGGTCTACTGCTAAAATTACTGCCTTCGATCTGACCTTCGCGGTGATACCTCACATGCATGGTGCAATTGCTGTTTACATATGACGCCAGACCGACGCTTGCGTTCGCCATTGGGCAAGAGCAGGGCAGGACAGGGGTGCTTTTTTTTTTTTTTATTATTAATTTTTCTTTTTTATTTTACTTTTAAATTGTTCCTTCCATATTTTTTTTTTTATCATTTTTATTGTTATCTCAGGGAATGTAAATATCCCCTATGATAGCAATAGGTAGTGACAGGTACTCTTTTTTTGAAAAAACTGGGGTCTAGACCCTAGATCTTTCCTCTGCCCTCAAAGCATCTGACCACACCAAGATCGGTGTGATAAAATGCTTTCCCAATTTCCCAATGGCGCTTTTTATATCCGGGGGGGACATTCCCTGCCACTGCTTGTAAAAGCAGTCCAGAGACTAATTAGCCACTAGGATTGCTTTTACATGAAAGCCGGCCGCTGGCTGAAAAGAATGATACCAAGATGATACCTAAACCCGCAGGCATCAATCTGGTATAACCATTCAAAGTCCAGCAACATACCAGTACGTTGCTGGTCCTTGTTGGACATGTATTGTAATCTTTTTTTTTCATGCAGCCAGGTGGCTGAACGAAAAAAGAGATTGATCGGTGGGTATGCCCACCATTAAAATACCGCCCTTCATCCACCCACTTCTAATGATGGGCATACATGCACCATTTATATATGCCGAATCATGGGGGCATCCTCCCGCAAAAAAGTTATGCCGCGTACACATGGTCGGACTTTTCCACGGGCAAGCCTCCGTCGGAATTTCGACCGTATGTACGTGGCATTAGGAGCAAAATCGCTCCTCTGCTCCTGCTGCCCCAATGGTTCGGCATATATGCTTTTTTTTTTTAACTGTGGTGGTGAAATCACCTCCTACAGCACTGGAGTCGCAGGGATCAGGCCTGTCTCTGCGAACGCTGCAGTTATGTGTGTTGTGTTTTGTAAGTGACAGTGATCGATCGATACTGCACTTGGGTGGCCTGGGCTGGACGGAGGGGCAAAACGCAGGTGCTAGCAGGTATCTGGGCTGATCCCGCTAACACTGCGTTTTTGGGAACCCTAAACTGCTGGGGACGCTAGTATAGATCTGATCAGATCAGATATTGATCTGTTCAGATACTATACCACTAAGGGAGGTGTATGCTTCACGCGTGGGTGTTAGCGTTACTGGCACTAACCTGACGCTGCCTGGGGTGTGACGCAGACCCTCTCTGATGCTAAAACCTAATTGATATCACCCGCCGGGCGATCAGGGGGTTAAACATTTATTGGGTTATATACGGCGGGTGCCCTGACACTATAAAAAGCAAACTAACTAACCAGCGTCACCCGTAACACTTATATGATGATCACTGGTGAAAGGGTTAACTAGGGGCAATTAGGGGATTAAAACCTTTATTAGATAATATATGGGGGTACCTGACGCTATAAAAACCTGCGGCGAACCTAAAAAAAATTACTGGCTACCGATCTGCATCACCGACGCTAAGACAGCGATCAGAAAAATGATCGCTTAGCGACAGTGGTGATAGGGGGTGAAAGGGTTACCTGGGGGGCGATCAAGGGGGTTAAACCTTTATTAGATAATTTATGGGGGTACCTGAAACTATAAAAACCTGCGGCGAACCTAAAAAAAATTACTGGCTACCGATCTGCATCACCGACGCTAAGACAGCGATCAGAAAAATGATCGCTTAGCGACAGTGGTGATAGGGGGTGAAAGGGCTACCTGGGGGGCGATCAAGGGGGTTAAACCTTTATTCGATAATTTATGGGGGTACCTGATGCTATAAAAACCTGCGGCGAACCTAAAAAAAAAATACTGGCTACTGATCTGAATCACCGACGCTAAGACAGCGATCAGAAAAATTATCGCTTAGCGACAGTGGTGATAGGGGGTGAAAGGGTTACCTGGGGGGCGATCAAGGGGGTTAAACCTTTTATTAGATAATTTATGGGGGTACCTGACGCTATAAAAACCTGCCGCGAACCTAAAAAAAATTACTGGCTACCGATCTGCATCACCGACGCTAAGACAGCGATCAGAAAAATTATCGCTTAGCGACAGTGGTGATAGGGGGTTAAAGGGTTACCTGGGGGGCGATCAAGGGGGTTAAACCTTTATTAGATAATTTATGGGGGTACCTGACGCTATAAAAACCTGCGGCAAACCTAAAAAAAAAATACTGGCTACCGATCTGCATCACCGACGCTAAGACATCGATCAGAAAAATGATCGCTTAGCGACAGTGGTGATAGGGGGTGAAAGGGTTACCTGGGGGGCGATCAAGGGGGTTAAACCTTTATTAGATAATTTGTGGGGGTACCTGACGCTATAAAAACCTGCGGCGAACCTAAAAAAAATTACTGGGTACCGATCTGCATCACCGACGCTAAGACAGCGATCAGAAAAATGATCACTTAGCGACGGCGGTGCTAGGGGGTGAAAGGGTTATCTGGGGGTGATCAATGGGTTAAACCTTTATTAGGGGGGGTTAGGGGGCTACACTGGACCTAAAACTAAATGTAGTGACACTTTTACAGTCACAAATGTCACTGATTGCAGTGATCACTAAATAAATGGTCACTGCAATCAGTGACACTGTGACTGGGGGCTGGGGGGTGATCTGGGGGGGCCTGGGGGGGCGATTTATGTGCCTGTGTGTGCTGGTGTTAGTGTAGTGTTTGTGCACTAACCTGTGTGTCTTCTCTTGTATGGCGCTCGGTATATGTGAGCGCCGCACAGGAGATGACATCACTTCCTCCTGCTTCTTCTGTCTGTGTAAACATTACACAGACAGAGGGGGCATTTCCATTCGCCGGGGGGTGGCCGGAATCGAACGGGCGTCCCCTCATGTCGGATCGCTCCCCAACGAATTCCGACCGCTCACTGTACAGAAGGGGGGTCCGATTGGACCCCCCAACTGTACAAAGGCAATCACGTACACTCTACGTGATTGTGCCTGTCGGTGCCATTGTGCCGACGTATATATACAGTGAGCGGTCGTTAAAGGGTTAAAGACCCACACCAAAGAACAAAGCGGACCTCTCCTTGCTCCTCATCAGCTGGGATCTCCAACCCCACTATACATTCAGTCCTCTCTGAAAGCTGCACTGAGAGGAATGAAGGTGTAGAATTAGGTGTGTCACAGCCAAGTACTTGCGGGCACTCTGCTAGCAGTACACCGACGTCCGATTGTACCAGGCAAATTTCCCTGCCCGAGCTGCTGGACCGTCGAAAGAAGTTCACTCCCAGCCATCCACATGCCCAGCGGTTGAATGCTAGCTTGGCTAAATTGCTAGCACTTCAACTGCTGCCTTTTCAGTTGGTAGACTCGGTCCCCTTCCGTGAGTTTGTGCAATGTGCGGTTCCTCAGTGGCAGGTTCCCAAACGCAACTTTTTCTCATGGAAGGCGATTCCAGCTCTCTACCGGCATGTGGAAGGCAATGTCCATGCCTCGCTGAACAGGGCGGTCAGCCGTAAGGTGCATATTACCGCTGACTCATGGTCCAGTAGGCATGGACAGGGACGTTACCTATCTTTCACGGCCCATTGGGTCACTCTTTTGGCAGCTGGGAAGGATGCAAGACAAGGTGCAGTAGTGTTGGAGGTTATTCCGCCACCACGCCTCCAAAATGCTACTACTGGTTGTGACACACCTCTCTCCTCCACCCCCTCCACTTCTTCTTCCTCCATGGCCTCTTTGAGTGCTCTGTCCTCGGAACCAGCGGTGCTCCATAGGCGTTCAAGGGGCTACGCAAGTACGCAGGCAAAAAGATGCCATGCCGTGCTTGCGCTGGTGTGTTTGGGGGACAGGAGCCACACTGGGGCAGAGGTTCTGTCAGCTCTGCAGGGGCAGGCCGAGAGGTGGTTGATGCCACGCCAGCTTAAGCCAGGAATGGTGGTTTGTGACAATGGCACCAACCTCCTCTCCGCCCTGCAACAGGGACAACTGACCCATGTGCCCTGTATGGCTCACGTCCTTAACCTGGTGGTGCAGCGGTTCTTGGGAAGGTACCCAGGCTAACAGGATGTCCTGAGGTAGGCCAGGAAAGTCTGTGTGCATTTCCGCCGATCATATAATGCCAGTGCTCGGCTGGCTGAGCTGCAAAAGGAGTTGAACCTGCCCAAGAACCGCCTTATATGTGACATGCCCACCAGGTGGAACTCAACGTTGGCCATGCTGCACATGCAGCAGAGGGCCATCAATGAGTACATGTGCGACTACAGCACCAGGACAGGGTCAGGGTAGCTCAGATTTTTTTCACCACGCCAGTGGAGCATGATCAGGTATTCATGCACTATCCTGTCACCATTTGAGGAGGCCACGAGGATGGTGAGCAGTGACAGTGCATGCATCAGTGACACAGTACCTCTTGTCCACCTGTTGGAGCATACGCTGCGTGGAATAATGGACAGGGCACTTGAGGCAGAACAGAGGCAGGAAGAGGAGGACTTCCTTGCCTCTCAAGGCCCCCTTTATCCAGACAGTGTTCCTTCTCTCCCACCCATCACACAGGAAGAGGATGAGGAGGAGGAGGAGGAGGAGGATTGTGTCAGCATGGAGCTGGAGCCTGGCACTCAGCATCAGCAGCAGCAGTCTTTTAGGGATGATTTACAGTCCCAAGAAACCGGTGGACTCGTACGTGGCTGGGAGGAGGTGGCTGTGGATCATGTCGTCCTTAGTGACCCAGAAGACTCCGGACCGAATGCCTCAGCTAACCTACGTTGCATGGCCTCCCTGATCCTGCAAAGCCTGCGGAAGGATCCTCGTATTCTTCGAATCAAGGAGAGGGACCATTACTGGCTGGCCACTCTCCTTGATCCACGGTACAAGGGTAAGGTTGCGGACCTTATCTTGCCGTCGCAGAGGGAGCAGAGGATCAGACATCTCCAGGAGGCCTTGCAGAAAGGTCTGTGCAACACGTTCCCAGAGACTGGGAGGTTACAAACTGCTGGTCCTGGACGACGAGTTGCTGAGGCTTCGGTCAGTAGCAGAAGGAGCGGTGGGGAAGGTGGACGTCTGACTGATGCGGTCAGACAATTTTTTAGTCCGCAGCCCCAAGGTATGATCGGTTCCAGCAACCATCGCCAGCGTCTGATATACATGGTGCAGGAATACCTAGGTTCAAGGTCAGACTTGGACACCTTTCCCACCGAAAATCCTCTGGCTTACTGGGTCTTGAGGATGGATCACTGGCCAGAGCTTGCACAGTATGCAATTGAGCTACTGGCCTGTCCTGCATCCAGCGTTCTTTCGGAACGCACATTCAGTGCTGCTGGAGTCTTTGTCACGGATCACAGGGTGCGCCTGTCCACCGACTCGGCTGATCGACTGACCTTCATAAAGATGAACCAGTCTTGGATCACCACCAGCTACCAAGCACCTGAGGCTGATATAACAGAATAATTTATTTTGAAATGTCACATCCCTTCAAGACTGCCTATGCTGATGCTGAGTGACTGTCCTGTTATGTTGACTGACTATCCTCTTCCTCCTCAATGATCCTGATAATAACTTGGAAGAACATTTTTGTTTCTGGGTGCCACCACCATTTGCTAAGGCCCAATTTTTCAGCCCCTGTTTAACAGGGGCGTGTAATTACAATTTTTTATGCAATGCTTTGCAACAGGTCTCATTGCTGTGCTCCAAGTACAGTATCTGTGAGGGGTTGCAGTGTTGTGGCACCAGTGCCTAAGGCACAATTTTTCAGCCCCTGTTTAACAGGGGCGTGTAATTACAATTTTTTATGCAATGCTTTGCAACAGGTCTCATTGCTGTGCTCCAAGTACAGTATCTGTGAGGCGTTGCAGTGTTGTGGCACCAGCACCAGTGCCTAAGGCACAATTTTTCAGCCACTGTTTAACAGGGGCGTGTAATTACAAATCTTGATCTAATAATTCACAGCAGGGCCCATTCATGCGCCCACCAAGAGTAACTGTGAGGGCTTCCAGTGTTGTAGCACCAGCACCACCACCAAAGGCCCAATTTTTCCTACCACTGTTCAACAATGGCATGTAATTACAATTCCTGATATAATAGTTCACAGCAGGGCATTCCAGCGCCCACCAAGAGTAGCTGTGAGGACTTACAGTGTTGTGGCAACACCAACATCTAATGGGGCAAATTTCTGCAGAGTATATACGGCAGGCCCCTACTTTCAAACATCCAACTTACAAACGACTCCTACCTGGAAACGGAAGGAGAAAACAGGAAGTGAGAGGAAATCTACCCCTAGGAAGGGAAATTCTATCCTGTTAGATTTAATTTGGGAAAAAGGTATCTCCTCTCTACTGATGCTTTATCACCAATCCTTGTTTCAATAAAAAACCCACTTTTCCAAAAACATTTGTCATTGGGACGGAAAGTGAGGTGAAATGTTCTGAACAGGTGCACAGACAGCAAAACAAATGTTACAGGGGTGATAACCCTTCCCTATGTTTTCCAAAAAGCTTAAAAATATATTTTTTGGCTGGAGCTACACTTAAACAATGTACCTGTTAAAAATTACAAACAGATTCTACTTAAGAACAAAGCTACAGTCCCTGTCTTGTTTTCACCGCCTGTATACTGCTGTTCAGAGTATATAGGGCCTTTTTTTTATTTTGGGTGCGGGGTTCCCCTTAATATCTATACAAGACCCAAAGGGGCTGGTAATGGGCTGGGGGGGGGGGGGTGATGGGGTAGCCATGCCATTTTTCTCAAAGATTTTCATCCATATTGCCAGGACAAGACATGACAGCCGCAAGCAGTTTTAAATGGCTTTTTTTCCTTTAGAAATGTCATTTTGTGCAGGGACAGTTCTAAACACGGGAAACACATGCCACTTCACAGGCATACTTTAGACACCCTCCAGGTACCATATTTAAAGGAATATTTCACTTTTTTTTTCACTTTATGCATCATTTAAATGACTGCTCCAGAAAAAACGTCAGTTTTTAAAACTTCTTTTTGCATTGATACATGTCCCCTGGGGCAGGACCCGGGTCCCCAAACCTTTTTTATGACAATAACATGCATATTGGCCATTATAATTAGCACCTTAGATTTCGAACGTTCGCGTCCATTGTAACTAATATGGTTCAAACGTTCGTGCAAACTTTCGGTCCGTTCTTAGGTTCTGGTGCGAACCGAACCCGGGGGTGTTCGGCTCATCCCTACTGCCCAGGGTCAGCTCCCACTGTCACAGGCACAGCCGCACAGGCAGCTCTCCTCAGACCCTTCCTTCCCTCACGCTGGAGATGGAAGAGGTGGGCGGAGCAATTGATTGGCGCGGAGGCTGAGCGCTGTGAATGCTGGGGCGGCCGCGGCCTCTGGCGTCACTGGTTGCTAGGCGCCAGGCGGCAGGCGAATCTAGCAAACAGTGCAGGAGACAGCACACAGTGCACAGCTGACTAGCATCCGCTCTGCTCTGCTCCTGAGAGTCTTGCTGACTGATCTGGAATTCCTGGTGGCTACTAGAGTCCGAGTAGTCTACTCCTGAGTCCTGAAAAATTCTTGCCGGCTGGGCTGCCGCCCTTCTTAAATGCCGCCTGGAACCATGGTCCCAATGGGTCCCATGGTAGGGCCGGCCCTGACTCTAATATTTCTTGCAGTGCTGACCAGAATTTTGTTGTGCTGTATATATGATGTAATATGATTATATATACAGTGTATGATATAATGAATGAAATATATATTTTTTTGATCAATGGTGTAAATTTCCCAAAATGCTGCTCAGCTCGGCAATGTATAAACACACAGTGCTTGTACAGTACGTACAATTATTTAGGTGCCCTTATACAGTAAGCGAATAATGGATGATGTCTGTTGTGTTAAGTGGGGTCCGCCCAGCTAAGAAGTGAACTCGGTATCCTGGGGTTAATCTCTTTTGGCCTAACAGAGCACTTTGATTGCAGCCCTCTGCCATTCTATAGATAAGCATGCCACTTTAGAGACAGCCTAATCTGCTGGCTTTTCTTTTGAATGTTGGATAAGGTACCTCTTTCTTATGGATTGTGACTTCAGATATGTGAGCCCTGGCACTGGTTCATCATCGCTGGTGACAAAGTTAAAATGTATTTAATTTAATGCACAAATAGTGTTTTATAAAGTTTTATTTCATCACAAAATATATGCATAGTGTATACTACAAAAAAAAATGCTGTGCGCCGCTAAAGTGTTCGGGTTTGGCTTGAAGAAAAGGTGGCAACCCTAGACACATTCGTGTTTCACTTTTCATATTTCATTCAAGTACACAAATATTCTCGTTTTTTAAATACTACACTATTACCAATGTTTTGCTTTTTTGGTGAGCATCCATTCCACAAAGTCCTGCAATCCATCTGCTGTTTTCAGACAATTGACCTGGTGGTTGTCATCTCCAGAAAGCTATCACCCCTGAGAGTTTGTCCCCAAGGTTACATCATTGAAGCTGGATGATACCTTTGAGCCCATTTTGCTGCCTATAATTTATGCAGCAGCATATTCTGGTGAGTGCATTAGATTAGTGGTGGGACACATTGAAGTACTTTGTTGGAGTGATCCATAGAGACTAATGCCCCGTACACACGATCGTTTTTAATGTCATTTTTTAACCGACGTTTTTCTCCTCGTTTTTTTTCATGTTTCCTCTCAAGCCTGCCTTGCGTACACACCATCATTAAAAAAAACGATCAAGCAAAGCGCAGTGACGTTCAACACGTACAACGCCACTATAAAGGGGAAGTTCCGTTCGAATGACGCCACCCTTTGGGACGCTTTTGCTAATTCCGTGTTTCCGCGTGTTAGTAAAAGTTTGGTGAGAGACGATTCGCGCTTTCAGTCTTCGTGCTTTGAAGATCGTTTTCGGGAGTTCAGATTGCGCCTGTGGGTTCGTATCTGTTTAGCACTGCTTGTAGTCAGTTCGTATCTGTTTATTCAGTGCGGCCTGCTCTGCACGTTCGTGTTTTTCAGCTTGTTCTTCATAGGCCTTGCTGTTCTTCCGTGCGTTCTTCTAGTACGTTCTGTTCAGCCGACCGTTATCTAGCCATGTTGCGGCTACGTACTCGTCGTAGAGTTCGTGCTGTAGTTGGTGCAGGGGTTCATGCTGTATCCCGACTCCATGCCATGAGCAGGGTCAGGCGGAGTTCATGGACCAAGAATTGGTTGCTCCAGCGGCACCAATTCTGTCACATGCCTTTGTTGCAGGAGATCAGGGAGAATAATCCTGATGATTTCAGGAATTTTCTCAGGATGTCTGACCCCGTATTTCAGCAGCTGTTGGCTTTGGTGTCCCCCTATATCACCAGGCAGGACACCGTTATGCGGGAAGCCATCAGTGCTGAGCAGAGGCTCATCGCCACGTTGCGATACCTGGCTACTGGGAGAAGCCTGCAGGACCTTAAGTTCTCCACAGGCATCTCCCCCCAGGCTCTGGGGATCATTATACCAGAGACTTGTTCTGCCATCCTTCAAGTTTTGCAGGAGGACTATATTAAGGTAAGTGTTCTTCTTCAAAAATTCACATTGTATGGTTTTTATTTTGGGATATTTTTAATTTGCTTTATTTGCAGTCCCTAATTCACATGATTCTTAGCTGCAGGGAATGTCCCCTTTCTCCCCATGTTTTATTATTTAAAGTTTGGTGTTTGAGGCCTACCTGTAAATTTGGCTTACCTAACCTCTCCAGCATGCTATCCTGGGACCATACCTACCTTGCCTAGTCATTTCCATGTTTTTTATTATATGTTCCATCGTAGTGCTTTACCCAAAACGCACTCTAAATTTTGCCTCGGAATGTTTCATTGTTGTTAACTTCAATACAGAGTGCTACAGCCTTCATGTGTGATATTCCCAACTCATCTTCAACCCTCCCCCCCCCCCCCCCCCCATAATAAATTTTTTTTTTTTTTCTTGCTTCCCAATTTTTATGTTTTTAACAGTTTCTACCAATGTTGGCCATGAATGTGTGTATGAAATCAGCTTTCAATGTTTCTGGCTCCAAGTATTAATTTGTTATTTCTTTAATTCCACAGTTCCCTTCTTCGCCACATGAATGGCAGAATGTGGCTTCCGAGTTTGCCCAGCGATGGAACTTTCCGAACTGTGGAGGAGCCATCGACGGCAAACATGTTCGGGTCGTCCCACCACCCCATTCGGGATCCTTTTATTATAATTATAAGGGGTTCCACAGCGTCGTGATGATGGCAGTGGTGTCGGCCACCTACGAGTTCCTCTATGTGGACGTTGGCAAGAATGGCAGGATGTCTGATGGAGGAGTTTTTGCCCAGACGGAGTTTGGAGAACGGCTCCTTTTGGATCTGCTGGCCTTGCCACCCGCGGAGCAGAATGTGGAGGGACTACCTTTTGTGTTTGTGGCGGATGAGGCGTTTGGCCTGGGACCCCATTTGATGAGGCCATTCCCGCAACGCACCCTCACCCCTGAGAGGAGGGTTTTCAATTATCGGCTGGCCAGAGCCAGAAGGGTGGTGGAAAATGCGTTTGGGATCATGGCCAGCCGATTTCGCCTCTTCCTTACCTCCATCCACCTTGCCCCATACAAATGGAACCATGTGGTTATGACGTGCTGTGTGCTGCATAATTTCCTAAGGGTGCATTCAACGAGTTATATATCTTTGAGTGGGCCTGAGGCCTCTTTAATCAATGCAGAAACTTTGGTGGCCCTGGAACCTGGCCGTCCTGGCTTGGCCCCCCCAACCGGACGTGAGGTCCGTAACCAATATGTGGACTATTTTATGGGTAGGGGGGCCATTGAAATGCCAGACAATCTCTAATAATTTTAGACCAAAAAAATAAAACTTTTTTAAAAAGTAAAGATTGGTTTGTCATTTTTATTGTATAATGTTTGATGTTTCTGGTAGGTTTACCTAGTGCATTTGTTTTGCCATGTGGATTAAAAAATCTTTTAATTAGCCTTCATTGTCAGTGTAAACACCAAACATTGATTAGTTCACTCAGCACCACATTTACATAATGAAGCCACAATGATTTGTTATGTAAAAATACCTTTATTTTTTTTGTTTAGGTGGGCAACTTCCATAGAAATGTGGATGTTCCCTTAATTTCAGGTGTATTAAAACGCATGACCAGCCATGCATAAACAAACTAGAGTTCTCCAAATTTTGAAAAAGCTAAACATGTGCTAGTCATTAAAGGGTAAAATAACCAAAAAAATAGAAATCTCTGCAAGTAAAACGTTATTTGGTGTAAAAACATTAGACACGCCCAAGCACAGCCATGATATTTTGGAGCCTTTCCTCCACCCGCTTTGTATTTGCCCTGATCTCTCGCAAATCTCCCTTAATTTTTTCGAGGTCACGACAGCAGACCATCAGGTATTGGATCAGGATCTGGGCACTGTGATGTGACAACTTATTGGGGTCTTCGGCCAGAACTGCACCTAAATGTAAAAAGAAATATGTAGGATAGAATATGTAGGCCTACATCTATTTAACATGCATGTGTCTGGTTTCTCTCTGACCTGTGGTGGTGCCACTTTCAACTTCCACAACATCACATTCCTCTCCATCCTGGGGTTCTGGGGGTATTGTTGTAGGTATTGCAATTCTCGTCTCATCTGAGGTAGCTTTTTGAATCCCTAGGGAGATTGAAATAAAAGGAATAGTTTCATTAGTAGCAACTCAATTTTGCTAAAATAAGAAACATGGAAAAAAACTTTTTAAACATTCTTTTGAACCATGCTCCATTTTAATTTTTAACCCCTGTGCCAACCGGGACAAATGATTGGATACATAGGCCAAAACAGAGCATATACATTTTGTGAACAAATTTGAAACATTGTAACACCCCAAAGTATCTACACTGGATCACCTGTGTGTGACTCCCTCAAGCTTTTTGGCTTTAGGCCCACACTTGTACTACTGCGTTCAGATGTTTCATCAGATGCTGAGCATTCACTCCCTTTAACATTACCATGCATATCGTTTTTCAATATGAACAAATCTCCTTTGGATTAGCACACCAAAAATAAGTGTGGCCCAAATGTACTCCCCCAAATAAACAAAAAAACATGGGTGTTCACACTGGATGATCCGAAAACATCGTTTGAGGAACTGTACGGAGAAAGAGGTAAAATACGTCCGTTTACTATGCGGACGAACCTAAAAAAGATGGTATCTTTCAGTGTACTATATGAAAGTTAAAAATACACGACAGAATACAAGAAAATAATATGTACCATGGAAACTCAAAAAAAACAACTTACTTTTTACTATAACTTTCTTGATTCTTTTATATTGGTCGGCCTCCCGCAACTTCAGATCTGACCATCGTTTTCTGAGCTGTTCCTTCATTCTGCACACCCCGAATTTTTGGTGGAGACTTTTGACCACTTTGCCCATAATTCTGGACTTGACCAGATTAGGCCTTTTATACGGACCATGCTTGGCATCATAATCCTCCTTCTTTAAAATGGCGACCATCTCCACCATTTCCTCGAATGACATGTTGGATGCCTTATATCTCCTGGGTCTTGATTTGGGCTCCTCTGTAATTTCATCCTCTGTAGAGGTAATCTCAGCCACCTGTGTCTCCGCCATGTTTTGTTCAGCACTACGAGCGAGAAGGGGCGGGGTAAGTACAATATCGAACGTCAGGGGCGGGGAAAGCATGCAGAGTTTCACGCATGCGCTGTGTATATAAAGTGAAGATCCATTGCTGGGAAATACGTTCATTTTTCGGGAGAGAGAGTTAGCAACGAACGTCGTGACCAAGGTACCTAACAATTTTACTTTTTGAGGTTCATCAGACGAGGAGATTTGTGTGCTCAAAATATGTAGACAATGCACAGTTGAGGAATGTTGCCTGAAATATATTTTTATTTTGGTTTCTCGCTTTTACAGATATCATGAATACTTTTAAAAACCCAGACTTCATGGGGGAGTTCATCGACAAATGGCAAGAGCTCCCTATATTATGGCAAACCAAAAGTGGCAGAAATAAAAATAAAGACGCCAGGAAAGCAGCACTGGAGAGCCTGCTTGCATTTGTGCAAACAAAGATACCCACAACAACTCTCCAAGATGTCAAAAACAAAATTGGGACCATCAGAGGGACATGCAGGACCCAGAGGACTATGGTCCTGAGGTCCCAGAGGTCAGGTGCACCAGCAGATAAGGTTTATAAACCCAGTCTGTGGTACTACAGTAAGCTTGCTTTTCTGGATGACCAGCTGGAAGTGCGCGAATCTCTCTCCACCCTTCCCCCCAGAGGTCAATCCAGCCTTCCTTGTACCCAACCCTCCAGCCTTCCCTGCAGCCAGTCCTCCAGCCTTCCTGTCAACCCTGCTCTGGCTTCCTCTGAGGATCAAGATCAGGGCCTTGAGGAGGCAGATTTGGAGATATGGAGCCAGGTAAAGTTTTGCTATCTATATTTCTATCGTACAAAATTATAGATTTTAAATAGATGTTAGTATTGTTAAAGGTATGTACACTTCTACCAATAAAGTTTGTGAAGAGCAAGATACAGTAGTGGCCTAATTTTATGTGTCCAAGACAACAAAACCAGGATGCGTAATCAATGAAAAGGACATAACTTTTGGCATTGATTTCAACAATGTCTAGAGGTGAACAATGTCTGTGAATGATGATGTGGCAAAATAAATAATGTCCCTTTCTTTTTTTACAGCCAGAGCAGAGCCAGGAAGAGGGTGATGTTGGGGATCAGGAGGAGGCTGGGCCCAGTGGCACCCAGGAGGAGGCAGGGCCCAGGGGCACCCAGGAGGAGGCTGGGCCCAGTGGCACCCAGGAGGAGGCTGGGCCCAGCACAAGAGCCCAGATGCCTCCCCTGGTAGTTAAACCACGAGGGCCAAGGAGAGGTAGGCAGGTGGAGGAGGAAACCAGGGCCTTCCTCAGAGAGGCAACAGCGGCCCTCAGAGAGGCACCCTCTGTTGAAGAGGGATTTGCCGCAGTCCTCGCCCACAAACTAGGGCAAATGGAGTTGCAGCAAAAAATTTACAGTGAGACCCTGCTATTGAAAGTCATCAATAATACGGGGGCGGAGCCGGCGGCCGGAGCGGATGGTGGTGTGAGAGGAGAGCTCCGACGCATCAGGGGACCTTAAGCAACCTTTAGCGGCTTTTGAGGCTCAGAAACAGCACATCCGAGCGGCGGAAGACAGGAGGAACCCCGCTGATAGCATGGCCAAACGCAAGAACAGAGAGGGGCCCAGAAAATTGACGGACTTCTATCCCTCCATGACAGGCCGGAAGGCCCAAGATGGCGCCGCAGCGGGACTGCATGCATCACACTGCCATGAGGAAGAGAACAGCGCGACATTCACTTTGCAGGGTGAGCTACCTAATGACACACTAACTCAGCCCCCTTATTCTTCCCCATTCAACAGCCCCCTCAAGCAGAAACGGAGGGTCAGTGCCCCAGGGGATGATAGCAATGAACAAGGAGGGGGGGGAGACGACATGGAGCAAGCTGCCTCATATGCCCAGAAGCTGGATGATATGCCTGTCTCTGGTCAGCCCATGACCGATACAATTATGAAGGATATGATCCTGACGCTAAGAGGGGCCATACAACAAGACATAGCTCACATCGCTCACTCCACACGCAGGGAGCTGAGTGCAATGGGGGATAGAATAGCCCATGTCGAAAACAAAATGGGGGATTTCTCTGCAGCCCACAACGAATTGGTGGATGCTCATGTGGATCTAGAAGATGAACTCACAGCACTACGCCTGAAGGTCTCAGATCTCGAGGACCGCGCACGCAGGAACAATGTGAAATTCAGAGGGATTCCTGAAACAGTTAAGCCTGCCGAACTGAGTTCATTTCTGCAGCAGCTAATGAAGACGGCAATTCCCTCGCTCACCACAGCGGATGTCATTATTGACAGAGCACACAGGCTGCACAAACCACAACATCTCCCTGAGAAGATTCCTAGGGATGTTATAGCCAGAATTCATTTCTTTCATATTAAAGACCAGCTTATGAGGTTTTCCAGGCAAAACAACATCCTCCCAGACCCATATGCTGGAATCACACTGTATGCTGACCTATCACAGGCCACAATGAAGGCTAGAAATAATCTGATACCGGTTACAAAAATGCTGAGAAATCATAAGATTCTCTATAGATGGGGCTTCCCTGCAAAAATCATCCTGGAGAAAAACAACGAATGGTATTCCATTTCCTCCCTGGATAAAGGTCTGGAACTACTCCGCAAGTGGGGACTCCTTCCCCAGGAAGGTTTCCCTGAATCCATGGACCAGTCTTCACCCAGATCGGAACTTATCAACAACCGCAGTGCCAGGAACAACCGTGATAAATAACCACATCTGTACTACACTAATAATGGTCCTATGGTGCTGAACTTCCTATTTTCCAAATTAACCTTACTGCGCCTCTTTCGCCTTCTAATGCTGAACAGATGGTCCCCGGATGTTCGGCTGAACAGGTAATCACCTGAATGTTTTTACCCCAATACTGCTTTTGGGATTGTTCCAAATCCATCCTGTTGATGATAACGGTTATATGTTTTGATTTTCAGACCATTGACGTTGCAATGGTTACTTGTCTCTGTATAATTTTGAGACTCCAGGCTTCTGTAATGAAAACCAAATTACAGCTCCTCACTGCTCAGAAATTAATGCTCAGCTACAGCCAATTCTCATATTGCGCCACTAGATGTCACCGAAGCACCATGAATGAAACAAATGACACTTAAACTGCTATCTATCAACGCTAGAGGACTTAACAGCCCCTATAAAAGGAGAACCCTATGGAAAACTGCCCTGGACGAGAACTGTGATGTACTGTGTGTACAAGAGACTCATTTCCTGGACCAAAGTACACCTAAATGCTCCCATAAGAAATTTCCACATGTCTTCACGGCAAATAACTCAAAAAAAAACAATGGAGTAATGATCGCTATTAAGGACTCTGTATCTTTTAACCTCCTAGATGAACACTATGATAGTAATGGTAGGTATATCATCCTGATTACCGAAATTAACAATGAGGTATACACACTGGTGAACTTGTATGCTCCAAACAAAAGCCCGATTAGGTTTTTACGCAAAACCATACAAAAAGCAAAAGCAATGAAAAAAGGTAACCTAGTCATTTGCGGAGATTTTAATGTACTTATGAATAACATGCTTGACTCCTCCTCTGGGGAGCGGAGACGAGCGCCATCCCTAGGTAATTTCTGCCTGGGGGAAGATCTCTATGATCCTTGGCGCTGTCTCCGCTCCACAGAGAGGGACTACACCTACTTCTCACCGGTCCACAAGAGTTACTCTAGGATTGACTTCTTCCTTACGGACAAATATACTTTACAAAAGGTACTCAAAGCAAATATTCACACCATCACATGGTCTGACCACGCCCCTATCACCATTGATATAACTTCCACCAACAAAACTACAGCCTCTCCACTTTGGCGTAACAACACATATCTACTCTCCCAGCCCAAAATTAGGGAGGAAATTCAAGGGAAGCTAAATGAATTCTTTGAATTCAATGAAACCCCTGGCACTTCCCCCGCGACAATCTGGTGCGCCCACAAAGCCTTCACGAGAGGCGCCTTGATCCAGATAGCAGCTAGGGAAAAAAGGAAAAAAAGCAGATATATATCGCAACTCCATGACCGAATAGCTGACCTGGAAAGTAAGCATAAAAAAAATGGGGACCACTCCTTATTACAACAATTGAACTCCAGGAGGGAGGAACTGAGACTAGTATTGAAATCAGACTACGACCTTTACTATAAGAGACTTAAACTAACTTTCTACTCCCAGAACAATAGAGCGGGGAAGTTACTAGCATCCCAATTAAAGAAAAGACAAGCACAATCCAAAATATCTATAATTAAACATCCCACTAATAATACTTCATATCAGAACCCCAAAGACATAGCAAACGCGTTTAAAGACTTCTACGAGGTCTTATATAATCTGAACCAGGATAAGTCTACCCATCAACCCACAGAAACTGAGATTACTGACTTTCTTAAAAGGATTGACCTCCCGTCCATAGATAAGGGGACCTTAGGCATAATTAATGCGCCCTTTACAGAAGATGAAATCAAGGACGTAATTAAGAAACTTCCCAAACACAAATCACCGGGAGCCGACGGGTTCTCAGCCGAATACTACCAAACATTCTCATCTTTGCTCGCCCCCCGACTGGTAGATCTATACAATACGGCGGCACACACCTGTGCATTCCCAAAGGAAATGCTCCAAGCAATTATAGTGACTATCCCAAAACCCGGGAAGGATCCGGCCTACCCCCAGAATTATAGGCCCATTTCACTCCTGAACTCGGATCTAAAGATTTATGCAAAGATAGTAGCAAACAGACTACTCAATGTAACCCCTACACTCATTGGGCTAGAACAAGTGGGCTTTGTCAAGGGCAGACAGGCCCCAGATGGCACTAGGAAAATGATCAATCTCCTGAGACACGCGGAACTCAATCGCACGCCTAGCATATTTGTAGCCTTAGACGCGGAAAAGGCGTTTGATAGAGTTCACTGGTCATACCTGTCACACACGCTACATAAATTCGGCATAAGCGGATTCTTGCATTCAGCGGTCATGTCTTTATACACGAATCCCTCCGCCAGAGTATTTACGTCAGGGATGCTTTCTGATTCCTTCAACCTCACAAATGGAACGAGACAGGGATGTCCGCTGTCTCCGATTGTTTTTTCCCTAGCAATAGAACCCCTTGCAGAAATCATTAGATCCACTGGGGAGATCACAGGCCTCCGAATTGGTCACACGGAACACAAAATAGGTCTGTTTGCAGATGATGTGATTCTTACCATGACCAACCCACACATCTCACTAAGTAAAGCCACGGAAGTTATTAATGAATTTGGGAGGATAACATATTACAAAATTAACACCTCTAAATGTTTTGCCCTGCCACTTCATTTACCCCACAATATGGTCGCCAAACTAGAACTACTATTCCCTTGCACCTGGGATGCCCCCTCTATCACCTACTTAGGTATCCAACTCACCCACCCTACATCCAAACTATACTCTGAAAATTTTTTACCCCTCCTAGAGCAGACCAAGAAAGACTTTTTACAGATGTCCAAATTCCAACTGTCATGGATGGGGCGGATTGCGGCTTATCAGATGCAAATATTCCCCAAGATTCTATACCTTTTCAGAACCATCCCAATCCCTATACCCCACAAATTTTTCTCGGATCTCGCAAAGCTTCTGAATGCCTACATATGGGAGAATAAAAAACCTAGAATAGCGATGAAAATTCTTTACTTACACAAAAAGGTGGGGGGAGGAAGCTTACCGAACGCGTATGCCTACTATACTGCCTCTTTATTGGACCAGCTGAAATTTTGGTTCTCTAGTCAGGAAGATAATTTATGGAATCAAATAGAAAGGGAGGTTACACCAACTCATGATCTGATTGCACTCCTGATGGCATCCACCATACATCACAAACCCCTAATACCTGATTACCCTACAATTAGGGCCTCAATTGCTGCGTGGTCCCTACTCACCAAAATGAAATTCCCGGGGGAGACTACTCACAAACTAGAAAAGCCTCTCACGACCTACACATTCCTTATTCATAACTTCTCAACACATCACTGGAAACAAAAGGGCGTGCATTTTCACACTGTAGATATTACTCAACCTTCGGCACTTGACACCCTTATGCTACAGCAAATTCGGAGTTATAATAAAATGAATCCTCATGATACCACGGAAGTCCCACTAGTCCTATGGGAATTCTTCATGTCCAGGGGCAAGACAAACATAAGGGGTATATCTCTCTGCTATAGATTCTGTAACCATCAATTAAAGAACTCCAAAACCCCGAATATGCTCAAATGGGAGGCTGAACTACAGACAATCTTTACATTCCCACAATGGATGACTGCTATTAGATACAATAGGGTATCCTCAGCCTGTGTAGATCACTGGGACAATTTGTGTAAGTTACTGCATAGGTGGTACATCACCCCGACGCGCCTACACACAATGAACCCCATTCTTTCCCCACTTTGCTGGAGAGAGTGTCAGCACAGAGGTAACCTCCTACATGTTATGTGGCACTGTAGTATACTACATAACTTCTGGAGAGATGTATTTTCACTCATCTCAGACATTTCCAAAACGAAGTGTAAACCCACCCCAGAATTAGCACTTCTTACATTAGGGATAGACTCCTTCCCAAGCGCACAAAGGATTGTGATTGTACATATCCTATTTGCTGCCCGTATATCAATTGCAGCCAAATGGAGATCCCCAGACCCCCCTACTGTGTTGGAGGTCATAAATAGAGTAAATGCTCAATGTTTAATGGAGAAGATGCTAGCGTATAAATTGAACAAAATACATGTCCATCAGAAATTTTGGGGTCTGTGGCCCACCATTATATGACGTCCTCTAGTGTTGAGTAAACTGTTTGTTGATTTCTTATGTATATGCGAAGACATGTGGAAAGGCGCGGTAGCATGTTTAGAGCAGTGAACCTGGTAACATCATTATTCTTCCTGATAATCTAAATACAGGTATTGTTGTAGTGTTAAATTAGATATGGGTCATACTATGAATATTTTCTCAAGTACCGTGATACTCTGTCCCAATAATATAGTATCAATCTACACACATGTGCAATTGGGGTCGGCCAAATTCTGGGCTGCGCTTTCTATGCCTGGACCTTCATATAAAGGGCCTGCTCACAGAATATTCCCGAGAGGGGTGACAGGCTCCCTAGCCTAAGTTTACTGTTGATTATAGTTCCTGGACTGATGTTATGGAGCCAACGCTCCTGACCCATGATAAAGTCCCAAGAAGGCCGGAGTTGTATTATTTAGAGTGTTGTTAAGCCCTGCATGTGCAATACTTGGAGATGTATGTTGCTAAAGTAATGTATGTAACTTGAGACTGTACCTGTATGTAATGTCCATCTTATCATTAATTAAAAAATAAAGAATAAAAATTTTTAGTCAAAAAAAAAAAAGAAAGTCATCAATAAGGGCGTGCTGGGTGAACTCACTAGGTACACGGACATAACGGAGGTTGTCCCTACTCCTCCACCTCCTCCTCCTCCTCCTACTACTCCTCCTGCCACAACCTCTCCTCCTGATCCCCAGCCTCCAAGGAAGAAACCAACCAAGGCTGCAGAGAAGGCTGGAGAGAAGGCTACAAGGAAGAGAAGAAAATAATGCCTGCTGTAGTACCACAGACTGGGGACATATAGGACTTATCTGCTGTGGCTCCTGACCTCTGGGAGCTCAAGACAAGATTGGGCTCATTTTTTAGGGGGATCTAATCTCTATTTTGGTTTGGACATCTTGTATGGTTGTTGTGGGGTGAAAGGGATGCACAAATGCAAGCAGGCTCTCCAGTGCTGACTTCCACTTTAATTTGTTAATGTTCTGAAATAAAAAAAAATTGAGTGCCCTTTAAATACTTGACTATGTGATTTGTATTTCAAAAGAGAGCTTGCTAGGAAGCAGGCAGGGACATCTCAAATTATATTATTGTTATTATCAGGGGACACAAACCTCCCTGAGGCCAAATGAGACACATTTGGAAGGTTGTTGTGGTAACTTTACACAAGAATAATTTAAGCCAAAAAACTTAAAAAAAGGCCAAAAAAAAAACCCAAAAAGAATATAAAATTTAAAGAAAAAAGGAGAATTAACTTATTTTATTATTATTAGTATTATTTACGAGGGAGGTGCGGCTTAAAAATAATATTTTATAATCATTAGAGCAATTTGGAATTACTTTAGAAACAAGTTGGGCATAAAACTCTCAATGTCAAAAGAAGAACGGAATGTGCTGCATTAAAACGATGCTATTAATTCCACCGTGACGAATGTGCCATCTCCATTTCCAACATTAGCTTTACCAAAACGAGCGCTCCCGTCTCATAGTTGCTTCTGAGCATGTGCGTTTTTTTTCACGTCGTGAAAGCATACACACTATCGTTTTTCACGTCGTTAAAAAAAACGACATGAAAAACGACGTGAAAAAAGAGAGCATGTCCGGAATTTTTAATGGCCGTTTTTCACGTCGTTAAAAATGCTCTGGAGCCTACACACGATCATTTTTTATGGCCATTTTTAAAAATGGCATTTTTAACGGCATGAAAAACGATCGTGTGTACGGGGCATAAGGCCTCTTTCACACTGAGGCGCTTGAAAAACTGCCAGTAAAACACTGAGCGCTATTGAAGCGCTTTTCAGGCGCTTATAAGCGCTTTCAATTCATTTCAATGGAGAGGGGCATTTTTTCAGCGCACTGCCCCAGTGTGAAAGCATTCATTGATTTTAATGGAAATAAGTTTTCGAAAGCTTTTCAGGCGCTTTTTTTTAGCGTGAAAGCGCCTGAAAAGCGCCTCACTGTGAAAGTGGTCTTAGAGATCACTGAGAACTATCACTAGTCATCATTGTCACTTATATATGAACTCTTTTTTGTTATTTATTGTTATCAATATATGATATAATTGTTGGTGTTATACAGTGTATATTTTTTAATTATCTAAGCGCTGCACTGTTTTTTCTATAATGTGCACATCACCATACACTCTCCACACCCTGTGTTGCACCTTTTTTCCCCAGTGTCTGCACTAGCTTTAGTAAAATATATAGCAGCTTGTAGGCAGGTGTCTCAGTGTTATTGGTGCACTATACATTAACCGCTTAATTTTTTGTAAAATAGGGGTTGATGTGTGCTGTGATGCATTTTTCCCCTGCTTGTGTCTCTTTCTATTTTTAGGTGATATATGCAGGTGGAGGTCAGGCTTTGTGGTCTTTTTTAGCTGATGGGAGGGGCACTTCTTAATGCCTAACCTAGACAGGGAGCCACTTTCATGGGAAAGTCAACATCAAGGCAATACTCCAAACTTAGAAGCATATAGTAAACTTGCACAGTTAACTCCTTGTAATATGTGGCAGTGTCAACAGTATACGCTGTTGACACTGAGCACTTCAGACCTACTTTTGTTAGAGAACACCTTGATCTCTTGGTGTGCAGTATTTCTGAGCCATTGCCATGGAGCATGCACAGGTCTCCACCAACTCAGCAATCAGGGCACCACACTCCCAGTGACTGGTCCCATTGCTGCTACTGGATACATCAAAAGCACCTTCTCCACAACTCCATGCTTGTTCTCCTTCCCTGGGCCCCTCTTCATCTCTCTTCCATGACTCCAAACTAGGTCCCTTGGTACCCTGTGCCACAAGACCGGTCCCAGTATGTGGGGAGCCAGTCACTAATGAAGGGGCCAAGCACACCACTCCTTCACTACCAGAATTTCCATCACTCCTGCCATGTCACCCGTTTCCTCACTGATTGTCTATTTGACAAGTGACACAAATAGCATTAGCAATGGCAACCTAGCATTTTCTGGACATCTCGATAGACCTCTGTACTGTATCTTGCCTAACTTCAGTCCCCTTGTTGTAAGCCCTGTTCTTTTGTTACACCATGCATGCACCCCTTTAGAGACTTCAGACCAAACAATTCAGATGAACAAAAATATCTTTTATTGAAGGTAACTTGTTCTCAAAGCTAACTTCCACACACTTTCCTATACAAAGCACTCTAGGTTCCCCATAGTGACTGTACCTTAGGCAGATGGCTATATGCATAAAGAGTCCTTTAAAGGCAAAAGTCCATTTAGGCAGTAAATCCACAAGAGGTAGCAATAGTCCATAAATTGGTGATATTCAACAAAAGGCAGTAAGTCCATGACTAATCCCCCAGGGGGTGATCCACTCCGACATAGTAACAGCTGCATTTTAGCAGTCTTTCCCCAACCACTCTTACAGGGCACTAAGTGAGCCCTATTTATATGGTATGTGTGATGGACTGTCCAGCACCTAGCTTAGGTGCTTACGTCAGTATATAGCTTCCTCCAGTCTGGAACCAGGAACCAGGTATTATAGCTGAGCACCCAAGAACTAGAAATCACTAGCTTAGGTGCAAACTGGAACTGAAACTGACTTTTTAGTAAATTCACACTGAACATATACCATGCAAGATCAGGTAAGATCTTGATCACATTATCCTAGATAATTAGCACATATAGGGGACAGCCAACATATACATATACAGTACACTAATTAACAACAAGTCTTGATTAGTCAGGGGATACCCTGATTAACAACAAGCCTGCAACCCCTGATACACAAAGTACATTACACATTATCATAAGCATAAAACATAAACATCCCACAATGGTTCAATACCAAGGTAAAGTGGACACAATAGTAATCACATCTCCAACAGATGAGCAGACAGACAGAAACAATAGGTGACTCAATTAACAATGGAAATGCACACCTAGGAGGCACGCAATGGGTGCAAAACAGATTATAGCAGGAGACCCCAGCATCAGGTTGTTTTGAGTTAATTACAAATCTGTATCCCAGATGTGTCTTAGATTCTCAGAGTCTGTGTGTTTTGGGGAGACATGGACCTGAATCCAAAGAAAGTCCACTCTATAGGTTCCCCAGGCGCATACCTCCCAAGAATAGAGCCCCCTCAAAAGCCAGGGTCCATAGTTAGTAGGCAAGAGGCTACCCTGCAGTCCCCTTCAAAAGCCCCTGTTACAATAAGACCCACAGGGGGTGGTGACCTTGCTGAAAAGAGCAGGAAAAACGATAACCCGTCCTACTCAGACACCTCCAGTCCAGCAGGTCAACCTGAGGACCCAGTGTAACATTAACCGCTTGCCGACCAACTCCTGCACATATACGTCAGCAGAAAGGCATGGCTGTGCAAAGCAACGTACAGGTACGTTGCTTTGAATTTGCTGCCGTGTGGGCGTGTGGCCCCTGCCGTGAGCTCCGTGACCATGCCCACGGGACCCGTGGACTCGATGTCCGCAGGTGTCCCGCGATCGTGTCACGGAGCTGCAGAACAGGGAGATGCCTTTGTAAACAAGGCATTTCCCTGTTCTGCCTTGTGACAGGACACTGATCTACTGCTCCCTGTCATCAGGAGCAGTGATCAATGTCGTGTCACTGGTAGCCCAGCCCCCACACAGTTAGAATCACTCCCTACGACACACTTAACACCTTCCTCGCCCCCTAGTGGTTAACCCATTCCCTGCCAGTGTCAATTACACGGTAATCAGTGCATTTTTATAGCACTGATTGCTGTATATATGACAATGGTCCCAAAATAGCGTCAAAAGTGTCTGATGTGTCCGCCATAATGTCGCAGTCACGATAAAAATCACAAACTGCCTCCATTACTAGTAAAAAATAATTAATAATAAAAATGCTATAAACACATTCCCCTATTTTGTAGACGCTAAAAATGGCCTGGTCATTGGGCAGACAAATCCTCCGGGGTTGAAGTGGTTAAGAAATTGTAACAATTTGCACCTGGCTGATCTAATTCCTTGGGGGGCATGAACACAACAAGAAAAAACAGTTAACTCTCTAGAACCTCTTGTAAGCACCTGCTTACACCCTGGTATGAGACAATGAACTAACTTTACCTACCTTGTGAGGACACAATTCAAGGTAATCTAAAAGGTATGAAATGCCACATCAAAGCCAAGGCACAGAACTTAAATGAGAAGTATGGCCAAAACCTTTTTGACCCTACTCCTATTATGGATCACATGAGTGCAGTTCATTCTGCACTCCTGTGACCCGTTTTCAGTTGACAGTGGACTAAAGTCCACTCCCTGCTGATGACTCGAGTCGAGATCCCCCAAGAAGCCTGGACCAGCTGAAGGCTCAGCCTCTCAGCGGTCTACTGGGAGACTAAGCTAGCTGCTACCACCTCCTGCACAGCTCAGCACTCCAGTAAGTGCCGGAGGGGCAGAGAAGAAAGCTGGTGACTGACAGTTACTGCTCTCTGCTTAGAGGGGAGAACTGAGCGATCAGTGGTGTATAATCACTCTGTTCTCAGTGTAGAGGTGACGGGGGACAGGTGTAGCATCGATCCGACCTAGGTGAGTGTAAATATTTTTTTGGGGGAAATCCAAACTTCTCTTTTAAGAGAAATTAAAGAGGAGAATGTCATGTTTGCCTTGACCACTTCAGTCCCGGAAGATTTGGCTGCTCAATGACCAGGCCATTTTTTGCGATACGGCACTGTGTCGCTTTAACTGACAATTGCGCGGTTGTGCGAAGCTGGACCCAAACAAAATTTATGTCCATTTTTTCCCACAAATAGAGCTTTCTTCTGGTGGTATTTGATCACCTCTGCGGTTTTTATTTTTGCGCTATAAACAAAAGAAGAGTGACAATTTTGAAAAAAACACAATATCTTTTACTTTTTTGCTATAATAAATATCCCACATTTAAAAAAAAAAAAAATGTTTTCCTCAGTTTAGGCCGATATGTATTCTTCTACATATATTTGGTAAAAGAAATCGCAATAAGCGTATATTGATTGGTTTGCACAAAAAAGCGTCTACAAAATAGGGGATAGATTCATGGCATTTTTATTATTATTATTTTGTTTTTACTAGTAATGGTGGCGATCTGCAATTTAAATTGGGACTGCGATATTGCGGCGGACACATCCGACCTTTTACACATTTTTGGGACCATTGACAATCATACAGCGACTAGTGCTATAAAAATGCACTGATTACTGTATAAATGTCACTGGCAGGGAAGGGGTTAACACTAGGGGGTGATCGAGGGGTTAACTGTGTTCCCTCACTGTGTTCTAACTGTAGGGGGGATGGGACTAACTAGGGGAAGAGAAAGATCGGTGTTCATACATTGTACAGTAGGAACACAAGATCAGTGTCCTCTACCCTGAAAGAACCGGCATCTGTGTGTTTACACACAGACAGATTCTGGTTCTCGCTATGTCATGAGCGATTGCGGGTCCCGGTGGCCGTCGCGCCCGCAGGGCACTCACATCAGCTCCGGCAGCGCTCCTAGTGGCCAAAAGGCGAAGCGACGTAAGGTAACGTTGCTTCGCCCAACAGTGCCATTCTGCCGCAGTAAAACTGCGGCGGATGGTCGGCAAGTGGTTAACTTGTACCTTCCTGTGAATTGTACTAAAACATTGAACTGAATGAAAAAACAATTTTGTCAGTAAAAAAAAGTTGCTGGTTAAGTGAAATTATCTGGTTGGATTTACTTGTTAAGAGAATGAAGGTGTGCTCTTACAGTAAATGGGGGTGGGGAACAGAGTGTAAACCTTTCTGGGTAGTAAAGAGTGAAATGTAAAGGGAAAGAGGAGCGGTCAGCTTGGGATAGGAAGCAGTAGTGGCCGGGAGATGGAGGATCCATAGGAAGGGTGGACTGGTGGCTGTATGGTTTGCCCTTCCAAGCAGCAGGGTCCCCACTGTGGAATGGAACACTTCAAAGGACTGGTACTGGACCATGGTGTCCAAGGCCTTTGCAAAGTATACAGCAGCTCCCTTCCATATCTTTGGGCTGAAGCATGTAAAGTGTATCGTGTAATGTGTGTAGAAGAGCTGGTGGAGAGGATCTATGCTTAACGTAATATCTCTCAAAATGCCTCTGTAGTCAATGCTGGGACAGGTGTCATTGGCAAGTGAAAAGACATTATCCTTCCAATTTAAGACCCAGTGAAGTAATTGGTCCTCCAGCCATGAGGGGCACTAACTTACGAAAGAAAGTAATACCACCATGCTAACACTTGGCAAAATCACATATATTTACAATATGTAGTTCCCACATGTTAACAAACTAACAGCTAATCCCCCTTCCCCGGGTCCACACTATATTCCCTGGCACCTCCTCCCTTGTCCACACCATATCAATAAACATTAAACAACACTGTAACATTATTTATTTTACATACATGATTTTATTATAAATATTAAATAAAATAAATGTATTATTATTTGTGAAATCCCTCAGTGAACCACACACTTATTTTGTGTGTATACACAGTAGTCCAAGTACTACTCATCTGGTGCTTGAAATACAGATTCCAGTGATAAAAACTCATACATATGTTGTCTTCTTTTCTATGGCAGCCAGTGTTGCCAACCCCCTGAAGTGAAATTTACTGGCAAGGATGCCAAAATTTCCGAACGGCACCAATTTTTTACTGGCAAAAATCATAAATAATTGCTGGCAGAGCCGCATTTTTTACTGACGCTGCAAAGAAGTACCTAAAATCACTGTTTTTAGTGCTAAACAGTGCAAATATCAATATTTGAACTATAAACACACAGCTAGTGCTATTATCAATGTGTTTAAGTTAAACAAAAGTAAAAAAACATTTTTCTCAATTTACATGAAGGTTAGGTTACTATAACCCAGCCAGCACAGAGTTCCCCCTTACATCAGAGTCTGCAGGATGCCCCTTACAGTGCAAGGGAACTCTTATGTAAAGGGGAACGCTGCAGATCATGATGTAAGGGAGAACTCTGATGTGGAGGGGGGCTCTGGTGACCAGAGACCACCTTCCACAGAGTGAATACACTAAGGTAAGGGGGGGTACTAATATAAGGGGGAAACCTTTATATCAGTGCCCCCTTACATTATTGTATTCACTCACATCCTTACATCAGTGACCCCCCCCCCTCAGAATGGCCCGGCGGCACTGTCACTTACCTCCTCTCAGGTGCACAGTGTGGGGCTCAGTCAGACGGCTCCAGCTTGGTGGCTCTGATCTCCTCTCCCCAGTCCACACGTCTGTTTCTTCCCGGGCCGTAACCACCATCCCGGCAGCACTCCCACTCTTGACTCCTTTCTAGGATCCCCTCAGAGACTGCAGACATGATAAAAGACAAGAGATGGTCAGAGGCTGCGGACACGATACAGGAGGTGGACAGAGACTGCGGACATACTATAGGAGGTGGACAGAGGCTGCGGACATACTACAGGAGGTGGACAGAGGCTGCGGACATACTACAGGAGGTGGACAGAGGCTGCGGACATACTACAGGAGGGGGACAGAGGCTTCGGACATACTACAGGAGGTGGACAGAGGCTGCGGACATACTACAGGAGGGGGACAGAGGCTGCGGACATACTACAGGAGGTGGACAGAGGCTGCGGACATACTACAGGAGGGGGACAGAGGCTGCGGACATACTACAGGAGGTGGACAGAGGCTGCGGACATACTACAGGAGGGGGACAGAGGCTGCAGACATACTACAGGAGGTGGACAGAGGCTGCGGACATACTATAGGAGGTGCCGGTGGAGACAGGCTGTGGACATGATGGTGCCCTCCTCACCCCCTCACAGTAGCCTCCTCCTCTGTCCACCACCATATTACTTCTCCACATCATAAGTGTGCTGTGTCCTCCACCTGTGCCCCTTTCACCACTCCACAGGTCAGGGCAGCACTGTGCTGCCCTGACCTGTGGAGAGGTGAAAGGGGCACAGGAACCAGAGGAGGACACAGCACACTGATGATTTTGAGAAGTAATATGGTGGTGGACAGAGCACATCAGTCTCTCCCCTGCATAGCACGGCTTCAGGCTACAGGAACAATTTTCCCTGAGCTCGGCCGGCTTCGGAACGGCGCATGCGCAGTTGTATGGCCGGCTCGCGGCCATCTTTTTTATGGGCGCCGGTGCCCATAACGGACTTTAACGTACACCCCGAAAAAGGGGTTAAATTCACGGGCTGTACGTAAATATACGTACGGTTGGCAACACTGATGGCAGCATGGCATTTTAGTGTTCAGCAAGCCAGTCACATGGATTCATTGTGAATCCAGAGAAATCTCAAAGTTTGTGAATTACAAACTTTTGGCAAAAAAGTTCACAGGTTTTTTGCCAGAAGTAAGCAACAACCTATGCAGTGCATAGCCTTATCCCTGTCAGCAAGAGCCAATGATTTGAAGGAATAGTTAATCCAACCCTATTTCTATAAATGTGTGGACTAGCAGCTGTATTGTCAGTGAGTGTTGGAGCTGACAATTCTCTGAATGGAAATATGCTGTTTTTTATTTTTTGTTATTTATTTTTCTAGAATTGGTGCATTTTCCATGGTAGTGCCCGGATTCCTATTACTTTGCTTTGACATAATCTTGCTTAGTCATACCAATGGTCAAAATTGAATAGACTTCCCCATATACATGAATAGGGTTTGCAAACATCAAACTTTAAGCAAGATTTGCCAAACTGTTTGCAACTAAACTGTGGCATATTTTTTCAAACCTAGTCCCCAGTGCCCAGCAAACCCTGTAGCATATTTTTTTTTTAAATGTTAGCATTCGTGTGACTGTTTCTGGAGTCGTTGGTATCTGTCAGCACTTGGCAAGATCAATCTTCACTTAAAGGTTAGTTTTGGGGATCTATGGAGTGACAGATGTACTTTAAAATGTATTTAAAATACATGTTCTGCCAATTTGACCTAGTGCTTAAAGCTTTTATATTTAAAGATGACATTGTGTATTTTTTTCTTTGAGTAGGAAGGAGGAACTCTACTGCAAATTCTAACCTTTAAGTTTTAATGAGTTTCTGGGAATAGTTTTACTTGTATGTGTGACCTTGTCATTTCCCTTTTTATTCCAGAAGATTCACAGAGACACAGCTATTTTATTTGGCCTTCTCACATCTCTGATTTAGTGATCCAAATACATCAGTTGTGGCTGCTGTCTGACAGACTCGGAAACTGATTGAAATGTTATTGTTATTTCTCTTGGAAGTCTGGCGTTCGAACAAAGGTAGTTGCAACTCAAGATAGTAGATTCAGCTTTTCCTTCTTTCATGGGTGATTTTTATTGATATTTCTATGTTTTCTAATGTTTTAAAGAGACTCCAGTAAAAATAGGTTGGATCTTGTTTGTAGAAAATTTGTATGTTCGGGAACAAGTTTTTTTTTTTTTTTCAAAAAAGATTTTATTAGAGTTTTACAAAATTAAACAAAAACAAACATACATCTGCATACAGTAAATTGGGATACATGTTCCACAAATGATAATCCAAACAGTGGCTTACATATTGCGGGTACCGAAATTATCTAGGAAAAAAAATCAAGCTCCGTAAGACACATATATACACAACAAACAGTGTGCAAGGCTCAAGCATACATTATCTACTAATCATGTGTCTCCGATCAAGTTGGTCTACTAACATTCCCGGCGTCTTTTGGAACCATCTGAAGGGGCCTGTTTGTCTTAGCCCTGCCTTTCCCAATTATTCCTCCCTGAGACGGCAACATAGAGATCAGGACCAGCCAAACCAGTCAGTCCCAATCTCCATGTCTCCTACATACAAAGACACAAATGACCTAGAAGATAAAAGAACCAAATGAGTAAGAGGGGAAGGTGAAGGGGAAGGAGGAAGGGCAGGGACAAAAAGAAAAGAGAGAAAAAAGAAGAAAAAATAAATATATATATAAGGGGGAGACAGACAGAGGGGGGTGGGGTCTCACCTGCTACCCCCTCCATCCACTTTCTCATATCTACAGGGTCTACCGGGATCTTGGGGTAGACCATCCAAGTTCATCTTGTGTCTAGACAGTGAGTTACATGTTGTGGCTCAGCAAATTCTGATATAACTGAGATTTTTTATAAGTAATCCACGCCTCTCAGTTCTCTGAGAAGCTCGAGATTTTATCCCGTGCAGTGAATATCAGCTCCTCCATTGTTACTACGCGGTCGACACGTTTTGCCCACTCCTTCATTGAGGGCGACCGTGAGGACCTCCAATGCACCGGTAAGAAAAACCCTAGCAGCTTTTATCAAATGCATGGCAATTGATTTGAAATATTTATTTTTTGGAATCTTGGAGAGATGCAAGAGGTACTGTGCTGGTGAAAATTCCAGTGGGAGCGAGGAGATAGCAGTCGTCACCTCATGTACCTTACGCCAGTATGCTGGATCAGGGGGCAAGACCACCAGATGTGAATAAAGAAGCCTACATCTTGTTTACAATGCCAGCAGTGCTCTGGGGGGAGCAGGTTTTTGGCTCGGTTGGTGCTCATTAATGCTATGTGGCCACATAAAGTAAATAATTTACAAACCTAGCAATTTGAAGAGGAACATCTGATGAAAATCCGCTTAAGCAGAGATTACCTTATGTGAAAACTACATGTCGATACAATTCGTAGATCTGAATTGCCTAGGTTTGTTTCATGGTAGGGACACAAAGTGTATCCCAGCACCACAGTGATTGGTAGTCAGGGTGAATGGTGGGTGTTGTCTTAATGAACATGGTTTATTGTGACATAACATGTTTGCTAATATATGCTAAAATGGGGGATTGTAAGGCATATTTGTAAATTAGGATCCAAGCAAATTGGCTTGTACTTTGTTACACTGACATGGACTCACCTAAATAAAATACTAATTGCCATCAACACAAAGAACCCTTATCATTCAGCTTACTTTAACAAATGAGCATTGAACATTTCACATTTTCATCTATTGTGCAATGGCAAAACCACTTTGATAAGCAAAGCAAGCCACCAAACAAATGTTTTACTTATACAGAGGAAATGGGTAAATAGTAAATTTTTTCACAATAAAGAATACAATTATTTCATTAAAGTAGACCTAATGGTAAATATTAACGTTTTATCTACTGATCTACCTGAATTATGCTACTAAAAAAATTGGTCCAAGCCCCTTAAATGCTTACATTTGTCCTAAAACAGGCCCCCCCCCCCAAAGTCCCACTGTTTGCCATTGCAATGGATCAAATGTGTGTGAGACAGAAGCTCTGAGTGTTTGCTTCTCGCTGGACATGAGATTGTGGGGGAGTGAGACAAAATAACTAAAAAGTTAAAAGACTAAAAAGTAAAGGCATGTAGACAACTGACAGCAAGACTGTTGAAGGTCAGGACTGTTTGGGGCGAGAGGAGGGAGAAAAAAGGCAACCTGATCCAATAGTATAGAAGAGAGAGAAAATAAGAAATTAACCCCTTCCTGCCCAGCCACCGCAGTTATACTGCGGCAGGTTGGCTCCCCTGCGCATGCATGTCCCCGGAACCGATGCGCGTGCACGGCGGGAGCGATGACCGCCGGGCACTCGTGATCGCTCGTGACAGAGTGATAACTAGGATCTGTGTGTGTAAACACACAAATCCCAGTTCTCTCAGGGGAGAGGAGAAAGGGTGTGTGCTCTTACTAAGTAGGAACACCGATCGGTTTCCTCCCCTAGTCAGTCCCATCCCCCCACAGTTAGAACAAACCTAGGGAACACATTTAACCTCTTTATCGCCCCTTATTGTTAACCCCTTCCCTGCCAGTGACATTTATACAGTAATCAGTGAATATTTTTAGCACTGATCGCTGTATAAATGTCAATGGTCCCAAAAAAGTGTCAAAAGTGTCCGATTTGTCCACCACAATGTTGCAGTCCCGATAAAAATCTCAGATCTTTGTCATTACTAGTAAAAAAAGTAATAATAATAAAAATGCTATAAATCTATCCCCTATTTTGTAGACGCTATAACTTTTGCGCAAACCATCAGTATACACTTATTGCGATTTTTTTTTACCAAAAATTTGAAGAAGAATACATAGCGTCCTAAACTGATGAAGAAATTTGTTTTTGTTTTTTTAAATTTGGGATATTTATTATAGCAAAAAGTACAAAATATTGTGTTTTTTTCAAAATAGTCGCTCTTTCTTTGTTTATAGCGCAAAAAATAAAATCCGCAAAGGTGATCAAATACCACCAAAAGAAAGCTCTATTGGGAAAAAAGGTTGTCAATTTGGTTTGGGTACAACGTTGCACGTCCGCGCAATTGTCAGTTAAAGCGACCCAGTGCCGTTTTGCAAAAAATGGCCTGGTCAAGAAGGGGGTAAATTCTTCTGGGGCTGAAGTGGTTAAATTGTATTGGGGGCTTACAGGGACTGGACTGTGGAAGAAAGAGAAAAAAGGTGCAAAAGGACAGCATTGTATCTAATGCTTCTTTTGACCTATTCTTTCTGTTTGCTGGCTGTACTAGATTCCTTGGGGACATCAGCTTTTGAGGTCATGGGAAGTGTATAGCATTTTTCTCCTGCAGTATAACTCGGTTGCTTGAAAACGTCTTTAGAACAAACTTCTCCTTCTGCCAAGCACTACTGATGCAAAATGTCCTTCACTGCTCAGGTTTTGTAATCAAAAAACAAAAATGAGAAAATTGTGGCAAATCAGTCTAAATGAACATTCACTGCCCTTGATGCTAGTGAAATTGTCCAATAACTAATATATTTCCGGGTAGTAAATGGACCTAATACTGTGTAGCGGGTACTTACTTTCCCGGGTGCATTTTTTGAATCTGGCTGTGACATCAGTGCTATGTTCCCTGTGGTCCACGAGGTGGCGCTGTCACTGTGACCGGAGGGACAAATATCACTGTGTGCCGAGGCCCTTTTTGTCCTCTCTTGGCAGCGGTATGGTGGGGCGGGGAACCCGCCGTGCTTGCTGGGGCAGGGTATAAAGGGGGCCGGCCATCTTGGTCACGGGGTCTTCGTCCAAAGCACCTTCAGCTTGCGGACGTGGGTTCGTGCTCGTCCCCTAGGAGGCCTCGGCCTAGGGGACCAACGGAGATCGTGTTCCACCTCAGGCACCTTCAGTCCTGGGGTGAGGTACTTACAAGAAGGTCCGGAGCTCAGTGCCCAACACTGAGTTCCACGAGGGAAGGGTCCTAAGGCACTTCGGGGATGGAGGCCTGAATCTGAGTAAGACGCAATGGACCGGGGAGAGCTCCTCACTCGAAGACCCGGTGCAGCAGACTGCCGGTGACGGGTGAGTCTCTTGTCGGAGACCGTCCAGAAGGATCCCCTTCACCTCGTGCGGAGACCATAGCCCACTCTCCAGGAGGAGAGTGGAGGACCGAATTTGTGTCTGGGCCTATTCACACTCACACCTCCTTTTCTGTCCTATCTATCAAGGAAGTCCCTGTATGGTGTGTTCTAATAAAGGAGTGTTGGACTTTAATGGTGTGAGGCTCACTTCCTGGCGGACGAAGTTCACGGTGACTCTTGGAGGGAGGATCCGGGTGCACAGCACAGACCCGAAGGTAAACAAGACATTGCTGATACCACAGGTATTCCCACGTGGTGGAAGCTAGGCGTGGCCCACCCGCTCTCTCTCTCTCCCCCATCAGATACCCCTAGACAAGAGACAGTGCGAGTCCCACGGAGAGAGAAGAGGGGAAGACGCTACACGTGGGGGCTCGGGTCTGGTATTGTGTTGTGCATCACAGTACTGAACAAGTCTGCTGGATGAGTTAACTGAATAGGCCAAAGTGCAGCCCTGCTCGAAGTCGTGGAATTGACCCTAGACAAGGGAAAGGCCCATGCAGGAAGAGCGGTGAACGGGGGGAGGCCCAGCCGTCTGAGGTACTACACGTGGGGGCTTCTAATTGCACTGTGCCAACAGACACAACCCCCGCCGCTTAGTTCGTGGGCATGGCTCAACAAAAGAAAAAAAAAAGCCTGCGAACTGGAGCAAAGGGGAGGAGTCCAATACGTGAGAGGGCTACACGTGGGACTTTGGCGCGAAAACTCTGCAGTGTGCGATGGACCAGCAACAAGTCACCATGTTTGGACATACTTCATGGATCCCAGTTCACCCTGCTACTACCACGATGACTGCTGCTGCTCCGATAACGGATACCGGGATCCGGCTGAAGCCAAGGGGTCGATTCGCCCTGTATTCGTGCATGGACGTAGAGGCCCTGGGTGTAATTTGTCCCGGGTGCTCGGGACTAGTGTGCCACCTGAAGCCCTTCGGACAATGTGAAGCCTGTGGGGAGTTCCTGTTCGAGGTGGATCTGGTAGTAGACAGGCCGAGAACCATCTACCCAGGCCGGGCTTCAGGTAACACTACTCGCAGAGGAGGAATTACTGCTGTAAAAGCCATCCCAGCGCACACTGCAGCGACCGAGGAGGTGGTCGTTAAAACTCAACGGGAGAAATCCGAGGATGCTGACTCGGTCACCACTGTCTCACAGCATCCGCCACCGAAGAAGAGAACCAGCGTGGTGGCCCCGACCAGCGGTGGTGGCGGACCATCTCGCCAGCTTACGCAAGGCCTAGACGGATCCGTTGATGAGTGTTCCGGACGTCCCGCTTCAAGGAAAGGCCGAGGTGAGCCGGGCAAAGAGACTTGGTGCATGGGCGGAGGTGCCGGGAAGGCATGGCCCAGTACGCCTGCGGGAGGTGTTAGCTCCGTCTCTACAACGGGCTACATACCCGCGGAGGAGTGTGATACCTCGGATCTGGAGTCGCGCTCTGATATGGGAGATGACACTGCCATTGACAAACTGTTTGCAGAGAAGGGCTGGGACAAAGTACCGCTATCTTCATTCCGAAGGCCTCGAGATTCACCCATGTCCACGGGGGAGAGTACACCCCGGGTGGAGGCATCAGCGTCTGAACAAGGGTCCCGTCCCCAGCCAATATCTACATCTCCGGTGCCACCTGCATCAGGTACTGGGGAGCAGAAGTTGATACTACGGGCACCTCTGCCTCAACCAGAAGTGGTCAAGGCCCCTCGCCATCCAGACTCTATAGTTCTTCCTGGCGAAGGGGACAAAGCCACAATGCCTCCGCTGACAAGGCTTCAGAGACTCTTCTGCCAGAAAGTTGCTGCTGATTACCGGTGGGAATATCCGTACCTCCCCAAGGAGTTACTCTACGAAGTGGAGGTGTACCGAGAGCGCTGGTATAATGACTTTGTGTGGACCCACCTTAAGGTCCCACACGCCCGCAGGTATTTCACATGCTCTCCAAAGACATCTCAGTGGTTCAAAGACTGCAAGGCAGAGTGGATGAGGGGAAGACACATCCATGCGGACAAGGTGTTGATTCGACGCAAAGAAGGTGAGGATGTGGAGTTCCATTTGGAGACCATGGATCGGCATCTAAAACCTATCGTTCTGCCGCATCCCCGCTTCTACCTCTGAGGAGAAAAAGACTCCATTTGTTTGCTTTTTGAAAGGACTTTGCACCCCCTGAACTTTGCTGTTTGACTTTCTTGTTGGTGCCATCATCAGTGCTTTTGCCCCGCAAGAGGGGTGCTTGTGTTATTCCAAGGAAGAACTGTTCCAGTTGTTGTTCTTTCCTCTCCGGTGAGAAGTTGCAGACTTTGGGGTAGATAGGGCCCGGAGTCAAGCAGCAGGAAAAAGAGAAGATGGTTCAACGGGTGCAGTTACCGCGAGGCTGTCACCAGGTGGCAGTCTTGTGCAACGTTACACATTGTACACACTCACACTAGAGGAAAAGATATTTCTCTTCGGAGGAGTTTCTTTTTTCTCTCACACATACACATGAGTCAGGGTTTTATTGTTTCTTTTCTCTTCCCTCTCCAGGAGAGCGTCCCGGCAAGATTATGGAACCTGGGGTGGTTCTTAGTTAGGATGGGAGGGAAAAGTATAATGTTTTAAATGTTGTCTTTCACTCCTCTTTTGTTGCAGGGGCTCAGACACAACTTCTCCGTTAGGATAGTTTCCTAAAAATTTTTGGTTTTTCAAATTGTTAGTTGGTTTCTGGATTGGATTATGTCAGCCGTTGAGGGCGTGATTCACTCCAGACACTGGGGTCCAGTGTCAAAAGACAGGGGGGAATGTGTAGCGGGTACTTACTTTCCCGGGTGCATTTTTTGAATCTGGCTGTGACATCAGTGCTATGTTCCCTGTGGTCCACGAGGTGGCGCTGTCACTGTGACCGGAGGGACAAATATCACTGTGTGCCGAGGCCCTTTTTGTCCTCTCTCGGCAGCGGTATGGTGGGGCGGGGAACCCGCCGTGCTTGCTGGGGGAGGGTATAAAGGGGGCCGGCCATCTTGGTCACGGGGTCTTCGTCCCAAGCACCTTCAGCTTGCGGACGTGGGTTCGTGCTCGTCCCCTAGGAGGCCTCGGCCTAGGGGACCAACGGAGATCGTGTTCCACCTCAGGCACCTTCAGTCCTGGGGTGAGGTACTTACAAGAAGGTCCGGAGCTCAGTGCCCAACACTGAGTTCCGCGAGGGAAGGGTCCTAAGGCACTTCGGGGATGGAGGCCTGAATCTGAGTAAGACGCAATGGACCGGGGAGAGCTCCTCACTCGAAGACCCGGTGCAGCAGACTGCCGGTGACGGGTGAGTCTCTTGTCTGAGACCGTCCAGAAGGATTCCCTTCACCTCATGCGGAGACCATAGCCCACTCTCCAGGAGGAGAGTGGAGGACCGAATTTGTGTTTGGGCCTATTCACACTCACACCTCCTTTTCTGTCCTATCTATCAAGGAAGTCCCTGTATGGTGTGTTCTAATAAAGGAGTGTTGGACTTTAATGGTGTGAGGCTCACTTCCTGGCGGACGAAGTTCACGGTGACTCTTGGAGGGAGGATCCGGGTGCACAGCACAGACCCGAAGGTAAACAAGACATTGCTGATACCACAGGTATTCCCACGTGGTGGAAGCTAGGCGTGGCCCACCCGCTCTCTCTCTCTCCCCCATCAGATACCTAGACAAGAGACAGTGCGAGTCCCACGGAGAGAGAAGAGGGGAAGGCGCTACACTAAATCCTACCTAGAGTGCACTAGCTGGTCTGAAAATTGATTATGATGAAGCAGGTGCACTGTCCTCTGTCCCAGAATCAAATTGTATATATTAACAAATGCTTATAGCAGATGTTCTTTCTTGCTGTGTTTTCAGTTTGGTTTGTTGCATGGGTCACATAGCAAGGCTCAACAATTAAAAATAAATTAACAAAATAAAAGCCTTTATGAAAATGTAAGCACAAATTATACCAGAATGTGTAAACCACAAAATAAAGAAAACATCTGAGTTTCTTTTCATATTTTGCAGTGTATATATTTGGAATCTTAAAATTGGCCATACACTAGTCATCTTTTTTAAACTCATTAGGCTTATTGCATGGATCAGGTCTTTTAGTGTGAATATGACCAGTATTGGAAAGGGCAAGAAAGTGATATGCAGGAAGTGGGCAGAGCTTCATGCCAGAGAGAAGCAAAAGGAGAAAATAAAGGTTGCTAGCCTTGATATTAAGATTCATTTGCAACCTGAAAAGTTGACAGCCCACCAATTCATCAGTTGGATTTCTGTGGTAGATGTTGTATGTATTTGGGTACACTGAATATTTTTAAAGTTTAAAATGGGATATGCTGAGTGTATTGAAGGTAGCAAGGTTGATTGTGTGGAATGCATAAAGGGTATGTAGCGCCCTGCTCCTGTTGACCAGGTGCTCGCATGTAAATTTAGTGGGTTATCTGTTCTGTACATAGTTCAGATTCAATATAATGGCTAAATTAGCCTCTGCTCCAGCATTGGCTGTGTTGTGTGCAGTTCCACACTGTCGTCTGTAGGTGTCATTGTCACCACAGGCCAGTGATAGAAGGACAACAGGCTGAGGTGTATTGGGTGTCCCTTTCCCTAGAAACAGCCCAGTGGAAGTGGTTTACCACTGTGCATTCTGGGAGAGGATACTTAAAGCGGTTGTATACCCAAAATAATGACATGCACCTACAGGTAAGCTTACATTAAGACTTTAGGTACTGTGTAGCTGTGTTTGCTTGTCTATTACTGATCACTGATGGCAGAGGATTGTACAAATAGTTATTGCTATCATCAAGTCTGTGGCAGAGACTTTTGTCCGTGCATCATTCCGGCTGCTAGACCAGTGAGAGAGGCCTATCTGGGTGAGCAAGATCCGCTGACAAGGAGTTGTATTTGTCTCTGGATCTCAAGTTCCTCAGTGATCTGCACAAGGTATCTGAACTTTCCCCTAACCCTCCATCCCTCTACGGCTACAAGTTGTGTTAAATAAAAAGCATTGGAAAAAAGACTAAGTGACTGGTGAATGCATCTGTGGGCTCATTGCCCAATTTAGAGCCAAGTAAGTTTTTGATACATTGAACAGTGGGGTAACGGCAGGACCAGTGTTGGTCATCTTACTTTAAAAAAGTAATTAGTTACAGTTACAAATTACTTCTCCCAAAAAGTAATTGCGTTAGTGACTCAGTTAATACATTGAAAAAGTAATTAGTTACTCAGCAAAGTAACTGACATTTTTTTTGAGGGCACATAGCACATCAGGGCATGGGGCACATAGCACATCAGGGCACATAGCACATCAGGGCACATAGCACATCAGGGCATGGGGCACATAGCACATCAGGGCACATCAGGGCATGGGGCACAGGGCACATAGCACATGAGGGCACATCAGGACATGGGGCACATAGCACATCGGGGCACATAGCACATCGGGGCACATAGCACATCAGGGCACATAGCACATCAGGGCACATAGTACATCAGGGCATGGGGCACATAGCACATCAAGGCACGTAGCACATCAGGGCACATAGCACATCAGGGCACAGGGCACATCAGGGCATGGGGCACATAGCACATCGGGGAATGGGGCACAAAGCACATCAGGGCGCACAGCACATCAGGGCACATGATAGCACATAGCACATCAAGGCATGGGGCACATAGCACATCAGGGCACATAGCACATCAGGGCATGGGGCATAGGGCACATAGCACATGAGGGCACATCAGGACATGTGGCACATAGCACATCAGGGCGGGGCACATAGCACATCAGGGCAGGGCACATAGCACATTGTTTACCAGCCATGCAGAGTAGCGCAGGAAGCGTGTGTAATAAGTTCTCTCTCATGTCACGGCACTGACGGCAGTCACGCTACTCCCCGGTGGCCCCTCCTCTCTTCTCGTCCATCCCAGATGATGTCACAAGCAAATGGGGATGGACGAGAAGAGAGGAGGGGCTGCGGGGAGCAGCGTGACTGCCGTCAGTCCCGTGACATGAGAGAGACCCGGTCATAGACTGTTGACTGTAATAAGGTATACTTTGGAGTGGCCTGAGTGTATTGCAGTGCAGGAGGGAATGATAAATGTATAGGGGTTTCAAGGTGCGATGTGCTGACTGTATAGGGCTGCATGGCAGGGTGTGCTGAGTGTATTGGGATGCATGGCAGGGTGTGCTGAGTGTATTAGGGTGCATAGTGATGTGGTGTTGACTCTCTTTCAGTGTCAGTCTTTAATGTTTATCGTACATCTCCAGCGGGAATTTTAAGTGATGCTGCTGCAACCAATAAAACAATCTTTAACCACTTAAGCCCCGGACCATTTGGCTGGCCAAAGACCAGAGCACTTTTTGCCATTCGGCACTGCGAATTGCGCGGTCGTGCGACGTGGCTCCCAAACAAAATTGACGTCCATTTTTTCCCACAAATAGAGCTTTCTTTTGGTGGTATTTGATCACCTATGCAGTTTAAATTTTTTTCCGCTATAAACAAAAAAAGAGGGACAATTTTGAAAAAAAAAAGCAATATTTTTTACTTATTGCTATAATAAATATCCCCAAAAAATATATTAAAAAAAAGTTTTTTTTTCCTCAGTTTAGGCCGATACGTATTTTTCGACATAGTTTTGGTAAAAAAAATCACAATAAGCGTTTATTGATTGGTTTGCGCAAAAAGTTATAGCGTCTACAAAATAGGGACTGTAAAGAAGGGGTGTTCAAACTACTGCCCTCCAGGTGTTCAGGAACTACAATTCCCATCATGCCTAGTCATGTCTGTGAATGTCAGAGTTTTACAATGCCTCATGGGTTTTGTAGTTCGCAACAGCTGGAGGGCCGTAGTTTGAGGATCCCTGCTGTAAAGCCTCACAGATACTCTTGTTGAGCACAGGAACGGGCCCTGCTGAGAAATATTAGATCAAAAAGTGTAATTACGTGCCCGTTAAACAGGGGCAGAAAAATTGGGCCTTAGGTGGTGGTGGGGGTGGTGGCACAACACTGTACAGCCACACAGATACTCTTGTTGAGCGCAGGAACGTGCCCTGCTGAGAAATATTACAGCAAAAATTGTAATTACGCACCCCTGTTAAACAGGGGCAGAAAAATTGGGCCTTAGCCACTGGTAGTGGTGGTACCCAGAAATAAAAATGTTCTTAGAAGCTATGAACATTGAGGAGGAATAGGATAGTCACTCAGCATAACGGGATAGTCACTCAGCATTAGCATAGGCAGTCTTCAAGGGATCTAACATTAATAGAAAAATTAATCAGTTACATCAGCATCTGGTGCTTGGTAGCTGGTGATCCAAGACTGATTCATTTTTATGAAGGTGAGCCGATCAACTGAGTCTGTGGACAGGCGCACTCTGTGATAGATTACAAAGCCTCCAGCAGCACTGAATGTGCGTTCAGATAGAACGCTGGATGCAGGACAGGCCAGTGGCTCAATTGCATACTGTGCAAGCTCTGGCCAGTGATCCATCCTCAAGACCCAGAAACCCAGTGGATTTTCGGTTGGAAAGGTCTCCAAGTCTGATCTTGCCCCTAGGTATTCCTGCAACATGTAAATAAGACGCTGGCGATGGTTGCTGGAACTGATCAGACCTTGGGGCTGCAGACTAAAAAATTGTCTGAACGCATTGGTCAGACAGCCACCTTCTCCACCGCTCCTTCTGTGACTGACCGAAGCCTCAGCAACACGTTGTCCAGGACCAGGAAATTGTTACCTCCCAGGCTCTGGAAACGCATTGCACAAACCTTTCTGAAAGGCCTCCCGAAGATTTTTCATCCTCTGCTCCCTCTCTGAAGGCTGGATAAGTTCCGCAACCTTACCCTTGTAACGTGGATCAAGAAGGGTTTCCAGCCAGTACTGATCCCTCTTCTTGATACCACGAATCCGAGGGTTCTTTCGCAGGCTTTGCAGGATCAGGGAGGCCATGCAGAGCGTAGGTTTTCTAAGGCATTCGGTCCGGAGTCCCCTGGGTCACTAAGGACGACATAATCCGCAGCCACCTCCTACCAGTCACGTACAAGTCCATGGGTTTCTGGGGTCTGAAAATTATCCCTTGAAGACTGCTGCTGATGCTGAGTGCTAGGCTCCACCTCCATGCTGACACAATCCTCCTCCTCCTGTTCCTGTGTGATAGGTGGGCCTGCAGGAATACTGTCTGGATAAAGGGGGCCTTGAGAGGTAAGGAAGTCCTTCTCTTCCTCCCTCTGTTCTGCCTCAAGTGCCCTGTCCATTATTCCACGTGTAAGTTCTGGCCTCTGTAATTCATTCTATTACTATCTTACACAAGGGGGAGGACTCTCTTCTGGCCCCCTTTCTTTCAGCTCTAGGCCAATCCACAAGCGGCCCAAAATGCTACAGCACCAAGATTCTGGCATTACAAAACTCCCTTTCCATATAGATGTTAGGAGATTCTGATGAGAATTTAAACTGGGGCCTTCTGGCTTTCAGATGCACCCCTGCATCAAAGATATAACTATCATCAAATGTCCTTGGAGTAATATCATCAAGCAGATACCACACCTCCAAGCAGTGGTGTATTTAGGTTTTGTGCTGCCCTAGGCCTGACTAAACTCATGCAACCCCTAATTTAAATATGATCCACCCCTTCCTGTCAAGGTTACACCCCTTCCTGTTTAAGATCTGCCCTGAAATTTTCCAGTGGGGACACTAGTTCTGAGGGCCTTGGGGGGATTCCCTTAATCTGCAGAGATTTCCTCTCACTTCCTGTTTTGCTATGGGGCAGGAAATAAAGAAAAATGAACGGATGGCAAAAAAAAAATTAACAGGGGCTATAACCATCCCTTAAGCCATGTACACACGATCGGATTTCCGATGGATTTTAGTCCAATGGATTTGTCCATCGGAAATCTGATGAAACAGTTTTTCATCAGTCTTGGCCACACACCATCAGTCCAAAAACCGATGGCAACAAAACGACGGGACGTACAACACGTACGGCGGCGCTATAAAAGGGAAGTTCAAATCCAATGGCGCCACCCCTTGGGCTGCTTTTGCTGATTTCGTGTTACCGCGTGTTAGTAAAAGTTTGGTGAGAGCCGATTCGCGCTTTTCAGTCTCCGTGCTTTTCAGATCGTTTCATGGTGTTCAGTTTGTACTTGTGGGTTCGTATTTGTTATTCAGTGCGTGCAGTCAGGTCGTTACTGCTTTGCAGTGCCTTCTTGGCCGTTCGTTTACTGTTTTTCAGGTCGTTCTTCTCAGGCCTTGCTGTTCCACGGTGCGTTCTGTTTGAGTTCGTTCTGACCAGGCGACCGGTTTAAGACCATGTTTGAAGTGCGTTCTCGTTCTCGAGCTCGTGCTGGCTATGGACTTGGTGTTGCGTATAACACTGTAACCCGAGTTCAGTCCGTGAACAGGGTGAGGAGGAGTTCATGGACCAAGAATTGGTTGCTCCAGCGTGACCAATTCTCTCATATGTCTCTGCTGCGGGAAATCCATGAGAATAATCCTGATGATTTCAGGAATTATCTCAGGATGACGGACCCCGTTTTTCACCGTCTGTTGGATTTGCTGTCCCCCTATATCACGAGGCAGGACACTGTGATGCGCCAGGCAATCACTGCCGAGCAGAGGCTTATTGCCACGTTGAGATACCTGGCGACTGGGAGAAGCTTGCAGGACCTCAAGTTCACAACAGGCATCTCCCCCCAGGCTCTCGGGATCATTATCCCTGAAACGTGTTCTGCCATTATTCAGGTCCTGCAGAAGGACTATATGAAGGTAAGTTTGCTCCTTTAACATCACATTATATGTTTGGATTGTTTGCTAATGTATTTTATTTCTTTCCTCCTTCCCAAATTTGCCTGTTTGTAATATCCTGGGAATGTCCCTATTTTCCCCATGCATGTTTTTTCCTCTAATGCCCTTTTTTGGGGTCTACATGCCTACTCCCTTCACTAACCTCTCCAGCATGCTATCCTGGTCCCAAACACAGCTAGCCTAGTTTTTTGCTCCCATTTTTTGGGTCAGTGCCATCCTAGTTTTGCACCCCCACCCTCCTAAAATGTGTACAAATGTTTTAGTTCTCATTAAAGTTCAGCAGAGTGATAGAGCCTTCATTTTGTGCCCCCAAAATCACCTCAAACCCCCCCTTAGAATATTTTCTAATGTCCCCTCAGCGGGGGTGAGTCACCTGCTAAGTGGGCCTTCTTTTTTGGGCATGAAATCCTCCCTTAAATAATAATGTTAGCCTGATGTTGGTCAACAATGTCTTTTTGTGTAATCTGTTTGCACTGTAAACTGAAAACGTACTAATGTCTTCTTTTTGTTTGACTCCACAGTTTCCTTGCACAATGGAATGGCAGACTGTGGCTGATCAATTTGCCCAGCGGTGGGACTTCCCCAACTGTGGAGGGGCAATTGATGGCAAGCACGTCCACATAGTGCCGCCACCCCGTTCGGGGTCATTCTATTATAACTATAAAGGTTTTAATAGTATTGTGTTAATGGCGGTGGTGTCGGCACGGTATGAGTTTCTGTATGTGGACGTGGGGAAGAACGTCCGGATGTCTGATGGTGGAGTATTCGCGCAGACGGAGTTTTCTCACCATCTGCACTCTGGGGGTCTTGCACTGCCTCCAGATGCAGACAACGTGGAAGGACTACCGTTTGTGTTCATCGTGGATGAAGCCTTTGGACTGGGACCACACCTGATGCGGCCGTTTCCCCAATGCACCCTCACCCCGGAGAGGAGGGTTTTTAATTACCGGCTGGCCAGAGCCCGGAGAGTTGTGGAGAATGCCTTCGGGATAATGGCCAGCCGGTTCCGCCTGTTTCAGACACCAATCCATATGGCGGAATACAAGCTGAACCACATTGTTTACAGTTGCTGCATCTTGCATAACTTTCTCAGACATTTTTCGCCAACATATGTGTCAACAGTTGGGCCTGAGGCCGGTCCATCCGAGATGACCATTATGACCGGTCTGGACACTGCCCGTACTGGCTTGGCCCCCCAAAGTGCCCGTGAAGTAGGTGAGAAATACGTTGAGTACTTCACGGGTAGGGGGGCCATCGCAATGCCAGACCATATCTGACCTTTTGGTTTTTTAAATAAAATCTTATTATATTTCCAAAAAACTTGTTTTGTCATTCTTTTTTTTTTGGTTGATGTGTCTCCCGGGTTCTTGTAGTGCCAAGTGTATTTGTCCTTAGTAAATAGCCACAATTGTCACTATAAAAAGCATTGATTTAGCTTTTTCAGAACTGCTATTGAGCATAGAAAGAACAAGCCACACCTTTTTGAGTGTCCCAGAAACTTTTTACTCTGTGCACCACATTTTTTTTTCGGTTTTATAGAAATACAATGTCGAAAGTTTAACCTCCCCAAATTTTTTTGTTTTATTTGGAGGTTTGTTTTGCAGAAACATGCATGGGTCAAAATAGTAAACATTTGTCCAAAAAAGGAAATATAAAAATTCAACGTGAAAAGGAGAAACAGGACATGGGGTGATGTCACCCCTGATCCATCCCAAATGTGAAGAACCCCACTTTATTTTTGTGTCTCAAATGGGTATTTTCCACATGATCCCATGACTATGGTAAACATGTGCTATCTGCCATCATGGGGGATCAATGGACGTGCTTTTGGTGTGCAAACCCTTCCTCTCACCTACTTGAGTAGGGAGGAAGAGGTTGCACCCCCAAAACAGGGACATAGATATCCTGTGACGGCAGATAGCACATGTTGAGTCACTGTGTGCATCTTCACATTTGGGCTGGTGGGAATACCAGTGCCAAATTTTAAAGGGCAAAAAAATCACAAAAACAGGGGGGGGGGGTCAGACTATTCGCCCCAAAATATCTATAATGTTTTTATATTTTTGCTCAATCACATTAATTCTATTTCTCATAATGTCCATTTCGCTACTACATTCCATTATTTCTTGAATAATTATTTGGGCACTAGCCTTCAAGAATGGAGGATTTGGAGTTCCTGACACACCACCACGTTCATCCCCTAAAAACAAAAAATAAATTAGAAATATGCAGGCCTACATCTGTATTTACCTTGAAGTTGTGGTGACAGACACTGACCTGTTGTGGTGATAAGCTCCACCTCTCCTTCCTCCACCTCTCCTTCCTCCACCTCCACTTCCTCCACCTCCGCTTCCTCAACATGCTGATCTTGGGGTGCTTTGGGATCTTGGGGGTGTTTATGTGGTCTGTTCTTCCTCGTCTCCTCAGATTGGTGTCCTCCCAGTCTCCTCTCCCCTATGGGAATGGAAAAAAAAAAGGTATCCTTTAGCACACAGAGATTTGAGGGCAGAAATTGTATACATTGATTGGAAGTGGGGTGCAATTGATATTTGGGCCTGAGTTCCAATATGAACACATGAGATCTTGAGAACTCTACTAAGCTGCATGCTTTTTTTAGGGGCCTAAAAAACACACTTGGAGAAACACCAAGGTATCCAATGGAGCACCTGTGTGTGACACCCTTAAAAATTTGGCCATGTGGCCCACACTATAGTATATTGCTCCTGAGCAAAAAGCTGTGTGTCCAACTGCTTGAGTGTCATCTCCTTTACCCAGAATCCAGTTTAGCCTTTCATTCACATTCTACTTTACTTACAACACATCATCTAGCCAAATATGTGTAGAAACTTTGTTTTATTAAAATGAGGCATGACCACATGTAGTTTACGTGGATATGTGCCAAACATGTTTTGGGGAAGACGATCAAGTGTTTACTATGAAACATTACCAAATAAGTGGTCCCTCAACTTAACATAAAAGTTGCCATTTGCAAATGTGAAACCAGTCAAGCCAAGCACATGGAGCAAAACATGCAAGAATAAATATTACAATGTGAAAGAACACAGTAAAAATAAAAGCTTACTTTTTTCAATGCTTTTGATAAGCTTCCTATACTGCTCCGGCTCCCTCAGCTTCAGGTCAGACCACCTTTTACGGAGCTGCTCCTTGGATCTCCTGACCCCATATTTCTGATAGAGAGTCCTCGCCACTTTGTCCATTATTTGAGACTTCCTGAGATTAGGGGTGTCATATGGCTCATGCTTTCCATCGTAATCTTTCCTCCGCAGTATGTCCACCATCTCCGCTATCTCAGCAAATGACATATTAGTCGCCTTGTATCTTTTATTCCTGGATCGGGACGTTCCCGCCTCCGGGCTTTCCTCGTCTGTACTTTCTAATAAAGAAGCCACCTGTGTCACCGACATGTCGTCGTATCCCACTGTGCGACGAACGTGAAGGGGTGGGGAAATGCAGGAAAAGACCGTCATGAGCGGGCGACGCGGGCAGAGTTACACGCATGCGCAGGGTATAAAAGGGGAACAAAGTTATTAGGGTTGCGCGGAGTAAGAACGAGCAGACGTCCAGAAAAGACCACAACTAAGGTAAGAAGGGAACTTGGGCCTGCAGTGGCCTATAATGGTTCATGATTGTAAAGGCCAATATTGGGATAAGTTGAGGAGAATGGAATCTGACCTCTCATGTTTTTTTATGTGTTTTGAACTTGCAGACAGTCTACAATGCATAAACTATGTGAGCCGGATATCATGTTGGTTTTTATTGAAAAATATAAAGAACTCTGCAACCTCTGGGAACTAAAACATCCAGATTACCACAAGAGTGGTGTACGTCGGGCAACAATTCAAAAATTAGCGAATTATATGAAGCCCTGGGTCCCAGAGGCAGACTACAGTATGATGAACAATAAGATAAACAATATGCGGAATGCATATAAAAAAAATACACTGAATACCGCGCTTCCATGAGATCAGGAGAAGCAGCAGACGATGTAGTACAGCCCAAGCTGTGGTACTACAAGTACCTGCAATTTCTGGAAGACCAGATTGAGGCCAGGGAATCAATTTCCAGCCTTCCCTCAACCCTTCCTTCCACCCTTCCCTCCAGCGTTCCTTCCACCCTTCCCTCCAGCGTTCCTTCCACCCTTCCCTCCACCCCTGCAGAGGTGGAGGAGGAGCCACCTGTGCTTGAAGAGCCGGATCTTCGCATCTTCAGCCAGGTATAGTATTTTAGAACATAATTATTGGCCTCAAAGTACTATTGTGATGAACTTGATTTATTCTCCCAAAATGATAACATCCCCCCCCTCCCCCCCCCCCAAAAAAACGGGGACATAAATGATTGTTAAAGTATCTAAAAAGAACGGGGACAGAATGAAACTCTTTGCTAGTTTTCAAACTAGCAGATTGCACCAGTCATGAGATCAAAATTGTGTGTGATTGATTCTCCAAAATATCTAACTATGTGCCTTTTTTCTACACAGGATGAGGCCAGCCAGGAGGAAGAGGCGCAGGAATGTGGCAGGCAGGAGGAGGCAGGGGTGAGTGTCAGCCAGGAGGAGGCAGGGCCAAGTGGCATGCAGCAGGTCCCCAGGCCTAGTGGCAGCATAGTGTCACAAGTGGCTCCCCTCCACATCAGACCTAAAAAAATCGTAGGATGACACAGGTGGAGGAGGAGTCACTCAAAATGATCCGTGACGCTGCTGCCATCATGAGGGCCCCCCTCAACCCTGTGGAGGGCTTTAGTACATACCTCGCAGACAAATTACTCCAAATGGAGGCGGGACAACGTGCCCTCTGAGAGCACATTATCTACACAGCCGTACACATGGGGGGGGGGAACAGCTGACTGAGGCCACCCGTCTCTCACATCAGGCCAATCCTTCTCCTCCTTCTCCTCCTCCTGCCACATTACCACCCACAGTGGCACGGCCTGCAAGGGTGCGTGGACGGGGCCGTGGAGGGAACGCTGCAGAGAGGCATGGAGGGAACACTGCAGGGAAGCGTGGAGGGAAGTGTACAGGGAAGAGCAGGAGGTGATTCCCTGGCTTCAAGCTGCTCTTCCAGAAGTTGCAGTTTGATGGAGTACCACAGCTTGGGATGATGTATGTCTTTGGCTGCTGCTCCTGATTTCATTATGTTGTTTATCTTATTGTTCATCATACTCATGTCTGCCTTTGGGGTCCAATGACTTCATATTTTCCGCAAATTTTTGAATTGTTGCCCCGTTTTTTATTTTATATTTTGCCAGAATAAATGGAGATTTGATTTCTGCTAAAATACTTGACTGATGTGTTTTTATTGTGAGTAGCAATAATATTTCCTAAATACAATGTGGAATTAATAACAAGGGACACCAACCTCCATGAGGGAAAACTAAACTAAACATATGTTGTTGTGAGAAATTGACACCCAAAACAAAAGCAAAAATGTAACAAAAAAAAAGGATTCTAATGCCCCATACACACGATCATTTGTCATGCCATTTTTTTAACCAACGTTTTTCTTGTCATTTTTTTTCATGTTTCCTCTCAAGCCTGTCTTGCGTACACACGATCATTAAAAAAAACGCTCGAGCAAAGCGCAGTGACGTACAGCACATACGACGGCACTATAAAGGGGAAGTTCCGTTCGAATGGCGCCACCCTTCATGTTAGTAAAGTTTGTTGAGCAACGATTCGCGCTTTTCAGCCTCGTGCTTTTCAGTCCGTTACTGCGTGACGAATGTGCTATCTCCATTACGAACGCTAGTTTTACCAGAACGAGCGCTCCCGTCTCATACTTGATTCTGAGCATGCGCGTTTTTTTTCACGTCGTTAAAGCATACACACTATCGTTTTTCACGTCGTTAAAAAAAACGACATGAAAAACGACGTGAAAAAAGAGAGAATGTTCGAAATTTTTAATGGCCGTTTTTCACGTCGTTAAAAATGCTCTGGAGCATACACACGATCATTTTTAATGCCCATTTTTAAAAATGGCATTTTTAACGGCATGAAAAACGATCGTGTGTATGGGGCATAAAAGTTTATTTAAATTTGTGAGGTCTGCCTTTAAGAATAAATCATAATTATTGAGAAGATCACAAGAAACAAGAAAGACATAGGTTTGTCAGAACTCGTGATAAAGATCTGCATCAAAAACGACATTTTAAACACCATTCTAAAGCAAAAAACAATGCGCTGCATTAAACGAGGCAATAACTTGCAGAATGACGAATGTGCTCTCTCCATTAGGAATGCTAGTTTTACCAGAACGAGCGCTCCCGTCTCCTAATTCAGTCTGAGCATGCGTGGGTTTTTTATCCAATGGACTTGCCCATAGACGATCGGAATTTGCGATCGGTTTTTGATCCATCGGAAAATTTTAAAACATGTTCTTTTTTTTAAAACCGATGGAAAAAAGACCGATGGGTCCCATACACGATCGGTTTGTCCGATGAAAAAAAAAACATCGGACGGTTTTCATCGGTAAAACCGATCGTGTGTACAGGGCTTTACTCTATCCAAATTGAAAAAAAAGTGTTGCCTATAGTTCTACTTTAAGCACAAATTTATGCTAAATTTATGGAGGACTAAGAGGATATAACCTTGCCAGTGGTGCAGCAGAAAACATATAGCACAGTGATGAAGGTATGTGGTCCAGGCAGTGAGCAAAGGAAGGATTGGGGGCAGGAACAAATAAATCCATCTGTTTATTTTTCTCATCAGCAATCAACAGAAATAAAATTAAGATACCCTAATATGTACAACTGACACAAGCAAAGGATTTCAGGAGAGTCCTACTACCTAACTGACAGGTATAGGTGACCATGTCAGTGTCCCTTGTGTCTGCACCATTCCTATCATACTGGCAGCAGTGAGGCCGTTTTATGGGGGCACCAGACCGATTTGTCTTGCGGCCCAGTCCACCTCATAAGACTGTTGCTGCACTAAAAGTGTAGCGCAAGCCGGCAGGGACTCTTTTCATGCTGCCCCCCTGCAAAGTGCTGCCCTAAGCCTGGGCCTTGTTGGCCTAGGCCAAGATACAGCGTTGCCTCCAAGTACACTGACTAGGGAAACCTCCACATACCAGTAGTATTAGGCTTTCAGCACTTTTTTTGTTTTATGTTTTAGGCCTCCATGCTTGTTGCACTCATTATTCTCTAACAGTCCCTTTTTATCTACTATGCTGTTTTCTTTTCATAGTCACACACTTTTTTATTTAAAATATTTTAAAATTGGCATCTTTACTAAAAGAAAAAAAGAAAAGAAAAAAGGAGAATATATATTATGTTTCACTGCCCGTTTTTTTAGAGCCTACAACAACTATTGATAACATGAGCGTTTTTCTGCACTTTGACTCTGCAAAATAATTTTGATGTTTTCTATATTTTGTGTGCCAGCATAAAGGCAACAGATTCCAGTGATATCCCACTGTTATTGTCATTGACTCTGAATAATGTTCTATTCTTTCAATATAGTTACATTGTGAAGATCCAACAGTAACTAACCGATAGGAGAGATTAGGTAAGACCACAGGGGCTGCAAAGCAATGGATATGAAAAATAAACCTACTGAGAGCTGCTGGAGACTGGATTCACGCTTTTCTGTTCATGTGTCATTTTAAATAAGCTGGATGTGCATCATAGCTTTATTGCCTTAGTGCATAGGGTGCCTTTCAAAATGAATGGCATTGCAATGTGCTAACGCACATAACATGCATTAACATGTGTTTTGTGGTTTCCGTAATGCACCTGATCATAAATGTATGTTGCATCCCTGAATGAAAATTCTGAAACATAACTTGCCTAGTAAATTTAAGCTTTACGATCAACAGAAGTCAACAGTATACGTTCCAAAAAGATTGCAGGATAGTTTTTTTTCACTCTGAATTAAAAAAAAATTCATGCAGCGTTAATGTCACAAATATATATTTTTATAGATCTTAAGAAATTTAGTGTTAAGATCAACTGACTAATTGATTTTCTACCTAAAATCCCATGTGTACTCCATATACCCTTCATACAAAAACCATACATGACCAGCCTTGTTTTTGATTTAGGCTTGGCCTTAGTCAGGAGGCAAAAGTTGGTTATATTTATTGGCCAGATGTCTATCATGTCTATCATGTCTATCATGTCATGTAAAAGGGCCATAATATCTAAAACATTGGAAATGGTCCACACACAGGCAACACAACATCAATCCTGTGTCTTTAATATGATGTCCATGCAATGATGAAAGGTTAAAATATAATGGTTGCTGTTAGTAACTGCAGTCTACACATCATCATTTCATTGTCTAAACAACCAGCTTTTTGTCTGCCAGTGGTTTACCAATAATTACCTAGACGTAGCCTGAAAACCAAATAACTGTATTATCATTGGATTCTTCTTCTTATTATTTTTTTTACAACACTCGTAGCTTTAGCAAAGGTTGACAGCTTAAAAGCTCATAGTTATGGCTTTACCAGGGAATGCTGTCTTGTCATATGAAAGTCACCTTTTCTTTATTGTCACAATTTAGAAATGTGCTTTCAGTGTTTTCTATATTTTGTACACAATAATCACAATAATAGGCAAACTACCATTTAATATTTAAAGTTGAACTCCAAACAGCAGGATTAGAATACTAATAACAAGGTACTTGCATTACTTGTGTAAAAACACTTTCTATTTCCTTTTACAGTCCATTTTCAAGTATTTTTTATATTCTAAACAGGTCCCTTATTCCTCTAATTTATGTTTATGTCTTTCTGTTTGAGCGACCAGATACACACCCACCATTTAATGCATTGCCATTGACTCATAGAAAATGTAATGCTTATTTCGCCTGGGGGATGTGATGTGTGGCAGCATATGTCCTATTCCCCAGCTTCCCGGAACTGTGCTCTTTTCCAAAGTATCCAATTAAGACAAAGGGATTAAAATCATAAATTAATTGTAGTAAGGAATTCATTTCTAAACTTTCACTGAGCAGGAGAGTGGGATCTATGACTACAAAGGGGATAGGGTCCTGGAGTTCAGCTTTACTATTTATTTTTATACGATTATATGTTTGGCTATAATTTTTGCACAGCAAAGTGAGGTGTATAGGAATCCTCCCGTGTTGGTCAATTGCCAGAGCACAAGAAGTCCATCCAGGGAGACCATACAGCCAGATGCTTAGAATGGCATTCATGTATGCTTGCCGTTTCCATTCTCTTTAAATAATTCAGCTCAATTACCCATTCTTTTATTGTAGGAGTAGCGTCAGTATTCCAGTATCCAGGTATAATTATTCGTGCTGCAGGCAGGAGAAAGAGAAAGAAACCCCTTTTAGTCTCTCCCTTAGAGCCAGGGTATATAGACAATAAAGCCATCTCAGGAGATTTCTGATATGGCGTGCCAGTAACTAAAGAGCAAATTTGGAAGACATTCTCCCAAAATGTTGTAATCCGGGGGCAGGTCCACCATATGTGGATCATTGTGCCTTTAACCCCCCCCCCCCCCCGCAGCGCCAACACTTTTCAGGATAGTTTGAGGAATATCCTGTGGAGCCTTGTAGGGCATCTATACCACCTGGTTAAGAGTTTGTAATTATTTTCTTGTACAGTATATATGTCGAGGGACTAGATTTAAAAGTTAAAAATAATGACTTTTTCCAATCTTCTGTGGTGATACTATGGCTCAATTCACTCTCTGGTATAATATGGCTGGTTAGGAAATGCATGGGACAACAATATATCATATATTTTTGAAATAGTGTGAGATCACTCTGGAAGTCCATTGCATAGAGATTCAAATGGAGTTAAATCCCTATGGGTTGAGCCCTTTTCCAGCAACTTTGTATAAAAGTGCTGAATTTGGAAATAGTGTAATCAGCGACCTGGATAGTTGCCCTCTGTAGTTGCTATTTTATTAAACGATTGGAGTCCCTTAGTTGTTACCGCTTGTTTAATTGGTGAAGGGGCCAAAGTAGTCCATCGTAAAAACCTAGTCGACGATAAACCCGGCGGAAATTCTGGGTTGCCCAAGATTGGAGTAAATGGGCCAGAGGTTGAAGAGATACCGAACTTTTGAAAGGTGGAATCCCAAACTTTTAATAAAGATAATGTTAGAGGTGAATATGTTTGTCTTGAGGGGCAAAATTCAGGCTTAATACATAGAAAAGAGATCAAAGGAGTGGATGTTATATCCTGCTCAGTGCTCAATAGTTACCCACTGTTTGGATTTACCGTGAGAAATCCAATCCACTATTCTAGTCAATGAATGCTATATAGTATAATTCCATATGCGGCAAACACCCTCCCCCTCTGTTTTCCTCTTTACTAGAATGTCATAGTGGAGTCTAGCTGTGGAGTTTGGCCAGAGATATCTTAATAAGCTTGATCATAATAAACGGAAGAATGCCCTTGGGAGTTTTTATAGGTAGCGTTTGATATAAATTTAAAAAACAAGGTAAGATATCCATCTTGTATATAGCCATTCTCCCTAACCATGAGTTTTTCCCCCTGGCCCTGAGCTGAAGTTACAGAGTTCAGCATAGGCAAGTAGTTTCATTCATAGATCTTATCCTCTGTAGAGGCGATATTGACGCCTAAATATTTAAGGGAGTGAAGTTCCCACTGAATTCGGAAGTTGGATTCCAATGTTTCTTTCTCGTTTGACAGTAGTGTCATATTAAGACATCTGGCTTTCGTAACATTTACTTTAAAATTGCTATGAAATCCAAACTGTTCTAGTTCATGCAATATGCTTGGAAAAGCTATTCTTGGATTGGATATGTATATAAGTAAATATCCGCAAAAATACTTAATTTCTAAGAGTTATTGCCCACTAGGGATGAGCTTCGAGTTCGAGTTGAACTCATGTTCGACTCGAACATTGCCTATTTGCCCGTTTGCCGAATAGCGAACAATTTGGGGTGTTCGCGGCAAATCTAAAGTGCTAATTTTAAAGTCTTATTTGCAAGTTATTGTCATAAAAAGTGTTTGGGGACCCGGGTCCTGCCCCAGGGGACATGTATCAATGCAAAAAAAAGTTTTAAAAACGACAGTTTTTTCGGGAGCAGTGATTTTAATAATGCTTAAAGTGAAACATTAAAAGTGAAATATTCCTTTAAATTTCGTACCTAGGGTGTGTGTATAGTATGCCTGTAAAGTAGCGCATGTTTCCCGTGCTTAGAACTGTCCCTGCACAAGGTGTAATTTCTGAAGGAAAAAAAGTCATTTAAAAGCACTCGCGGCTATAATGAATTGTCGGCTCCCGGCAATACAGAGAACAGTCATTGAAAGTCATTGATAAAAAAAAAATGCGTGGGGGTCCCCCCAAATTCAATTACCAGGCCCTTCAGGTCTGGTATGGATATTAAGGGAATCCCTGCGTCAAGTAAAAAAAAAAATTATGTGGGGTTCCCCCTAAATATCCATACCAGACCCTTCCGGTCTGGTATGGATTTTAGGGGAACTCCACGCCAAATTTAAAAAATAATGGCGTGGAGTTCCCCCCAAAAATCCATACCAGACCCTTTATCCGAGCACACAACCTGGCAGACTGCAGGAAAAGAGGGGGGATGAAAGAGCGCCCCCCCTCCTGAACTGTACCAGGCCACATGCCCTCAACATGGGGAGGATGCTTTGGGGTGACCCCGCCCCCTCGTACATCATGGGGGTTTCGTGTGGAGTGGAGACTGAGACTGGAGGAGACTGCAGCGCTGGGCATCGGATCACCGCAGGACATAGAGAACAACGCTGGACAGACTGGATTACATCGCTGGAATCTTTTAAATTTGGCATGGAGTTCCCCTTAAAATCCATACCAGACCTGAAGGGTCTGGTATGGATATTTGGGGGGAACACCACGTCATTTTTTTTTCATTTGACGCAGGGTTCCCCTTTATATCCATACCAGACCTGAAGGGCCTGGTAATTGAATTTGGGGGGACCCCCACGCATTTTTTTTTTTATCAATGACTTTTCTCTGTATTGCCGGGAGCCGACAATTCATTATAGCTGCGAATGCTTTTAAATTACTTTTTTCCCTTCAGAAATTACACTTTGTGCAGGGACAGTTCTAAGCATGGGAAACAAGCGCTGCTTTCCAGGCATACTATACACCCCCCCCCCCCCCCAGGTACGAAATTTAAAGGAATATTTTAAAGGAATATTTCAATTTTATTGTTTCACTTTGAGCATTATTAAAATCACTGCTCCCGAAAAAACGTAAGTTTTTAAAACTTTTTTTTGCATTGATACATGTCCCCTGGGGCAGGACCCGGGTCCCCAAACCCTTTTTAGGACAATAACTCGCATATTAGCCTTGATAATTAGCACTTTTGATTTTGAACGTTTGTGTCCATTGTATTTAATAGGGTTCTAAAGTTTGCGAACCGAACGGGGGGGTGTTCGGCTCATCCCTATTGCCCACCTGAATTCCTTGAATATATGAATTAGACCGAAGAGCCACAGTCAAATGTTCCATAGCTAAGACGTATAGTATAGTATAGTAAGTATGGTGATAACAGACAACCCTGGCGAGTCCCGTTAGAGATATTAACAGGTTGGGGCAATATCCCATTAACCCTTATCCTCACTGAAGGAGCAGAGTATATGGCCATTCTTTTTTGTATAAATTCCATTGGGAGACCTACTTGTTTCAAAGATGCTATCATAAATCTCAAATCCAGGCGGTCAAAAGCCTTCTCCGCATCTAGCGAAAGAAGACAGAGTGGTGTCTTGGTTTTCCGGGCATATTGGATCAGAAAGCTTGTCTTTAAAATATTGTCTCTTGCTTCTCTATTTGGGACAAACCCCACCTGGTCTAGGCTTAGTAAAGAAGAGATTACCATTTGTAGGCGCATAGCTAAGATTTTTGCAAAAAAAATTTGGTCCAAGTTTATCAGAGAGATGGGCCTATAACTAGAGCATTGAGTAGGATCATTTTCTGTTTTGGCAAGAAAGGGTAATTTGTGCCTCCTGTGTTTGCTTAGTAAATGAACAGTCTGATTTATTTTCATTATATAGGCTACAAAGAACAGGGCCAAGGACATCGCAATACTGTTTATAAAAAACTCCCATGAACCTATCTGGTATCTGGTTACCTTGTTTTAGGGATTTTATGGCCTGATTAATTTCCTCTAGTGAAAAAGGGGTCAAGAGGCTTTTTGCCTCTTCCTATGTTATATATGGCAAAGCTGTATGTTTAATATAATCAGAAAGTTGGGGGTCATTAAAATTGTCTGAATTGGATATATTTGTGTCTCTTAAATTATACAGTGAAGAGTAATAATTATGGAAGGTACTGTAGATGCTATTTGTTATGAAGCGTGCACAAGACCTCGCTGCGGACAATGAATCTTTGAGATATAGTGCCCAGATTATTTTTTAGAAATCAAGCTTGCTAAAGCCTTGCTACTGTCAGGAAAGGCTGGCTAGAGGAAGGAATGTTCCCCGCAGATTAACTCCTGCTCCCCGAACTTGTGTCAAGGAAGCTGCGTTGGCGCGTGCTAACGTAGGTTAGCGCATGCGCATCGGCGCATCAGCGTGCGCATCGGCGTGCGCATCGGCGCATCGGCGCATCAACGTGCACGGCGCACCATGTGATCCATGAAGTGCCTATTTAAACCGGATCAGTGCACAGACCCGGTGATGCCTTGTCTACAGCGTTCCCGTGAGACTCCTGTTTCCTGCAACCTGCATCTGATTCCTGTTACTTACCTGGCCTGCTCTGATTATTCCTTCTCTCTGCCTGCATCGACCCCAGCGTGAACCTAGACTATTCTCCAGCCTCTGAACCTGTACCTCATCTGACTGTCCTGTGTATGACCCGGCTTGCCTGACCCTGCTCCTGCCTCTGCCTTCCAGTCTGTGGAGTTCTGGTACCGTTGACCTGCATCTCCCGCATTCGGTCATCCACCATCATCTGGCACGCCATTCAACTGGACGCCCAGCAGATAGCACGACTACCGCCCCTCGTGCGACTCTGCACTCCTGCGCCACCTGTTTGCTCTATCAGGGGCCCAGAGTCAGAGGAGTAAGAGAAGCCTCCCTCTGCTAATCAGGCTCATCCCACCAGGTACGTAACAGCTACACTTGTTACTATGCTCATAAAGAACTTGTGCACATTCCCTATACTTTAAAAAGGCTAGATCAAGCGGGGAGCGTAATTTGGCATGCTTTTGTTGGAGAAGTTGAAAAATAGAGACATCTACATGTACATGTAGTTTATGTTTTATTTCTAATTTGTGGATTTCCTTATGTAGTGGCCTCACCCCTCTCTCTAGTTTTATCGGTTATATGGCTGTTGTCTAGGGGTACCTGGGAGAGAGAGATGAGATACACCACGGCCCATGTCCTCCATAGCTAAGAGGTGAAGGCCAGAAGATTGGGTTTTGTGTAGGTGTCCTAGAGTCAAGTCCAGTACTTCGTCCCTGACTCCTTTGCTCCTAGTAACCAGAGTTCCACACAGTGAATAGGTCCAACTCAGTTTTATTCTTCTTGGCTAGTGATGAGCCGAACACCCCCGGGTTCGGTTCGCACCAGAACCCGCGAACGGACCGAAAGTTCGTACGAACATTAGAACCCTATTAAATACAATGGATGAGAACGTTCGAATTCTAAAGTGCTAATTATAACAACTATTATGCATGTTATTGTCCTAAAAAGGGTTTGGGAACCCGGGTTCTGCACCAGGGGACATGTATCAATGCAAAAAGAAGTTTTAAAAACGGTCGTTTTTCGGGAGCAGTCATTTTAATGATGCATAAAGTGAAAAAAAAAAAGTAAAATATTCCTTTAAATATCGTACCTGGGGGGTGTCTAAAGTATGCCTGTGAAGTGCCACGTGTTTCCCGTGTTTAGAACTGTCCCTGCACAAAATGACACTTCTAAAGGAAAAAAAAGCCATTTAAAACTGCTTGCGGCTTTAATGTAATGTCTGGTCCCGGTAATATGGATGAAAATCTTTAAGAAAAATGGCATAGCTACCCCATGACCCCCCCCCCCTACCCCAGCCCATTACCAGACCCTTTGGGTCTTGTATGGATATTAAGGGGAACCCCGCACATAAAATAAAAAAGGCCCTATATACTCTGAACAGCCGTATACAGGCGGTGCATACAAGACAGGGTCTGTAGGTTTGTTCTTATGTAGAATCTGTTTGTAATTTTGAACAGGTACATTGTTGAAGTGTAGCTCCAGCCCAAAAATCTATTTTTAAACTTTTTGGAAAACATAGGTAAGGGTTATCACCCCTGTAACATTTGTTTTGCTGTCTGTGCCCCTGTTCAGAACATTTCACCTCACTTTCCGTCCCAATGACAACTGTTTTTGAAATGTGGTGTTTTTCTTGAAACAAGGATTGCTGATAAAGCATCAGTACAGAGGAGACACCTTTCTCCCATATTTATTCTTACAGGAGAGAATTTTCCTTCCTAGTGGTAGATTTCCTCTCACTTCCTGTTGTCTTCTTGCGTTTGCAAGTAGGAGTCGTTTGTAAGTTGGATGTTTGAAAGTAGGGACCTGCCGTATATACTCTGCAGAAATAGGCCCCTTAGTTGTTGGTGTTGGCACAACACTGTAAGCACTCACAGTTACTCTTGGTTGGTGCTGGAACGCCCTGCTGTCAACTATTATATCAGGAATTTTAATTACATATAATTGTTGAACAGTGGTAGTAAAAATTGGGCCTTTGATGGTGGTGCTGGTGCCACAACACTGTAAGCCCTGACAGTTACTCTTGGTGGGTGCAGCAATGGGCCCTGCTGTGAATTATTAGATCAAGAATTGTAATTGCATGCCCCTGTTGAACAGGGGCTGAAAAATTGGGCCTTTCGTGGTGGTGGTGGTGGTGGTGGTGTTGCCACAACACTGTAAGCCCTCAGAGTTACTCTTGGTGGGTGCAGGAATGGGCCCTGCTGTGAATTATTAGATCAAGAATTGTAATTACATGCCCCTTTTGAACAGGGGCTGAAAAATTGGGCCTTTCGTGGTGGTGGTGGTGGTGGCGTTGCCACAACACTGTAAGCCCTCAGAGTTACTCTTGGTGGGTGCAGCAATGGGCCCTGCTGTGAATTATTAGATCAAGAATTGTAATTGCATGCCCCTGTTGAACAGGGGCTGAAAAATTGGGCCTTTCGTGGTGGTGGTGGTGGTGGTGGTGTTGCCACAACACTGTAAGCCCTCAGAGTTACTCTTGGTGGGTGCAGCAATGGGCCCTGCTGTGAATTATTAGATCAAGAATTGTAATTACATGCCCCTTTTGAACAGGGGCTGAAAAATTGGGCCTTTCGTGGTGGTGGTGGTGGTGGCGTTGCCACAACACTGTAAGCCCTCAGAGTTACTCTTGGTGGGTGCAGCAATGGGCCCTGCTGTGAATTATTAGATCAAGAATTGTAATTGCATGCCCCTGTTGAACAGGGGCTGAAAAATTGGGCCTTAGGCACTGGTGGCACAACACTACAACCCCTCACAGATACTGTACTTGGAGCACAGCAATGAGCCCTGTTGCAAAGTATTGCTTCAAAAATTGTAATGACACGCCCCTGTTAAACAGGGGCTGAAAAATTGGGCCTTAGGCACTGGTGCCACAACACTCCAACCCCTCACAGATACTGTACTTGGAGCACAGCAATGAGCCCTATGGCAAATTATTGCTAAAAAAATTGTAATTACACGCCCCTGTAAGACAGGGGCTGAAAAATTGGGCCTTAGCCACTGGTGGCGGCACCCATAAACAAAAATGATCTTCCAAGCTATCATCATCAATCGTATCATTGAGGACTCGGAGGAGGAGGATAGCCAGTCAACATAACAGCACAGGCACTCAGCATCAGCATCAGTCTTGAAGGGATGTGACATGTTAAAATCAATTAGTCTGTTATATCAGCATCAGGTGTGTGGTAGCTGGTGGTGATCCAAGACTGGTTCATCTTGATGAAAGTCAGTCGATCAACCGAGTCGGTGGACAGGCGCACCCTGTGATCCGTGACAAATCCTCCAGCAGCACTGAATGTGCGTTCCGAAAGAACGCTGGATGCAGGACAGGCCAGTAGCTCAATTGCATACTGTGCAAGCTCTGGCCAGTGATCCATCCTCAAGACCCAGTAAGCCAGAGGATTTTCGGTGGGGAAGGTGTCCAAGTCTGACCTTGCCCCTAGATATTCCTGCACCATGTTTATCAGACGCTGGCGATGGTTGCTGGAACCGATCATACTTTGGGGCTGCGGACTAAAGAATTGTCTGAACGCATCGGTCAGACGGCCACCTTCCCCACCGCTCCTTCTTTGACTGGCCGAAGCCTCAGCAACTCGTTGTCCAGGACCAGGAGTTTGTAACCTCTCAGTCTCTGGGAACGCGTTGCACAGACCTTTCTGCAAGGCCTCCCGGAGTTGTCTCATCCTCTGCTCCCTCTGCGAAGGTAACATAAGGTCCGCAACCTTACCCTTGTACCGTGGATCAAGGAGAGTGGCCAGCCAGTAATGGTCCCTCTCCTTGATCCGAAGAATACGAGGATCCTTCTGCAGACTTTGCAGGATCAGGGAGGCCATGCAGCGTAGGTTTGCTGAGGCATTCGCTCCGGAGTCCTCTGGGTCACTAAGGACGACATGATCCGCAGCCACCTCCTCCCAGCCACGTACAAGTCCACTGGTTTCTTGGGACTGTAAATCATCCCTAAAAGACTGGTGCTGATGATGCTGAGTGCCAGCCTCCACCTCCATGCTGACACAATCCTCCTCCTCCTCCTCTTCCTCTTCCTGTGCGATGGGTGGGACAGAAGGAACACTGTCTGGGTAAAGGGGGCCTTGAGAGGCAAGGAAGTCCTCCTCTTCCTGCCTCTGTTCTGCCTCAAGTGCCCTGTCCATTATTCCACGCAGCGTGTGCTCCAACAGGTGGACAAGAGGTACAGTGTCACTGATGCATGCACTGTCACTGCTCACCATCCTCGTGGCCTCCTCAAATGGTGCCAGGACAGTGCATGCATCCCTGATCATGCCCCACTGGCGTGGAGAAAAAAAACCAAGCTCCCCTGACCCTGTCCTGGTGCCGTAGTCGCACAGGTACTCATTGATGGCCCTCTGCTGCGTGTGCAGCCGCTGCAGCATGGCCAACGTTGAGTTCCACCTGGTGGGCATGTCACATATAAGGCGGTTCTTGGGCAGGTTCAACTCCTTTTGCAGCTCAGCCAGGCGAGCACTGGCATTATAAGATCTGCGGAAATGCACACAGACTTTCCTGGCCTGCCTCAGGACATCCTGTAAGCCCGGGTACCTGGCCAAGAACCGCTGCACCACCAGGTTAAGGACGTGAGCCACACAGGGCACATGGGTCAGTTGTCCCTGTCGGAGGGCGGAGAGGAGGTTGGTGCCATTGTCGCAAACCACCATTCCTGGCTTAAGCTGGCGTGGCGTCAACCACCTCTCGGCCTGGCCCTGCAGAGCAGACAGGACCTCTGCCCCAGTGTGGCTTCTGTCCCCCAAACACACCAGCGCAAGCACGGCATGGCATCTTTTTGCCTGCGTACTTGCGTAGCCCCGTGAACGGCTACGGAGCACCGCTGGTTCATAGGACAAACCACAGGAAGAGGCCATGGAGGAAGAAGAAGAGGAGGGGGTGGAGGAGAGAGGTGTGTCACAACCAGTAGTAGCATTTTGGAGGCGTGGCGGTGGAACAACCTCCAACACTACTGCACCTTGTCCTGCATCCTTCCCAGCTGCCAAAAGAGTGACCCAATGGGCCGTGAAAGAAAGGTAACGTCCCTGTCCATGCCTGCTGGACCATGAGTCAGCGGTAATATGCACCTTACCGCTGACCGCCCTGTCCAGCGAGGCCAAGACATTGCCTTCCACATGCCGGTAGAGAGCCGGAATAGCCTTCCGTGAGAAAAAGTGGCGTTTGGGAACCTGCCACTGAGGAACCGCACATTGCACAAACTCACGGAAGGGGGCCGAGTCTACCAACTGAAAAGGCAGCAGTTGAAGCGCTAGCAATTTAGCCAAGCTAGCATTCAACCGCTGGGCATGTGGATGGCTGGGAGTGAACTTCTTTCGACGGTCCAGCAGCTGGGGCAGGGAAATTTGCCTGCTAGAATCGGACGTCGGTGTACTGCTAGCAGAGTGGCCGCAAGTACTTGGCTGTGACACACCTAATTCTACACCTTCATTCCTCTCAGTGCATGTTTCAGAGAGGACTGAAGTTATAGTGGGGTTGGAGATCCCAGCTGATGCGGTGCAAGGAGAGGTCCGCTTTGTTCTTTGGTGTGGGTCTTTGAGGTAGGCTTGCCAACGAGCTGCATGGCAGGTCAACATATGTCTGGTCAGGCATGTGGTACCCAAGCGGCTGATGTTTTGGCCACGCGATATACGCTTGAGACATATGTTGCAAACAGCAGCTGTGCGATCTGATGCACTAGCCTCAAAAAAGGCCCACACCAAGGAACTTTTTGAATGACAGGCAGAGGCAGCGCCCTGCACAGGCGGAGCTCTGCGGTGTGATTCCGTCGGTGTACTGCCCTTACGCTGGCCACCAAAGGGCATCCTGCCTCGTTGGAGATGTGCCTCCTCCTCATCCTCCTCCTCCTCCTCCTCCTCCTCTCTCCTATTAGGCACCCACGTGGAGTCAGTGACCTCATCATCCCCTCCCTCCTCATCACTGGAGCCAATCTGGCAGTATGCTGCAGCTGCTGGAACATGACTGCCAGATTGGTGTCCTTCTTGAGCATCCCCTCTGTCTGCTCTCACGCTACTGCCTTCCTGTAGCTGGGTTTCATCATCAGACCCTTCGAAACGCTGGGCATCCTCCTGGAGCATGTACCCAACACTGTGCTCAAACAGTTCGGGGGACTCCTCAGGAGGAGGACATGGTGGGTCTAGGGAAGGAGTGACTGATGATGAGTCTGACATTGATACCAGGGAAGAGGACGGTTTGGCAGCTGCTTTGCCAGTACCCTGAGCCTGGGTGAGAGAGGATGAGGAGGAGGAGGAGGGCTTGGTCATCCACTCTACCAAGTCTTCGGCATGATGTGGCTCAACATGTCCAGCTGCCGAAAAGAAGGACAAGCGTGTCCCATGGCCATGTGCTGATGACAATGCACCGCGTCCACGACCAGCACTGTTGCCCCCAGACACAGAGCCTGCTTGCCCTCTTTTATTGCCTCCTGACTGTCTGCCTCTCCTTGTTTGCCTTCCAGACATTCTAATAGATGGCCTGCAGGGAGATGGGAAAAAAGCAATAAGGGCTACCTTCAGGTGTCCTTCTCTGTCCCTTTACTTAAGGATTTCTAAATATGGTTGAGGATTATTGCTTTTGCACAGAATAGCACAACGACAATTTCCCTGACTGTCCAAAAAACAAGGATTTCAAAGATGGTTGATGAGGAATGCTTTGGCACACTATAGCACAAGGAGAAATCCCCTCACTTTCCTTCTTTGTCCCTAGAAACAAGGACTGGCACAGTGAAAGAAACTGACACTCTCCCTACCTACAGTTTTCTGTCCCTAGAAAAAATGTTTTTTTAAAGCACAAGGAGAATTCCCCTCACTTTCCTTCTTTGTCCCTAGAAACAAGGACTGGCACAGTGAAAGAAACTGACACTCTCCCTACCTACAGTTTTCTGTCCCTAGAAAAAATGTTTTTTTAAAGCACACTATAGCACAAGGAGAAATCCCCTCACTTTCCTTCTTTGTCCCTAGAAACAAGGACTGGCACAGTGAAAGAAACTGACACTCTCCCTACCTACAGTTTTCTGTCCCTAGAAAAAATGTTTTTTTAAAGCACACTATAGCACAAGGAGAATTCCCCTCACTTTCCTTCTTTGTCCCTAGAAACAAGGACTGGCACAGTGAAAGAAACTGACACTCTCCCTACCTACAGTTTTCTGTCCCTAGAAAAAATGTTTTTTTAAAGCACACTATAGCACAAGGAGAAATCCCCTCACTTTCCTTCTTTGTCCCTAGAAACAAGGACTGGCACAGTGAAAGAAACTGACACTCTCCCTACCTACAGTTTTCTGTCCCTAGAAAAAATGTTTTTTTAAAGCACACTATAGCACAAGGAGAATTCCCCTCACTTTCCTTCTTTGTCCCTAGAAACAAGGACTGGCACAGTGAAAGAAACTGACACTCTCCCTACCTACAGTTTTCTGTCCCTAGAAAAAATGTTTTTTTAAAGCACACTATAGCACAAGGAGAAATCCCCTCACTTTCCTTCTTTGTCCCTAGAGACAAGGACTGGCACAGTGAAAGAAACTGACACTCTCCCTACCTACAGTTTTCTGTCCCTAGAAAAAATGTTTTTTTAAAGCACACTATAGCACAAGGAGAAATCCCCTCACTTTCCTTCTTTGTCCCTAGAAACAAGGACTGGCACAGTGAAAGAAACTGACACTCTCCCTACCTACAGTTTTCTGTCCCTAGAAAAAATGTTTTTTTAAAGCACACTATAGCACAAGGAGAATTCCCCTCACTTTCCTTCTTTGTCCCTAGAAACAAGGACTGGCACAGTGAAAGAAACTGACACTCTCCCTACCTACAGTTTTCTGTCCCTAGAAAAAATGTTTTTTTAAAGCACACTATAGCACAAGGAGAAATCCCCTCACTTTCCTTCTTTGTCCCTAGAAACAAGGACTGGCACAGTGAAAGAAACTGACACTCTCCCTACCTACAGTTTTCTGTCCCTAGAAAAAATGTTTTTTTAAAGCACACTATAGCACAGGGAGAATTCCCCTCACTTTCCTTCTTTGTCCCTAGAAACAAGGACTGGCACAGTGAAAGAAACTGACACTCTCCCTACCTACAGTTTTCTGTCCCTAGAAAAAATGTTTTTTTAAAGCACACTATAGCACAAGAAATCCCCTCACTTTCCTTCTTTGTCCCTAGAAACAAGGACTGGCACAGTGAAAGAAACTGACACTCTCCCTACCTACAGTTTTCTGTCCCTAGAAAAAATGTTTTTTTAAAGCACACTATAGCACAAGGAGAATTCCCCTCACTTTCCTTCTTTGTCCCTAGAAACAAGGACTGGCACAGTGAAAGAAACTGACACTCTCCCTACCTACAGTTTTCTGTCCCTAGAAAAAATGTTTTTTTAAAGCACACTATAGCACAAGGAGAAATCCCCTCACTTTCCTTCTTTGTCCCTAGAAACAAGGACTGGCACAGTGAAAGAAACTGACACTCTCCCTACCTACAGTTTTCTGTCCCTAGAAAAAATGTTTTTTTAAAGCACACTATAGCACAAGGAGAATTCCCCTCACTTTCCTTCTTTGTCCCTAGAAACAAGGACTGGCACAGTGAAAGAAACTGACACTCTCCCTACCTACAGTTTTCTGTCCCTAGAAAAAATGTTTTTTTAAAGCACACTATAGCACAAGGAGAAATCCCCTCACTTTCCTTCTTTGTCCCTAGAAACAAGGACTGGCACAGTGAAAGAAACTGACACTCTCCCTACCTACAGTTTTCTGTCCCTAGAAAAAATGTTTTTTTAAAGCACACTATAGCACAAGGAGAATTCCCCTCACTTTCCTTCTTTGTCCCTAGAAACAAGGACTGGCACAGTGAAAGAAACTGACACTCTCCCTACCTACAGTTTTCTGTCCCTAGAAAAAATGTTTTTTAAAGCACACTATAGCACAAGGAGAAATCCCCTCACTTTCCTTCTTTGTCCCTAGAAACAAGGACTGGCACAGTGAAAGAAACTGACACTCTCCCTACCTACAGTTTTCTGTCCCTAGAAAAAATGTTTTTTTAAAGCACACTATAGCACAAGGAGAAATCCCCTCACTTTCCTTCTTTGTCCCTAGAAACAAGGACTGGCACAGTGAAAGAAACTGACACTCTCCCTACCTACAGTTTTCTGTCCCTAGAAAAAATGTTTTTTTAAAGCACACTATAGCACAAGGAGAATTCCCCTCACTTTCCTTCTTTGTCCCTAGAAACAAGGACTGGCACAGTGAAAGAAACTGACACTCTCCCTACCTACAGTTTTCTGTCCCTAGAAAAAATGTTTTTTTAAAGCACACTATAGCACAAGGAGAAATCCCCTCACTTTCCTTCTTTGTCCCTAGAAACAAGGACTGGCACAGTGAAAGAAACTGACACTCTCCCTACCTACAGTTTTCTGTCCCTAGAAAAAATGTTTTTTTAAAGCACACTATAGCACAGGGAGAATTCCCCTCACTTTCCTTCTTTGTCCCTAGAAACAAGGACTGGCACAGTGAAAGAAACTGACACTCTCCCTACCTACAGTTTTCTGTCCCTAGAAAAAATGTTTTTTTAAAGCACACTATAGCACAAGGAGAAATCCCCTCACTTTCCTTCTTTGTCCCTAGAAACAAGGACTGGCACAGTGAAAGAAACTGACACTCTCCCTACCTACAGTTTTCTGTCCCTAGAAAAAATGTTTTTTTAAAGCACACTATAGCACAAGGAGAATTCCCCTCACTTTCCTTCTTTGTCCCTAGAAACAAGGACTGGCACAGTGAAAGAAACTGACACTCTCCCTACCTACAGTTTTCTGTCCCTAGAAAAAATGTTTTTTTAAAGCACACTATAGCACAAGGAGAAATCCCCTCACTTTCCTTCTTTGTCCCTAGAAACAAGGACTGGCACAGTGAAAGAAACTGACACTCTCCCTACCTACAGTTTTCTGTCCCTAGAAAAAATGTTTTTTTAAAGCACACTATAGCACAAGGAGAATTCCCCTCACTTTCCTTCTTTGTCCCTAGAAACAAGGACTGGCACAGTGAAAGAAACTGACACTCTCCCTACCTACAGTTTTCTGTCCCTAGAAAAAATGTTTTTTTAAAGCACACTATAGCACAAGGAGAAATCCCCTCACTTTCCTTCTTTGTCCCTAGAAACAAGGACTGGCACAGTGAAAGAAACTGACACTCTCCCTACCTACAGTTTTCTGTCCCTAGAAAAAATGTTTTTTTAAAGCACACTATAGCACAAGGAGAATTCCCCTCACTTTCCTTCTTTGTCCCTAGAAACAAGGACTGGCACAGTGAAAGAAACTGACACTCTCCCTACCTACAGTTTTCTGTCCCTAGAAAAAATGTTTTTTTAAAGCACACTATAGCACAAGGAGAAATCCCCTCACTTTCCTTCTTTGTCCCTAGAAACAAGGACTGGCACAGTGAAAGAAACTGACACTCTCCCTACCTACAGTTTTCTGTCCCTAGAAAAAATGTTTTTTTAAAGCACACTATAGCACGAGGAGAATTCCCCTCACTTTCCTTCTTTGTCCCTAGAAACAAGGACTGGCACAGTGAAAGAAACTGACACTCTCCCTACCTACAGTTTTCTGTCCCTAGAAAAAATGTTTTTTTAAAGCACACTATAGCACAAGGAGAATTCCCCTCACTTTCCTTCTTTGTCCCTAGAAACAAGGACTGGCACAGTGAAAGAAACTGACACTCTCCCTACCTACAGTTTTCTGTCCCTAGAAAAAATGTTTTTTAAAGCACACTATAGCACAAGGAGAAATCCCCTCACTTTCCTTCTTTGTCCCTAGAAACAAGGACTGGCACAGTGAAAGAAACTGACACTCTCCCTACCTACAGTTTTCTGTCCCTAGAAAAAATGTTTTTTTAAAGCACACTATAGCACAAGGAGAAATCCCCTCACTTTCCTTCTTTGTCCCTAGAAACAAGGACTGGCACAGTGAAAGAAACTGACACTCTCCCTACCTACAGTTTTCTGTCCCTAGAAAAAATGTTTTTTTAAAGCACACTATAGCACAAGGAGAATTCCCCTCACTTTCCTTCTTTGTCCCTAGAAACAAGGACTGGCACAGTGAAAGAAACTGACACTCTCCCTACCTACAGTTTTCTGTCCCTAGAAAAAATGTTTTTTTAAAGCACACTATAGCACAAGGAGAAATCCCCTCACTTTCCTTCTTTGTCCCTAGAAACAAGGACTGGCACAGTGAAAGAAACTGACACTCTCCCTACCTACAGTTTTCTGTCCCTAGAAAAAATGTTTTTTTAAAGCACACTATAGCACAGGGAGAATTCCCCTCACTTTCCTTCTTTGTCCCTAGAAACAAGGACTGGCACAGTGAAAGAAACTGACACTCTCCCTACCTACAGTTTTCTGTCCCTAGAAAAAATGTTTTTTTAAAGCACACTATAGCACAAGGAGAAATCCCCTCACTTTCCTTCTTTGTCCCTAGAAACAAGGACTGGCACAGTGAAAGAAACTGACACTCTCCCTACCTACAGTTTTCTGTCCCTAGAAAAAATGTTTTTTTAAAGCACACTATAGCACAAGGAGAATTCCCCTCACTTTCCTTCTTTGTCCCTAGAAACAAGGACTGGCACAGTGAAAGAAACTGACACTCTCCCTACCTACAGTTTTCTGTCCCTAGAAAAAATGTTTTTTTAAAGCACACTATAGCACAAGGAGAAATCCCCTCACTTTCCTTCTTTGTCCCTAGAAACAAGGACTGGCACAGTGAAAGAAACTGACACTCTCCCTACCTACAGTTTTCTGTCCCTAGAAAAAATGTTTTTTTAAAGCACACTATAGCACAAGGAGAATTCCCCTCACTTTCCTTCTTTGTCCCTAGAAACAAGGACTGGCACAGTGAAAGAAACTGACACTCTCCCTACCTACAGTTTTCTGTCCCTAGAAAAAATGTTTTTTTAAAGCACACTATAGCACAAGGAGAAATCCCCTCACTTTCCTTCTTTGTCCCTAGAAACAAGGACTGGCACAGTGAAAGAAACTGACACTCTCCCTACCTACAGTTTTCTGTCCCTAGAAAAAATGTTTTTTTAAAGCACACTATAGCACAAGGAGAATTCCCCTCACTTTCCTTCTTTGTCCCTAGAAACAAGGACTGGCACAGTGAAAGAAACTGACACTCTCCCTACCTACAGTTTTCTGTCCCTAGAAAAAATGTTTTTTTAAAGCACACTATAGCACAAGGAGAAATCCCCTCACTTTCCTTCTTTGTCCCTAGAAACAAGGACTGGCACAGTGAAAGAAACTGACACTCTCCCTACCTACAGTTTTCTGTCCCTAGAAAAAATGTTTTTTTTAAAGCACACTATAGCACGAGGAGAATTCCCCTCACTTTCCTTCTTTGTCCCTAGAAACAAGGACTGGCACAGTGAAAGAAACTGACACTCTCCCTACCTACAGTTTTCTGTCCCTAGAAAAAATGTTTTTTTAAAGCACACTATAGCACAAGGAGAAATCCCCTCACTTTCCTTCTTTGTCCCTAGAAACAAGGACTGGCACAGTGAAAGAAACTGACACTCTCCCTACCTACAGTTTTCTGTCCCTAGAAAAAATGTTTTTTTAAAGCACACTATAGCACAAGGAGAATTCCCCTCACTTTCCTTCTTTGTCCCTAGAAACAAGGACTGGCACAGTGAAAGAAACTGACACTCTCCCTACCTACAGTTTTCTGTCCCTAGAAAAAATGTTTTTTTAAAGCACACTATAGCACAAGGAGAAATCCCCTCACTTTCCTTCTTTGTCCCTAGAAACAAGGACTGGCACAGTGAAAGAAACTGACACTCTCCCTACCTACAGTTTTCTGTCCCTAGAAAAAATGTTTTTTTAAAGCACACTATAGCACAAGGAGAAATCCCCTCACTTTCCTTCTTTGTCCCTAGAAACAAGGACTGGCACAGTGAAAGAAACTGACACTCTCCCTACCTACAGTTTTCTGTCCCTAGAAAAAATGTTTTTTTAAAGCACACTATAGCACAAGGAGAAATCCCCTCACTTTCCTTCTTTGTCCCTAGAAACAAGGACTGGCACAGTGAACGAAACTGACACTCTCCCTACCTACAGTTTTCTGTCCCTAGAAAAAATGTTTTTTTAAAGCACACTATAGCACAAGGAGAATTCCCCTCACTTTCCTTCTTTGTCCCTAGAAACAAGGACTGGCACAGTGAAAGAAACTGACACTCTCCCTACCTACAGTTTTCTGTCCCTAGAAAAAATGTTTTTTTAAAGCACACTATAGCACAAGGAGAATTCCCCTCACTTTCCTTCTTTGTCCCTAGAAACAAGGACTGGCACAGTGAAAGAAACTGACACTCTCCCTACCTACAGTTTTCTGTCCCTAGAAAAAATGTTTTTTTAAAGCACACTATAGCACAAGGAGAAATCCCCTCACTTTCCTTCTTTGTCCCTAGAAACAAGGACTGGCACAGTGAAAGAAACTGACACTCTCCCTACCTACAGTTTTCTGTCCCTAGAAAAAATGTTTTTTTAAAGCACACTATAGCACAAGGAGAAATCACCTCACTTTCCTTCTTTGTCCCTAGAAACAAGGACTGGCACAGTGAAAGAAACTGACACTCTCCCTACCTACAGTTTTCTGTCCCTAGAAAAAATGTTTTTTTAAAGCACACTATAGCACAAGGAGAAATCCCCTCACTTTCCTTCTTTGTCCCTAGAAACAAGGACTGGCACAGTGAACGAAACTGACACTCTCCCTACCTACAGTTTTCTGTCCCTAGAAAAAATGTTTTTTTAAAGCACACTATAGCACAAGGAGAATTCCCCTCACTTTCCTTCTTTGTCCCTAGAAACAAGGACTGGCACAGTGAAAGAAACTGACACTCTCCCTACCTACAGTTTTCTGTCCCTAGAAAAAATGTTTTTTTAAAGCACACTATAGCACAAGGAGAAATCCCCTCACTTTCCTTCTTTGTCCCTAGAAACAAGGACTCGCACAGTAAAACACACTGACACTCTCCCTACCTATCCTTCTCTTTCCCTAAACTAAAGGAATCCAGGTTAAGCAAGAAATAAATAAATGTCACTGTCCCTGCCTATGCTTGTCTTTCCCTGCTCCGGAACACACTACACTAGGCCGCTGTGCTGGCGGCCTTTTATAGTGTGGGGCGTGTACTAAACACCCTCAGCAATAATTGGCCACAGGCATCCTGCCTGTGGCCAATCATTGCTCTCCTCGCTGCCGGCGCTGTGATTGGCCAAGCATGCGGGGTCACAGTGCATGCTTGGCCAATCACAGCGCCTGGATGACACTGCGATGGCGTAGTGCATTGTGGGCCGTTCGCGTCACTCGAATTTGGCGCGAACGGCCCAAATCGTTCGATCTTCGTCGAACGATCGAACAGCCGATGTTCGAGTCGAACGTATGTTCGACTCGAACACGAAGCTCATCCCTATTCTTGGCAAACAACAAACAGTCTCTTATACTGAGTAATAATGGGGAGATCGAGGCACAATCCTTTCCCTTTTGTTGCTATCCACTGTGGTATCACCAGTGGTAAATAGTCACTGCCACTGACTATGTGAGGTAGAACATGAATAGCTAGCACGGCCCCTGTCAGGGGAAGGAAATCCATCCAAGGGAGAAACCGGAGGCCTCTCTGTCACCAGCGATGCCGCGCCGGACTTTCCAGAGAAGTTCCGGACACCAGATCTCACAAACTCAGACACGGGCACGCAAGGAGTTAGGGCCCCCTCGGATTCCTCTACCCTCGCGGAACTCAGTCGAAGGTACTGAGCCCCAGGCATCCGCCATAGTACCTCACCCCAGGCTAAAGGTGCCTGGGATGGACTCCATCTCCGCTCTGGCCAGGTCAAGAGCACCTAGGCCTGGAGCACTGGAACGCCAGCACCCAAGCTGAAGGTGCCTGGGTGCGGCCGAGTCCTCCGACTCCCACTCCGAACTCTCAACTCTGAACCCCGTGGTAAGGGCGTCCGCCCCTTTTATCCCCTCTCCCTTTGCGCCACAGCGGGTTCCCCGCCCCGCTGTACCAGCTCCAGGGGAGGACAAAAATGTACAGTCTTGCGGTGTGAGTTCAGCTCTGGCCCAGGGCAACAGCGCCACGTGTGGACCGCAAGGAACCTCACACCACCAGAGTCCTCCAAGAACCAGAAAAAGGTCTTGGATCCCCTAGCAATTTGTGCATCTGGGTTACACTACCACCCAGATGCCTCCCTTAAATTCAAACACCCGCTACACTTAAGTAGAGAAATTATTATATAAGCCCTTTCTCTCTTCATTCTAGTGCCATGTGAGAACAAAACTCCCCTCAATGCACACTTTAATGCTTCCCACTTTATAGTGGATGCCGTTTCATCATCTCCGTGATCTATCAGATTAAACTGTTTCCGCTATTGCTTGCTTTGTTTTTGAGTCCTTCAGTAAATTCTCATTTAATCTTCAAGTTGATTTCGATAAACATGTATTTGGAAGTTTCACTTAGAAGTATAGTGGGGAGTGATCCGACCACACCTGTACACTAGGGATGAGCCGAACACCCCCCAGTTCGGTTTGCATCAGAACATGCGAACAGGCAATAAATTTGTTCGAACATCCGAACACCGTTAAAGTCTATGGGACTCGAACATGAAAAATCAAAAGTGATAATTTTAAAGGCTTATATGCAAGTTATTGTCATATGAAGTGTTTGGGGACCTGGGTCCTGCCCCAGGGGACATGTATCCATGCAAAAAAAGTTTCAAAAACTGCAGTTTTTTCGGGAGCAGTGATTTTAATGATGCTTATAGTGAAACAATAAAAGTGAAATATTGCTTTAAATTTCGTACCTAGGGGTGTGTATAGTATGCCTGTAAAGTAGCGCTTGTTTCCCGTGCTTAGAACTGTCCCTGCACAAAGTGTCATTTCTGAAGGAAAAAAAGTCATTTAAAAGTACTCGCAGCTGTAATGAATTGTCGGCTCCCGGCAATACAGAGAAAAGTAATTGAAAGTCATTGATAAAAAAAATAAAAATGCGTGGGGGTCCCCCCAAATTCAATTACCAGGCCCTTCAGGTCTGGTATGGATATTAAGGGAAACCTTGCGTCAAATAAAAAAAAAAATTAAGTGGGGTTCCCCCCAAATATCCATACCAGACCCTTCAGGTCTGGTATTGGTTTTAAGGGGAACTCCGCACAAAAAAATAAAATAAATCGCATGGTGTTCCCCCCAAAAATCCATACCAGACCCTTTATCCGAGCACACAACCTGGCAGGCCACAGGAAAAGAGGGGGGGACGAGAGAGCGCCCCCCCCTTCTGAACCGTACCAGGCCACATGCCTTCAAAATGGGGAGGATGCTTTGGGGGTCTGTGACCCCTCAAAGCACCATGTCCCCATGTTGATGGGGACAAGGGCATCATCACCACAACCCTTGCCCTGTGGTTGTGGGGGTCTGCGGGCGGGGGGCTTATCGGAATCTGGAAGACCCCTTTAACAAAGGGGACCCCTAGATCCCGGCCCCCCCATGTGAATTGGTAAGGGGTACAAAGCCCCTACCATTTCACAAAGAAAGTGTAAAAAAAATAAAAAAAACACACAGAGACAGTTGGGATAAGTCCTTTATTAAAAATAAAAAAAATATAAAAAATAAAAAGATTCCAGCGGTGGTAATCCACTCTCGGTCTCCACGCTGTCGGTATCCTGCGATGGATGATTTCCTCTCCAGGTCCAGGCTCCAGCGATGAGATGTCTAGCGCAGCGAGGAACAGCATCCTGTCTCCACCGGAGACACCCCGGGAATAACGTCAGCCCCGCCCCCCTCTGACGCAAGGGGAAATCGAGCTTACCCAGTGACGTGAGGGTGACCCCGCCACCTCTGATGCAAGAGAAACCTGTGTTACATCAGAGGGGGGTGGGGTCACCCGCACGTTACTGGGGGGGACAGGGTCACGTGACGGGTGGCCCCATCCTCCGCTACATAGGAGACCTGTCAGGCTGCCGCAACGTTATTCCCGGGGTGTCTCCGGTGGAGACAGGATGCTGTTCCTTGCTGCGCTGGACATGTCATCGCTGGAGCCTGGACCTGGAGAGGAGATCATCCATCACAGGATACCGACAGCGTTAGAGTGGAGACCGAGCGTGGATTACCACAGCTGGAATCTTTTTTTTATTTTATTTTTAATAAAGGACTTATCCCAACGGTGTCTGGGTGTTTTATTTTTTATTTTTTACACTTTATTTGTGAAATGGTAGGGGTACAATGTACCCCTTACCAATTCACATAGGGGGGGCCGGGATCTGGGGGTCCCCTTTGTTAAAGGGGACTTCCAGATTCCGATAAGCCCCCCACCCGCAGACCCCCACAACCACCGGGCAAGGGTTGTGTGGATGAGGCCCTTGTCCCCATCAACATGGGGACATGGTGCTGTGAGGGGTCACAGACCCCCAAAGAATCCTCCCCATGTTGAGGGCATGTGGCCTGGTACGGTTCAGGGGGGGGCGCTCTCTCGTCTCCCCTCTTTTCCTGCGGCCTGCCAGGTTGCGTGCACGGATAAAGGGTCTGGTATGGATTTTTGGGGGGAACTCCACGCCATTTTTTTTTACATTTAGCGTGGAGTTCCCCTTAAAATTAACCCCACATAATTTTTTTTTTATTTGACGCAGGGTTCCCCTTAATATCCATACCAGACCTGAAGGGCCTGGTAATTGAATTTGGGGGGATTTTTTTATCAATGACTTTTAATTACTTTTCTCTGTATTGCCGGGAGCCGACAATTCATTATAGCAGCGAGTAATTTTAAATGACTTTTTTTCCTACAGAAATTAAATTTTATGCAGGGACAGTTCTAAGCACAGGAAACACGCGCTACTTTACAGGCATACTATACACACCCCCTAGGTACAAAATTTAAAGGAATATTTCACTTTTATTGTTTCACTTTAAGCATTGTTAAAATCACTGCTCCTGAAAAAACTGAAGTTTTTAAAACTATTTTTTGCATTGATATATGTCCCCTGGGGCAGGGCCCAGGTCTTGGGGCGGGATAGCTCCAGCCAGCACAACTCATCAAAAGTGATGTCACAAGAACCGGAAGTCACTGGGAGGAAGCCTTTTAAGGGTAATAGGATGACCGCTTGCCACTTGTTTTTTTTTTGTTTTTTTATTTAAATGTTTTGTAGGTCTCTGCCCGACTCCCACCGCACCCTGATTGGGAACATGCTATGCAGGGAGAGGCCGGGCCGAGCAATTTCCTGATGTGTAGAAACCCCCGTTGTAAAGGGTGTACATAACAGCTAGTACAGCACAGTATATAAACAAGTAACAACAGTAGAATTGTTAGCCTCGCAGGGCTCAATGAGTTGACTATCTACAACCGATAACATGTTTTGAAAGAGGGTCAAGGGGAGGGAGAGAGAGAACAAGAGAGATAAAGAGAAAGGAATAGCACCAAACCACAATTTGTAAATTACTGCCTATACCACTCTTTCCAACATTTCCAATTTTTATCGAAAGAGGATTTTCTAATAGTGATAAGTCTTTCATAATGATAGTTGAGGTTGACTTGTGCTAGGACTTCTGAGAGGTTAGGAGAATAAGTGTTTCTCCAGTGCCTGGCGATAACTAGTTTAGCAGTGATTAGAATATGGATGACTACAGTACAAAATTACATTGGGTATTTGTCTACACCCAGGTGGAGGATTGCCAATGCTGGCTCAGGGGTTCTCAGAACTCAGGTGATATCTGCTATAATGCAGAAAAATTTCTTCCAGTAACTAGACAGGTTTTTGCATTGCCAGAATACAGTCATAGCCAAAATTGTTGGCACCCCAGAAATTTTTCCAGAAAATCAAGTATTTCTCACAGAAAAGTATTGCAGTAACACATGTTTTGCTATACACATGTTTATTCCCTTTGTGTGTATTGGAACAAAACAAAAAAAGGGAGGAAAAAAAGCAAATTGGACATAATGTCACACAAAACTCCAAAAATGGGCTGGTCAAAATTCTTGGAACCCTTAGCTTAATATTTGGTTGCACACCCTTTGGAAAAAATAACTGAAATCAGTCGCTTCCTATACCCATCAAAAAGCTTCTTACACCTCTCACCCGGAATTTTGGACCACTCTTCCTTTGCAAACTGCTCCAGGTCTCTCTTATTGGAAGGGCGCCTTTTCCCAACAGCAATTTTAAGATCTCTCCACAGGTGTTCAATGGGATTTAGATCTGCACTCAATGCTGACCACTTTAGAACTCTCTAGCGTTTTGTTGCCATCCATTTCTGGGTGCTTTTTGACGTATGTTTGGGGTCATTGTCCTGCTGGAAGACCCAAGATCTCGGGCGCAAACCCAGCTTTCTGACACTGGGCTCTACAGTGCGACCCAAAATCCTTTGGTAATCCTCAGATGCACACATTCAAGGCACCCAGTGCCAGAGGCAGCAAAACAACCCCAAAACATCATTGAACCTCCACCATATTTCACTGTAGGTTTCTTTTCTTTGTAGGCCTTATTCCGTTTTCTGTAAACAGTAGAATGATGTGCTTTACCAAAAAGCTCTATCTTGGTCTCATCTGTCCACAAGATGTTTTCCCAGAAGGATTTTGGCTTACTCAAGTACATTTTGACAAACTGTAGTCTTGCTTTTTTATGTCTCTGTGTCAGCAGTGGGGTCCTCCTGGGTCTCCTGCCATAGCGTTTAATTTCATTTAAATGTTGACGGATAGTTCGCACTGACACTGATGCTCCCTGAGCCTGCAGGACAGCTTGAATTTCTTTGGAACTTGTTTGGGGCTGCTTATCCACCATCCGAACTATCCTGCATTGCAACCTTTCATCAATTTTTCTCTTCTGTCCACGCCCAGAGAGATTAGCTACAGTGCCGTGGGTTGCAAACTTCTTGATAATGTTGCGCACTGTGGACAAAGGCAAATCTAGGTCTCTGGAGATGGACTTGTAACCTTGAGATTGTTGATATTTTTCCACAATTTTGGTTCTCAAGTCCTCAGACAGTTCTCTTCTCCTCCTTTCTGTTGTCCATGCTTAGTGTGGCACACACAGACACACAATGCAAAGACTGAGTGAACTTCTCTCCTTTTTATCTGCTTTCAGGTGTGATTTTTATATTGCCCACACCTGTTACTTGCCCCAGGTGAGTTTAAAGGAGCATGACATGCTTGAAACAATCTTATTTTATCCACAATTTTGAAAGGATGCCAAGAATTTTGACCAGCCCATTTTTGTGTGACATTATGTCCAATTTGCTTTTTTTCCTCCCTTTTTTTTTTGCTTTGTTCCAATACACACAAAGGGAATAAATATGTGTATAGCAAAACATGTGTTACTGCAATACTTTTCTGTGAGAAATACTTGATTTTCTGGAAACATTTCTGGGGTGCCAACAATTTTGGCAATGACTGTATGTGTAGTATTTTGCCTGGGATGCCACAGTCCCTCCAACATAATGTGGATTGGGAAGGAAACATTTTGGCTAGTTGTTATGGAGTTCTATACCACCTCGCCAAAACCTTCTGTGTGAGTTCCCAGTGATTGATGCAGTGAGAAGACGTGTAGTTGTAACGGAGTGCTGTGGATCATTGTTCGGAATCAAAAACTTTATTCAGATCTTTTTCCCAGGCCACCATGGGCAGTGATTTAATGAACTTTTGTTTGCGTTGGAGTGTATTGTAAATAAGAGAGATACCCTTACATTTGTCTTTGATAGATGTGTAAAACAGCCACACTTGTGAGTTTAGGTTAATCAAAGGAGGGGGGGGGTTTAATTAGAAATCTGGCAATCCGTTTATAAAGAAAAATACTTAAACTAGATATGTTGTGTTTGGTCTGTAAGGATTCAAATGGCTTAGGGGACCCTTGCTCCATAATTTCATCGACCCACTCAATACCGTTTTCTTTCCATTGGGTGACAGAACAGTAAGGGAGAAGAATTTCTAACGTTTTGATTGGAATTCTAAGCATGGAAATTGAGCTATCATGTTGCACTTGGGAGAGTAGGTGCCTCCAGGCTAAAACTGAGGCTTGGGTGGTAGGAGGGAGGGTGTGTAGGGAAATTGGCTTCCACGTGTCTGCAAGCAGTAGGTGTTTCAAGTTGGGTGCTTTGGCAAGGGTTGCTTCGATACCCACCCAAAGAGGTTCAGAGGGGGATCTAATCCAGTGCTTGATTTGTGCTAACATAGTAGCCCAGTAGTAGTCTTTTAGGTCAGGTAGCCCCATTCCGCCCACCTTACAATGCTGGATAAGGTGTGTATGAGAACACTGTGCCCTCTTCCCCTGCCAGAGATAGTGTTTGAGCGTTTTGTAGAGCTCAGAGAAGTGGGAAGATTTAAGCGGAATTGGGAGAGTGCGAAATGTGTATAGGATTTTTGGAAGGATTAGCATTTTGAAGGCGGCAATTCTCCTTGCCCAGGATAGTTCAATTTTTGCTATACGTGACAGGGTCTTACGGATGTCTGAGAGAAGGGGTTTGATATTGGTCTCTGCTAAGATGGACATTTTTGCCGTAAGTAGAATACCTAGGTATGGGATGGAATGTTCTGCCCAAGTGTAAGGAAGCAGTTGTTTTAAGTGCATGCGAGTATGATGATTAATGCCAAGATCCAATATTAAGGATTTATTGAAATTTACTTTGTAGTATGAAAGGGTGCTAAAGTGATTGAGGGTGTCGTGGGTGAATGGTAACGAGACAATAGGGTTGGAAAGGAGCAGTATGACGTCGTCTGTGAAAAGAATAATTACGTGAGATTTCTGTTGGAATTTGAAGCCTGATATGTGGGGGTGAGATCGGATGGCCTCCGCCAAGGGTTCCATCATCAGATTAAAAATGGAGGGAGAGAGAGGACATCCCTGGCGGGTGCCATTCGTGATTGTGAAGTTTTTAGATAGCAGACCGGATGTAAGGACCTGTGCAGAAGGGTTTGAGTAAAGGACAAGTATGGCGGAGAGAAATTTACCTTGAAAGCCAAATTTGTGAAGGACCGCTTTCATATAACCCCAGTGGACTCTGTCAAACGCCCTCTCTGCATCAATAGAAAGAAGCAGAGAAGGCGTTTTGCAAGACTCAGCAAAGTGGACAATGGTTAGTATTCGTCTAGTGGCGTCAGATGCTTGACGTTCCTTAGTAAAACCGGTTTGGTCCTGTCTTATCACCAATGGCAAAATGTCAAACAGTCTATTAGCTAACAATTTGGCACACAGCTTAATGTCTACATTTAATAGAGATATAGGACGAAAGTTGGATGGCACATCTGGGGATTTGCCAGGTTTGGGCAGGGTGATGACGTAAGCTTTAAGTATTTCTGCTGGGAAGGTGCCCGTAGACATGGCCTCATTGAATATGGGTAGTAAGTTGGGAATCAGAATGTGTCTGAATGTTTTATAATAAGCGTTTGAAAGACCATCGGGACCTGGGGCTTTATCTAAAGGGAGAGAGATTATAGTGCGTTCTAGTTCTTCTGAGGAAATTGTGGCATTCAGTGAGAGCAGGTGAGATTTAGAGAGAGAGGGAAGGTTGATTTTGACTAAGAAGCTATCTATGTCCCCGTTTACTTGTTGTGGAGTTGTAGGATCGTCTTTAAGGTTATAAAGAGAAGAATAGTAATCGGCAAATGCCTCTGCAATTGCCTGTGGGTTTTCTACTTTAGCAGAAGTTTTGGGGTGAAAGATATGGGGGATTCTAGTTTTAGTTCTCTGCATTTTGAGATGATTGGCTAAGAGCTTGCCTGCCTTATTATTATTTGCGTAGTAGTTTAATTTAGGTTTCCGCATGTAGTAATCGTGTTGGGCGCATAATGTTTCTCTAAGAGTGTAACGGAGATCAGATAGTTTAGAGGCTAGATACGGAGAGGGGTTTGCCTGGTTTTGTGATTCCAATGTTCGGAGTTGGGTGAGGAGAGCTGTTATTTTTGCTGAACGGGAGCGTTGTAGTTTGGAGTTTAACTTGATGAGGACGCCTCGCACAAATGCTTTGTGGGCGTTCCAGTTAGTGAATGTACTAGTGGCATTGGGGTTGTTAAACTGAAAAAATTCTTCTAGCTGCTGGGAGATCTCTTTATGTGACTCTGGGTCTTGAATCACTGACTCATTACTAGGGTTGAGCGGACCCAAACTGTAAAGTTCGGGTCCGTACCGAACCCGAACAATTGACTGTATGTTCGGGTTCGGGTCCGGTGTTCGGCAATATGCATGTAAAGTCGTGCTTGTTTCCCGTGCTTAGAACTGTCCCTGCACAAAGTGTAATTTCTGAAGGAAAAAAAGTCATTTAAAACTCACTCGCGGCTATAATGAATTATCGGCTTCCAGCAATACATAGAAAAGACATTGATAAAAAAAAAAAAGCGTGGGGGTTCCCCCAAATTCATTTACCAGGCCCTTCAGGTCTGGTATGGATATTAAGGGGAACCCTGCCGCAAATGTAAAAATAAAATTTGTGCGGTTCCCCCAAATATCCATACCAGGCCCTTCAGGTCTGATATGGAATTTAAGGGGAACTCCACCCCAAATGTAAAAAAAAAATGGCGTGGAGTTCCCCCAAAAATCTAGACCAGACCCTTTATCCGAGCACGCAACCTGGCAGGCCGCAGGAAAAGAGGGGGGACGAGAGAGCACCCCCCCTCCTGAACCGTACCAGGCCACATGCCCTCAACATGGGGAGGATGTCCCTGAGCGGACCTGATGGGGAACTTTAGAAGGGGCGGGTCTATTCATTTAATACACTGCCGAATAATTTCCCCATCAGGTCTGCTTAGGCTCAGCCAATGACATTTCGTCTGGACAGCGCTGGACATCGGGATCGCCGCGGGACACTGGATTTCATCGCTGGAAAGTTTTACATTTTTTTATTTTTAATAAAGGACTTTCCCAATGGTGTCTGTGTATTTTTTTTACAATTTTTTACACTTTCTTTGTGAAATGGTAGGGGTACAATGTACCCCATTTCCAATTCACATATGGGGGGCCAGGATCTGGGGGTCCCCTTTGTTAAAGGGGTCTTCCAGATTCTGATAAGCCCCCCACCCGCAGACCCCCACAACCACCGGGCAAGGGTTGTGGGGATGAGGCCCTTGTCACCATCAACATGGGGACATCCTCCCCATGTTGAGGGCATGTGGCCTGGTACGGTACAGGAGGGGGGGCTGCTCTCTCGTCCCCCCTCTTTTCCTGCGGCCTGCCAGGTTGCGTGCTCGGATAAGGGTCTAGTGTGGATCTTTAGAGGGACACCACGCCATTTTTTTTACATTTGGGGTGGAGTTCCCCTTAAAATCCATACCAGACTTGAAGGGCCTGGTATGGATATTTGGGGGAACCGCACGCATTTTTTTTTAACTTGCGGCAGGGTTTCCCTTAATATCCATACCAGACCTGAAGGGCCTGGTAATTGAATTTGGGGGAACCCCCATGATTTTTTTTTTTTTTTATCAATGACTTTTCTATGTAATTCATTATAGCCGCGAGTGAGTTTTAAATGACTTTTTTCCTTCAGAAATGACACTTTGTGCAGTGACAGTTCTAAGCACGGGAAACAAGCGCGAATAGTCCTCAGAAGTTCGGGTCCCTATTGACTTCAATGGGGTTCGGGTTCGGGGTCAAGTTCGGGTCAAGTTCGGTCCCGAACCCGAACTCGAACTTTTTTCCGAAGTTCGGCCGAACCCGTCGAACCCGAACATCCAGGTTTCCGCTCAACTCTACTCATTACATCTCCAGATGCGTGTTGTTGCAAAGCTATTCCCCTCCTCTATTTGAATCAAGACTGGAGTGTGGTCAGACCATGTAATATCATGTATAGAGGAGTTGGAAATTCTCTGCAACAACAGCTTGTCTGCTAGAAATAAATCTATCCTGGAGTAGGAGTTGTGTCTAGGGGAATAGTATGTAAAAGATTTTTCACTGGCATTCTGACACCGCCAAACATCATATAACTCCTCTTTGATGAGGAGGTCCTGGAAAAGATGACACCTGATCAAAGATGTAGTGTCTAGATTACTATCCACAATAGTGTTAAAATCACCACAAATTAATATGCATCCAACTCGCATTTGATTTGATTTGATTTTTATTATTTGTAAAGCGCCAAATACAGTTCAAGAACTGTGCCTAAGAAGAGGGATACTTTTCTGATAACTTTTTTGATAAACTTGAATTGGTGCGAATTGGGAGCATATACATTCGTTAAAGTAATAGGCATATTGTTAATGATACAAACCAGGATGATATGGCGTCCACCTGGGTCAATGAAGGAATTTTTGAGTTTGAAAGAAACCGTGTCCCTTATGGCCAACATTACTCCCCTCTTCTGTGCTGTGATAGAGGACGTATAAACATGGGGGAAGCTTACATGGGAGCAATTCGGGGAGGCCGACTTGTGGAAGTGGGTTTCTTGTACTGCTAATATGTCCAGTTTGTGAAGAAGTGCTTCTTTCCATAAGGATCTTCGTTTGGCAGGGTGGTTAAGGCCTCTTGCATTTATAGAGAGGAGTTTAAGGCCCATGGTCAAAGTTCCCAATGATGTGGAGGTCCATAGGGACGACTTGCTTGGATTTATACAATGAAGGTGGAGAGTCAATGTGGTAGGTGATTGGAGTTGGAAGTTGAGACAAGTGGATTTCCAGGAAAAGAGGAGGGAAAAACATGAAGATGGTGGGAAGGATCCTCATACATCTACTAGGTGGATTCATGCTGTACCAAAGCAAAGGCCTAGAAGAGTGTTCAATGTAAAGAACGAGGACTTCAGTGTTCCCAACGGGGAACCAGGTGACTGGGTTAACAAACAACAAAACAAAGTTAAGAAAGGAAGGGTCCGAAAGGACAAGGCAGTGAGAACTGCCAAATTCAGTGGGGTTTTGAGGTACGATGACAGGTACCACGGGCACTGGGGGAATCCTATTGAAATGAATAAGTCCAGACGTAGAGAGCTTCAGGTGCGCTTAGTGGGTGCTTTGCGTTGAGGCATGATCTGCCAATCTTGTTGGACTTTGTTAGTAGAAGAGTGGTGTTGTGAAGGTGGGCCATGGCCAATCTCATGTGGTAGGATGTGCCAATTTTTCAGGAGATTGAGGGCTTCCTCTAAGGAGTTAACAAGATGGTTGGAGCCATTATAGGAGATGTTGAGTTTGGCTGGGTATTTCCAACGGTATATTACCTTGTGATTTCTCAAGGCTTTGGTAAGTGTCACCAGGTTGCGACGTTGTTGAAGTGTATGTTGCAAAAGGTCTGGTAAGACTTGCAGATTTTTAGCTTGTTCTGGTAAGTTGTCTGCTTTGCGAAATACATCCAGAATTCTTTCTTTAACTTGAAAAAAGTGAACTCTCAGCAACACGTCCCTAGGTACCTCTGAGGGTAGGAAGGATGGTTTTGGTACCCTATGTATTCTGTCTATGGTGAGGTCCGTTGGGGACAGTGAGCGAATGACCGCTTGGAAGAGTTCACGAGCAAATTGTGGGAGTTGTTGTGCAGAGATGGATTCGGGTTTTCCCCTGATTTTTAAATTGTTCCTGCGGGAACGATCTTCGAGATCGGCCACTTTCAATTGGATTTTTGTGATGGCTTCTTGTTGTGACGAATGAGAGTCTACTAATGCATTAAAGGATAACGTGACATCGCACAACCTTGACTCCACTTGGTGAACTCTATCTCCCAGGTTTCGCACATCTGCTCTACATTGTTGTATACATGAGACCATATCGGATTTATGAAAAATCTAAAGTGCTAATTTTAAAGGCTTATATGCAAGTTATTGTCATAAAAAGTGTTTGGGGACCCGGGTCCTGCCCCAGGGGACATGTATCAATGCAAAAAAGTTTTAAAAACAACCGTTTTTTCTGGAGCAGTGATTTTAATAATGCTTAAAGTGAAACAATAAAAGTGAAATATTCCTTTAAATTTCATACCTGGGGGTTGTGTATAGTATGCATGTAAAGTAGCGCTTGTTTCCCGTGCTTAGAACTGTCCCTGCACAAAATGTAATTTCTGAAGGAAAAAAAGTAATTTAAAGGTACTCTGATGTAACGCAGGTTTCCCGTTGCATCAGAGGGGGGCGGGGTCACCCGCAAGTCACTGGAAAAGCCCGGGTTTCCCCTTGCGTCAGAGGGGGACGGGGTCACGTGACGGGTGGCCCCGTCCTCAGCTACATAAGACCTGTCAGGCTGCCGCAACGTCATTCCCGGGGTGTCTCCGGTGGAGACAGGTCCGTGTGCTGTTCCTCGCTGGACATCATCACTGGAGCCTGAAGATCATCCGTCGCTGGATACCGACATCACTGGAGTGGAGATCGAGAGTGGATTACCACCTGTCAGGAAGGGCACACCAGAAATCTCAATGGCGATATCGGCGCATCTTCGCTCATGCGCGGTAGTGGCGCATCGGCGCACGCTGATGTGCGCATGCGCGATAGCGGTGCGCGCGCGGGCACGCGCGGGAGCGCGCAGCGGCGGCTCATGGCGCCAGATGGGGCTATTTAAAGGGGCTGATGGCTGGGCTCTGTGCTGTTCGGTCTACAGCGTTACCTGAGACCTCTGACCCCTGCTTACCTGAATCCTGCTCCAGCTGACCCTTCCTGGCTTGTTTGACCATTCTTGCTGATCTGCCTGTACCTGACCCCCGGCCTGTGTTGACTACGTTCCTGCCTGCTCCTTCTGCTACCTTGTTGCCAGCCCGTTGCCGAACCTGCCTGTACCTGAGACCTGCCAGCTGCCTAAACCTGCTCATACCTGATCCTGCTCCAGTACTTACCTGTACCTGAGACCTGCCAGCTGCCTAAACCTGCTCATACCTGATCCTGCTCCAGTACTTACCTGTACCTGAGACCTGCCAGCTGCCTGAACCTGCTCATACCTGATCCCGCTCCAGTACTTACCTGTACCTGAGACCTGCCAGCTGCCTAAACCTGCTCATACCTGATCCTGCTCCAGTACTTACCTGTACCTGAGACCTGCCAGCTGCCTGAACCTGCTCATACCTGATCCCGCTCCAGTACTTACCTGCTTGGGACTGGTGTACCCACGCTTCTAGCCCATCTGACCGCACCTGCCTGAGCTCCAGTTGTTAGTCTGTCAGCTGTTTCCGGATCCATTCCAGTCTCCGTCCCAGCTCCGGTCCAGCGCACCACCAGTGACTTTACCAGGCTCTCGTGCGACTCTGCACTCCTGCGCCTCCTGTCTTCACTACCAGGGGCCTCGAGTGAGAGGTGTAAGGGAGGCCTCCCTCTGCATAATCAGACTCTTCCAGCAGGTACGTGACAGTACCGAACAGCCACGTCAGAGTCTGTGCAGGGAGCCTCTTCCATGGAGGGTTTCCGCTTACACCTCAAAGACCTCACCCAGACTGTTGAAATCGCACAAAATGCATATATCCGACTGGAAGAAAGCATCCAGGCTCTTTCCTCACCTATCACGGCCCCGCAAAGAGCTACTTCAGCAATAGCAATGTTACCTCCAGAAACCGGGGTTCCTGCGCCTGAAAGATTCACCGGTGATCACCGACTATGAGGGCAGAAGTCAGAGAGACCTATGAGGTCGTCCTGTCCAGCCTGGAAATTAGCCCGAGCCTCTAACATCAGCAGCCTGACATCTTCTACCACTGCTGCACCCACATCTGATGTCCCTGAACCCAGGCAACTCGGAGTGCCCCGTCTTCACTTTCCCCTGAGGAACGTCAACGCCGACAACACGAAAACCTCTGCCTGTATTGTGGGAAACCAGGGCATTACGTGAGGTCATGTCCAGCCAAGATCCGCAAGGGTCGAATTATCTTCTCTGCCAGCACGCCCATCCTGCCAACCCACCTGGCTCTCCCCATTGTATTACAGCTTCCGGGAAGAAGTATTCCTGTCTCCGCTATAATAGACTCTGGTGCCTGTAGCTGCTTTATGGACTTGTCTTTTATCACAAAACATCAAATCCCTTTGCAACGTAGGGCCCAGGGACTTTCAGTACATCTGGCCGACGGGTCTGCTATCAAATCCGGACTAGTGACTCAGCAGACTATACCCTTGCCTGTCATTATTGCCGATAGTCACAAGGAATTGTTACGCCTGGATGCCATCGCATCCCCGCTGTTCCCCGTAATCCTTGGCATGCCATGGCTCCAAGCACATAACCCTCTTATCAACTGGGTCGGAGGGGAGGTTAAGTTTCACTCTTCCTACTGCCTCCAACACTGCTTGCCGAAATTCTCTTCTGATCCGCCATCCTTGTTATGCTTGGACTCTGATGTTGAAACACGCTTATCTGTACCAGTTGCATACCACGACTTTTTAGATGTCTTTAGCAAGAAAGGAGCTGAAACTCTCCCTCCACATCGGCCATATGACTGCCCGATTGATCTCATCCCGGGTGTTGAGGTCCCTTTTGGAAGGATTTTTCCTCTGTCAGAATTGGAGCTTGTCGCCCTAAAAGATTATATAGACCATAATCTAAAGAAGGGCTTCATCCGCCCCTCCACTTCTCCAGCAGGAGCGGGTATCTTCTTTGTGGAGAAGAAGGATCGTTCCCTTCGCCCATGTATAGATTATCGTGAACTCAACAAAGTTACGGTCAAGAACCGTTATCCCCTGCCCTTGGTACCCGAATTGTTCCAGAGGTTGGGAGCAGCAACCATATTTACAAAACTGGATCTCCGAGGGGCATATAATCTGGTACGGATACGGGAGGGAGACGAGTGGAAGACGGCTTTTCGCTCCCGATTCGGACATTTTGAATATCTGGTGATGCCGTTCGGCCTATGCAATGCCCCAGCAACATTCCAGCACTTTATCAACGATATCTTCCGCGATTACCTAGACCTGTTCGTTGTAGCATATCTGGACGACATCTTAATTTTCTCTGCTTCCCTTGATGACCACCGCAGACATGTTAAAAATGTATTGAGCAGACTACGACAGCACGGGCTATACGCCAAGCCAGAGAAGTGCGAGTTCGAGCGACAAAGCATTACTTTTTTGGGACTAATCCTCTCCACCGAAGGTGTCAAGATGGACCCGCAAAAGGTCACTGCCATCTTAGACTGGCCAGCCCCAGTGGACAAAAAGGGCATCCAACGCTTTGTCGGGTTCTCAAACTTCTACCGAAAATTCATCAGGGGATTTTCAGCCATCATATCACCAATCACACAACTGACCAAACAAGGCATCCGTTTCCAGTGGTCTCCTGAAGCTCAAAATGCTTTTGAGTCTCTTAAGAAACTATTTACTTCCGCACCGGTTCTGAAGCACCCTGACCCAACATTGCCCTATGTATTGGAAGTAGACGCGTCAGAAACGGCAGTCGGAGCAGTACTATCCCAAAGGCGGGGACCCAAGTCTTTGTTACACCCAGTCGCCTTTTTCTCCCGCAAACTGTCTAACTCTGAAAGGAATTATGATGTCGGAGACAGAGAACTTCTGGCCAATAAAAATGCATTGGAAGAGTGGAGGTACCTTTTAGAAGGAGCAGCGCACCCGATCCTAATCTATACGGATCATAAGAACCTGGAATATCTGAGGACTGCCAAGAGACTCAAACCACGCCAGGCTAGATGGGCACTCTTCTTTTCCAGGTTCTCTTTTCATCTCACGTACAGGCCAGGATTTAAAAACACCAAACCTGATGCACTCTCTCGGATGTTCTGTGTTACCAGGGAATCCGCACCGCCCGACACTATCCTGTCCTCTGAGAACTTCCTGCTACTTCAGGGAGACCTGCTCTCTCAAATTAAACAGGCTTCTGTAAATGCCCCTTCATCTCTGGGAATAACGTTGCAGGCCAGAGATGATCTACTTTGGCACAAGGACAAAATATTCATACCAGAAAACCTACGTGTCTCTGTTTTGGGATTATGTCATGACCACAAATTAGCCGGACACTTCGGTATCCGTAAAACTGCTGAACTTGTGCAACGCACATTCTGGTGGCCTCAAGTGGAAAAAGACTGCAAGGGCTATGTAGAGTCCTGTACCACTTGCACACAAAATAAGAACAGCAAAACCAAAGCATGGGGCTTGTTGAAGCCACTATCAGTCCCGAAGAGACCCTGGAAGAATATCTCGATCGATTTTATCGTGGAACTTCCTCCATCTGACGGGTTCTCCACCATCTTTGTGGTGGTAGACCGATTATCCAAAATGGCCCACTTCCTACCCATGAAAGGCACACCATCGGCCCCGGAAACAGCCCAAATTTTTGTGAAAGAAGTTGTTAGGCTTCACAGAGTTCCAGCAAACATCGTGTCAGACCGGGGGGTACAATTCACCTCAAGGTTTTGGAGGTCTTTATGTGAAACCTTGGGAATCGAGTTATCATTTTCTTCCGCATACCACCCCCAAACGAATGGGCAAACGGAAAGAACCAATCAAACTCTGGAACAATACTTACGGTGCTTCTCCTCATACTCACAAGATGACTGGGCCGCACTACTTCCGTTAGCGGCATTCGCTTATAACAACTCCATCCACTCTGCCACAAAACAGTCTCCATTCTTTGCCAATTACGGATTCAACCCATCATTTCTGACCAGTACCTTCCCGGAGAGTTCTGTACCTGCCGTTCTTGAAACCATAAATTTCTTTGATACCAACAACAAACTACTACAGACAACTATGACTAAAGCTCAAGAATATAACAAACAGGTCTTTGATAAGAAGAGGCGGGGAGAGTTAATACTGGAACCTGGTGATCGGGTTTGGCTATCCACTACAAATCTAAAACTAATGTGCCCCTCTAAGAAGTTGGGCCCTAAATTTATGGGACCCTTCCCGATAAGAAGAAGGATCAACGACGTGTCTTACGAGCTGGAACTGCCAGACTCCTTCAAAATACATCCTGTCTTTCACGTGGCTTTACTAAAACCTGTAACCCCTGATCCATTCCCTGACCGAGATACAGGCCCACCCGAACCAATATTAGTTAACGGGACAGAGGAATTCGAAGTCGAAGCAATCCTGGACTGTAGGAAAAAGAGAAATCAGATCCAGTATCTCGTCAAATGGAAAGGTTATGGCCCAGAGGAGAATTCGTGGGAACCCGAGGATGATGTCCATGCTGAAAGACTTATTCAGGCATTCAAGAGATCCCATCCTTTGAAGCTCGCCCGGTTGGGCATCCGGAGGCTGCCCATTGGGAGGGGGCAATGTCAGGAAGGGCACACCAGAAATCTCAATGGCGATATCGGCGCATCTTCGCGCATGCGCGGTAGTGGCGCATCGGCGCACGCTGATGTGCGCATGCGCGATAGCGGTGCACGCGCGGGCACGCGCGGGAGCGCGCAGCGGCGGCTCATGGCGCCAGATGGGGCTATTTAAAGGGGCTGATGGCTGGGCTCTGTGCTGTTCGGTCTACAGCGTTACCTGAGACCACTGACCCCTGCTTACCTGAATCCTGCTCCAGCTGACCCTTCCTGGCTTGTTTGACCATTCTTGCTGATCTGCCTGTACCTGACCCCCGGCCTGTGTTGACTACGTTCCTGCCTGCTCCTTCTGCTATCTTGTTGCCAGCCCGTTGCCGAACCTGCCTGTACCTGAGACCTGCCAGCTGCCTAAACCTGCTCATACCTGATCCTGCTCCAGTACTTACCTGTACCTGAGACCTGCCAGCTGCCTAAACCTGCTCATACCTGATCCTGCTCCAGTACTTACCTGTACCTGAGACCTGCCAGCTGCCTAAACCTGCTCATACCTGATCCTGCTCCATACTTACCTGTACCTGAGACCTGCCAGCTGCCTGAACCTGCTCATACCTGATCCTGCTCCAGTACTTACCTGTACCTGAGACCTGCCAGCTGCCTGAACCTGCTCATACCTGATCCCGCTCCAGTACTTACCTGCTTGGGACTGGTGTACCCACGCTTCTAGCCCATCTGACCGCACCTGCCTGAGCGCCAGTTGTTAGTCTGTCAGCTGTTTCCGGATCCATTCCAGTCTCCGTCCCAGCTCCGGTCCAGCGCACCACCAGCGACTTTACCAGGCTCTTGTGCGACTCTGCACTCCTGCGCCTCCTGTCTTCACTACCAGGGGCCTCGAGTGAGAGGTGTAAGGGAGGCCTCCCTCTGCATAATCAGACTCTTCCACCAGGTACGTGACACCACCGCTGGAATCTTTTTTTTATTTTTAATTTTTTTTATTTTTAATAAAGGACTTATCCCAACTGTGTCTGTGTGTTTTTTTACAATTTTTTACACTTTCTTTGTGAAATGGTAGGGGTACAGTGTACCCCTTACCAATTCACATAGGGGGGGCCGGGATCTGGGGGTCCTCTTTGTTAAAGGGGTCTTCCAGATTCCGATAAGCCCCCCACCCGCAGACCCCCACAACCACCGGGCAAGGGTTGTGGGGATGAGGCCCTTGTCCCCATCAACATGGGGACTTGGTGCTTTGCGGTCCAAACCGCAAAGCATCCTCCCCATGTTGAGGGCATGTGGCCTGGTACGGTTCAGGAGGGGGGGGCGCTCTCTCTTTTCCTGTGGCCTGCCAGGTTGCGTGCTCAGTTAAGGGTCTGGTATGGATATTTGGGGGGAACCCCACGTGATTTTTTTAGTTTTATTTGGCGCAGGGTTCCCCTTAATATCCATACCAGACCTGAAGGGCCTGGTAATTGAATTTGGGGGTACCCCCACGCATTTTTTTTTATCAATGACTTTAAATTACTTTTCTCTGTATTGCCAGGAGCCGACAATTCATTACAGCCGCGAGTACTTTTAAATGCCTTTTTTTCCTACAGAAATTACATTTTGTGCAGGGACAGTTCTAAGCATGGGAAACAAGCACTACTTTACAGACATACTTTACACACCCCCCAGGTACAAACTTTAAAGGAATATTTCACTTTTATTGTTTCACTTTAAGCATTATTAAAGTCACTGCATTGATACATGTCCCCTTGGGCAGGACCCAGGTCCCCAAACACTTTTTATGACAATAACTTACATATAAGCCTTTAAAATTAGCACTTTAGATTTCTCCCATAGACTTTTACAGGGTGTTCCGTGGCTTTTTGAATTTACCGCGAACACCCCAAATTGTTCACTGTTCGGCGAACAGGCGAACAGGCAATGTTCGAGTCAAACATGATTCCGACTTGAACTCGAAGCTCATCCCTACTCCGCAACAGCCGCTGCGTCTGTGTTTCCCTGTGGTAAGCCTGTGAGATCTGGCAGTGTGGGCACAAGAGGACCGGCGTTCAGCGGCGTTGGGTGACTCCAGCCGCCATTTTGTTGTAGCTCGCGATTCACCACCGGGAAGAAAACGGGCAATTTTAGCACCTGTGGTTGGTCTTGCAGGCGTCTCCTCATGGCGGGTGATGTTCTGGAACACTCAGTAGTCCGATGGGTTGGTGGCAAATCATTCAACAGGCTCCCGACGGCCGTATTGCTGGTGGTGATTCCCCTGTGCAGAGCGGAGCTCTTCTCCTATCGTGGCCATTGTGGTGAGCAGTCGCCACGCCCCCCCGTAACTTTGTTTTAATAAAAGTACCTTTGTTCACATCCAGTCGGGAGTTATGAGCACATATTTCTAACATATGACTGTGGACACAATAGAAAAGTAAATCCTTCTCACAAATCAGATATGGTAAAACAAGCAGAAAATCCTCCATTACAGAGACAGGTATGCGTTTGCAGAAAGGTTTTCTAACAATCTTTTAAATGTTTATAGTCTACTCAGGGGTGATTATTTTTCTTAGCAAAATTGGAGTTACACTTAAATGGTTGTAATCGGTGTCCCCATTCTCCAAGGGATGACCTACAGACATGAGCTGGGTGGCACAGTCTTGTACTGCAGAAGAAATCTTAACAATAACAATGACTGGTAATACACAAGCAGATCAAACATAAAGATGTCTGTTTACAAAAAATCCACTTTGTGAATATACAGTCTCTACATTATTATGTGAAAAATGTTATTTTCTTATTTTTAGGTTGTCTTTCGCAGGGAAATGTAACCCTCCTAATATCTTAACCACTTAACGACCGCTCACTGTATATATACGTCGGCAGAATGGCACGGACAGGCACAATCACGTACCTGTACGTGCCTGCCTTCGTATAGTTGGGGGATCCCATCGGACCCCCCTTCTATACAGTGAGCTGTGGTTCTCGGTGCGGGAGCGATCCGTGATGAGGGGACGGCCATTCGTTTCCGGCCACCTCCTCGCGATCGCTCCTGGCAAATGAGAATCTTCCTCTGCCTGTGTAATGTAAACACAGGCAGAGGAAGTGATGTCATCTTTCCATGCGGCGGTCTTTTCGTCCAGAGCGCCGTGGACAGAAGACATCAGGTAAGTGCACCAACACTACACTAACACGTAGGTACACATAGGCACACATTTCACCCCCCAGATCACCCTCAGATCACCCCCCCAGGTCATCCCCTTTACCCCCAGTCACAGTGTCACTGATTGCAGTGATCATTTATTTACTGATCACTGCATTTAGTGTCATTTGTGACTGTAAAAAGTGTCAGGGCAGTTAGGTTTAGGCCCCTTTAAGTCCAGGGTAGCCCCCTAACCCCCCCTAATAAAGGTTTAACCCCTTGATCGCCCCCCAGGTAACCCTTTCACCCCCTAACGCCAGCGTCACTAAGCAATCGTATTTCCGAACACTGTATTTAGTGCCGGTGGTGCCCTAGATAGCCAGTTATTTATTTTTAGGTTCGCCGCAGGTTTTTATAGCGTCAGGTACCCCCATATATTATTTAAACCCCCTGATTGCCCCTAGAGTTAACCCTTTCACCAGTGATCACCGTATAAGTTTTACTGGTGACACTGGTTAGCCAGTTAGTTATTTAGTTATTTAGGTTACCCGTCAGGTTTTTATATAGCGTCAGGTACCCCCATATATAACCTAATAAAGGTTTTAACCCCCTGATTGCCCCTACTTAACCCTTTCACCAGTGATCACCATATAAGTTTTACGGGTGATGCTGGTTGGTTAGTTTGCTTTTTATAGCATCAGGGCACCCGCCGTATATAACCCAATAAAGGTTTAACCCCCTGATCGCCAGGCAGCTGATATCAATTAGGTTTTAGCACCAGAGAGGGTCTGCGTCGCCCCAGGCAGCGTCAGGTTAGTGCCAGTAACGCTAACACCCACGCGCAAAGCATACACCTCCCTTAGTGGTATAGTATCTGAACAGATCAATATCTGATCTGATCAGATCTATACTAGCGTCCCCAGCGCTTTAGGGTTCCCAAAAACGCAGTGTTAGCGGGATCAGCCCAGATACCTGCTAGCACCTGCTTTTAGCCCCTCCGCCCAGCCCAGCCCACCCAAGTGCAGTATCGATCGATCACTGTCACTTACCAAACACAACACACATAACTGCAGCGTTCGCAGAGACAGTCCTGATCCCTGCGATCACTAACTGTCAGCGTTTGATACATTTGCTGACAGTCAGGTGCTTTTTTTTACCTGTGAATCTTACTAGTGTACCCTTAAATTTAGAGCCCAAAATGGCAAATCGAAGGTACACTAGTAAAGAGGCCTACGAGATTCTGAGCCTGACAGATAGTGAAGAGGAGGTCACGCAGATTCAGGCTCAGAATATCTTCCAATAGAAGACAGTGAAGTCAGCGGCTCCATGTCAGATAGCTCTGACGACGAAGATGAGGTCCCTGCTAAGGTCAGGCGTACCCGATCCCGATCTTCTGAGGTTGTTGAGGAGCAAGAACCGCAGGGCTCTCATATCATGGAGCAGAGTAGTACTAGCGCCGCTATTCCTTCTGGTGAATTACCAAGCACCAGCGGCCTAGTACAGCCTGGGCGTACATCCAGCACTGCAGTATCACGTGGTGACGTGGCGAGTCCCATAAGTGCAGTTCAAGCTGGCGAGGTGGCAAGCACAAGTAGTGTCCCGCTGCCACCAAGAGGAAGACAAAGGCAGGCCCGTCGTGCCCATAGTGCCCTTCCTGCAGAATTCGCCTATCCTGATTGGGTCCCCACCACTTCTGCAGAACCCGTACTTCCCCCATTCACTGCCCAACCCGGTATTCAGGTGGAAACAGCTGATTTTATGCCAATTGATTTTTATTCGCTGTTTTTCACGGAAGATCTCTATAGATCTATTGTGGACCAGAGTAATTTATATGCTGGTCAATTCATCGCCGCTAGTCCCCAGTTGCCTTCCATTGTCAAAGATTGGAAACCAATTATGGTTTCCGAATTTAAGACCTTTCTGGGCCTTTCCCTCAACATGGGCACACATAAATTCCCGTCATTGCGTGCTTATTGGTCCAAGCACCCAATTGACCACATGCCCGTGTTCTCTGCCTCCATGCCCAGGAAACGATACGAGCAGATCTTGCGGTTCATGCATTTCAACGACAATGAACTTTGTCGTCCACGTGGAGACCCTGAATACGACCGGCTCTACAAAATTCGGCCCCTCATAAACCACTTCAACGAACGTTTTTCAGCCTTGTTTATTCCCGATCAAGTTGTCTGCGTTGATGAGTCCCTGATTAAATTTTCTGGCCGCTTGTCTTTCAAGTAGTACTGTCCCAGCAAGCGTGCCAGATATGGGGTCAAGCTCTATAAGTTCTGTGACAGGGCAACAGGCTATGTATGGAGCTTTATGGTTTATGAGGGAAAAGACAGTCAGGTTGAGCCGGTCAACTGCCCGGATTACATAGGGAGCGCTGGCAAGATAGTGTGGAACTTGGTGTCACCCTTATTCGGAAAGGGGTACCACTTGTATGTGGACAATTATTACACGAGCGTGCCACTGTTTAGTCACTTGTTTGATCATCAGATTGGAGCATGTGGCACTGTGCGACCTAATCACCGGGGCTTTCCCCAGCGGCTTGTAGATGCCCGTCTTAGGCTGGGGGAGAGAGCCTGCGTAAAGTGTAATAAATTGCTCGCTATGAAGTGGAGGGACAATAAGAATGTTTTCCTTCTTACCTCCCTTCATGCAGACACGACAGTCCAAATTCGTACGGCAACTGGTGTTGTGGAGAAACCCCTCTGTGTCCACAAATATAACCAAAATATGGGAGGGGTGGACCTCAATGACCAGTTGTTGGCGCCGTATCTAATTGACCGTAAGGCGAGACGCTGGTACAAAAAAGTGTCTCTATCCTTATTCCAATTGGCTTTGCTGAACGCTCATGTGCTATACAGAGCTTCAGGCGGGACGTTATCTCTCCTAAAATTCCAGGATGAGATAGTCACAGAACTCCTGTATCCAGGCGGTTCTGCACCTCACCATTCCCAACCAAATGCAGTAAGCCGGCTGCATGAAAGGCATTATCCGTATGTCCTCGAGAGTACCCCTACCCAATGAGCCCCCCAAAAAAGATGATGTGTCTGTAGCAAGCGTGGATTTAGGCGTGACACCCGTTATTTTTGTCCACGCTATCCTGACAATCCTGGTCTTTGCATTGGTAAATGTTTTGAACGCTTCCACTCAAAAGTGAAGTTTTAGCGTAGGGTACAGCATTGCACAGAACAGGACACACTTAAACAGGGTCTCCCAAGATGCCATCGCATTTTGAGAGACCCGAACCATTACAGTTGTTAAAGTTACAAAAAAAAAGTGTAAAAAATAAAAAAATAAAACGTAAAAACAAAAAACACAAAAAAAAATTAAATAAAAAAAACAAAAATAGTTGTCGTTTTATTGTTCTCTCTCTCTCTCTCTCTCTCTCTCTCTATTTTCTCTCTATTGTTCTGATCTTTTTTTACTGTATTCTATTCTGCAATGTTTTATCATGCTTGCTTTTCAGGTATGTAATTTTTTGTTTTCAGGTGCGCCATTCAGCTGCAGCGCGGAATTATTTATCTTGACAGCAACAGTGTTTGCTCCCACGATACATAAAGCCGTGACTCCAGTGCTGTAGGAGGTGATTTCACCACCACAGTTAAAAAAAAAAAGCATATATGCCGAAGCATACGGGCGGAGGAGCGATTTTGCTCCTAATGCCGCGTACATACGGTCGAAACTCCGACGGAGGATTGCTCGTGGAAAAGTCTGACCGTGTGTACGCAGCATAACCTTTTATGCCGCGTACGTACGGTCGAAATTCCGACCGGGCCTTGCCCGTGGAAATGTCCGACCGTGTGTATGCGGCATAACTTTTTCGCGGGAGGATGCCCCCATGCTTTGGCATATATAAATGGTGCATGTATGCCCATCATTAGAAGTGGGTGGATGAAGGGAGGTATTCTAATGGTGGGCATACCGACCGATCAATCTCTTTTTTTCGTTCAGCCAACAGGCTGCATGAAAAAAAAGATTACAATACATGTCCAACAAGGACCAGCAACGTACTGGTATGTTGCTGGACTTTGAATGGTTATACCAGAATGATGCCTGCGGGTTTAGGTATCATCTTGGTGTCATTCTTTTCAGCCAGTGGCCGGCTTTCATGTAAAAGCAATCCTAGTAGATAATTAGCCTCTAGACTGCTTGCCCCCCCCGGATATAAACAGCGCCATTGGGAAATTGGGAAAGCATTTTATCACACCGATCTTGGTGTGGTCAGATGCTTTGAGGGCAGAGGAAAGATCTAGGGTCTAAACCCCCAATCTTTTTCAAAAAAAGAGTACCTGTCACTACCTATTGCTATCATAGGGGATATTTACATTCCCTGAGATAACAATAAAAATGGTAAAAAAAAAATATATGGAAGGAATAGTTTAAAAATAAAATCTAATGTGGTAACCTGTAAAGGCTTTTAAAAATGTATGTAGTTTGTTGCCGCTGCGCGTTTGTGCGCAATTTTAAAGCATGTCGTGTTTGGTATCCATGTACTCGGCCTAAGATCCTCTTTTTTATTTCATCAAACATTTGGGCAATATAGTGTGTTTTAGTGCATTAAAAATAAAAAAGTGTGTTTTTTCCCCAAAAAATGCGTTTGAAAAATCGCTGCGCAAATACTGTGTGGAAAAAAAATGCAACACCCACTATTTTAATCTGTAGGGCATTTGCTTTAAAAAAAATTATAATGTTTGGGGGTTCAACGTAATTTTCATGTAAACAAATAGTGTCAGAAAGGGCTTTGTCTTTAAGTGGTTAGAAGAGTGAATGATGTGTGGCATAAGCTTCCTAATGTTGTGCATAAAATGCCAGGACAGTTCAAACCCCCCCAAATGACCCCATTTTGGAAAGTAGACACCCCAAGCTATTTGCTGAGAGGCATGTTGAGCCCATTGAATATTTTATTTTTTGGTCCCAAGTGATTGAATAATGACAAAAAGAAAAAAAAATGTACAAAAAGTCACTAAATGATATATTGCTCAAACATGCCATGGTTATATGTGGAATTTCACCCCAAAATACATTCTGTTGCTTCTCCTGAGTACCGGAAACCACATGTGTGAGACATTTTGGGAGCCTAGCCGCGTACAGGACCCCGAAAAACAAGCACAGCCTTCCGGATTTCTAAGGGTGTAAATGTTTGATTTCACTCCTCACTGCCTATCACACTTTCGGAGGCCATGGAATGCCCAGATGGCACAAACCCCCCCCAAATGACCCCATTTTGGAAAGTAGACACCCCAAGCTATTTGCTGAGAGGTATGTTGAGTATTTTGAAGATCTCGCTTTTTGTCACAAAGTTTTGAAAATTTAAAAAAGAAAAAATTATCTTTCTTAATTTTCAAAAACAAATGAGAGCTGTAAAATACTCACCATGCCTCTCAGAAAATAGCTTGTGGTGTCTACTTTCCAAAATGGGGTCATTTGTGGGGGAAATGTGCTATCTTAGCATTTTATGGCCTTCAAAACTGTGATAGGTAGTGAGGAGTGAAATCAAAAATTTACGCCCTTAGAAATCCTGAAGGCGGTGCTTGGTTTTCGGGGCCCCGTACGCGGCTAGGATCTCAAAAAGTCCCACACATGTGGTATCCTCGTACTCAGGAGAAGCAGCAAAATGTATTGTGGGGTGCAATTCCACATATAACTATGGCATGTTTGAGCAATATATCATTTAGTGACAACTTTTTGTACATTTTTTTTTCTTTTTGTCATTATTCAATCATTTGGGACAAAAAAAAATATTCAATGGGCTCAACATGCCTCTCAGCAAATAGCTTTGGGTGTCTACTTTCCTAAATGGGGTCATTTGGGAGGGTTTTGTGCCATCTTGGCATTTTATGGCCTTCAAAACTGTGATAGGTAGTGAGGAGTGAAATCAAAAATTTATGCCCTTAGAAATCTTGAAGGCGGTGCTTGGTTTTTGGGGTCCCGTACGCGGCTAGGCTCCCAAAAAGTCCCACACATGTGGTATCCCCGTACTCAGGAGAAGCAGCAGAATGTATTTTGGGGTGTAATTTCACATATGCCCATGGCATGTGTGAGCAATATATCATTTAGTGACAACTTTGTGCAAAAAAAAAAAGTTTGTCATATTCCCGCAACTTGTGTCAAAATATAAAATATTTCAGGGACTCAACATGCCTCTCAGCAAATAGCTTGGGGTGTCTACTTTCCAAAATGGGGTAATTTGGGGGAGTTTTGTGCTATTTTGGCATTTTATGGCCTTCGAAACTGTGATAGGTAGTGAGGAGTGAAATCAAAAATTTGCGCCCTTAGAAATCCTGAAGGCGGTGCTTGGTTTTCGGGGGCCCGTACGCGGCTAGGCTCCCAAAAAGTCCCACACATGTGGTATCCCCGTACTCAGGAGAAGCAGCAAAATTTATTTTGGGGTGCAATTCCACATATAACCATGGCATGTGTGAGCAATATATCATTTAGTGACAACTTTGTGCAAAAAAAAAAAAAAAGTTTGTCATATTCCCGCAACTTGTGGCAAAATATAAAATATTCCATGGACTCAACATGCCTCTCAGCAAATAGCTTGGGGTGTCTACTTTCCAAAATGGGGTAATTTGGGGGGATTTTGTGCTATTTTGGCATTTTATGGCCTTCGAAACTGTGATAGGTAATGAGGAGTGAAATCAAAAATTTGCGCCCTTAGAAATCCTGAAGGCGGTGCTTGGTTTTCGGGTGCCCGTATGCGGCTAGGCTCCTAAAAAGTCCCACACATGTGGTATCCCCGTACTCAGGAGAAGCAGCAAAATGTATTTTGGGGTGCAATTCCCCATATATAACCATGGCATGTGTGAGCAATATATCATTTAGTGACAACTTTTTGTAATTTTTTATTTTTTCTTAGTCATTATTCAATCACTTGGGACAAAAAAAAAATATTCAATGGGCTCAACATGCCTCTCAGCAATTGCCTTGGGGTGTCTACTTTCCAAAATGGGGTCATTTGGGGGGGGGGGTTGTACTGCCCTGCCATTTTAGCACCTCAAGAATTAAGATAGGCAGTCATAAATTAAAAGCTGTGTAAATTCCAGAAAATGTACCCTAGTTTGTAGACGCTATAACTTTTGCGCAAACCAATAAATATACGCTTATTGACATTTTTTTTACTAAAGACATGTGGCTGAATAAATTTTGGCCTAAATGTATGACTAAAATTGAGCTTATTAGATTTTTCTTATAACAAAAAGTAGAAAATATCTTTTTCCGTTGATATCGCAAAAAATAAAAAAATCGCAGAGGTAATCAAATAGCATTAAAAGAAAGCTCTATTTGTGGGAAGAAAAGGACGCAAATTTCGTTTGGGTACAACATTGCATGTCCGCACAATTTCCAGTTAAAGCAGCGCAGTGCCAAATTCTGAAAACACCTCTGGTCTTTAAGCTGCATAATGGTCCGGGGCTTAAGTGGTTAAGATCATTCAATCCTTAACCACTTAAGCCCCAGACCAATACGCAGCTTAAAGTCCAGAGGTGTTTTTACAATTTGGCACTGCGCTACTTTAACTGGAAACTGTGCAGACATGCAATGTTGTACCCAAACAAAATTTGCGTCCTTTTCTTCCCACAAATAGAGCTTTCTTTTAATGGTATTTGATAGCCTCTGCGATTTAAATTTTTTGCGATATAAACGGAAAAAGACTGAAAATTTTGAAAAAAAATGATATTTTCTACTTTTTGTTATTAGAAAAATCTAATAAACTCAATTTTAGTCATACATTTAGGCCAAAATGTATTCAGCCACATGTCTTTAGTAAAAAAAATGTCAATAAGCGTATATTTATTGGTTTGCGCAAAAGTTATAGCGTCTACAAACTAGGGTACATTTTCTGGAATTTACACAGCTTTTAATTTATGACTGCCTATCTAATTTCTTGAGTTGCTAAAATGGCAGGGCAGTACAAAACCCCCCCAAATGACCCCATTTTGGAAAGTAGACACCCCAAGGAAATTTCTGAGAGGCATGTTGAGCCCATTGAATATTTTTTTGTCCCAAGTGATTGAATAATGACAAAAAAAAAAAATTACAAAAAGTTTTCACTAAATGATATATTGCTCACACATGCCATGGTTATATGTGGAATTGCACCCCAAAATAAATTTTGCTGCTTCTCCCGAGTAGGGGATACCACATGTGTGGGACTTTTTGGGAGCCTAGCCATGTACGGGGCACCGAAAACCAAGCACCGCCTTCAGGATTTCTAAGGGCGCAAATTTTTGATTTCACTCCTCACTACCTATCACAGTTTTGAAGGCCATAAAATGACAAAATAGCACAACACCCCCCCCCCCCCAAATGACCCCATTTTGGAAAGTAGACACCCCAAGCTATTTGCTGAGAGGTATGTTGAGTCCATGGAATATTTTATATTTTGCCACAAGTTGGGGGAATATGACAAACTTTTTTTTTTTGCACAAAGTTGTCACTAAATGATATATTGCTCACACATGCCATGGGCATATGTGAAATTACAACCCAAAATACATTCTGCTGCTTCTCCTGAGTACGGGGATACCACAGGTGTGGGACTTTTTGGGAGCCTAGCCGCGTACGGGACCCCGAAAACCAAGCACCGCCTTCAAGATTTCTAAGGGCATAGATTTTTGATTTCACTCCTCACTACCTATCACTACCTATCACAGTCTTGAAGGCCATAAAATGCCAAGATGGCACAAACCCCCCCAAATTACCCCATTTTGGAAAGTAGACACCCCAATCTATTTGCTGAGAGGCATGTTGAGCCCATTGAATATTTTTTTGTCCCAAGTGATTGAATAATGACAAAAAAAATGTACAAAAAGTTGTCACTAAATTATATATTGCTCAAACAGGCCATGGTTATATGTAGAATTGCACCCCAAATCCATTTTGCTGCTTCTCCTGAGTACGGGGATACCACATGTGTGGGACTTTTTGAGAGCCTAGCCATATACGGGGCCACAAAAACCAAGCACCGTGTCAGGAAAGGCTTCACCCGCTGGTGGTGCTGTTGGTCCTATGGACTGCAGTACTAGTGTCCGCCAGCGGGTGTATTCCGGCAGTGTGGGACAGGCAGAACTCCCTGCGCTCAGCTGTGACCTGAAGCCTGATTACAGGACTTCCTATAAATACCCGGCAAATACAAACACGCCTTGCCCTGGTATCTCTCTCCTTGACCTAGGACCTGTGATCTGGACTTTGAGCCTGCATCCTGCCTGACCCGATCCGACTTGATCCCTACCTCGAGCCTGCATCCTGCCTGACCCAATCTGACCTGATCCCTACCTTGAGCCCATCCTGCATCTGTCCCTCCTGTCTCCTGATTTCCACGGTCCTCTGTCCTCCTATTACCTGGATACCTGGATCCCTGCTCTGCGGCCAATCCATCCGTCCCCTCCCTGTTCCTGTTTGATTCACATCCATACCCATCTGCTTTGATCCCCTTGTGTATGATCTTGGCCTGGCTTTCACTACGATTCTGGTATTCCCTCTTATTGTATATATTTTCTATAAGTCACTGTTATTTGGTTAGGTTACTGCACTGTGTCCTGTTGGAGGTGTTTATTTGTCTGTTTACTTTCCTTAATAAAGTGTTACACTTTCACCTACACCTGTTTGGTCTCCTCTGTGCAGTCACACAGTCTGGTTTGCTAGCATTCTATGACAGTATACCAGGGCCATCCCTAAACCAGACGTGGCTGCATTGAGGGACCATCCTGGTTTGTTAAACCCGGTTGAGATGGATAATAATGAAATCATTTATGACCTTATTCCCTTTTATTTCTTTTAATATATACTACATTATCACAAGAGATATTTAGATTACCTTGTTTAATTTACTTTATTTAGTTCTGTATATTTTATTTTTCAATACATTCTATGTTTTACTTGCTCATAATATATATTTAATACACTTTATATTTATGAATATTATTCTGAACATGGAATTTCTTTTACTATTTCTAATGCATTTTTTTATATAATGTTATTTATACCCCTTTTTATGTTGAAAAATTTAATAAAAACATTGAAACTAATAATGAAATCATTTATTATTCTCTCCTGGCAGAATATTCTAAAAGACTGAACCAGTGACCAGCTGATAGAAACCATCCGATCAGCTTATTCCCTAGTGGGGCAGGGTTATATATCTTTTGAGGATATTCAGCCGTTAGTTTGGTTATGTGAAAAGCCAGTCCTATCATCTATTCCCGATGTGAGTGACGATTTTTCACCCCCTTTCAGTTTTGACCAGGTTGAATCCTTAGTGTGGTTGTTAGAGGATGATCCAGCCTATTTTGGGAACATTATTCCTCCTGTTCCCAGCAGGTGTTGTCCGATTGCATCCACTCAGTGCAATCCCTGGTCGGACAGGCTGTGTGTAAGACAGTTTTTGCTCAACCTGTGCTACAGGCATGGTCAGATCTCCTGAATTTAGCCAAGCCACATCATTCCAGCCCTGCCATTAATCACCTGCCTCCCCAAGAATGTATCCGCCCATCGCCTATGGCAACCCCAGCTACGAGCCAGTTTTCTCAGCCCCCCGCCAAATATTACTACCCAGTCTCTACCTGTCGCACCTACCCTGCCCTCAATCCACCTGCTTCTTCCCTTCTACCTGTAGCCAATCCACAAGAACCTCCTCCGACACTATCCCCGTATCTCTGCCGCATTCTAGTCCTTCCACTTACTCGATTCCATCTTTTTCATACATTCCCCCCGTTATTTGCAAGCCTGCAGTGACTAAGTCTAAGAAAAAGCGGAAGTACTTCCCGACCCACACAATCCAACCAGTAACCCAACCTACCTCCACACCCACCAACCTGCTCCAGCCTGCGTTCATGCCAGTAAAACTTGATGACCCACCTAAATCCGACGTCCCCGTGCCTTTTACCCAGTCTGACGTCCCAGTGCCCTTTACCCAGTCTGAAGTTCCTGTACCAGCCTGCCAGCCTGAAGTTCCTGTGCCAGCCTGCCAGCCTGAGGTTCCTGTGCCAATCTGCCGGCCTGAGGTTCCTGTGCCAGTCTGTCAGCCTGAGGTTCCTGTGCCAGCCTGCCAGCCTGAAGTTCCTGTGCCAGCCTGCCAGCCTGAAGTTCATGTACCAGCCTGCCAGCCTGAAGTTCCTGTGCCAGCCTGCCAGCCTGAAGTTCCTGTGCCAGCCTGCCAGCCTGAAGTTCCTGTACCAGCCTGCCAGCCTGAAGTTCCTGTGCCAGCCTGCCAGCCTGAAGTTCCTGTACCAGCCTGCCAGCCTGAAGTTCCTGTACCAGTCTTCCAGCCTGAGGTTCCTGTGTCAGACTGCCAGCCTGAGGTTCCTGTACCAGCCTGCCAGCCTGAAGTTCCTGTACCAGCCTGCCAGCCTGAAGTTCCTGTACCAGTCTGCCAGCCTGAGGTTCCTGTGCCAGTCTGCCAGCCTGAGGTTCCTGTACCAGCCTGCCAGCCTGAAGTTCCTGTACCAGCCTGCCAGCCTGAAGTTCCTGTGCCAGCCTGCCAGCCTGAAGTTCCTGTGCCAGCCTGCCAGCCTGAATTTCCTGTACCAGCCTGCCAGCCTGAAGTTCCTGTACCAGCCTGCCAGCCTGAAGTTCCTGTGCCAGCCTGCCAGCCTGAAGTTCCTGTGCCAGCCTGCCAGCCTGAAGTTCCTGTGCTATACTGCCAGCCTGAAGTTCCTGTGCCATCCTGCCAGCCTGAAGTTCCTGTGCCGGTCTGCCAGCTTGAAGTCCCTGTGCCAATCTGCCGGCCTGAAGTCCAGATGCCAGTGTCCCAGTCTGAAGATCCGGTGTCCCCGCCAGAAGATCCAGTGCCTGTGTCCTCGCCTGAAGATCCGGCTTTAGGTTGTGGGGCCCATTTCCCAGCATGAGGTTGTGGTGCCCGTTTCCCGGCCTGAGTTTGTGGTGCCCGTTTCCCGGCTTGAGGTTGTGGTGCCCATTTCCCAGCTTGAGGTTGTGGTGCCCGTTTCCCGGCTTTAGGTTGTGGTGCCCGTTTCCCGGCCTGAAGTTATGGTGCCCATTTCCCGGCCTGAGGAGCCTTCTGCCAAGCCTGAGATGTTCCTGTCTGCTGCCCAGCCTGAGGTGTTCCTGACTGCTGCCCTGCTTGGTGTGCCCCTGTCTGCTGCCCAGCTTGATGTGCCTGCTTCCCAGTTGGATGTGCCTACTGTTTCCCCGGATGTGACCTTGCCTGTTGCCCAGCTTGTTGCCATGAACTTTCCCCAGCAACAGTTAGTTGGAGCGTCCGGAGGCTTCTCCTTTGAGGGGGGGTACTGTCAGAAAAGGCTTCACCCGCTGGTGGTGCTGTTGGTCCTATGGACTGCAGTACTAGTGTCCGCCAGCAGGTGTCCTCTTGCAGCCAATATCATTGTTGGAGGATCTCACCTGCTGGTGGTAATGCATGATCCATGGACTGTAGTACTGGCATCCACCAGCGGGTGTATTCCGGCAGTGTGGGACAGGCAGCACTTCCTGCGCTCAGCTGTGACCTGAAGCCTGATTTACAGGACTTCCTATAAATACCTGGCAAATAAAAACACTCCTTGCCCTGGTATCTCTCTCCTTGACCTAGGACCTGTCAGGGAAATCTCCCTTCCAGCAGCGCCAGTCTGCGGCCAGTGCGCATGCGCGTGTGCGGGACGGCGCTTCGGCACTCGCGGTTGCGCACACCGACGCAACGGTGCGCGCGCATGTGCACCGGCGCGCCAATAGGAATCCAGGTGGGCCTATTTAAAGAAGCCCAGATGCACTGAAAGGTTGCTGGTTTGTCAGCTTTCCTGTGTACCAAAGTCTCCTGAAAACTACCTGAAAACCTTGTTGTGACCCGGATTGGCTTGACTCCTCTGATCTCTCTCCTCGACCTGACCCCTGGCTTGTTATACGGACTTCTGCTTTCACCTGTGCTTGACCCTCGACCTGTGACTCTGATCTGCTGTCTGTCTCCAGCCCTTGACCTTCTGCCTGTACCTTGGATCTTCTACGTTTCTCCAGTCTTGACCTGCCCCTGGCACTTATCTGGACTTTACTTGTCGCTGTGCTAGACCCTCAGCCTGAACCTCTTAACCTCAGCAGCCCCTATCCGGATTCAGTCTCCATCTGCCTCAACTAACCCCTTGCTGCTTGAACTGTACCTGTCAGCCAGTTCCTGCTGGAAGCCTGCTTGCTCAGTGTTTGACCCTCAGCCTGCTCTCAGTCTACTCAGAGCTACCAGACCATCTAGCAAGACTCCTCCACCTGCTGGTAGCCAGTGTCTCTTCTCGCCATCCTCTCCCTGTCTCACCTCCAGGGGGCGGAGTGCGTCAAGTCGCAAGGGTGAACCGCTCTCGGCATCTTGGCCTTGGTAAGTACTTACCTGACAGTACAAACCAGCCAGATGTCTGAGGCCGACAGAGCGCGTTCCCCGTTTGACACCCTCTGTCAGCAGGTCACCGCACTAACTGATGCGGTTCAGAAATTGCAAGAGGGTTGTACCAAAATGGATGGCCGCCTTCAGCTACTCACCGGATCGCTAGGACCAGCATCACCAGCTGCTACCTCTGCCAATAGTGCCTCCACTTCCCAAGCCTCAGCAAGCCCTACTGTAGTAATGGCTACCCCTGAAGCCATGGTTCCCATTCCCGAAAGATTCTCGGGCGTCCGCAAGAAATACCGGGCTTTCAAAAATGCTTGCTCCCTTTACCTCGCCCTTCAACCAGGACCTTTTCTTCGGAAGTGGTAAAGGTAGGATTCATCATTTCTCTCTTAACTGATGAACCGCAAGCCTGGGCCCATGGCTTGATGGAGCAAAGGAGCCCTGTACTGAACTCCGTGGATACCTTTTTTGAGAGCATGGCGCAGTTGTATGACGATCCTCAGCGCTCAGCCACAGCTGAGTCTGTTCTCCACAGCTTGTCCCAGGGGAGAAGGCCGGTGGAGGACTACACGGCAGAATTCAGGAAGTGGTCAGCCGATACTGTCTGGAATGAGGCGGCCCTCAAATACCAGTACCGCCAAGGACTGTCCGAAGCTCTCAAGGATGAGCTAGCCAGGATAGGAATCCCAGCTTCTCTGGAAGGTTTGATCCAGTCTGCCACCCAGCTTGACAGGCGCCTGCGTGAGCGGTGCTCTGAGCGTTTTCAGACTGCCCGTCCGAACTGGACTTCATCCAGATCAGCTCCTGCCTATCCACTCATCCCAGCTCCTGTAGCATCATCTCTCCCCGAACCTGAACCTATGCAGCTTGGACTGGTCCGGTCATCCCTTTCTCCTGAAGGAAAACAACGCAGGCGTCAGGCCAATCTATGCCTCTATTGTGGGGGTACTGGTCATTTCCTCCGAAGTTGCCCGGTGAGACCCAGTAAGTCTACCCCCAAAGACACTCTGAACTACCAAGTTTCTGGCATTCCACAGACTTATGTTGTTCTCTTTATTTCTCTACAGCTACCGGAAGGGGCAACCCGCCTACCGGCGATTATTGATTCCGGAGCCTGCAGCTGCTTCTTGGACTCCTCACTTGCTTCCAAATTCCACATTCCTCTGCAAACCAAGGACCACTGCCTTCAGGTACATCTGGCGGATGGCTCCCTGCCCCGTTCAGGACTGATTACGCAAGAAACAAAACCCATCCTTGCAATCACTGATTCAGGCCACCAAGAATACCTTCGGTTAGACCTCATTCCTTCTCCTATGTTTCCCATCATTTTGGGCCTCCCTTGGCTGCAAGCACACGAGCCTCTCATAAACTGGGCCAAAAAGGAGGTTAACTTCACTTCTTCATACTGTTCCCAGCACTGCCTCACCTCAGCCCCAACTACTTGTGCTACCATAACCACCAAACCGGATAACCTACAACACGTTCCACGCGTAAACCTTGGAATTCCGGGACGTCTTCAACAAACAGCAGGCCGACCGTCTACCACCGCACCGGCCCTACGATTGTCCCATTGACCTTCTGCCCGGCTCTGAAGTTCCTTTCGGACGTATTTTTCCCCTATCTGAGACTGAGTTAAAGGCCCTCAAGGCCTACATAGATGAAAATCTGGAAAATAAATTAATTCGCCCCTCTTCTTCTCCAGCCGATGCAGGGATCTTTTTTGTCGAAAAGAAAGACAGTTCTCTTAGGCCCTGCATCGACTACAGGGAACTAAATAAAATTACTATCAAAAACAGATACCCGCTGCCTCTTATTCCGGAGTTGTTCCAACGGTTCCGATCAGCTCGGATCTTCTCTAAAGTGGACCTTCGAGGGGCCTATAACCTCGTCCGGATCAGGGCTTGAGACGAATGGAAGACCGCTTTCAGATCTAGGTTCGGACATTTTGAATACCCGGTCATGCCATTCGGGCTTTGTAATGCACCAGCCACTTTCCAGCACCTGGTCAATGACATTTTCCGAGAACATCTTGATGAATTTCTAGTAGTATATCTGGACTAGGGATGAGCTCGGTGTTCGAGTCAAACGTACGTTCGACTCGAACATCGGCTGTTCGATCGTTCGACGAAGATCGAATGATTTGGGCCGTTCGCACCAAATTCGAGTGACGCGAACGGCCCACAATGCACTACGCCATCGCAGTGCAATCCAGGCGCTGTGATTAGCCAAGCATGCACTGTGACCCCGCATGCTTGGCCAATCACAGCGCCGGCAGCGAGGAGAGCCATAATTGGCCACAGGCAGGATGCCTGTGGCCAATTATAGCTCAGGTGGATTTAGTACACACCCCACACTATAAAAGGCCACCAGCGCGGCAGCCTTGTGTAGTGTGTTCCGGTTCAGGGAGAGAGAAGGATAGGCAGGGACAGTGTCAGTGCTATTTGTTCATTTAACTTGTGTGCAGGGAGAGAGAAGGATAGGCAGGGACAGTATCAGTGATATTCTTTGCTAAACCTTGTGTGCAGTGAGAGAGAAGGATAGGCAGGGACAGTGTCAGTGATATTCTTTGCTAAACCTTGTGTGCAGGGAGAGAGAAGGATAGGCAGGGGACAGTGTCAGTGTCATTTTTGCTAAGCCTCCTGCACAGTATACACCTGAAGCTAGCCCTTATTGCTGTGTTTTCCTGTTGTGTAACACAGGCAGGCATCTGCAGCACTTACAGCGGGCGTAGTGTGCCTCCTGCACATTATACACATGAAACTAGCCCTTATTGGTCGTGTTTTTTTTCTTTTGTGTTACACTAACAGGCATCTGCAGCACTTATAGCGGGCGTAGTGTGCTTCCTGCAAAATATACACCTGAAGCTAGCCCTTATTGCTGTGTTTTCCTGTTGTGTAACACAGGCAGGCATCTGCAGCACTTACAGAGGGCGTAGTGTGCCTCCTGCACAGTATACACCTGAAGCTAGCCCTTATTGCTCATGGTTTTTTCTTTTGTGTTACACTAACAGGCATCTGCAGCACTTAGAGCAGGCATATTGTGCTTCCTGCACATTATACACCTGAAGCTAGCCCTTATTGCTCGTGTTTTTTTTCTTTTGTGTTACACTAACAGGCATCTGGAGCACTTACAGTGGGCATAGTGTGCTTCCTGCAAAATATACACCTGAAGCTAGCCCTTATTGCTGTGTTTTCCTGTTGTGTAACACAGGCAGGCATCTGCAGCAATTACAGTGGGCGTAGTGTGCCTCCTGCACAGTATACACCTGAAGCTACCCCTAATTGCTGGTTTTCCCATCTCCCTGGAAGGCAAACAAGGAGAGACAGACAGTCAGGAGCCAATAAAAGAGGGCAAGCAGGCTCTGTGTCTAGAGACAACAATGCTGGTCGTGGACGCGATGCATCACCATCAGCACGTGGCCATGGGACACGCTTGTCCTTATTTTCGGCAGCTGGATATGTTGAGCCGCATCATGCCGAAGACTTGGTAGAGTGGATGACCAAGCCCTCCTCAACCTCCTCATCCTCTCTCACCCAGGCTCAGGGTACTGGCAAAGCAGCTGCCAAAGCGTCCTCTTCCCTCGTATCAATGATATCATCAGTCACTCCTTCCCTAGACCCACCGTGTCCTCCTGAGGAGTCCCCCGAACTGTTTGAGCACAGTGTTGGGTACATGCTCCAGGAGGATGCCCAGAGTTTCGAAGGGTCTGATGATGATACCCAGCTAGAGGAAGGCAGTAGCGTGAGAGCAGAGAGAGGGGATGCTCAAGAAGGACAGCAATCTGGCAGTCATGTTCCAGCAGCTGCAGCATACTGCCAGATTGGCTCCAGTGATGAGGAGGGAGGGGATGATGAGGTCACTGACTCCACGTGGGTGCCTGATAGGAGAGAGGAGGAGGAGGAGGAGGCACATCTCCAATGAGGCAGGATGCCCTCGGGGGGCCAGCGTAAGGGCAGCACACCGATGGAATCACACCGCAGAGCTCCGCCTGTGCAGGGCGCTGCCTCTGCCCGTTATTCCAAAAGTTCTTTGGTGTGGGCCTTTTTTGAGTCGAGTGCATCAGATTGCACCGCTGCTGTTTGCAACATATGTCTGAAGCGTATCTCGCATGGCAAAAACATCAGCCGCTTGGGCACCACATGCTTGACCAGACATATGTTGACCTGCCATGCAGCTCGTTGGCAAGCCTACCTTAAAGACCCAAACCAAAGAACAAAGCGGACCTCTCCTTGCTCCTCATCAGCTGGGATTTCCAACCCCACTGTACCTTCAGTTCTCTCTGAAACCTGCACTGAGAGGAATGAAGGTGTAGAATTAGGTGTGTTACAGCCAAGTACTTGCAGGCACTCTGCTAGCAGTACACAGACGTCCGATTCTAGCAGGCAAATTTCCCTGCCCCAGCTGCTGGACCATCAAAAGAAGTTCACTCCCAGCCATCCACATGCCCAGCGGTTGAATGCTAGCTTGGCTAAATTTCTAGCAATTCAACTGCTGCCTTTTCAGTTGGTAGACTTGGCCCCCTTCCGTGAGTTTGTGCAATGTGCGGTTCCTCAGTGACAGGTTCCCAAACGGCAGCGATTCCGGCTCTCTACCGGCATGTGGAAGGCATTGTCCATGCCTCGCTGGACAGGACGGTCAGCGGTAAGGTGCATATTACCGCTTACTCATGGTCCAGCAGGCATGGACAGGGACGTTACCTTTCTTTCACGGCCCATTGGGTCACTCTTTTGGCAGCTGGACAGGATGCAGGACAAGGTGCAGTAGTGTTGGAGGTTGTTCCGCCACCACGCCTACAAAATGCTACTACTGGTTGTTGTGACACACCTCTCTCCTCCACCCCTTCCTCTTCTTCTTCCTCCATGGCCTATTCCTGTGCTTTGTCCTCGGAACCAGCGGTGCTCCGTAGGCATTCAAGGCAAAAAGATGCCATGCCGTGCTTGCGCTGGTGTGTTTGGGGGACAGGAGCCACACTGGGGCAGAGGTTCTGTCTGCTGTGCAGGGGCAGGCCGAGAGGTGGTTGACACCACGCCAGCTTAAGCCAGGAATGGTGGTTTGCGACAATGGCACCAACCTCCTCTCTGCCCTCCGACAGGGACAACTGACCCATGTGCCCTGTGTGGCTCACGTCCTTAACCTGGTGGTGCAGCGGTTCTTGGGCAGGTACCCGGGCTTACAGGATGTCCTGAGGCAGGCCAGGAAAGTCTGTGTGCATTTCCGCAGATCATATAATGCCAGTGCTCGGCTGGCTGAGCTGCAAAAGGAGTTAAACCTGCCCAAGAACCGCCTCATATGTGACATGCCCACCAGGTGGAACTCAACGTTGGCCATGCTGAAGCGGCTGCACACGCAGCAGAGGGCCATCAATGAGTACCTGTGCGACTACAGCACCAGGACAGGGTCAGGGGAGCTCAGGTTTTTTTCACCACGCCAGTGGGGCATGATCAGGGATGCATGCACTGTCCTGGCACCATTTGAGGAGGCCACGAGGATGGTGAGCAGTGACAGTGCATGCATCAGTGACACTGTACCTCTTGTCCACCTGTTGGAGCATACGCTGCGTGGAATAATGAACAGGGCACTTGAGGCAGAACAGAGGCAGGAAGAGGAGGACTTCCTTGCCTCTCAAGGCCCCCTTTACCCAAACAGTGTTCCTTCTGTCCCACCCATCACACAGGAAGAGGAGGAGGAGGAGGATTGTGTCAGCATGGAGGTGGAGCATGGCACTCAGCATCAACAGCAGCAGTCTTTTAGGGATGATTTACAGTCCCAACAAACCCGTGGACTTGTACGTGGCTGGGAGGAGGTGGCTGCGGATCATGTCGTCCTTAGTGACCCAGAGGACTCCGGACCAAATGCCTCAGCTAACCTACGCTGCATGGCCTCCCCGATCCTGCAAAGTCTGCGGAAGGATCCTTGCATTCTTCGGATCAAGGAGAGGGACCATTACTGGCTGGCCACTCTCCTTGATCCATGGTACAAGTGTAAGGTTGCGGACCTTATCTTGCCGTCGCAGAGGGAGCAGAGGATGAGACATCTCCGGGAGGCCTTGCAGAAAGGTCTGTGCAACGCGTTCCCAGAGACTGGGAGGTTACAAGCTCCTGGTCCTGGACAACGAGTTGCTGAGGCTTCTGTCAGTAGCAGAAGGAGCGGTGGAGAAGGTGGCCGTCTGACCGATGCGTTCAGACAATTTTTTAGTCCGCAGCCCCAAGGTATGATCGGTTCCAGCAACCATCGCCAGCGTCTGATATACATGGTGCAGGAATACCTAGGGGCAAGGTCAGACTTGGACACCTTTCCCAACCGAAAATCCTCTGGCTTACTGGGTGTTGAGGATAGATCACTGGCCAGAGCTTGCACAGTATGCAATTGAGCTACTGGCCTGTCCTGCATCCAGCGTTCTTTCAGAACGCACATTCAGTGCTGCTGGAGGCTTTGTCACGGATCACAGGGTGCACCTGTCCACCGACTCGGTTGATCGACTGACCTTCATAAAGATGAACCGCTCTTGGATCACCACCAGCTACCAAGCACCTGAAGCTGATATAACAGAATAATTTATTTTCAAATGTCACATCCCTTCAAGACTGATGCTGATGCTGAGTGACTGTCCTGTTATGTTGACTGACTATCCTCCTCCTCCTCAATGATCCGATTCTTGATGATAGCTTGGAAGAACTTTTTTGTTTCTGGGTGCCGCCACCAGTGGCTAAGGTCCAATTTTTCAGCCCCTGTTTAACGGGGGCATATAATTACAATTTTTGATGCAATGCTTTGCAGCAGGGCTCATTCCTGCACTCCAACTAGAGTATCTGAGAGAGGTTGCAATGTTGTGGCACCAGCACCAGTGCCTAAGGCCCAATTTTTCTGCCCCTGTTTAACAAGGGCGTGTAATTACAATTTTTGATGCAATACTTTGCAACAGGGCTCATTGCTGTGCTCCAAGTACAGTATCTGTGAGGGGTTTCAGTGTTGTGGCACCAGTGCCTAAGGCCCAATTTTTCTGCCCATGTTTAACAGGGGCATGTAATTACAATTCTTAATCTAATAATTCACAGCAGGGCCCATTCATGCGCCCACCAAGAGTAACTGTGAGGGCTTACAGTGTTGTGACAACACCACCACCACCACCAAAGGCCCAATTTTTCAGCCCCTGTTCAACAGGGCCATGCAATTACAATTCTTGATCTAATAATTCACAGCAGGGCCCATTCATGCGCCCACCAAGAGTAACTGTGAGGGCTTACAGTGTTGTGGCACCAGCACCACCACCAAAGGCCCAATTTTTCCTACCACTGTTCAACAATGGCATGTAAATACAATTCCTCATATAATAGTTCACAGCAGGGCGTTCCAGCGCCCACCAAGAATAACTGTGAGGGCTCACAGTGTTGTGGCAACACCAACATGTAAGGGGCAAATTCCAGCAGAGTATATACGGCAGGCCCCTACTTTCAAACATCCAACTTACAAACGACACCTACTTGCAAACGGAACGAGACAACAGAAAGTGAGAGGAAATCTACCCCATGGAAGGGAAATTCTCTCCTGTAAGAGTTAATATGGGAAAAAGGTGTCTCCCCTCTACTGATGCTTTATCACCAATCCTTGTTTCAATAAAAACCCCACTTTTCAAAAACATTTGTCATTGGGACGGAAAGTGAGGTGAAATGTTCTGAACAAGGGGCACAGACAGCAAAACAAATGCTACAGGGGTGATAACCCTTCCCTATGTTTTCCAAAAAGCTTAAAAATAGATTTTTTGGCTGGAGCTACACTTAAACAATGTACGTGTTCAAAATTACAAACAGATTCTACTTAAGAACAAACCTACAGTCCGTGTCTTCTTTGCACCGCCTGTATACTGCTGTTCAGAGTATATAGGGCCTTTTTTATTTTGTGTGCGGGGTTCCCCTTAATATGCATACAAGACCCAAAGGGGCTGGTAATGGGCTGGGGTGGGGGGGGGGGGCGGGCTGGTGGGGTAGCCATGCCATTTTTCTCAAAGATTTTCATCCATATTACCGGGACAAGACATGACATTAAAGCCGCAAGCAGTTTTAAATGGCTTTTTTTCCTTTAGAAATGTCATTTTGTGCAGGGACAGTTCTGTTTACAAAAAATTTTATTAGGAAGTTCAAATGTACAGTTACATAGGGCAGTGTTTCTCAACTCCAGTCCTCAAGGCGCCCCAACAGGTCATGTTTTCAGGCTTTCCATTATTTTGCACAGGTGATTCGATCAGTTTCACTACCTTAGTAATTACCTCAGCTGTTTCAACTGAGGGAAATCCTGAAAACATGACCTGTTGGTGCGCCTTGAGGACTGGAGTTGAGAAACACTGACATAGGGTGTTTATAAAGGTAATCAATAATATAAAAAAAAGGAAAATCGAGCTCTTACATAAAGATAATGATTATATACGAGGTTTTCTGGTACAAAATATATTACATGGGTGTATGTTACTAATATAAAGGACAGGCACTATAGGTCAAGATTACAGGAATTTGAGAGAGTGTGTGAGTGGAAATTCAGGTTCTGAGTGATCGAGTTATGTTGTAAGCCAATATGACCATTTCCTTACATAAACATGGAAGGTATCGTGAAGGGTGTGAAAGATTCTTTCCGAAAGTTTTATCGTCTCCATCCGAGCCAGTACCTGCGCCCAAGGCAGATTATTGGATCTCCAGTTGGAGGCGATCATCCATTGGATGGAGCTACATAAAGTATGAAAAAGTATTTTGCAAGGAATGGGAACATTAGGTATATCAGCATATAGAAGGCAGATCTGTGGGGAGATAGGGATTTTCTGTTTTAAGGAGTTTTCAAATATTTCTGCTGCTTTGAGCCATGTATGAAGTAGGTGTTTGCAGCTCCAAAATGTGTGTAGGATAGTGCCTGGTTCTGAAGCACCCCTGAAACAGTGTGGAGAAATAGAGGGATAAAAGGTGTGGAGCTTGGACGGGGTGAGATACCATCTAGAGAATATTTTAAAGGGAGTCTCTCTGGAAGAGATAGCTTTGTTACTTTTACGGAGATTATCCATGCCATTCATCTACTGTGAAGGTGTTACTTAGGTCAGCTTCCCAATGGAGCATCTGACCGGACTTGTCAGGTGAATGAAAAGTATTAAGATAGCCATATAGGCAGGATATGATACCCTTATCTCTAGAAGAAGATATGCAAATCCATTCAAAAACTGTTCCAGGGGGCTGGGTGGTGAGAGAGTAATGTTCTGCATGAAAGACTTTGATTTGGTTATAGTGTTAAAGTTCGGGTGTGGGGATACTATATTTATCTTGCAGAGCAGTGAATGAGAAGAACTCCCCTTTATTTTGTAAAGATTTAAGTGTAGTAAGATTATTATTGATCCAATAGGTGAAGGAGTGGTAATCTCCGTGAGTACAGGTAAATCTCAGGTCACCTAGGAAGGAAGCAAGAGGAGGAGTGAGTGATGATAATTCAAATGTATGTTGGGCTTTGAGCCACAATTGGTAGAAGTGTGCAACAATTATGTTGTATTTAGAGAGTTTTCTGTATGAGGTTGTTTTGGACCAAAGGATCCCCTGTAAATACCAAGGGGAAATTGAGGACTCCTCAAATTTTTTCCATGGGATATCTTGATTGGGCGTAAACCATTGTGCTAATTGAGAAAGTCTGGCAGCCAGAAAATAATGCCACAGGTTAGGGAGTCCCATCCCACCCATGGTTTGAGGTCTATGCATATGTGCATAGCTGCATCTAGGCTTCTTGTTAAACCATATAAATTAGTTGATTTCCCTTTGAAGACTAGAGAAGCAAGTTTAGATTTGGGGATGTTAATGGGGAGGGAACCGAAGTAATATAGCAGTTTGGGGAGGATTGTCATTTTAATGGCGCAAATTCTGCCCAGGAATGATATATGGAAGGTTGACCAGGTCTTAAGGAGTGAGGATATATTATTGAATAAAGGTATATAATTGGTTTTGAAAAGCAGGTTGTGTGATGGGGTGATAGAGATGCCCAGATATTTGAAAGATTGAGAGCACCATATGAATGGGAAATTATTTTTCAACATGGTCTTTAAGTGATCTGGGAGATTGATGGGTAGAGCTGAGCATTTGTTCATGTTAATTTTTAGACCTGATATGTCGTGAAACAGTTTCAGTTCCCTAAGTAGGGAGGGAATGGAAATGTGAGGTTCGGTGAGAAAAATTAACGCGTCATCTGCTTAGAGGCTAATTTTAAACTCATCTTCACCCTTGACAACTCCCTTTATATCCAGGATGTTCCTAATATTGTGGGCAAGAGGTTCCATTGCTAGTGCAAACATTAGTGGGGATAGAGGGCAGCCCTGTCTAGTACCCATACTTAGAGGAAAGAATTCCGAGTTATAACCTGGAATTTTTATACGGGTCTGGGGGGAGTGATATAGTGCATTAAAGCCACACAGAAATTTATCAGGGATGCCAAATTTAGGTAGGATGTGATTGAGGTAAGACCAGGATACGCTATCAAAAGCTTTATGAATATCCAGGCTGAGGAGGCATAGCTCTTTGGAGTGTATGTTGGCATCCTGTATGATATTGGTAACCAACCTAATATTGTCAGTTATTTGACGTCCAGGTATGAATCCCGTTTGATCTATGTGCACTATACTAGTAATAACTGCTGCCAACCTATCTGCAAGAAGTCTCCCAAAGATCTTTAAGTCATTGTTAAGAACTGAAATGGGGCGGAAATTTTGTGGAAGAGAATGGTCTTTGAGTGGCTTAGGAATTAATGATAAGTTCGCCAAGAGCATTTCTTCTGGGAGTTGATGACCATCTAGCACATAGTTGAAGAGTTTAGATAAGTTGGGGGCTAAAAGAGATGCAATTTTTTTATAGTAAGTGGAGGAGAAGCCATCCGGGCCTGGGGCTGTAGAGGACTTTAGGGATTTAATTATATTAATTATTTCTAAATCTGTACATGGTGCGCTAAGAGATTCTATCTGTTGGGTGTTGAGGGAGGGTAGTGGGATGTCATCCAGCCAAATTTTGGAGGACTGTTTAGGTTGGGATTGAGGGCCCGATAGGAGGTCTTTGTAAAAGGAGGAAAAGATATTCAACACCTCTTGTGGATGAGTAACAATGTTCCCTGCGTTATCTCTAAGTTTATAGACATGGGGTGGGTTATTAGCTTGATTTAGTTTTCTGGTGAACATAGTGGAGGAGGAATTGCTATGGAGAAAGAATTTAGCCTTAGAAAATCTGAGGGATTTCTCAGTGTTGGCTGATAAAATTTGGTCTAAGGCCAGGCGTTTGGATTTGATTTGATCAGTAAGAGCCTGGGAGGGGGCTTGTTGAAGTTTATTGTATAAGTTATCTAGGTCCTTAGTGAGACATCTAATGTCTGAGAGCCTTTCTTTGTTTCTTTTGGCAGCGAAACAAATTAATTGCCCACGTAAGACTGCTTTATGGGCAACCCAGATAGAGGAGGGAGGGGTTTCATCATTGATATTTTTCGTGAAATAGTTCTCTATATGAGTGGAGACAGATTGTGCAATTGTGGGATCTGAAAGTAAGGAGTCGTTTAGACGCCAGTTGAAGGGGGATGGTTTAAGACCAATATAGGCTGTTTCAAAAGATGTAATATCATGATCCGACCATGGACAGGGGCGAATGATCGCTTTAGAGGAGTTTGCTAACAGGATAGGGGTGCAGTAGATATAGTCTAATCTGGCATAAACATTGTGGGGATGTGAATAGTGAGTGTATGCCTTAATGCCAACATTGTGGGCCCTCCATGAGTCTATAAGTTGAAAGTGATTGTGGGAGCGGTTCAGGGACTTAGGGAATGCCTTAGAAGATGGTGCGACTCTGCTCCTGTCCAGGGCCGGATGTGAGGTTAGATTGAAATCCCCACCCAGGATGATGTGGGGGGAGGTATATCGGTCTAAAGTCTCAAAAAAGTTAATGAAAAAAGAGGACTGAGATTCATTGGGAGCGTATACTGAGTCTATTGTTATGGCCCTATTGTCAATAGTGCCTTTTAAGATAATGTATCGACTTTCAGTATCCCTGAAAATGCTATGTATATCGAATATAATCGAATTGCGTATGAAGACTGCGACTCCTCTTGTCTTGTTGATGTATGTTGTATAGAATACTTGGTTGTATGCCTTATTAAAGTATTTAGGGTGGTTGGATGAGCAAAAGTGGGATTCCTGGATGAGTATGATGTCGGCCCCTATTCTTTTATATTGCTCAAAAGCTTTTTTACGTTTGTGGGGGGAATTAAAACCCTGCACATTGTGCGATATTATTTTAATACCCATTGGAGGGGTCTAGAGTGTAGGGCTTAATGGTGTCGTGATGGGGGATTAATAGGCAAGAATCAGAAGTATAGAATAAGTTCTGGATAGTGTTAGTGATTAAGTCTAATACTGAGATTGTGATAGTGATCGGTAGGGATGAGCTCGGTGTTCGATCGTTCGACGAAGATCGAACGATTTGGGCCGTTCGCGCCTAATTCGAGTGACGCGAACGGCCCACAATGCACTACGCCATTGCAGTGTCATTCAGGTGCTGTGATTGGCCAAGCATGCACTGTGACCCCGCATGCTTGGCCAATCACAGCGCCGGCAGCGAGGAGAGCAATGATTGGCCACAGGCAGGATGCCTGTGGCCAATTATTGCTGAGGGTGTTTAGTACACGCCCCACACTATAAAAGGCCGCCAGCACGGCGGCCTAGTGTAGTGTGTTCCGGAGCAGGGAAAGAGAAGCATAGGCAGGGACAGTGACATTTTTTTTTTCTTGCTTAACCTGGATTCCTTTAGTTTAGGGAAAGAGAAGGATAGGTAGGGAGAGTGTCAGTGTGTTTTACTGTGCGAATCCTTGTTTCTAGGGACAGGGAAGGACAGTGAGGGAAATTCTCCTTGTGCTATAGTGTGCTAAAGCATTGATCATCAACCATCTTTAAAAAATCATTTTTTCTAGGGACAGAAAACTATAGGTAGGGAGAGTGTCAGTGTGTTTTACTGTGCTAATCCTTGTTTCTAGGGACAGCGAAGGACAGTGAGGGAAATTCTCCTTGTGCTATAGTGTGCTAAAGCATTGATCATCAACCATCTTTAAAAAAACATTTTTTCTAGGGACAGAAAACTATAGGTAGGGAGAGCGTCAGTGTGTTTTACTGTGCTAATCCTTGTTTCTAGGGACAGCGAAGGACAGTGAGGGAAATTCTCCTTGTGCTATAGTGTGCTAAAGCATTGATCATCAACCATCTTTAAAAAAACATTTTTTCTAGGGACAGAAAACTATAGGTAGGGAGAGTGTCAGTGTGTTTTACTGTGCTAATCCTTGTTTCTAGGGACAGGGAAGGACAGTGAGGGAAATTCTCCTTGTGCTATAGTGTGCTAAAGCATTGATCATCAACCATCTTTAAAAAAACATTTTTTCTAGGGACAGAAAACTATAGGTAGGGAGAGTGTCAGTTTCTTTCACTGTGATAATCCTTGTTTCTAGGGACAGGGAAGGACAGTGAGGGAAATTCTCCTTGTGCTATAGTGTGCTAAAGCATTGATCATCAACCATCTTTAAAAAAACATTTTTTCTAGGGACAGAAAACTATAGGTAGGAAGAGTGTCAGTTTCTTTCACTGTGATAATCCTTGTTTCTAGGGACAGGGAAGGACAGTGAGGGAAATTCTCCTTGTGCTATAGTGTGCTAAAGCATTGATCATCAACCATCTTTAAAAAAACATTTTTTCTAGGGACAGAAAACTATAGGTAGGAAGAGTGTCAGTTTCTTTCACTGTGATAATCCTTGTTTCTAGGGACAGGGAAGGACAGTGAGGGAAATTCTCCTTGTGCTATAGTGTGCTAAAGCATTGATCATCAACCATCTTTAAAAAAACATTTTTTCTAGGGACAGAAAACTATAGGTAGGGAGAGTGTCAGTTTCTTTCACTGTGATAATCCTTGTTTCTAGGGACAGGGAAGGACAGTGAGGGAAATTCTCCTTGTGCTATACTGTGCTAAAGCATTGATCATCAACCATCTTTAAAAAAACATTTTTTCTAGGGACAGAAAACTATAGGTAGGAAGAGTGTCAGTTTCTTTCACTGTGATAATCCTTGTTTCTAGGGACAGGGAAGGACAGTGAGGGAAATTCTCCTTGTGCTATAGTGTGCTAAAGCATTGATCATCAACCATCTTTAAAAAAACATTTTTTCTAGGGACAGAAAACTATAGGTAGGGAGAGTGTCAGTTTCTTTCACTGTGATAATCCTTGTTTCTAGGGACAGGGAAGGACAGTGAGGGAAATTCTCCTTGTGCTATAGTGTGCTAAAGCATTGATCATCAACCATCTTTAAAAAAACATTTTTTCTAGGGACAGAAAACTATAGGTAGGAAGAGTGTCAGTTTCTTTCACTGTGATAATCCTTGTTTCTAGGGACAGGGAAGGACAGTGACGGAAATTCTCCTTGTGCTATAGTGTGCTAAAGCATTGATCATCAACCATCTTTAAAAAAACATTTTTTCTAGGGACAGAAAACTATAGGTAGGGAGAGTGTCAGTTTCTTTCACTGTGATAATCCTTGTTTCTAGGGACAGGGAAGGACAGTGAGGGAAATTCTCCTTGTGCTATAGTGTGCTAAAGCATTGATCATCAACCATCTTTAAAAAAACATTTTTTCTAGGGACAGAAAACTATAGGTAGGAAGAGTGTCAGTTTCTTTCACTGTGATAATCCTTGTTTCTAGGGGCAGGGAAGGACAGTGAGGGAAATTCTCCTTGTGCTATAGTGTGCTAAAGCATTGATCATCAACCATCTTTAAAAAAACATTTTTTCTAGGGACAGAAAACTATAGGTAGGAAGAGTGGCAGTTTCTTTCACTGTGATAATCCTTGTTTCTAGGGACAGGGAAGGACAGTGAGGGAAGTTCTCCTTGTGCTATAGTGTGCTAAAGCATTGATCATCAACCATCTTTAAAAAAAAAAAATTCTAGGGACAGAAAACTATAGGTAGGGAGAGTGTCAGTTTCTTTCACTGTGATAATCCTTGTTTCTAGGGACAGGGAAGGACAGTGAGGGAAATTCTCCTTGTGCTATAGTGTGCTAAAGCATTGATCATCAACCATCTTTAAAAAAACATTTTTTCTAGGGACAGAAAACTATAGGTAGGAAGAGTGTCAGTTTCTTTCACTGTTTCACTCTTCCTACCTATAGTTTTCTGTCCCTAGAAAAAATGTTTTTTTAAAGATGGTTGATGATCAATGCTTTAGCACACTATAGCACAAGGAGAATTTCCCTCACTGTCCTTCCCTGTCCCTAGAAACAAGGATTATCACAGTGAAAACATTTTTTCTAGGGACAGAAAACTATAGGTAGGGAGAGTGTCAGTTTCTTTCACTGTGATAATCCTTGTTTCTAGGGACAGGGAAAGACAGTGAGGGAAATTCTCCTTGTGCTATACTGTGCTAAAGCATTGATCATCAACCATCTTTAAAAAAACATTTTTTCTAGGGACAGAAAACTATAGGTAGGAAGAGTGTCAGTTTCTTTCACTGTGATAATCCTTGTTTCTAGGGACAGGGAAGGACAGTGAGGGAAATTCTCCTTGTGCTATAGTGTGCTAAAGCATTGATCATCAACCATCTTTAAAAAAACATTTTTTCTAGGGACAGAAAACTATAGGTAGGAAGAGTGTCAGTTTCTTTCACTGTGATAATCCTTGTTTCTAGGGGCAGGGAAGGACAGTGAGGGAAATTCTCCTTGTGCTATAGTGTGCTAAAGCATTGATCATCAACCATCTTTAAAAAAACATTTTTTCTAGGGACAGAAAACTATAGGTAGGAAGAGTGTCAGTTTCTTTCACTGTGATAATCCTTGTTTCTAGGGACAGGGAAGGACAGTGAGGGAAATTCTCCTTGTGCTATAGTGTGCTAAAGCATTGATCATCAACCATCTTTAAAAAAACATATTTCTAGGGACAGAAAACTATAGGTAGGAAGAGTGTCAGTCTCTTTCACTGTGATAATCCTTGTTTCTAGGGACAGGGAAGGACAGTAAGGGAAATTCTCCTTGTGCTATAGTGTGCTAAAGCATTGATCATCAACCATCTTTAAAAAAAACATTTTTTCTAGGGACAGAAAACTATAGGTAGGTAGAGTGTCAGTTTCTTTCACTGTGATAATCCTTGTTTCTAGGGACAGGGAAGGACAGTGAGGGAAATTCTCCTTGTGCTATAGTGTGCTAAAGCATTGATCATCAACCATCTTTAAAAAAACATTTTTTCTAGGGACAGAAAACTATAGGTAGGGAGAGTGTCAGTTTCTTTCACTGTGATAATCCTTGTTTCTAGGGACAGGGAAGGACAGTGAGGGAAATTCTCCTTGTGCTATACTGTGCTAAAGCATTGATCATCAACCATCTTTACAAAAACATTTTTTCTAGGGACAGAAAACTATAGGTAGGAAGAGTGTCAGTTTCTTTCACTGTGATAATCCTTGTTTCTAGGGACAGGGAAGGACAGTGAGGGAAATTCTCCTTGTGCTATAGTGTGCTAAAGCATTGATCATCAACCATCTTTAAAAAAACATTTTTTCTAGGGACAGAAAACTATAGGTAGGGAGAGTGTCAGTTTCTTTCACTGTGATAATCCTTGTTTCTAGGGACAGGGAAGGACAGTGAGGGAAATTCTCCTTGTGCTATACTGTGCTAAAGCATTGATCATCAACCATCTTTACAAAAACATTTTTTCTAGGGACAGAAAACTAAAGGTAGGAAGAGTGTCAGTCTCTTTCACTGTGATAATCCTTGTTTCTAGGGACAGGAAAGGACAGTGAGGGAAATTCTCCTTGTGCTATACTGTGCTAAAGCATTGATCATCAACCATCTTTAAAAAAACATTTTTTCTAGGGACAGAAAACTATAGGTAGGAAGAGTGTCAGTTTCTTTCACTGTGATAATCCTTGTTTCTAGGGACAGGGAAGGACAGTGAGGGAAATTCTCCTTGTGCTATAGTGTGCTAAAGCATTGATCATCAACCATCTTTAAAAAAACATTTTTTCTAGGGACAGAAAACTATAGGTAGGGAGAGTGTCAGTTTCTTTCACTGTGATAATCCTTGTTTCTAGGGACAGGGAAGGACAGTGAGGGAAATTCTCCTTGTGCTATACTGTGCTAAAGCATTCCTCATCAACCATCTTTGAAATCCTTGTTTTTTGGACAGTCAGGGAAATTGTCGTTGTGCTATTCTGTGCGAAAGCAATCATCCTCAACCATATTTAGAAATCCTTAAGTAAAGGGACAGAGAAGGACACCTGAAGGTAGCCCTTATTGCTTTTTTCCCATCTCCCTGCAGGCCATCTATTAGAATGTCTGGAAGGCAAACAAGGAGAGGCAGACAGTCAGGAGGCAATAAAAGAGGGCAAGCAGGCTCTGTGTCTGGGGGCAACAATGCTGGTCGTGGACGCGGTGCATTGTCATCAGCACATGGCCATGGGACACGCTTGTCCTTCTTTTCGGCAGCTGGACATGTTGAGCCACATCATGCCGAAGACTTGGTAGAGTGGATGACCAAGCCCTCCTCCTCCTCCTCATCCTCTCTCACCCAGGCTCAGGGTACTGGCAAAGCAGCTGCCAAAGCGTCCTCTTCCCTGGTATCAATGTCAGACTCATCATCAGTCACTCCTTCCCTAGACCCACCATGTCCTCCTCCTGAGGAGTCCCCCGAACTGTTTGAGCACAGTGTTGGGTACATGCTCCAGGAGGATGCCCAGCGTTTCGAAGGGTCTGATGATGAAACCCAGCTACAGGAAGGCAGTAGCGTGAGAGCAGACAGAGGGGATGCTCAAGAAGGACACCAATCTGGCAGTCATGTTCCAGCAGCTGCAGCATACTGCCAGATTGGCTCCAGTGATGAGGAGGGAGGGGATGATGAGGTCACTGACTCCACGTGGGTGCCTAATAGGAGAGAGGAGGAGGAGGAGGATGAGGAGGAGGCACATCTCCAACGAGGCAGGATGCCCTTTGGTGGCCAGCGTAAGGGCAGTACACCGACGGAATCACACCGCAGAGCTCCGCCTGTGCAGGGCACTGCCTCTGCCCGTCATTCAAAAAGTTCTTTGGTGTGGGCCTTTTTTGAGGCTAGTGCATCAGATCGCACAGCTGCTGTTTGCAACATATGTCTCAAGCGTATATCGTGTGGCCAAAACATCAGCCGCTTGGGTACCACATGCCTGACCAGACATATGTTGACCTGCCATGCAGCTCGTTGGCAAGCCTACCTCAAAGACCCACACCAAAGAACAAAGCGGACCTCTCCTTGCACCGCATCAGCTGGGATCTCCAACCCCACTATAACTTCAGTCCTCTCTGAAACATGCACTGAGAGGAATGAAGGTGTAGAATTAGGTGTGTCACAGCCAAGTACTTGCGGCCACTCTGCTAGCAGTACACCGACGTCCGATTCTAGCAGGCAAATTTCCCTGCCCCAGCTGCTGGACCGTCGAAAGAAGTTCACTCCCAGCCATCCACATGCCCAGCGGTTGAATGCTAGCTTGGCTAAATCGCTAGCGCTTCAACTGCTGCCTTTCAGTTGGTAGACTCGGCCCCCTTCCGTGAGTTTGTGCAATGTGCGGTTCCTCAGTGGCAGGTTCCCAAACGCCACTTTTTCTCACGGAAGGCTATTCCGGCTCTCTACCGGCATGTGGAAGGCAATGTCTTGGCCTCGCTGGACAGGGCGGTCAGCGGTAAGGTGCATATTACCGCTGACTCATGGTCCAGCAGGCATGGACAGGGACGTTACCTTTCTTTCACGGCCCATTGGGTCACTCTTTTGGCAGCTGGGAAGGATGCAGGACAAGGTGCAGTAGTGTTGGAGGTTGTTCCACCGCGACGCCTCCAAAATGCTACTACTGGTTGTGACACACCTCTCTCCTCCACCCCCTCCTCTTCTTCTTCCTCCATGGCCTCTTCCTGTGCTTTGTCCTCTGAACCAGCGGTGCTCCGTAGCCGTTCAAGGGGCTACGCAAGTACGCAGGCAAAAAGATGCCATGCCGTGCTTGCGCTGGTGTGTTTGGGGGACAGAAGCCACACTGGGGCAGAGGTCCTGTCTGCTCTGCAGGGCCAGGCCGAGAGGTGGTTGACGCCACGCCAGCTTAAGCCAGGAATGGTGGTTTGCGACAATGGCACCAACCTCCTCTCCGCCCTCCGACAGGGACAACTGACCCATGTGCCCTGTGTGGCTCACGTCCTTAACCTGGTGGTGCAGCGGTTCTTGGGCAGGTACCCGGGCTTACAGGATGTCCTGAGGCAGGCCAGGAAAGTCTGTGTGCATTTCCGCAGATCTTATAATGCCAGTGCTCGCCTGGCTGAGCTGCAAAAGGAGTTGAACCTGCCCAAGAACCGCCTTATATGTGACATGCCCACCAGGTGGAACTCAACGTTGGCCATGCTGCAGCGGCTGCACACGCAGCAGAGGGCCATCAATGAGTACCTGTGCGACTACGGCACCAGGACAGGGTCAGGGGAGCTTGGTTTTTTTTCTCCACGCCAGTGGGGCATGATCAGGGATGCATGCACTGTCCTGGCACCATTTGAGGAGGCCACGAGGATGGTGAGCAGTGACAGTGCATGCATCAGTGACACTGTACCTCTTGTCCACCTGTTGGAGCACACGCTGCGTGGAATAATGGACAGGGCACTTGAGGCAGAACAGAGGCAGGAAGAGGAGGACTTCCTTGCCTCTCAAGGCCCCCTTTACCCAGACATTGTTCCTTCTGTCCCACCCATCGCACAGGAAGAGGAGGAGGAGGAGGAGGAGGAGGAGGATTGTGTCAGCATGGAGGTGGAGGCTGGCACTCAGCATCATCAGCAGCAGTCTTTTAGGGATGATTTACAGTCCCAAGAAACCAGTGGACTTGTACGTGGCTGGGAGGAGGTGGCTGCGGATCATGTCGTCCTTAGTGACCCAGAGGACTCCGGACCGAATGCCTCAGCAAACCTACGCTGCATGGCCTCCCTGATCCTGCAAAGTCTGCGGAAGGATCCTCGTATTCTTCGGATCAAGGAGAGGGACCATTACTGGCTGGCCACTCTCCTTGATCCACGGTACAAGGGTAAGGTTGCGGACCTTATGTTACCGTCGCAGAGGGAGCAGAGGATGAGACAACTCCGGGAGGCCTTGCAGAAAGGTCTGTGCAACGCGTTCCCAGAGACTGGAAGGTTACAAACTCCTGGTCCTGGACAACGAGTTGCTGAGGCTTCGGCCAGTCAAAGAAGGAGCGGTGGGGAAGGTGGCCGTCTGACCGATGCGTTCAGACAATTCTTTAGTCCGCAGCCCCAAAGTATGATCGGTTCCAGCAACCATCGCCAGCGTCTGATAAACATGGTGCAGGAATATCTAGGGGCAAGGTCAGACTTGGACACCTTCCCCACCGAAAATCCTCTGGCTTACTGGGTCTTGAGGATGGATCACTGGCCAGAGCTTGCACAGTATGCAATTGAGCTACTGGCCTGTCCTGCATCCAGCGTTCTTTCGGAACGCACATTCAGTGCTGCTGGAGGATTTGTCACGGATCACAGGGTGCGCCTGTCCACCGACTCGGTTGATCGACTGACTTTCATCAAGATGAACCAGTCTTGGATCACCACCAGCTACCACACACCTGATGCTGATATAACAGACTAATTGATTTTAACATGTCACATCCCTTCAAGACTGATGCTGATGCTGAGTGCCTGTGCTGTTATGTTGACTGGCTAGCCTCCTCCTCCGAGTCCTCAATGATACGATTGATGATGATAGCTTGGAAGATCATTTTTGTTTATGGGTGCCGCCACCAGTGGCTAAGGCCCAATTTTTCAGCCCCTGTTTAACAGGGGCGTGTAATTACAATTTTTTTAGCAATAATTTGCCATAGGGCTCATTGCTGTGCTCCAAGTACAGTATCTGTGAGGGGTTGGAGTGTTGTGCCACCAGTGCCTAAGGCCCAATTTTTCAGCCCCTGTTTAACAGGGGCGTGTCATTACAATTTTTGAAGCAATACTTTGCAACAGGGCTCATTGCTGTGCTCCAAGTACAGTATCTGTGAGGGGTTGTAGTGTTGTGCCACCAGTGCCTAAGGCCCAATTTTTCAGCCCCTGTTCAACAGGGGCATGTAATTACAATTCTTGATCTAATAATTCACAGCAGGGCCCATTGCTGCACCCACCAAGAGTAACTCTGAGGGCTTACAGTGTTGTGGCAACGCCACCACCACCACCACCACGAAAGGCCCAATTTTTCAGCCCCTGTTCAAAAGGGGCATGTAATTACAATTCTTGATCTAATAATTCACAGCAGGGCCCATTCCTGCACCCACCAAGAGTAACTCTGAGGGCTTACAGTGTTGTGGCAACACCACCACCACCACCACCACCACGAAAGGCCCAATTTTTCAGCCCCTGTTCAACAGGGGCATGCAATTACAATTCTTGATCTAATAATTCACAGCAGGGCCCATTGCTGCACCCACCAAGAGTAACTGTCAGGGCTTACAGTGTTGTGGCACCAGCACCACCATCAAAGGCCCAATTTTTACTACCACTGTTCAACAATTATATGTAATTAAAATTCCTGATATAATAGTTGACAGCAGGGCGCTCCAGCACCAACCAAGAGTAACTGTGAGTGCTTATAGTGTTGTGCCAACACCAACAACTAAGGGGCCTATTTCTGCATATATACGGCAGGTATATACGGCAGGTCCCTACTTTCAAACATCCAACTTACAAACGACTCCTACTTGCAAACGCAAGAAGACAACAGGAAGTGAGAGGAAATCTACCCCTTGGAAGGAAAATTCTCTCCTGTAAGAATTAATATGGGAGAAAGGTGTCTCCTCTGTACTGATGCTTTATCACCAATCCTTGTTTCAAGAAAAACACCACATTTCAAAAACAGTTGTCATTGGGACGGAAAGTGAGGTGAAATGTTCTGAACAGGGGCACAGACAGCAAAACAAATGTTACAGGGGTGATAACCCTTACCTATGTTTTCCAAAAAGTTTAAAAATAGATTTTTGGGCTGGAGCTACACTTAAACAATGTACCTGTTCAAAATTACAAACAGATTCTACATAAGAACAAACCTACAGTCCCTGTCTTGTATGCACCGCCTGTATACGGCTGTTCAGAGTATATAGGGCCTTTTTTATTTTATGTGCGGGGTTCCCCTTAATATCCATACAAGACCCAAAGGGGCTGGTAATGGGCTGGGGTAGGGGGGGGGGGTCATGGGGTAGCTATGCCATTTTTCTTAAAGATTTTCATCCATATTACCAGGACCAGACATTACATTAAAGCCGCAAGCAGTTTTAAATGGCTTTTTTTTCCTTTAGAAGTGTCATTTTGTGCAGGGACAGTTCTAAACACGGGAAACACGTGGCACTTCACAGGCATACTTTAGACACCCCCCAGGTACGATATTTAAAGGAATATTTGACTTTTTTTTTTTCACTTTATGCATCATTAAAATGACTGCTCCCGAAAAACGACCGTTTTTAAAACTTCTTTTTGCATTGATACATGTCCCCTGGTGCAGAACCCGGGTTCCCAAACCCTTTTTAGGACAATAACATGCATAATAGTCGTTATAATTAGCACTTTAGAATTCGAACGTTCGCATCCATTGTATTTAATAGGGTTCTAATGTTCGTACGAACTTTCGGTCCGTTCGCGGGTTCTGGTGCGAACCGAACCCGGGGGTGTTCGGCTCATCACTAGTGATCGGAGGTATTGTAAGAAAGGGGATTGATATAGAAGCAGGGAGATGGGCATTGTACCTTATGCAGTTACCAGAGTAGTCTAGAGCTGTGAAATCTATGTCAAGAATCATTTGTTGTATGTAGTTAACAGTACTTCCTTTTTGTAAAATGAACACAATAAAAGCCTTATGGGCTAAGACTTCAAAAATGAGAAACAAAAACAAAAATGAAAATGGGACAAGATAAAACCTGTCAAGAAAACTTGAATAAGCAACAATAGGACAAATAAGTCCAATTCCTGCAAACCTGGAAGGGCACCGCGTCTCTAAAGATGAGAGCTGTGGTTCCATCCTGGAGAGCAGGTCTGAGGAACAAACTAACAACAATGGATGTAGCAGGCATCCTAGAAAAACTTGAGATGTGTGCTTCTACCAATAGGGGGGTAGAGAGGTATAGCATCTGTTAGAAAGCTCTGTATGGAAGGGAGACAATAAAAGCAAACCACAGTGGGGAGAGACATTTCTGAAGATGTGGAAGTGAAGGTAAATGATAATACACCGGCGTTCAGTAAAGTTTCCACATTGATCTATGAGATAGAACTTCGGGTAACCTATGAAAAAGGGGGGTAGTAATCAAGAGATAACTTTTCATATCAAGAAACATCAATCTGCTAGGAGAGTTGAACAGGATGATAACAGAACAAGGAGACCAAGTCCCCTAGGTCCCATCTGAGGAGTATGATACGGTATTGTTCAGATATTCTGCTGACTCTTCTATCAGCAGAACCTCTGGCATTATGTGGTGAAGGGAGCTGTATAGTTAATGCAATATCCCCGGGCTTTCTGGAGAATGTTAAGTGTTTGAAGAGAATGTTTCGGGTTCTTTGATTCTCTTGTCACTCCCACTGGGTTCAGTGAATACACAGAGATCTGGAGTGAAAGCGCAGATGGGAAGATCTATTCTTGGTATGATTGCCTCCGGCGTCTTTGATCTCTTTGGTCTCTCTGGTTGCGGCGTGAAGATGGTGTGGACCATATCGGGGAAGAACTGGGGGTTGCTGGCGGTCGGCCAGGAGGTTCTGGGTCTAGCAAGCCCAATTTCACCAATAGTTATTTTCCTTCAATTACGTTATATACCGTATATGTAGAACCATTATGTGGGACGGTGAGTTTGAAAGGAAAACCCCATCTGTATCTAATTCTTGCTTCCTGTAAAACTTTGGTGACTTCCTTCATCCTTCGTCTCCTGTCTAATGTGGCTGGGGAGATGTCAGGGAATATTTGAAGCCTTTTACCATCTAGGTCTATATTAGGAGAGTTCCTAGACGCCCGCATGATGTCTTCCTTAACGAGGAAATCCTTCATACACATGATGATATCTCTAGGCGGTTTATCAGGTGTAGGTTTGGGGCGGAGGGCCCTATGAATTCTGTCACAGGTGAAAGCTGACGGTGGTTTGTCAGGAAGGAGATTATGAAAGACCTTTGCTATAGTAGGCATAAGATCGGTGACCGATTCCGGAACACCGCGTACTCTGATGTTCTGTCTACGATTTCTATTATCAAGGTCTTCCACCTGTGCCTGCATAAATGCAAAACTATCTGCCAATGTTTCATAGTCCTTTCTTAAATCATTATGGGCTAGTGAAAGTTCGTCATGTTTTGTTTCTAATAGATCAGTTCTGTTACATATGCAAGCAATCTCCTGAGATAGGGCGGTAGTGGACTTATGCACCTCCCTCTCTATTTTATCCACCAATTTGTCAAACATGGATGTTAGACTTGCATCTAAATTGGCTTTAGAGAGGGATAAAGTGTACTCACAGTTTGGTTCAGAGGGGGGGGGGATCCAGTAATTTCTTCCCCGATGCCGCTTGTTTGTTGGTGCCAGTGCCACTCTGAGACATTTTGTGGTATTTAGTTTCAGCTTCTAGAAGAAAGTTTGTTAGGTTGTGGATAGATCGGCGGGAGCGAGTATTCTTTCCCGCCGGCATGCACGGACTGTTCCAACGGGGGTTCAAAGTATTTGTGCTGGTAATCAAATGATATAGCCATGGGTATCTGGCCTGCTTTATATGGGTATGGCGAGGCTTTGGTCACTTACATCCTACTAACATAGCGTAGGATGGTAGAGTGCAAGTCTATCTTGATTGAGTATAGTCACTCTGGGGGAGCTGGCGGGATGTGTGCACGGCAAGATCTTGTGTACTGTGCCGGTTTAGTAAGGGGGGAAGCCGTGTGAGCTGAAGCACCCCGAAAACAAAGGGGGGGAGACTTATATGTTTTTTTTTTTTATATCTTTTTATTGTTTTTTTTAACAACACATCACATATTTTACAATACAGTACATAGGACACATACACACTCTCAATATTTCCAAACAGCAACAACACAAAAAAAAAAAAAGACAATACTCTACACTCCTATATATAAAAGGCCCGGCCATGAAATCTCCCAATGCCTAGGGGAATCAAGGCTGGGCGGGAGAGAGGGCAAGGAGTAATCAGAAATAGAAGCAGAGCAGCGAGGAAGGGAGAGAGATAAAGAGGGGGGAAAAAAAAACCCTTCTACCTACTAACAAAAAGACAAGTATTAGAACCTGATATAGGCTATGTAAATAAGAAGGTGTCAATACCTATGTGTAGAGACAAAAAGTGACCAGGATGTGGAGGGGGAAGGAAAAAAAAAGGGTGGGGGAAAGGGAAGAGAATTAAGAAAAAGGGGAGGGAAAAGAAGGGGGAGTAATATTATTCTCTCCCCGGTGTCTTATAAGTGATACTCTGATATGGGTGCTCTTTAAAATGGGATAGTTCCAAACACTTCTACTAACTAAAAACCTAGTGTTAAAATCTGCCAAAAAAAAAAACTTCTACCTACTAACAAAAAGACAAGTATTAGAACCTGATATAGGCTATGTAAATAAGAAAGTGTCAATACCTATGTGTAGAGACAAAAAGTGACCAGGATGTGGAGGGGGAAAGAGAAAAAAAAAAAAAAGGGGGAAAACACTTCTTCATACTAACAAAAAGACAAGTATTAAAACCTAATATAGGCCAAATAAATGACAAAGTGACAGAACATATGTGTATAGTCATAAAGTGAACAGAATGTGGGGGGGAAAGAGAGAGAGAGAAAAAAAAATTAAGAAAAAGGGGAGGGAAGGGAAGGGGGAGTAATATTATTTTCTCCCCGGTGTCTTATAAGTGATACTCTGATATGGGTGCTCTTTAAAATGGGATAGTTCCAAACACTTCTACTAACTAAAAACCTAGTGTTAAAATCTACCAAAAAAAAAGGGGGGAGGGGGGTGAAAAGGAGAGGGGAGTAGGGTCCACCTTATTCTCACCCCAATATCTTATGTGGTGAAACTCCAATATTAGTGCCTTTTATGGTGAAGTGATTCCAAAAACTACCTCAAACTAAAAATCTAGTGTTAGAGTCCACTCAACACAACAAACCCCCCCCCCCTCCTCTCTGTGTTCGTTAATTTTACAGTATGTATCTCCTTCCTCATTGTTATTTAACTATTCTCTCCTGAATAATTTATCTTAGCTTCACTTGAGGTCCCTCTCGGAGCATAAAAATATAAGAACAAAAAAAAAAGGGGGGGGGGGAAAGAGGGGGGATGTGAGGGGATAATTGGGAAAAGGGACAGAGGAAAAATAAGAAAGAGAAAAAAGGGAAAAATAGGCCGGCATGCATGGTGTCTAGCGATATATATATAGCTCCATATAATTTATAGTCTCTTAAGGAATAGGCCCATCAGTACCCCAAATAGCTCAATCTTAAACTCTAAGTAACTTATTCAGTATGTATAGGTTAAGTCTTAGTGGAGTTGTGCCATTATTTCCCTATAAGTTGAGGTGTCCTTAAACTCCATCCACGGAGTCCAAGTTGAGATGTGTCATTGATAAGTGTCCTTGTTATAATGGGTAATATCTTCCATGAGATGGACCTCTGATATTTTTTGGAACCACTTTTTCATGGATGGAGTCTCAGGTTGGCCCCAAAGGGTAGGTGATAGTGCTTTGGCCGTATAAGGCAGATATGGTACTAGAGAACATTTATATTTTCTGACAGGTTCCTTAGTAGCATGGAAAAGAATGGTCCATGCATCCATAGGGAGATTAATATTGGTTATTTGTTGAATAATTCGAATAATGCTAAACCAGTAAGAGCGAATATGTGGGCACGACCACCATATATGTGCGTGGGTTGCTCTGTTCCCACAGTTCCTCCAGCACAGTGGGGAATTGGCAGGGAACATCTGGTGGAGCCTTGATGGAGTATAGTGCCATCTAGTTAGCAATTTATAATTAACCTCAGCCGACTTAGATGCAATTGAAGAAATATGAGTCAACTGCAGAACTTTATCTTTTTGACTATCTGGGATACAGGATTCCAAATCTGTCTCCCACTTAGCAAGAAAAGGAGGATAAGTGTCTTCTTGGAGTTTACTAAGTGATTTATAAAATGCAGAAATACTATGTTCAGGTAATTCCGTTGAGTTGAAAACTTCCTCAATGCTGTTTAGGTCCTGTATACCTTTGAGCGGCTGAGTCAAAGTTCTAAGAAACGCCTGCATTTGGGTGTATCTCCATTTGTCAAGAAACGTAATCGGCTTATGGTCAAGGATTTCCTTAAGGGGCTTGGGAGCATTTGCTCGCAAGACCTGGTGTAATAAAAGGGGTCCTTCTGGAGACCATGTCTTATATCCCGGATCTAATAGACCGGGTAAGAAATAATCATGTTCCAAAAGCGGTAGCAGAGGAGAAGCATACGACCACGAAATCTTCCTATGTAAAGCATCCCACACATCAAGGGTAGATGTGGTTAATATAGAGGTACTTGAGGCAAGGTGCCTATGTGTGCGTGGTAACCAGGGTATAGTTGCTAGATCTGTTTTACTCAGATCGTATTCCAAACTCACCCATAGTTTGGGTTTAGCAGCATATTTCCATTCAACAATTCTAGATAAGATAACAGCCTGGTAATACCTCTTGAAATTTGGGAGGGCCAGCCCCCCAGCCTCCTTGGAGCGAAATAACACTTCCTTAGATACTCTGGGGTGGCTGTTCTTCCAAATAAAGCGGGAGACCATGGTCTGTACTAAAGAAAAAAAACCTATGGGCACACCCAATGGGATCATTTGAAAAAAAAAAAGAACTCTGGGTAGAATATTCATTTTGACTATACTTACTTTACCCAGCCATGAATGTGTCAGCGTACTCCACTTTTGTAGATCCTTTCTAATATTATTCAATAATGGAATGTAATTATATTTAAAGAGGGACTGGGTATGAGGCGTCAAATTTACTCCCAGATATTTCATACTGCATTGAACCCATCTGAAAGGGAAGAGGGGTTTTAACCTTTCCGCCTCTCTTCCTGGTAGATTAATATTTAGAATTTCAGACTTAGTAAGGTTAATTTTAAAGTTAGAAAATGTCTGAAAAGTGGAGAAGGCTGTCATTAAATTAGGGGGCGATATGCGGGGCTGCTGGATAAAGAATAATATGTCGTCCGCATATGCCGCATATTTGTGTATTTTATTTTCTACTTGAATCCCATGTATATTTGAATTATGTCTTACAGTTGCCAAAAAAGGTTCAAGTGTAAGGGCAAATAAAAGGGGCGACAGGGGACAACCCTGTCTAGTCCCATTAAATAGTTGAAATGACTCACTCAAAGTGCCGTTGATGCGAATTTGTGCCGTAGGATTAGTATAAAGGGAGGTGATACGGTGGAGCATCTTGGGTCCCAACCCAAAATGTTGCAGGGTCATTTTTAAGTATTCCCAGTCCACCCTATCAAACGCTTTTTCTGCGTCTGTGGATACAAATAGGGTGGACTGGGACGTCTTTTGAACGTGTTGTATAAGAGATATCGCCCGGAGAGAATTATCCTTGGCTTCTCTATATGGCATGAAACCTGTCTGGTCTGTAGAGATCCATCTAGGTACCAGAGGGAGTAGTCTGTTAGCCATTACCTTCGAGTATAATTTAATATCAACGTTTAATAAGGAAATTGGCCTGTAACTACTGCATTGAGTGGGGTCCTTATCTGTTTTAAGAATAACTGAGATATGAGCTGTAAGAGATTCCGGGCGTAATCCCGAAGTCTGTGAAATTGAGTTGGCATAAGTCATGAGCTGGGGCAAAAGAACATCGCTAAATGTTTTATAGTATTGAGTAGTGTAACCGTCCGGTCCCGGTGCTTTACATATCGGTGAAGATTTCAGAGCTATCTGAAATTCTTCTACCGAGAATTCTGATTCAAGCTCTCTGAGAGCTGAGTTTGAAAGATTAGGCAAATTAGCTTCTTTTAAATATGCAAGCATGAGACTACGTCTCTCCTTTATAGTCAGAGACGGAGAATCACATTGCACCTTATACAGATCTGCATAATACTCCCTAAAAGCTTTAGCAATATGGGGAGTCGCATAGACTATGTTTCCATTAGATAATTTTATTTTAGGGATAAATGATCTAGTCTGTTTTTCTTTAAGGGATCTTGCTAATTGTCTACTGGGTTTATCCCCCCACTCATAAAGTTTTTGCGAGTAGCGTTGAAATCTCCGAGTTGTGTCTAAGTTAAGCAGGTTTTTCAACTCTTCTCGCTTCAACGTAAGAGCTTCTAAATGGGATATATGTAAAGTAAGTTTGTGTTGTTTATCCAGTTCAGTTATTTGATGAAGAACCTGCTCCAGACGTTGACCATGCTCTCTCTTTTTCCTTGCCCCAAGTTCTATAAATCGCCCTCTCATAGTTGCCTTGTGTGCTTCCCATATAATAGCAGGAGGTGTTTCAGATGGTTTGTTGTCTCTAAAGTATTGTGATATATGTGAGGCAAACGTTGAAACCTCTGTTGCATTAGAAAAAAGGGAATCATTAAGTTTCCAATTACTGGAGCGTTGAGGCAGAGTGGGCATGGTCATAGTCATCGACACAGGTGCATGGACTGATATTGTCGCTGTGCCTATATCCGCCGATTTTAATAATGGAAGATGATGATGGTCTAAAAAAATATTATCTATTCGGGAATAGGACTGATGAGTCTTCGAAAAATGAGAGAAGTCTTTTTCTTTTGGGTGTAAAATACGCCATACGTCTATTAATTGCCAGTCTGTTAGTTTTTTTTTAACAGTAGACAGACGTTTAAAAGAGATATTAGAACGACCATGGGATTTATCTAAAGCAGGGTCTAGAGACATGTTTATATCCCCTGCCAGTATAATTAATCCCTCAGCAAAATGTGATAGATCAGTGAGAGTTTGAGGAAAGAAAATAGTTTGATTTTGGTTCGGACAATATATGTTTGCTAGGGTACATTGGGTAGTGCCCAGAAAGCCCTTTATAAAAAGAAAACGGCCATGGTCATCCGCTTGCATATCTAAAAAGCGAAAAGGTACGCTAGCACTAAGACCAATAGCCACACCCTTAGCCTTATTCGTATCTGAAAGACCGTAATACCACTGGGGAAAATATACCAAATTCAATTTGACCTGTGTCGTATGGGTTAAATGTGTTTCTTGAAGATACACAATGGAAGAAGACATATTCCGTAATTCACAGGTAACCTGATGGCGTTTAGCCACCACGTTTAGACCCCTAACATTATAGGAGGTGACTTTAAGTGTGGCCATCATCTCTGTGGAGCGTAACTCCTGCGCCTATTTCTCCATGCATACCGGCCTCGAGGGGGGGAAAAGAATAAAAATAAAACAGGTATATATTGAGAGACAAAAACACAGAAAACAAACAAATTTGCATAAACAGCAATAACGCCCATCAGGGCGCATGTGGGAAATTTTAATTTGTCACACAGATATCTGCGGTGGTCCCTGTGGGGTGAGGGAGGGCAGGCAGCCGTCCAGAGCTCCCTAGGGAGAATTACTCGAAGGCTACCCGCTCTCTCCAGCCCCAAAAGGAAAAAAAGGGAAGGGGGACATGTCGTATGAAGGACACTTGGGGGCATTATGCTCCACCCGCATTCAGCTGTGCGACTGGCAATATGCCAAAAAAAAAAATACTTTTTACTCCAACATAACTCAATAAACCATAAGCAATAGACCTTCTTAGAATCAATATTCTCTAACTGCTAAATCTTATTTCATTTCGTTAAACATAGTAGCTTGAAAGCGTGTTATATCAGGGAGGAAACAAACACGTGGATCCAAATACTCTTTACTCATCTATGTTGTTGTTCAATGTCTCGTGTAGAAGAACGTCCTTTTTTAGTAATAGGTTTTTGCCAATGAGAGTCCTGGATATGTGAGACCTTAGGGATCGGGTCATGCCAACCCGGAAGGTCCATTGATGGAAGATCAAGGACCTTTAGAAATTGTGGTAATTCCTCTGGGAACCGAAGAGTGTGTGAGCGACCATTTTTGGTGGCAATAAGGCACGCCGGGAAACCCCATCTATAAGTGATTCCATTTGAACGTAAATGTTCCAAAAGTGGTTTTAGGCCTCTATGGCGGTCTAAAGTTTCTTTGGACAAATCTGAGAAAATAGTGAGAGTCGCTCCATCGAAATCAATGTTGGGGATACTTCTCATCTTGTCCATTATGGCGTTCTTGTCTGAAAAATAATGTAATCGGCATATTACATCCCTAGGTTGCTCAGTAACAATATTGCGTGGCCTGTAGGCTCGGTGTACTCGGTCAAAGCGTAGTAGATCAGTGGGTGCCTTTCCCAACACTGAATTAAATATACCAGTGATTGATGGCTCCAGGTCCTTATCACCAGTAGCTTCAGGTAAACCTCGAATTCGCAGATTGTTTCTGCGATTTCTATTCTCAAGATCCTCGAGCTTATATAGTGAGACGCGGTGAGCAAGAGCTATCTGTGTGACCGCCTGTTGTAATTCTCTTATAGCGTTTTCATGAGTATCTTGTCTCTTTTCTGTATCTTCCACCCTGTCAAGAATATGTGCCATATCTGTTCTTACCCCTGCTATTTCCTTTTTTATTGATGTTTCAAGACCATAGAACATCCCGGCTAGTTCTTTTCTAATGCCGCTCAGTAGGGACGACATGTCTGAGGCTGTAGGGGATTCAGGTTCTTCCATGAGGTCTGAGCAGTAAGATGATGTAGGCGAATTTTTTCTCTCAAAGGTTGCTAATGAAGCGAGAGATGTGGTGCATCTCGTGCACCTCGTTTGGCCGCAACTAGCGTTGGGGCTAATTCCGCTGGTAACCAGGAAACGCTGTATAGAACTAGTAGCAGCTTGATTAATCGCTATTTCTTTATTATGTTTTTTTAGTCGAGCTAGAGCGATTTTTTTTGGATGTCTTTATTGGCATATTTAGGACTTTAGAGCTTCAAGGCTGCATGCTGAGTAGAGCCCCCCTCAGTCTCATCTACTCAGCAGCATAAGCAACACGTGGCATAGGGCATATGGTTATTCCAAACCATTTCAAACATACAGTCCTATTGGTCTTATTTCTGTTAGATATGTTTTTTCTAGCAATTTTAAAATAACAACCACTGGATATTATATCACGGTTCAATAATAAAGCTATCCAGCATCCTCATATATCAGCAGCCAAGCAAAAACACCACCAGATATTTTTTCTCCACAGTATATCTCCTTACTTTGTTGTCTGTCAATGTCTCATATTCACTTAGAGAGTAAGAGATTGATGTTAACTGGCACTAAGTCATAGTTCATCTAGTTCAACTAGAGAGGCCGAGGATGTTTCCAGGAGAGGGGCACATATACTGGGCCTTCACCTAGAGCTTATAGGGGGATAGCTAGGTGTCCGGGGGGCTGATATCGGGGGCTGGTTGGCTGGGTGGCTGGTGATTTGGGTCTGGGTGTAGCAAGATGGCCGCCGACCTCCAGATGTAGGCCGAAGCCGCGGCCTTTCCTAACACAATCCCCGGCCCGAGAAAACCTGTTTTTTCAGGTATTGAGCCTTTAAAGCAGCCCCCACCTGGCACCCAGACTGTCCGCCGCTACCAGGGGTGCAAATACTGGGAGCAGAATGTACCTGAGTGGCGGGGATGCGGGCGTCCTGTCGGGCCTCCGAATGGTGTCGGGCCGGGATGTGTAGCGCTGGTACACCTCTGGGGGGTCCGCTGTCCTCCCCGTCTATGGCATTCATTCCGCTGGACCCAGCAATCGAAACCGGCGGCTGCAGAGGTCTCATAGGCTGGTCCTCGGATTGTGGAGCTGGCCATGGGCCGTTCAGTGTGGTTTTTACAGCGTTCCTCTTACCGTATGATGATGGACTGAAGTGGCTGCTACTTCCAGCAGACAGGACGGGGAGACTTATATGTTAAATAGGGGGGAAGCAAGGAGGCTATTGCAGTTCGCTGGCTGTGTTCAACAATGCCCATGAGTGGGGACCTCTGTGCTGGCTGTGGGGGGAAGTTTATATTGCAGATGTCTGATTCTAATAGGAAGGAAGCCGGACACAAGGAGGGTTGGGGAAGTGGGATATTAAGGCCTTTGGGTGTAGCAAAATGGGTGTAGCAAGATGGCCACCGAACTGTGAGGGAAGGCCAAGCTGTGGACTTTATCAGGTGATCCTCTAAGATCAGGTCTCTTCTCCCCCTCCCAGGAAGGTAGACACAGCTCAGTCACCGCACCGGTGGAGTTTTTGCGAGGGGCATCTGCTTGGAGGAGAGCACAAAGGGGTAGCCAGGTGTAGCAAGATGGCCGCCGTCCTCCTGGAGTAGGCCGAAGCCACGGCCTCGAGTGCGGGGCGAGGAGGTATTCAATACCAACGGCTTTAGGTGGTGTGGCGGGTGTTTAGTGGCCGATCAGGCAGCAAGCAGGGCCGGGGATGAGCAGTCTGGGGAGGTATCTTGGAGCGGGCAGCGCGTTACTCAATGTGCATCCGAGATGAGGCCGTGTCTGTGAATGTAGGCCGCGGGACGTCTGATCGCTTCGCCCGGAGCCCACTGAAGGATCCCTGTAATGTAGCGTCCGCCTGCTATCCCACGGTTGTCAGGGGATGCAGGATGGCTCAGAACGTGGATGCTGGGTGTTGGAGAGGCCGCGGATGCACAGGCCCCAATATGGCGGCGGGTTTCAGTGTCGTGGAGCCAGTCACAGGCCCATAGCAGAATCCTCCGCACAATTTTCTCCAAATCCTCCGGGGCAGCTGCAGAGAACGTCCAAGGATTAGTGCAGGTGATTCAGGGCCTCAATATGGCAAAGCCTGCATAGGATGGCTAAAGATTAGCGACGGGTGCCTGGAGCTCTGAAGAAACATGTCCTCCTTGCTTCACTGTGCAGGGACAATTCCAAACACCGGAAACGCATGCCACTTCACAGGCATACTTTAGACACCCCCCAGGTACGATATTTAAAGGAATATTTGACTTTTTTTTTTCACTTTATGCATCATTAAAATGACTGCTCCCGAAAAACGGACGTTTTTAAAACTTCGTTTTGCATTGATACATGTCCCCAGGGGCAGAACCCGGGTCCCCAAACCCTTTTTAGGACAATAACATGCATATTAGTCATTATAATTAGCACTTTAGATTTCGAACGTTCGCGTCCATTGTATTTAATGGGGTTCTAATGTCCGCGCAAACTTTCTGTCCGTTCGAAGGTTCTGGTGCGAACCGAACCGGGGGGTGTTCGGCTCATCCCTAATCTGGACGATATCCTCATTTTTTTCAGCCTCTGTTGAACTTCACCGGATCCATGTCATTAAGGTCCTCACCATCCTTAGGGAACACAGACTCTATCTCAAGGCCGAAAAATGTGACTTTGAGAAAACCACCGTGCAATTTCTTGGATTTATTATTTCCACCGATGGGGTCGCAATGGACCCACAGAAGGTCAAGGCAATCCAGGAATGGACAGCTCCAATGGACAAAAAAGGGGTGCAACGGTTCGTAGGCTTTGCCAACTTTTACAGGAGGTTCATTGTTGGGTTCTCCTCTATTGTGGCACCTATCACCCAGCTAACACGTCAGGGCAACCGTTTTCACTGGTCGCAGGGAGCCCAGGAAGCCTTCAGCAAATTAAAAAACGCATTTACATCAGCACCTGTATTGAAGCACCCGGATCCTTCGCTGCCCTTTACTCTGGAAGTGGACGCTTCCAAGTCAGCCACTGGGGCCATCCTCTCTCAAAGGCAGGGCCCCAAATCTCTTCTTCACCCAGTAGCCTTTGCCTCTCGTAAATTAACTCCCCCGGAACAAAATTACGTCGTGGGAGACCGAGAATTACTGGCCATCAAATTCGCTCTGGAAGAATGGCGATACCTTCTGGAGGCCGAACCTCACCCTGTCATGATATTCACGGACCATAAAAACCTGAGAACAGCAAAACGTCTACGACCCAGGCAAGCCCGTTGGGCCCTCTTCTTCACCAGCTTTAATTTCCATATTTCCTACAGGCCCGGCTCCAAGAATGGGAAGGCAGATGCGCTCTCCAGGATGTTTCCTGAAACCTCCCAGGCAGTGGAACCAAGTACCATCTTATCAGCACAGAACTTTCTACTAATTCCCTAGCCCGATATGCTAACCTCCATCAAAGCCGCTTCCAGGCATTGCTCTGACCAAGAAATCTCTTCCCTAGAGAAACGTGATGACTTGCTCTGGTCCTGAGGAAAAAGTCTTTGTCCAGCTGGAAACAAGACAGCTGGTCCTGAAAACCTTCCACGACCACAAATTAGCTGGCCACTTCGGAGCCCGAAAAACCATGGAACTAGTCTCCCGATCCTTCTGGTGGCCTGCCTGGAGGCAGGATTGCAAAACCTATGTTGCTTCCTGCACCCATTGCCAACGTAATAAGGGACCAAACACTAAAAGTTGGGGGCTACTCAAACCCTTACCTATCCCTGAACGTCCATGGGCAGACGTGTCCATGGATTTCATTGTAGATCTACCTCCCTCTGGAGGTTTTACCACGATTCTATTCGTAATTGACCGCCTCTCCAAAATGGCACACATTTTGCCCATGATCGGTACTTCCTCTGCTGCGGATACAGCGAAAGTCTTTTTTCAGGAGATAACCAGGCTTCATGGGGTACCTAAGAGTATCACCTCCGACAGAGGCGTCCAATTCACGTCCAAATTTTGGAAGGAACTTTGCAAGTCTTTGGGGGTCAAGATCTGTCTATCATCAGCATACCACCCTCAGAGCAACAGTCAGACAGAGAGAACAAACCAGACTCTAGAACAATATCTCCGTTGCTTCTGCTCTGCCTCCCAAGACGACTGGGCATCTCTATTACCTTATGCTGAATTTGCATATAACAATTTTGTGCATTCCACCACCAGTCAGACCCCCTTTTTGGCCAACTTTGGCTTCCAGCCTTCCTTCCTCCCTGATGACATTCCGGAGAGTTCTGTCCCTGCTGTTCAGGATCGTATAACCTCTGTCCAATCAAATTTTCAGAAGCTTCAAGAAATGATGCAGAACGCCCAGGAGTCTTACAAAAGATACTACGATAAAGGTAGGAAGGAAAATCCAGCCTTCAAAGTTGGGGAGGAAGTGTGGCTCTCCGCCACCAATCTCAAGTTGCCTATTCCCTCACGGAAATTGGGACCAAGGATCATCGGTCCCTTTAAAATCAAACGGGCAATCAACTCTGTGGCCTTTGAATTGCCGCTGCCCAACTCCTACAGGATTCACCCAGTTTTCCACATGTCTCTGCTAAAGCCCGTTGCCTCCAGCTCCTTCCCTGGAAGGGATGAGCCGCCTCCTTCACCAGTGGAGGTTAATGGTGAGAACGAATACGAGGTGGAATCTATTCTGGGCTGCAGAAAAAGAGGCAGACAACTGCAGTATTTAATTAAGTGGAAGGGGTATCCCCCGGAAGACAATTCTTGGGAACCATCTAGGAACCTGCATGCTCCTCGTTTTAATCCGAGCCTTTCACCAGGAACATCCCTAGTTGATGTCCAGTCTTGGTGTCCGGAGTCCACCCCTAGGGGGGGGCACTGTCAGGGAAATCTCCCTTCCAGCAACGCCAGTCTGCGCCCAGTGCGCATGCGCGGGACGGCGATTCGGCGCCTGCGCGGGACGGTACTTCGACGCTCACGGCTGCGCGCAATGGCGCTCGCGCATGCATGCCGGCACTCCAATAGGAATCCAGGCGGGCCTATTTAAAGAAGCCCAGATGCACTGACAGGTTGCTGGTTTGTCAGCTTTACTGTGTACCAAAGTCTCCTGAAAACTACCTGAAAACCTTGTTGTGACCCGGATTGGCTTGACTCCTCTGATCTCTCTCCTGGACCTGACCCCCAGCTTGTTATACGGACTTTTGCTTCCACCTGTGCTTGACCCTCGGCCTGTGACTCGGATCTGCTGTCTGTCTCCAGCCCTTGACCTTCTGGCTGTACCTTGGATCTTCTACGTTTCTCCAGTCTTGACCTGCCCCTGGCACTTATCTGGACTTTACTTGTCGCTGTGCTAGACCCTCAGCCTGAACCTCTTAACCTCAGCAGCCCCTATCCGGATTCAGTCTCCATCTGCCTCCACTATCCCCTTGCTGCTTGAACTGTACCTGTCAGCCAGTTCCTGCTGGAAGCCTGCTTGCTCTGTGTTTGACCCTCAGCCTGCTCTCAGTCTACTCAGCGCTACCAGACCATCTAGCAAGACTCCTCCACCAGATGGTAGCCAGTGCCTCTTCTCGCCATCCTCTCCCTGTCTCACCTCCAGGGGGCGGAGTGCGTCAAGTTGCAAGGGTGAACCGCTCTCGGCCTCGGTAAGTACTTATATATATAAATTGGAAAAAAACCTGCGCTAAACCAAAAATAAATTAAAGGAAAAATTAATAAAATATGTGATCAGAAAAAGACTGTGATGCTGCTACAAGTAAAAAGCTAACAATACTAAAGCTCAACAAACATGTACAAAAAAACAAGCGCGCAATCACCATAAATTAAAACATCAATCCAACAGAATAAACTAGTGAAAAAATACCAAGTGAAAAATATATATATATTGATATATATAAAAAAGGGGTGTAGAAAAGAGTTTATATAGAGAACCTTCTATTACAAGGAATCTCCAACCAATGTTCATTTAACGAATGTGTGTGAAAGTGTCCACCAAAAAATTATTATAGATGATCAGCTCCACTAATTTTCGTATGGGTAGAAAAATATCCAAAGGTAGCTCTTTATTCCATATAAATTCGACGAAAGGGGATAATCATAAAGCCGCTTACCAGATCGATGGGACCTCGGATTACAGAGGTCTCAAGAGCGTGTGCATCTGCCTGCCGGCACCGAAGGTATCCACCTGCTCCTTATCCCAAGGGATCTCTCCTCGCTCCACCAGCCGATCAGATGTCCAACACACAGGATCCAAGGTAAGCAGAGATAGAGATTGCTCCAGGTGTACTCCTAGGAGTTTATTCAACTCAGCAGGAAGGGATTGAATGAAAAAGACTTCATGGTGCAGTATTTCAAAGAAATTCCAATTGATTTATTAAAAAAATCACAGCAAAACCAAGACAAGTCCACATCCAATCCACAATAATTCATAAAAAAGGTATATATATAAAAACAGGAACAACAAAAAAACGAAGGAAAAAAATTGAAAATATCCGGATATCAGTCAGAGAACAAACACTGACTGCATCAATGAACAAATACGTGATGACGTTTAGGTATGTATGCTCCACCCGATGCGTTTCCCCAAAAATGGCATCAACTGGGAACGGAGGCTAATTCCCAGCGGCATCACTTCACGTATATATACTCATGAGGCAGTCGTGACACCGGAAGCTACATTTCTCAGATGCAGCCTTGTAGTCACCAGATTGGTAGACTGAATCCAGTATATTATAAATTCAATACATACCAGAAAATTTTTCTTCAGCTCAATAGGACAGATAATTAACATATTATAAACGTTGAGGAAATATATATAATAATATATAAAAAAATGATTTTAAAATTATTAATTGTTCAAATTAACCTCTAAACCCTAAAATACAATTTGATAAAATGGTGTAGAGGAAGGATGCAGATGTATGTATTAAGTTATATGCTACCTAAAAAAACATAAAAAAAATCTCAATTAGTAACAAAAATAATTTAATATTATGTTACTATTAAAAAAGATGGTTGATTTTTTTTAAAAAGATTTTAAATCCTAAAAAAGCACATTTAAAAATGGGAATCAATATGCTATTTATTATCAATAAAACAATTTATATCCCATTCTATGTTTAAACCCAGGGGATTGTAACATTGGAGGTCATGTATCCATCTGGTTTCACGTCGGGATATATGTCTCCTCAAATTATCCCCCTCCAATGGGCAGTATATTTCTCTATGGCCACTACTGTCACCAAAGAGGTATCCCTATCATGATGTGTACGAAAATGCTTGGATACACTGTGTCCCACAAATCCTCGTCTGATATTCCCAAGATGTTCTCCTATTCTAATATTTAGGGCTCTTGTTGTTCTGCCAACTAGTGATGAGCCGAACACCCCCGGGTTCGGTTCGCACCAGAACCCGCGAACGGACCGAAAGTTCGAACGAACATTAGAACCCTATTAAATACAATGGATGCGAACGTTCGAATTCTAAAGTGCTAATTATAACAACTATTATGCATGTTATTGTCATAAATAGGGTTTGGGAACCCGGGTTGTGCACCAGGGGACATGTATCAATGCAAAAAGAAGTTTTAAAAACGGTCGTTTTTCGGGAGCAGTCATTTTAATGATGCATAAAGTGAAAAAAAAAAAGTCAAATATTCATTTAAATATCGTACCTGGGGGGTGTCTAAAGTATGCCTGTGAAGTGCCACGTGTTTCCCGTGTTTAGAACTGTCCCTGCAGAAAATGACACTTCTAAAGGAAAAAAAAGCCATTTAAAACTGCTTGCGGCTTTAATGTAATGTCTGGTCCCGGTAATATGGATGAAATTCTTTAAGAAAAATGGCATAGCTACCCCATGACCCCCCCCCCCCCTACCCCAGCCCATTACCAGCCCCTTTGGGTCTTGTATGGATATTAAGGGGAACCCCGCACATAAAATAAAAAAGGCCCTATATACTCTGAACAGCCGTATACAGGCGGTGCATACAAGACAGGGACTGTAGGTTTGTTCTTATGTAGAATCTGTTTGTAATTTTGAACAGGTACATTGTTGAAGTGTAGCTCCAGCCCAAAAATCTATTTTTAAACTTTTTGGGAAACATAGGTAAGGGTTATCACCCCTGTAACATTTGTTTTGCTGTCTGTGCCCCTGTTCAGAACATTTCACCTCACTTTCCGTCCCAATGACAACTGTTTTTGAAATGTGGTGTTTTTCTTGAAACAAGGATTGCTGATAAAGCATCAGTACAGATGAGACCCCTTTCTCCCATATTTATTCTTACAGGAGAGAATTTTCCTTTCTAGGGGTAGATTTCCTCTCACTTCCTGTTGTCTTCTTTCGTTTGCAAGTAGGAGTCGTTTGTAAGTTGGATGTTTGAAAGTAGGGACCTGCCGTATATACTCTGCAGAAATAGGCCCCTTAGTTGTTGGTGTTGGCACAACACTGTAAGCACTCAGTTACTCTTGGTTGGTGCTGGAACGCCCTGCTGTCAACTATTATATCAGGAATTTTAATTACATATAATTGTTGAACAGTGGTAGTAAAAATTGGGGCTTTGATGGTGGTGCTGGTGCCACAACACTGTAAGCCCTGACAGTTACTCTTGGTGGGTGCAGCAATGGGCCCTGCTGTGAATTATTAGATCAAGAATTGTAATTACATGCCCCTTTTGAACAGGGGCTGAAAAATTGGGCCTTTCGTGGTGGTGGTGGTGGTGGCGTTGCCACAAGACTGTAAGCCCTCAGAGTTACTCTTGGTGGGTGCAGCAATGGACCCTGCTGTGAATTATTAGATCAAGAATTGTAATTGCATGCCCCTGTTGAACAGGGGCTGAAAAATTGGGCCTTAGGCACTGGTGGCACAACACTACAACCCCTCACAGATACTGTACTTGGAGCACAGCAATGAGCCCTGTTGCAAAGTATTGCTTCAAAAATTGTAATGACACGCCCCTGTTAAACAGGGGCTGAAAAATTGGGCCTTAGGCACTGGTGCCACAACACTCCAACCCCTCACAGATACTGTACTTGGAGCACAGCAATGAGCCCTATGGCAAATTATTGCTAAAAAAATTGTAATTACACGCCCCTGTAAAACAGGGGCTGAAAAATTGGGCCTTAGCCACTGGTGGCGGCACCCATAAACAAAAATGATCTTCCAAGCTATCATCATCAATCGTATCATTGAGGACTCGGAGGAGGAGGATAGCCAGTCAACATAACAGCACAGGCACTCAGCATCAGCATCAGTCTTGAAGGGATGTGACATGTTAAAATCAATTAGTCTGTTATATCAGCATCAGGTGTGTGGTAGCTGGTGGTGATCCAAGACTGGTTCATCTTGATGAAAGTCAGTCGATCAACCGAGTCGGTGGACAGGCGCACCCTGTGATCCGTGACAAATCCTCCAGCAGCACTGAATGTGCGTTCCGAAAGAACGCTGGATGCAGGACAGGCCAGTAGCTCAATTGCATACTGTGCAAGCTCTGGCCAGTGATCCATCCTCAAGACCCAGTAAGCCAGAGGATTTTCGGTGGGGAAGGTGTCCAAGTCTGACCTTGCCCCTAGATATTCCTGCACCATGTTTATCAGACGCTGGCGATGGTTGCTGGAACCGATCATACTTTGGGGCTGCGGACTAAAGAATTGTCTGAACGCATCGGTCAGACGGCCACCTTCCCCACCGCTCCTTCTTTGACTGGCCGAAGCCTCAGCAACTCGTTGTCCAGGACCAGGAGTTTGTAACCTCCCAGTCTCTGGGAACGCGTTGCACAGACCTTTCTGCAAGGCCTCCCGGAGTTATCTCATCCTCTGCTCCCTCTGCGACGGTGACATAAGGTCCACAACCTTACCCTTGTACCGTGGATCAAGGAGAGTGGCCAGCCAGTAATGGTCCCTCTCCTTGATCCGAAGAATACGAGGATCCTTCCGCAGACTTTGCAGGATCAGGGAGGCCATGCAGCGTAGGTTTGCTGAGGCATTCGCTCCGGAGTCCTCTGGGTCACTAAGGACGACATGATCCGCAGCCACCTCCTCCCAGCCACGTACAAGTCCACTGGTTTCTTGGGACTGTAAATCATCCCTAAAAGACTGCTGCTGATGATGCTGAGTGCCAGCCTCCACCTCCATGCTGACACAATCCTCCTCCTCCTCCTCCTCCTCCTCCTCCTCTTCCTGTGCGATGGGTGGGACAGAAGGAACACTGTCTGGGTAAAGGGGGCCTTGAGAGGCAAGGAAGTCCTCCTCTTCCTGCCTCTGTTCTGCCTCAAGTGCCCTGTCCATTATTCCACGCAGCGTGTGCTCCAACAGGTGGACAAGAGGTACAGTGTCACTGATGCATGCACTGTCACTGCTCACCATCCTCGTGGCCTCCTCAAATGGTGCCAGGACAGTGCATGCATCCCTGATCATGCCCCACTGGCGTGGAGAAAAAAAACCAAGCTCCCCTGACCCTGTCCTGGTGCCGTAGTCGCACAGGTACTCATTGATGGCCCTCTGCTGCGTGTGCAGCCGCTGCAGCATGGCCAACGTTGAGTTCCACCTGGTGGGCATGTCACATATAAGGCGGTTCTTGGGCAGGTTCAACTCCTTTTGCAGCTCAGCCAGGCGAGCACTGGCATTATAAGATCTGCGGAAATGCACACAGACTTTCCTGGCCTGCCTCAGGACATCCTGTAAGCCCGGGTACCTGCCCAAGAACCGCTGCACCACCAGGTTAAGGACGTGAGCCACACAGGGCACATGGGTCAGTTGTCCCTGTCGGAGGGCGGAGAGGAGGTTGGTGCCATTGTCGCAAACCACCATTCCTGGCTTAAGCTGGCGTGGCGTCAACCACCTCTCGGCCTGGCCCTGCAGAGCAGACAGGACCTCTGCCCCAGTGTGGCTTCTGTCCCCCAAACACACCAGCGCAAGCACGGCATGGCATCTTTTTGCCTGCGTACTTGCGTAGCCCCGTGAACGGCTACGGAGCACCGCTGGTTCATAGGACAAACCACAGGAAGAGGCCATGGAGGAAGAAGAAGAGGAGGGGGTGGAGGAGAGAGGTGTGTCACAACCAGTAGTAGCATTTTGGAGGCGTGGCGGTGGGACAACCTCCAACACTACTGCACCTTGTCCTGCATCCTTCCCAGCTGCCAAAAGAGTGACCCAATGGGCCGTGAAAGAAAGGTAACGTCCCTGTCCATGCCTGCTGGACCATGAGTCAGCGGTAATATGCACCTTACCGCTGACCGCCCTGTCCAGCGAGGCCAAGACATTGCCTTCCACATGCCGGTAGAGAGCCGGAATAGCCTTCCGTGAGAAAAAGTGGCGTTTGGGAACCTGCCACTGAGGATTCGGAACCGCACATTGCACAAACTCACGGAAGGGGGCCGAGTCTACCAACTGAAAAGGCAGCAGTTGAAGCGCTAGCAATTTAGCCAAGCTAGCATTCAACCGCTGGGCATGTGGATGGCTGGGAGTGAACTTCTTTCGACGGTCCAGCAGCTGGGGCAGGGAAATTTGCCTGCTAGAATCAGACGTCGGTGTACTGCTAGCAGAGTGGCCGCAAGTACTTGGCTGTGACACACCTAATTCTACACCTTCATTCCTCTCAGTGCATGTTTCAGAGAGGACTGAAGTTATAGTGGGGTTGGAGATCCCAGCTGATGCGGTGCAAGGAGAGGTCCGCTTTGTTCTTTGGTGTGGGTCTTTGAGGTAGGCTTGCCAACGAGCTGCATGGCAGGTCAACATATGTCTGATCAGGCATGTGGTACCCAAGCGGCTGATGTTTTGGCCACGCGATATACGCTTGAGACATATGTTGCAAACAGCAGCTGTGCGATCTGATGCACTAGCCTCAAAAAAGGCCCACACCAAAGAACTTTTTGAATGACGGGCAGAGGCAGCGCCCTGCACAGGCGGAGCTCTGCGGTGTGATTCCGTCGGTGTACTGCCCTTACGCTGGCCACCAAAGGGCATCCTGCCTCGTTGGAGATGTGCCTCCTCCTCATCCTCCTCCTCCTCCTCTCTCCTATTAGGCACCCACGTGGAGTCAGTGACCTCATCATCACCTCCCTCCTCATCACTGGAGCCAATCTGGCAGTATGCTGCAGCTGCTGGAACATGACTGCCAGATTGGTGTCCTTCTTGAGCATCCCCTCTGTCTGCTCTCACGCTACTGCCTTCCTCTAGCTGGGTTTCATCATCAGACCCTTCGAAACGCTGGGCATCCTCCTGGAGCATGTACCCAACACTGTGCTGAAACAGTTCGGGGGACTCTTCAGGAGGAGGACATGGTGGGTCTAGGGAAGGAGTGACTGATGATGAGTCTGACATTGATACCAGGGAAGAGGACGCTTTGGCAGCTGCTTTTCCAGTACCCTGAGCCTGGGTGAGAGAGGATGAGGAGGAGGAGGAGGGCTTGGTCATCCACTCTACCAAGTCTTCGGCATGATGTGGCTCAACATGTCCAGCTGCCGAAAAGAAGGACAAGCGTGTCCCATGGCCATGTGCTGATGACAATGCACCGCGTCCACGACCAGCACTGTTGCCCCCAGACACAGAGCCTGCTTGCCCTCTTTTATTGCCTCCTGACTGTCTGCCTCTCCTTGTTTGCCTTCCAGACATTCTAATAGATGGCCTGCAGGGAGATGGGAAAAAAGCAATAAGGGCTACCTTCAGGTGTCCTTCTCTGTCCCTTGAAACAAGGACTTTGACAGTGAAAGAAACTGACACACTCTCCCTACCTACAGTTTTCTGTCCCTAGAAAAAATGTTTTTTTAAGCACAATTTAGCACAAGGAGAATTACCTCACTGTCCTTCCAGGTCCCTGGAAACAAGGACTTTTGCAGTGAAAGAAACTGACACACTCTCCCTACCTACAGTTTTCTGTCCCTAGAAAAAATGTTTTTTTTAAGCACAATTTAGCACAAGGAGAATTACCTCACTGTCCTTCCAGGTCCCTGGAAACAAGGACTTTGGCAGTGAAAGAAACTGACACACTCTCCCTACCTACAGTTTTCTGTCCCTAGAAAAAATGTTTTTTTTAAGCACAATTTAGCACAAGGAGAATTACCTCACTGTCCTTCCAGGTCCCTGGAAACAAGGACTTTGACAGTGAAAGAAACTGACACACTCTCCCTACCTACAGTTTTCTGTCCCTAGAAAAAATGTTTTTTTTAAGCACAATTTAGCACAAGGAGAATTACCTCACTGTCCTTCCAGGTCCCTGGAAACAAGGACTTTGACAGTGAAAGAAACTGACACACTCTCCCTACCTACAGTTTTCTGTCCCTAGAAAAAATGTTTTTTTTAAGCACAATTTAGCACAAGGAGAATTACCTCACTGTCCTTCCAGGTCCCTGGAAACAAGGACTTTGGCAGTGAAAGAAACTGACACACTCTCCCTACCTACAGTTTTCTGTCCCTAGAAAAAATGTTTTTTTTAAGCACAATTTAGCACAAGGAGAATTACCTCACTGTCCTTCCAGGTCCCTGGAAACAAGGACTTTGACAGTGAAAGAAACTGACACACTCTCCCTACCTACAGTTTTCTGTCCCTAGAAAAAATGTTTTTTTTTAAGCACAATTTAGCACAAGGAGAATTACCTCACTGTCCTTCCAGGTCCCTGGAAACAAGGACTTTGACAGTGAAAGAAACTGACACACTCTCCCTACCTACAGTTTTCTGTCCCTAGAAAAAATGTTTTTTTTAAGCACAATTTAGCACAAGGAGAATTACCTCACTGTCCTTCCAGGTCCCTGGAAACAAGGACTTTGACAGTGAAAGAAACTGACACACTCTCCCTACCTACAGTTTTCTGTCCCTAGAAAAAATGTTTTTTTTAAGCACAATTTAGCACAAGGAGAATTACCTCACTGTCCTTCCAGGTCCCTGGAAACAAGGACTTTGACAGTGAAAGAAACTGACACACTCTCCCTACCTACAGTTTTCTGTCCCTAGAAAAAATGTTTTTTTTAAGCACAATTTAGCACAAGGAGAATTACCTCACTGTCCTTCCAGGTCCCTGGAAACAAGGACTTTGACAGTGAAAGAAACTGACACACTCTCCCTACCTACAGTTTTCTGTCCCTAGAAAAAATGTTTTTTTTAAGCACAATTTAGCACAAGGAGAATTACCTCACTGTCCTTCCAGGTCCCTGGAAACAAGGACTTTGGCAGTGAAAGAAACTGACACACTCTCCCTACCTACAGTTTTCTGTCCCTAGAAAAAATGTTTTTTTTAAGCACAATTTAGCACAAGGAGAATTACCTCACTGTCCTTCCAGGTCCCTGGAAACAAGGACTTTGACAGTGAAAGAAACTGACACACTCTCCCTACCTACAGTTTTCTGTCCCTAGAAAAAATGTTTTTTTTAAGCACAATTTAGCACAAGGAGAATTACCTCACTGTCCTTCCAGGTCCCTGGAAACAAGGACTTTGACAGTGAAAGAAACTGACACACTCTCCCTACCTACAGTTTTCTGTCCCTAGAAAAAATGTTTTTTTTAAGCACAATTTAGCACAAGGAGAATTACCTCACTGTCCTTCCAGGTCCCTGGAAACAAGGACTTTGACAGTGAAAGAAACTGACACACTCTCCCTACCTACAGTTTTCTGTCCCTAGAAAAAATGTTTTTTTTTAAGCACAATTTAGCACAAGGAGAATTACCTCACTGTCCTTCCAGGTCCCTGGAAACAAGGACTTTGACAGTGAAAGAAACTGACACACTCTCCCTACCTACAGTTTTCTGTCCCTAGAAAAAATGTTTTTTTTAAGCACAATTTAGCACAAGGAGAATTACCTCACTGTCCTTCCAGGTCCCTGGAAACAAGGACTTTGACAGTGAAAGAAACTGACACACTCTCCCTACCTACAGTTTTCTGTCCCTAGAAAAAATGTTTTTTTTAAGCACAATTTAGCACAAGGAGAATTACCTCACTGTCCTTCCAGGTCCCTGGAAACAAGGACTTTGACAGTGAAAGAAACTGACACACTCTCCCTACCTACAGTTTTCTGTCCCTAGAAAAAATGTTTTTTTTAAGCACAATTTAGCACAAGGAGAATTACCTCACTGTCCTTCCAGGTCCCTGGAAACAAGGACTTTGACAGTGAAAGAAACTGACACACTCTCCCTACCTACAGTTTTCTGTCCCTAGAAAAAATGTTTTTTTTAAGCACAATTTAGCACAAGGAGAATTACCTCACTGTCCTTCCAGGTCCCTGGAAACAAGGACTTTGGCAGTGAAAGAAACTGACACACTCTCCCTACCTACAGTTTTCTGTCCCTAGAAAAAATGTTTTTTTTAAGCACAATTTAGCACAAGGAGAATTACCTCACTGTCCTTCCAGGTCCCTGGAAACAAGGACTTTGACAGTGAAAGAAACTGACACACTCTCCCTACCTACAGTTTTCTGTCCCTAGAAAAAATGTTTTTTTTAAGCACAATTTAGCACAAGGAGAATTACCTCACTGTCCTTCCAGGTCCCTGGAAACAAGGACTTTGACAGTGAAAGAAACTGACACACTCTCCCTACCTACAGTTTTCTGTCCCTAGAAAAAATGTTTTTTTTAAGCACAATTTAGCACAAGGAGAATTACCTCACTGTCCTTCCAGGTCCCTGGAAACAAGGACTTTGACAGTGAAAGAAACTGACACACTCTCCCTACCTACAGTTTTCTGTCCCTAGAAAAAATGTTTTTTTTTAAGCACAATTTAGCACAAGGAGAATTACCTCACTGTCCTTCCAGGTCCCTGGAAACAAGGACTTTGACAGTGAAAGAAACTGACACACTCTCCCTACCTACAGTTTTCTGTCCCTAGAAAAAATGTTTTTTTTAAGCACAATTTAGCACAAGGAGAATTACCTCACTGTCCTTCCAGGTCCCTGGAAACAAGGACTTTGACAGTGAAAGAAACTGACACACTCTCCCTACCTACAGTTTTCTGTCCCTAGAAAAAATGTTTTTTTTAAGCACAATTTAGCACAAGGAGAATTACCTCACTGTCCTTCCAGGTCCCTGGAAACAAGGACTTTGACAGTGAAAGAAACTGACACACTCTCCCTACCTACAGTTTTCTGTCCCTAGAAAAAATGTTTTTTTTAAGCACAATTTAGCACAAGGAGAATTACCTCACTGTCCTTCCAGGTCCCTGGAAACAAGGACTTTGACAGTGAAAGAAACTGACACACTCTCCCTACCTACAGTTTTCTGTCCCTAGAAAAAATGTTTTTTTTAAGCACAATTTAGCACAAGGAGAATTACCTCACTGTCCTTCCAGGTCCCTGGAAACAAGGACTTTGACAGTGAAAGAAACTGACACACTCTCCCTACCTACAGTTTTCTGTCCCTAGAAAAAATGTTTTTTTTAAGCACAATTTAGCACAAGGAGAATTACCTCACTGTCCTTCCAGGTCCCTGGAAACAAGGACTTTGACAGTGAAAGAAACTGACACACTCTCCCTACCTACAGTTTTCTGTCCCTAGAAAAAATGTTTTTTTAAGCACAATTTAGCACAAGGAGAATTACCTCACTGTCCTTCCAGGTCCCTGGAAACAAGGACTTTGACAGTGAAAGAAACTGACACACTCTCCCTACCTACAGTTTTCTGTCCCTAGAAAAAATGTTTTTTTTAAGCACAATTTAGCACAAGGAGAATTACCTCACTGTCCTTCCAGGTCCCTGGAAACAAGGACTTTGACAGTGAAAGAAACTGACACACTCTCCCTACCTACAGTTTTCTGTCCCTAGAAAAAATGTTTTTTTTAAGCACAATTTAGCACAAGGAGAATTACCTCACTGTCCTTCCAGGTCCCTGGAAACAAGGACTTTGACAGTGAAAGAAACTGACACACTCTCCCTACCTACAGTTTTCTGTCCCTAGAAAAAATGTTTTTTTTAAGCACAATTTAGCACAAGGAGAATTACCTCACTGTCCTTCCAGGTCCCTGGAAACAAGGACTTTGACAGTGAAAGAAACTGACACACTCTCCCTACCTACAGTTTTCTGTCCCTAGAAAAAATGTTTTTTTTAAGCACAATTTAGCACAAGGAGAATTACCTCACTGTCCTTCCAGGTCCCTGGAAACAAGGACTTTGACAGTGAAAGAAACTGACACACTCTCCCTACCTACAGTTTTCTGTCCCTAGAAAAAATGTTTTTTTTAAGCACAATTTAGCACAAGGAGAATTACCTCACTGTCCTTCCAGGTCCCTGGAAACAAGGACTTTGACAGTGAAAGAAACTGACACACTCTCCCTACCTACAGTTTTCTGTCCCTAGAAAAAATGTTTTTTTTAAGCACAATTTAGCACAAGGAGAATTACCTCACTGTCCTTCCAGGTCCCTGGAAACAAGGACTTTGACAGTGAAAGAAACTGACACACTCTCCCTACCTACAGTTTTCTGTCCCTAGAAAAAATGTTTTTTTTAAGCACAATTTAGCACAAGGAGAATTACCTCACTGTCCTTCCAGGTCCCTGGAAACAAGGACTTTGACAGTGAAAGAAACTGACACACTCTCCCTACCTACAGTTTTCTGTCCCTAGAAAAAATGTTTTTTTTAAGCACAATTTAGCACAAGGAGAATTACCTCACTGTCCTTCCAGGTCCCTGGAAACAAGGACTTTGACAGTGAAAGAAACTGACACACTCTCCCTACCTACAGTTTTCTGTCCCTAGAAAAAATGTTTTTTTTAAGCACAATTTAGCACAAGGAGAATTACCTCACTGTCCTTCCAGGTCCCTGGAAACAAGGACTTTGACAGTGAAAGAAACTGACACACTCTCCCTACCTACAGTTTTCTGTCCCTAGAAAAAATGTTTTTTTTAAGCACAATTTAGCACAAGGAGAATTACCTCACTGTCCTTCCAGGTCCCTGGAAACAAGGACTTTGACAGTGAAAGAAACTGACACACTCTCCCTACCTACAGTTTTCTGTCCCTAGAAAAAATGTTTTTTTTAAGCACAATTTAGCACAAGGAGAATTACCTCACTGTCCTTCCAGGTCCCTGGAAACAAGGACTTTGACAGTGAAAGAAACTGACACACTCTCCCTACCTACAGTTTTCTGTCCCTAGAAAAAATGTTTTTTTTAAGCACAATTTAGCACAAGGAGAATTACCTCACTGTCCTTCCAGGTCCCTGGAAACAAGGACTTTGACAGTGAAAGAAACTGACACACTCTCCCTACCTACAGTTTTCTGTCCCTAGAAAAAATGTTTTTTTTAAGCACAATTTAGCACAAGGAGAATTACCTCACTGTCCTTCCAGGTCCCTGGAAACAAGGACTTTGACAGTGAAAGAAACTGACACACTCTCCCTACCTACAGTTTTCTGTCCCTAGAAAAAATGTTTTTTTTAAGCACAATTTAGCACAAGGAGAATTACCTCACTGTCCTTCCAGGTCCCTGGAAACAAGGACTTTGACAGTGAAAGAAACTGACACACTCTCCCTACCTACAGTTTTCTGTCCCTAGAAAAAATGTTTTTTTTAAGCACAATTTAGCACAAGGAGAATTACCTCACTGTCCTTCCAGGTCCCTGGAAACAAGGACTTTGACAGTGAAAGAAACTGACACACTCTCCCTACCTACAGTTTTCTGTCCCTAGAAAAAATGTTTTTTTTAAGCACAATATAGCACAAGCACAAAACACACTGACACTCTCCCTACCTATCCTTCTCTTTCCCTAAACTAAAGGAATCCAGGTTAAGCAAGAAAGAAATAAAAGTCACTGTCCCTGCCTATGCTGCTCTATCCCTGCTCCGGAACACACTACACTAGGCCGCCGTGCTGGCGGCCTTTTATAGTGTGGGGCGTGTACTAAACCCCCTCAGCAATAATTGGCCACAGGCATCCTGCCTGTGGCCAATCATTGCTCTCCTCGCTGCCGGCGCTGTGATTGGCCAAGCATGCGGGGTCACAGTGCATGCTTGGCCAATCACAGCGCCTGGATGACACTGCGATGGCGTAGTGCATTGTGGGCCGTTCGCGTCACTCGAATTTGGCGCGAACGGCCCAAATCGTTCGATCTTCGTCGAACGATCGAACAGCCGATGTTCGAGTCGAACGTATGTTCGACTCGAACACGAAGCTCATCCCTACTGCCAACATACTGCAATTTGCAAGGACAAGTTAGGAGATAAATAACTCCCACTGTCCCACAGGTGATAAAATCTTTGATTTTATATGTTTTAGATGTCACCTGAGAAGTGAAGGAGGTGGTTCTAATAGTCTGAGAGGTTTTACACACCTTACACCTCTTACACGGAAAAAAACCTTTCATGTCCCCAAATAAACTAATTTTAGGAGGTATATCAATGGCACTGGGTGCCAACTTATCTTTGAGAGATAGAGTTCTCCTATAAACAATATTGGGGTTAGCAGGTAGGACTGATCCCAGGACCCTATCCCCCTTAAAAAAATTCCAATGTTTCTTCATGGTTTTATTAACCCACCAATGATGTGAGGAGAAGTTGGTAAAAAAGGCCCATTCAAACCCTCTATTATCCTCTTTGTTCCTTATTTTAGGTTTCAAAAGTATTTCTCTCTCCATGTTGTTAACTTTGGCAATGTCCATCTCCAGGGTATTGGGATCATACCCCTTATCTATGAAGCGATTTTGATGATATCTGCCTGTGTTTTAAAATCCTCCATATGTGAACAATTCCTCTTTATCCGCTGGAACTGGCTCTTGGGAATTGCTTTTAACCAGTTGGGGTGATGACAACTGCCCATTGGTATATATCCATTTTTATCAGTAGGTTTAAAGAAAGTTTTGGTAGTTAACCTTCCCTCTTCTTTCATAACCACCAGATCCAGAAAGTTCACCGAATAGATATCAGCTTCATATGTGAACCTAATGCCCCATTGGTTGGTATTGATAGTTTCCATAAACGATTTCAGGGATTCAGGATCACCTTTCCAAAGGAAAAAAGCATCATCAATGAATCTTCGCCAGTATAATAATTTGGGACATCTCCATGAAAAAATGTAATCATTCTCCCATAAGGCCATAAAAAGGTTGGTGAGGCTGGGAGCGAATTTCGCTCCCATCGCCATGCCTGTTTGTTTCTTTAAGGACCTTAAAGAATGGTTTATCTATTTTAATGATGTGGGTTTGGCCTTTATTAGTTTTCTAATAGTAAGAAAACAGAGTAAGGCTGCTAAATTGAAACAAGAAAACCTTTACGAGAAGATCACCTCAGATCATATGAGGGATCAGGTAACCCAGCCCCTCTTAGGAATAAATCGGATAGTTTTTTAGGGAAAGGACAGAACAGAAAAGGAAGACTAAGAGAGGATGCAGAGGAAAACGGAACTCCAAGGAAAAAAAGAAGATAAACAGCGAAGGAATTTTCAATCTGAGTGGGATAGAGTTGATAGAAACAGAACAGATCACCTTGAATAAAGGTCTGAAATTTGCACCCAGACAAGGATTAAATAAATTCCAGATGTTTGTCGATCTACAAAAATACATGACGAAGTTAAGTATCAAAAGATACTTCCTCTCTGATCCCATTATGAGGAATTCTGTCCTCTGTCTGAAAATATTAGTGCAGTGAAGTTTAAGGGAACGGGTCTGAGGAATGCGTCCCTTTTTAACCCCCCTGGGAAACCAGCTGCCAGTATTTCTGTTTTTAAGGAGATGGTTTTAGAAGATCTACGAAAGGCACATTTTAGGAATGAAAGCCAAAAAGATATCCAGGAAGGAGTGGAATTCTTATGTCAAAAGAAGGAATTAATCATACGTCCTGCAGACAATGGGGGGGGCATTGTGCTTCTTAGGAAGCAAGATTATTTGGAAGAGATGAATAGACTATTGGCTGATCGGGATACATATACTATCCTTAGACGTGACCCCACTCTAGGATATAAGAAGCAGTTGGATGGATTGGTATAGGATGGTTTTAGAAAAGGTATTCTAAACAAGAAAGAAATGGAATACCTAATACCTTTGGCACCTAAGATGCCGATTGTCTATTACCTACCCAAAATACATAAAGATTTAATTCGCCCACCTGGTAGACCAGGGATATGCAATTAGCGGACCTCCAGATGTTGCAAAACTACAAGTCCCATCATGCCTCTGCCTCTGGGTGTCATGCTTGTGGCTGTCAGAGTCTTGCTATGCCTCATGGGAGTTGTAGTTCTGCAACAGCTGGAGGTCCGCTAATTGCTTATCCCTGTGGTAGACCGATTGTGAGCGGCATTGAGTCTCTCACTTCTAGAATTGGAAAGTATGTTGATTTTTTCCTACAGCCTGTGGTCACCAAAACCCCGCCTTTTTGAAGGATTCCATGCAAGTAATGAATGAAATATCTACACTTCACATTGAGGATGATGTACTACTCGTTACAGCAGACGTCTCTTCCCTATATACCAATATTCCCCATGTATTGGGGTTCCAAGCGGCTAGGTATTTCCTGAATAAAGACAAGTCAGTGGACAAACCTACGATGGAATTCGTCTTGAAACTTCTCAAATTTGCGATGGAGCACAATTACTTTTATTATGATGGGCAATATTTTCTGCAACAAACAGGCATGGCGATGGGAGCGAAATTCGCTCCCAGCCTCGCCAACCTTTTTATGGCCTTATTGGAGAATGATCACATTTTTTCATGGAGATGTCCCAAATTATTATACTGGCGAAGATTCATTGATGATGCTTTTTTCCTTTGGAAAGGTGATCCTGAATCCCTGAAATTGTTTATGGAAACTATCAATACCAACCAATGGGGCATTAGGTTCACATATGAAGCTGATATCTATTCGGTGAACTGGATCTGGTGGTTATGAAAGAAGAGGGCAGGTTAACTACCAAAACTTTCTTTAAACCTACTGATAAAAATGGATATATACCAATGGGCAGTTGTCATCACCCCAACTGGTTAAAAGCAAATCCCAAGAGCCAGTTCCAGCGGATAAAGAGGAATTGTTCACATATGGAGGATTTTAAAACACAGGCAGATATAATCAAAACTCGCTTCATAGATAAGGGGTATGATCCCAATACCCTGGAGATGGACATTGCCAAAGTTAACAACATGGAGAGAGAAACACTTTTGAAACCTAAAATAAGGAACAAAGAGGATAATAGAGGGTTTGAATGGGCCTTTATTACCAACTTCTCCTCACATCATTGGTGGGTTAATAAAACCATGAAGAAACATTGGAAAATTCTTAAGGGGGATAGGGTCCTGGGATCAGTCCTACCTGCTAACCCCAATATTGTTTATAGGAGAACTCTATCTCTCAAAGATAAGTTGGCACCCAGTGCCATTGATAAAACTCCTAAAATTAGTTTATTTGGGGACATGAAAGGTTTTTTTTCCGTGTAAGAGGTGTAAGGTGTGTAAAACCTCTCAGACTATTAAAACCACCTCCTTCACTTCTTAGGTGACATCTAAAACATATAAAATCAAAGATTTTATCACCTGTGGGATGGTGGGAGTTATTTATCTCCTAACTTGTCCTTGCAAATTGCAGTATGTTGGCAGAACAACAAGAGCCCTGAATATTAGAATAGGAGAACATCTTGGGAATATCAGACGAGGATTTGTGGGACACAGTGTATCCAACATTTTCGTACACATCATGATAGGGATACCTCTTTGGTGACAGTAGTGGCCATAGAGAAATATACTGCCCATTGGAGGGGGGATAATTTGAAGAGACATATATCCCGACGTGAAACCAGATGGATACATGACCTCCAATGTTACAATCCCCTGGGTTTAAACATAGAATGGGATATAAATTGTTTTATTGATAATAAATAGCATATTGATTCCCATTTTTAAATGTGCTTTTTTTAGGATTTAAAATCTTTTAAAAAAAAAATCAACCATCTTTTTTAATAGTAACATAATATTAAATTATTTTTGTTACTAATTGAGATTTTTTTATGTTTTTTTTTTAGGTAGCATATAACTTAATACATACATCTGCATCCTTCCTCTACACCATTTTATCAAATTGTATTTTAGTGTTTAGAGGTTAATTTGAACAATTAATAATTTTAAAACCATTTTTTATATATTATTATATATATTTTCTCAACGTGTATAATATGTTAATTATCTGTCCTATTGAATTTATAATATACTGGATTCAGTCTACCAATCTGGTGACTACAAGGCTGCATCTGAGAAATGTAGCTTCCGGTGTCACGACTGCCTCATGAGTATATATACGTGAAGTGATGACGCTGGGAATTAGCCTCCGTTCCCAGTTGATGCCATTTTTGGGGAAACGCGTCGGGTGGAGCATACATCCCTAAACGTCATCACGTATTTGTTCATTGATGCAGTCAGTGTTTGTTCTCTGACTGATATTCGAATAATTTCTATTTTTTACCTTCGTTTTTTTTGTTGTTCCTGTTTTTATATATATACCTTTTTTATGAATTGTGGATTGGATGTGGACTTGTCTTGGTTTTGCTGTGATTTTTTTAATAAATCAATTGGAATTTCTTTGAAATACTGCACCATGAAGTCTTTTTCATTCAATCCCTTCCTGCTGAGTTGAATAAACTCCTAGGAGTACACCTGGAGCAATCTCTATCTCTGCTTACCTTGGATCCTGTGTGTTGGACATCTGATCGGCTGGTGGAGCGAGGATAAGGAGCAGGTGGATACCTTCGGTGCCGGCAGGCAGATGCACACGCTCTTGAGACCTCTGTAATCCGAGGTCCCATCGATCTGGTAAGAGGCTTTATGATTATCCCCTATCGTCGAATTTATATGGAATAAAGAGCTACCTTTGGATATTTTCCTACCCATACGAAAATTAGTGGAGCTGATCATCTATAATAATAATTTTTCGGTGGACACTTTCACACACATTCGTTAAATGAACATTGGTTGGAGATTCCTTGCAATAGAAGGTTCTCTATATAAACTCTTTTCTACACCCCTTTTTTTATATATATCAATATATATATATTTTTCACTTGGTATTTTTTCAGTAGTTTATTCTGTTGGATTGATGTTTTAATTTATGGTGATTGCGCGCTTGTTTCTTTGTACTCGGTAAGTACTTACCTGACAGGACCTGTGATCTGGACTTTGAGCCTGCATCCTGCCTGACCCGATACGACCTGATCCCTACCTCAAGCCTGCATCCTGCCTGACCCAATCCGACCTGATCCCTACCTTGAGCCCATCCTGCATCTGTCCCTCCTGTCTCCTGATTTCCACGGTCCTCTGTCCTCCTGTTACCTGGATACCTGGATCCCTGCTCTGCAGCCAATCCATCCATCCCCTCCCTGTTCCTGTTTGATTCCCATCCATACCCATCTGCTTCGATCCCCTTGTGTATGACCTCGGCCTGGCTTTCACTATGATTCTGGTATTCCCTCTTATTGTATATATTTTCTATAAGTCACTGTTATTTGGTTAGGTTACTGCACTGTGTCCTGTTGGAGGTGTTTATTTGTCTGTTTACTTTCCTTAATAAATTGTTACACTTTCACCTACACCTGTTTGGTCTCCTCTGTGCAGTCACACAGTCTGGTTTGCTAGCATTCTATGACACACCGCCTTCAGGCTTTCTAAGGGTGTAAATTTTTGATTTCACTCCTCACTACCTATCACAGTTTCGAAGGCCATAAAATGCCAAAATAGCACAAAACCCCCCCCAAATGACCCCATTTTGGAAAGTAGACACCCCAAGCGATTTGCTGAGAGGCATGTTGAGTCCATGGAATATTTTATATTTTGCCACAAGTTTCGGGAATATGACAAACTCTTTCTTTTTTGCACAAAGTTGTCACTAAATGATATATTGCTCACACATGACATGGGCATATGTGAAATTACACCCCAAAATACATTCAGCTGCTTCTCCTGAGTACGGGGATACCACATGTGTTGGACTTTTTGGGAGCCTAACCGCATACGGGACCGCGAAAACAAAGCACCGCCTTCAGTATTTCTAAGGGCATACATTTTTGATTTCACTCCTCACTACCCATCACAGTTTTGAAGGCCATAAAATGCCAAGATGGCACAAAACCCCCCAAAATTACCCCATTTTGGAAAGTAGACACCCCAATCTATTTGCTGAGAGGCATGTTGAGCCCATTGAATATTTAATTTTTTTGTCCCAAGTGATTGAATAATGACAAGAAAAATAAAATTACAAAAAGTTGTCACTAAATGATATATTGCTCACACATGCCATGGTTATATGTGGAATTGCACCCCAAAATAATTTTTTTTGCTTCTCCTGAGTACGGGGATACCACATGTGTGGGACTTTTTGGGAGCCTAGATGCGTACGGGGCCCCGAAACCAAGCACTGCCTTCAGGATTTCTAAGGGCGCAAATTTTTGATTTCACTCCTCACTACCCATCACAGTTTTGAAGGCCATAAAATTCCAAGATAGCACAAACCCCCCCCAAATGACCCCATTTTGGAAAGTAGACACCCCAAGCTATTTGCTGAGTGGCATGGTGAATATTTTACAGCTCTCATTTGTTTTTGAAAATTAAGAAAGAAAATATTTTTTTTCTTTTTTTTCTTTTTTCAATTTTCAAAACTTTGTGACAAAAAGCGAGATCTGCAAAATACTCACCATACCTCTCAGAAAATAGCTTGGGGTGTCTACTTTCCAAAATGGGGTCATTTGTTTGTTTTTTTTGCCATCTGGGCATTCCATGGCCTCCGAAACTGTGATAGGCAGTGAGGAGTGAAATCAAAAATTTACACCCTTAGAAAGCCTGAAGGCGGTGCTTGGGTTTTGTGGTCCCGTACACGGCTAGGCTCCCAAAAAGTCTCACACATGTGGTATCCCCATACTCAGGAGAAGCAACAGAATGTATTTTGAGGTGTAATTCCACTTATGCTCATGGCATGTTTGAGCAATATATCATTTAGTGACAACTGTGTGCAAAAAAAATAAAACAATTAAAAAAATTGTCTTTTTCCCACAACTTGTGTCAAATTATAAAATAGTCCATGGGCTTAACATGCCCCTCAGAAAAGCTTGGGGTGTCTACTTTCCAAAATGGGGTCATTTGGGGTGGTTTTATACTGCCCTGGCATTTTATGCACAACATTAGGAAGCTTATGTCACACATCATCCACTCTTCTAACCACTTGAAGACAAAGCCCTTTGTGACACTTTTTGTTTACATGAAAATAAATTTGCAAGAAAATTACGTTGAACCCCCAAACATTATATATTTTTTTAAAGCAAAGGCCCTACAGATTAAAATGGTGGGTGTTGCCTTTTTTTCCCCACACAGTATTTGCGCAGCGATTTTTCAAATGCATTTTTTGGGGAATAAATACACTTTTTTTTTATTTTAATGCACTAAAACACACTATATTGCCCAAATTTTTGATGAAATAAAAAAGATGATCTTAGGCCGAGTACATGGATACCAAGCACGTCATGCTTTAAAATTGCGCACAAACGCGCAGCGGCGACAAACTACATACATTTTTAAAAGCCTTTAAAAGACTTTACAGGTTACCACATTAGATATACAGAGGAGGTGTACTGCTAAAATTACTGCCCTCGATCTGACCTTCGCAGTGATACCTCACATGCATGGTGCAATTGCTGTTTACATATGACGCCAGACTGATGCTTGCGTTCACCATTGCGCAAGAGCAGGGGGGGGGACAGGGTTTTTTTTTTTTTTATTATTTATTTTGCTTTTTTCTTTTATTTTTAAACTGTTCCTACAATTTTTATTGTTATCTCAGGGAATGTAAATATCCCCTATGATAGCAATAAGTAGTGACAGGTACTCTTTTAAAAAAAAAATTGGGGTCTAGACGCTAGATCTTTCCTCTGCCCTCAAAGCATCTGACCACACCAAGATCTGTGTGATAAAATTCTTTCCCAATTTCCCAATGGCGCTGTTTATATCCGGGGGGGGGGGACATTCCCTCCCACTGCTTGTAAAAGCAGTCTAGAGGCTAATTAGCCACTAGGATTGCTTTTACATGAAAGCGTTCTATGTGGGCAAAACTCGACAGGAGTTGGGCCAACGTGTAAGCAAACATCTGGCAAGCATGAAAATGTGCAATCTATACCTACCTTTGGGTAGGCATGTGGCCAAATGTCATGGCTATAGAATGCCAACAGTAAATTTTACCATTCTAGACCGGGTACACATCCCCCGACGGGGGGGTGACTGGAATAAGACACTATTACAACGGGAAATGAGGTGGATCAAATACCTTAAGGGCTACCATCCCTCCAGGGTTAAATGAGGCAGAAAGTTATAGACCTTTTTTGGAGGGTTTCAGTTTGGGTAAAACTGACTGATACCCTATATATTTGTCTATTCTCCATCCTGCTATGTGATGTCATGGCTGTCTTCCTCTCCTCTTTTGATCTCTTCTTTTTACCCTATGACTCAGATATGTATATAGGGACATTTTATTGAGAAACTGTAAAGGGGGTTTAATTATTTATTAAGCTTCATTATTTGGTATATATGTGTATGTTGTAATATTTTCGGTTCTGTGTCCGGCTGTGTGGGCCCTTGTGCTGTGGCAGCGATGCTCTCCACTCTCCGCTTGGGCATCACACACATGGACATACTATTTTTGAGCATATGTGCATCTTTTTTGTGCGGTTGGCTTGTCCTCCTTTTTTTTCCTTCTTGGACAGGGGTCCATCACCATTGTTGCATGCCTGGCACAGGCAGCCCCTTCCGTTGGAGGGGCTGTGCATGATCATTCCCTGTACAATATTGGTAACCTGTACCATGTCATGCAAATTTCTGTGTCAGGGGTCTTTTTTCATCCTTAGCAAGGTTGGTGTTTTTTTTAGGACACCTAGGATACTTTGTGCTTTTGTGCAGGGACGTGAGCTTTTCCATTGGCCCTGCCGTCCTGCATATTCCCTCTCAGAATTTTGCCCTCACTTACTGCCATTTAGCTGCAGGATTTCTGGGACTTAGCTTCTGCTTCTTGTCCCAGTCTCCTGGTCATCTCTGCAGCAACTTTTTTTATCTAGGTGTTTTGTCTGTGGTTCACCGCAGACACTATACCTATCCCTCCGCCGTCCTACCTACTGCCGCGTCTGATCACATCCGGTTCCATGCTTGGCATTTCCGGATGCGCGATGACGCCCTTCCGGCCTCCTTGACGTCTGACCGCTTCCGGTTTTTGTCAGCAGTTCCGGACGAGTGTCTGCGTCATTTCTGGTTGGGGCCGGCCTATGGACGGCTCAGGGACCTCCAGCGCAGACGCGCTTGTTTGTCTGGCAGCATCTATGCCCGCCCATGGCGCCTGGGCTCCGCCCATGGACGCCCCTTTTGTCGCGCATTTTTGAGCTATTTAAGGATGACGCCAGGAGTCCTTCACTGCCAGTCTCCTCTGGACACCAAGGTGGAAGGTAGCACTGATGGACCTGTATTCCTATGCCTAAGGTCCGTGATACCCTTGGTCAATTTTTGCCTGTTGGGGATCCTGAGGATTTATGTGAGTACCCTGGATATATGTAGAGAGATAGCCTTGTATCCCTTACCTTCTCAGTGTTTTGAGGGGGTTATTTTGGTGTTTATTTCTATCCCTCTTTTTTCTAGGTCTCTCCTCCTTTTCCTCTTCTGAGGTTTTTGTGGATTCTTCTGGATCTGTTTTTTGTCCAACCATCTCATGGCACTCTTGTTCCTTCACGCTCTTAGCTAGTTGTGCTTGTTTAGGTTCCCAAAGACCAGGGTACAGTAAGTATCATGGAATATAATATAGGCAGGTTTTTGATTAATATCTCAACCCAAACATGGATTTGTAATAAATTATATTTTTCTATATTTTTTCTATATATGTTTTTTACATTTATTTTCATTGCCCTTAAAATCCCATTTTTTTTGAGGTGAAACTCTTTTGTTCATTCATTGGGGATGGTGGCAATGTACATGACATTTCATGGGAGTCAAACCTTTTTGCCCACCATTAGAATACCTCCCTTCATTCACCCACTTCTAATGATGGGCATACATGCACTATTTATATATGTCGAAGCATGGGGGCATCCTCCCGCAAAAAAGTTATGCCGCGTATACACGGTCAGACTTTTCCACGGGCAAGCCTCAGTCGGAATTTCGACCGCATGTACGCGGCATAAAAGGTTATGCCGCGTACACACGGTTAAACTTTTCCACAGGCAAGCCTCCGTCGAAATTTCGACAGTATGTACGCGGGATTAAGAGCAAAATCGCAACCTCCCCCCCTGCTGCCCCCATGCTTCGACATATATGCTCTTTTTTTTTAACTGTGGTGGTGAAATCACCTCCTACAGCGTTGGAGTCACGGCTTTATGTATCGTGGGAGCAAAGATAAATAAATCCACCCTGCAACTGAATGGCGTACCTGCTAAGCAAATGATGGTTAACATTAAAACAAGGTAACATTACAGTATAACAGTAAGACCTTACCATACCATACCTGCAAATACCAAAAACAAACATAGTAAAAAATAAAACATTTTTTTAAAGCAACCTGTGCCTAAAATATATATATGCCGAATGAAGGGGGGCATCCTCCCGCAAAAAAGTTATGCCACGTACACATGGTCAGACTTTTCCATGGGCAAGCCTCCGTCGGAATTTCGACCGTATGTACGCGGCATAAAAAGTTATGCCGCGTACACACGGTCTGACTTTTCCACGGGCAAGCCTCTGTTGGAATTTCGACCATATGTACGCGGCATTAAAAATTTTCCCATTACACACGGTCTGACTTTTCCAAGGGCAAGCCTCGGTCGGAATTTCGACCATATGTACGTGGCATTAGGAGCAAAATCGCTCCTCCGCCCCTGCTGCCCCCATGCTTCGGCATATATGCTCTTTTTTTTAACTGTGGTGGTGAAATCACCTCCTACAGCACTGGAGTCACGGCTTTATGTATCGTGGGAGCAAACGCTGTTGCTGTCAAGATAAGTAAAACTAAAAATGACATACCTGAAAAGCAAGCATGATAAAACATAACAATAAAACATTGCAGAATAGAATACAGTAAAAAAAGAGCAGAACAATAGAGAAAAATAGAGAGAGAGAGAACAATAAAACAACAATTATTTTTGGTTTTTTATTTAATATTTTTTTGCGTTTATTTTTTTTACGTTTTATTTTTTTTTTACACTTTTTTTTGTAATTGTAACAACTATAACGGTTCGGGTCTCTCAAAATGCGATGGCATCTTGGGAGACCCTGTGTAAGTGTGTCCTAGTCTTTGAAATGCTGTACCCTACGCTAAAACTTCACTTCAAAACATTTACCAATGCACAGACCAGGATTGTCAGGACAGAGTGGACAAAAATAACGGGTGTCACGCCTAAATCCGCGTTTGCTACAGACACAACATATTTTTTGGGGGGCTCATTGGGTAGGGGTACTCTCGAGGACATACGGAAAATGGCTCTCATGCAGCCGGCTTACTGCCTTTGGTTGGGGATGGTGAGGTGCAGAACCGCCTGGATACAGGAGGTCTGCGACTATCTCATCCTGGAATTTAAGGAAGGATAAAGTCCCGCCTGAAGCTCTGTATAGCACATGAGCGTTCAGCAAAGCCAATTGAAATAAGGATAGAGACACTTTTTTATACCAGCGTCTCGCCTTACGGGCAATGTGATAAGGCGCCAACAACTGGTCGTTGAGGTTCACCCCTCCCATATTTTGGTTATATTCGTGGACACAGAGGGGTTTCTCCACAACACCAGTCGCCGTACGAATTTGGACTTTCGTGTCTGCGTGAAGGGAGGTAAGAAGGAAAACATTCTTATTATCCCTCCACTTCACAGCGAGCAAATTATTACACTTCAAGCAGGCTCTCTCCCCAGCCTAAGATGGGAATCTACAAGCCCCTGGGGAAAGCCCCGGCGATTAGGTCGCACGGTGCCACATGCTCCAATCTGATGATCAAACAAGTGACTAAACAGTGCCACGCTCGTGTAATAATTGTCCACATACAAGTGGTACCCCTTTCCGAATAAGGGTGACACCAAGTTCCACACTATCTTGCCAGCGCTCCCTATGTAATCTGGGCAGTTCTCTGGCTCTACGTGACTGTCTTCTCCCTCATAAACCATAAAGCTCCATACATAGCCTGTTGCCCTGTCACAGAACTTATAGAGCTTGACCCCATATCTGGTTCGCTTGCTGGGAAGGTACTGTTTGAAAGAAAAGCGGCCAGAAAATGTAATCAGGGACTCATCAGCACAGACAACTTGATCGGGAGTAGACAAGGCTGCAAAACATTCGTTGAAGTGGTTTATGAGGGGCGGAATTGTGTAGAGCCGATCAAATTCAGGGTCTCCACGTGGACGACAAAGTTCATTGTCGTTGAAGTGCATGAACCGCAAGATCTGCTCATATCGTTTCCTGGACATGGAGGCAGGGAACACGGGCATATGGTCAATTGGGCGCTTGGACCAATAGTTGCGCAATGACGAGAATTTATGTGTGCCCATGTTGAGGGAAAGGCCCAGAAAGGTTTTAAATTCGGAAACCGTAATTGGTTTCCAATCTCTGGCAATGGAAGGCAACTGGGGACTAGCGGCAATGAATTGACCAGCATATAAATTACTCTGGAGATCTTCCATGAAAAACAGCGAATAAAAATTAAGTGGCATAAAATCAGCTGTTTCCACCTGAATACCGGGTTGGCCAGTGAATGGGGGAAGTACGGGTTCTGCAGAAGTGTTGGGCACCCAATCAGGATAGGCAAATTCTGCAGGAAGGGCACTATGGGCACGATGGGCCTGCCTTTGTCTTCTTCTTGGTGGCAGCGGGACACTACTTGTGCTTGCCACCTCGCCAGCTTGAACTGCAATTATGGGAATCGCCACGTCACCAAGTGATACTGCAGTGCTGGATGTACGTCCAGGGTGTACTAGGCCGCTGGTGCTTGCCAGTTCACCAGAAGGAATAGCGGCGCTAGTACTTCTCTGCTCCATAATCGAGAGCCCTGCGGTTCCTGCTCCTCAACAACATCAGAAGATCGGGGTTGGGTACGCCTGACCTTAGAGGGACCTCATCTTCGTCGTCAGTGCTATCTCACATGGAGCCACTGTCTTCTACAGGGTTGTATTCTGAGCCGGAATATGACAGATGCGTGACCTCCTCTTCACTATCTGTCATGCTCAGAATCTCGTAGGCCTCTTTACTAGTGTATTTTTGATTTGCCATTTTGGGCTCTAAATTTAGTGGTACACAAGTAAGGATTCACAGGTAAAAAAGCACCTGACTGTCAGCAACTGTATCAAACGCTCAAAAAAAAACTGTTAGCGATCGCAGGGATCAGGACTGTCTCTGCGAACGCTGCAGTTATGTGTGTTGTGTTTTGTAAGTGACAGTGATCGATCGATACTGCACTTGGGTGGGCTGCGCTGGGCTGGGCGGAGGGGCTAAACGCAGGTGCTAGCAGGTATCTGGGCTGATCCTGCTAACACTGCGTTTTTGGGAAGGAACCCTAAACCACTGGGGACGCTAGTATAGATCTGATCAGATCAGATATTGATCTGTTCAGATACTATACCACTAAGGGAGGTGTATGCTTTGCGCGTGGGTGTTAGCGTTACTGGCACTAACCTGACGCTGCCTGGGGCGACGCAGACCCTAAATGACGCTAAAACCTAATTGATATCACCCGCTGGGCGATCAGGGGGTTAAACCTTTACTGGGTTATATACGGCGGGTGCCCTGATGCTATAAAAAGCAATCTAACCAACCAGTGTCACCCGTAACACTTATACAGTGATCACTGGTGAAAGGGTTAACTAGGGGCAATCAGGGGGTTAAAACCTTTGTTAGGTAATATATGGCGCTATATAAAAACCTGACGGGTAACCTAAATAACTAAATAACTAACTGGCTAACCAGTGTCACCAGTGACACGTATACATTGATCACTGGTGAAAGGGTTAACTCTAGGGGCAATCAGGGGGTTAAAACCTTTATTAGGTTGTATATGGGGGTACCTGACGCTATAAAAACCTGGCGGAGAACCTAAAAAATAACTGGCTACCTAGGGGCAAGAGCGACACTAATACAGCGATCAGAAAAATGATTGCTTAGTGACACTGGCGATAGGGGGTGAAAGGGTTACCTGGGGGGCGATCAAGGGGTTAAACCTTTATTAGGGGGGGTTAGGGGTCTACCCTGGACCTAAAGGGGCCTAAACCTAACTGCCCTGCAACTTTTTACTGTCACAGATGACACTAAATGCAGTGATCAGTAAATAAATGATCACTGCAATCAGCGACACTGTGACTGGGGGCTGGGGGCTGGGGGGTGACCTGGGGGTTGATCTGGGGGTGACTGGGGGGTGAAATGTGTGCCTATGTGTACCTACGTGTCGGTGGGCTGTTGGTGTACTTACTTGATGTCTTCTCTCCTCGGCGCTCCGGACGAAAAGAGCGCCGCATGGAGAGATGACATCACTTCCTCTGCCTGTGTTTACATTACACAGGCAGAGGAAGCATTTCATTCACCGGGAGCGATCGCGAGAGGGTGGCCAGAAACAAATGGCCGCCCCCTCATCTCGGACCGCTCCTGAAGCGATACCGACCACCTCATGTACCGGGGGGATCCGATCGGACCCCCCACCCACACGAAGGCAGGCATGTACAGGTACGTGATTGTGCCTGTCCGTGCCATTCTGACGACGTATATGTACATGGGGCAGTCGTTAAGTGGTTAAAGAAAACAGCCTAAGATCATTAAATCAGAAGAGAATAGCCTAAATGGACATTCAACCAGAAGAGAGAGAATACCCTAACATTTGATTTTGCCCCATTTGCACAACAGCTACAGATTTATATGTTGTATATAATATGCCTAAACTAATGAGCGAAAGCTGGTTAATTTACACAAAATTAATGTACATGTCATTTTGCTTAATGAATGCCTAGCATGTGTCCATGATTCTCTCCTTGGTCATTTCCCAAGTGTTTAGCATAAAATAATCTGTAACATATGCCCAACATTCCGGGTTGCCAAGGGCAGGGATTCTCCCACACCCCGGGAAGCCCTGACCTCGTAGCTGCATATTGCCATATTGTTGGGAAGACCTATACATTTACTGTAGTCTGCTATCATCACTACATGCTACCACACTTTTTGCTATGAAGGGTGTTCAAGTGTGCCTGGTAATTTTAGCGTAAAGGAATGCAATTGTCCCGAACTGAATTCCCAAACATGGTGTCATGTAGTCCTGATGGATTCAATCAGCTATGCTACATTGAAATATCAGTTTTGAATAAAGTTTGCATTTAACATAATAAACATAGAAAAATACGTTTTTTTTTTTACATTGTTATCCTAAAATAACCTATAATAATACACCCACAAACAAAAACTACACCAGGCTCTTATAATATGATTGTTTATATTTAACTCAAATGTGATAATACAAGCAAGCTGAATTGCGATACCTCTGTATTTACGTTTAATTTTTAATTCTCTTAAGTTATTGATCATGATATTTAGTCTACACCAGTCTTATTGTTCAGACACCCATTACTGAACCATTTACTAACCTCCAAGTTTATTGCAGGGAGATTGTCCATTATCCTGAGAACAGAGAAAAAGAATGAGTTCACTGTCCAATTTTCAGGCCGAGCTGATGTTCCAGAACATATTATTTCTGTAAAATAAAGTTTCTTTAACTGATTTGCTTTATCCAGCAGGAAGAGATTGTCACGCAGAATGAGCAGTATGTGATATTTGTGTATGTCACACACAACTGCACTTAGAGACCAGCATCTTTGATAGGCTGGAAAATTTGAACCAATTTGGTACTATTTTCTGCAGACAGAGATAAGGTGTCACCTTGTGGTGTTTCCTGAAAAAAAGGAAAACTTGAAAAAAAGGAGAATATGGGTGGGACTTTATATAAAGCATACATTTCAGGAGACACCCTGAAATGTACAACTAACAATTAACTATGGAATTAATATTAAAATATTAAAATTAATATTAAAATGGACAATTAACTATGGCAGTATACTGTAGCAATGGAACTTGAACTGTTAAATGAAAGCATTGCATAACAATTGGCAGTCATTACTTTAATTGGGTAATAAATATAACAACAACAAAAAATAATAACAGCATCTTTAATAATTTCTATATATCAAATCGGACTGTACCAACATGTCTAGGCCCTACCTACTTACCATGAAGACACCCCACGAACTGGCTCTGTTGCAATGTTTTTATTATGAACTGATCATGTTATTATACCATGCTACCATTATTGTTGTATTTTATGTACATCCCAACTTTTAACCAATATACTAGGTATGCTGTGTTATTATTTTTTGTTGTTGTTATATTTATTACCCAATTAAAGTAATGACTGCCAATTGTTATGCAATGCTTTCATTTAACGGTTCAAGTTCCATTGCTACAGTATACTGCCATAGTTAATTCTTGTCGGGTGTCTCCTGAGATGTATGCTTCATATAAAGTCCTACCCATATTCTCCTTTATTTCAAGTATCAGGGATGGAGGTGCATGGCTCTACATGCCCTGTGCCTCGTACAAAGTCCCAACTCCTTTTGTTATGCTCATTCATCCTAGTAAGTTGATTGCTTTATCATATTTCCGGGGATGGAAGCATGCATTTATACCCATCTAGAATTTTATTTAGTTTGTACTCTCCAGTGTCTAATATGTAAAAACATTTTAGGGGTTTTATCATGCTCTTATTAATCTATATTGGTCTTGTAGGTGTAGGGGGGCTTGGCCAATCAGTATCCCCTCCCCTCACACTGTTACCACAGTGTCTTAGTTTGCTCTATGCTTTGGGCCTCTACGTGTCTGGGTTGGTTGGCTTTGGCCGGCCTTTTCAGTCCCGGGAGCTGCGATGCGCTCCTGGGGCCTGCCCCTCCCCTCTTCGGTTCCGGCTGGTCACACGAGGGTCTGGGCGGGCTCTCAATTGTGCATCGACGTCACGCATCCGGCTCGGTGCGCGCCGCGTCACTACTTATGTGACGTCGGCGCGCCGACGCTGTTGTTTTTCATCTGGCGTCCTCCACGAGGCAGCTGGCGCCGGATGGCAGGCAGCTCATGCTGCCTAGCTATATGGCGCCATCCCTCCCTCCATCGGCCGATGTCGTGCCGTTGGTGGAAAAATCCCCGATTGCATTGGAGTATCCTTACTCCCTCCAGTTTAGCCCATCTCCTTTATGGGTCTGCACTTCCGTGGTCACCTTTGCACCTTTGGATTTTTCACCTAACTTCAGGTAATTCCTGTGATCCTCTACCAATATCACTTATCATCATGCTTTTGTTTTTCCCTTTTTACGTCTCATTCACTACTGATCTCAATCCCTTCTTATAATTGGCTGTTTACTTCAGTCTAGGGGTTGGCTTTTAGTTTTATTATCAAACCCCCCCCTTTTTGTTACCACAACTGGGGCACATCCTACTACTTTTTTATACAATATCCTACACATCTCAACACTTCTCTCTACATACTGGTCCTCGCATTCACTACACTCTTTTTCACGGTCACTTTTTGTTTAATTTTAGGATGCTTACCACGGGAGCACCCCCCCCCTGGGGACTTCAGTCTAACTGGCATTCCAGCCTTGTATATTGGGGCCAATCCACCTCAGCTCCCGGTGGCTGATACCTTCCCGACCAGCCTCCTGCCCTCCACGCCTTTACCCTTAGTTATGGACCTACTTGTAAGTATTTTTTGGGGGAATCATCATTGCCCTTTTGTTCCCCCCTCTCCATACCTTGACCCAAAACCTTATATTTAGTTTTTACCATTTTACTGTTTTAACATTTTAGACATCCATCTCATACTTGCTCCTGAAGAGTGGTAATGGCAACGAAATGCGTAGAGCCAATAGATGCCCCCTCGCACATATATTGCTACCAGTCTACCAACTACATCAAACACCAATTGGACTCTACCTACCAATTATGTTGCTATATCATGTTTACTTGAGCCCATAGATGCTCATCTGCCCCCACTTTATCAGCATCTTTAATAATTTCTATATATCAATCAGACTGTACCAACATGTCTAGGCCCTACCTACTTACCACGGAGACACCCCACGAACTGGCTCTGTTGCAATTTTTTTATTATGAACTGATCATGTTATTATACCATGCTACCATTATTGTTGTATTTTATGTACATCCCAACTTTTAACCAATATACTAGGTATGCTGTGTTATTATTTTTTGTTGTTATATGTTTTTTGTTGTTACTGCTCCATGTACATAAATATAACAACAAAAAATAATAACAGCATCTTTAATAATTTCTATTTATCAATCGGACTGTACCAACATGTCTAGGCCCTACCTACTTACCACAAAGACACCCCACGAACTGGCTCTGTTGCAATGTTTTTATTATGAACTGATCATGTTATTATACCATGCTACCATTGTTGTATTTTATGTACATCCCAACTTTTAACCAATATACTAGGTATGCTGTGTTATTATTTTTTGTTGTTGTTATATTTATTACCCAATTAAAGTAATGACTGCCAATTGTTATGCAATGCTTTCATTTAACGGTTCAAGTTCCATTGCTACAGTATACTGCCATAGTTAATTCTTGTCGGGTGTCTCCTGAAATGTATGCTTCATATAAAGTCCCACCCATATTCTCCTTTTTTCAAGTATCAGGGATGGAGGTGCATGGCTCTACATGCCCTGTGCCTCGTACAAAGTCCCAACTCCTTTTGTTATGCTCATTCATCCTAGTAAGTTGTGGTGTTTCCTGTCAAAATAGTAAGGAAAGATTGTAAGGCATGTACTGATAGTGGCTGTGCATGTTAGCTGACCCAGGGATCAAACCAAAAAAAGTTATACAAGTGTGACAGGGCGAGCCGTGCCACTGTTTAACATGGTGGTTTACTCCAGATTTTGTAAGATGCAAGCACACTAATGACACAGGTGTGTGCAGGCTTCATATGAGAGCCAGCGTTAGAGCTCAGGGCCTCATCCTCCCGAGGGGGTAAATGTCTTAAGGGAGCAGTGAGAGGTGCTGGCGTGCACTGTACTGTCAAGGACAGGACACACCAAGGCCCAAGCCTGAGAGAGATTGAGTGTCCATGTGGGACAGCGCAGCTGAGGAGCTGCAAAGAAAGACGCAGAGCTGAGGTACAGCGTCTGTGCATGAACACCGGGATGTGTTTGGTGGTCAGGAGGACCAAAAGGTACTAATGATTAGGAGGACAAAGAGGTACTGATCGGAGCAGTAAAGCTGTCAAGAGAGCCAGGAGGCTGAATATTATGTTTTGGTACGTATTGTTGGTGAGAACCCCCTGCATGGGAAAAATACCTGTATGAACATTTGACATTCTTTTAAAGAAAAGCGGGCAGGAAATCACTGAAAACTATTTCTGGCGTTGAGTAAACTCACTGTTTTGGCACTATCACTGAACTACAAAACACATCCTTTGCTCTGAGTCTTTCCATTCTCCACCCGGCAGTTGCTAAGGCACCCACTTATTTACAGCAAATTCCAGGAATGTGTGCATTGGGAATATTACTTTGGATTGGCTGTCAAAATGGACAATACCAATGCTCCCCATGTGTACAGAGCCCTTATTACGATGGACTGGTGAGAGCAGTAGGTGGTGGGATATGGAGTAGTTGCTGCTGTTTGAAGACAGATCCCTGTCAGGAAAACTGTCTGCCCCTGTTAAGCCTTGTACACACGATCGGATATCCTATGGATTCTAATCCGATGGATTTTTCCATCGGAAATCCGATGAAGCTGTCTTCCATCAGTCTTGCCCACACACCTTCAGTCAAAAAACCGACCACACCAAAACGACGTGACGTATACCACGTACGACGGCACTATAAAGGGGAAGTTCAAATCTAATGGCGCCATCCTTTGGGCTGCTTTTGCTGATTTCGTGTTACCGCGTGTTAGTAAAAGTTTGGTGAGAGCCGATTTGCGCTTTTCAGTCTCCATGCTTTTCAGATCGTTTTCGGGTGTTCAGTTTGTGCTTGTGGGTTCGTATTTGTCATTCAGTACGTGCAGTCAGGTCCTTACTGTTTTACAGTGCCTTCTTGGCCGTTCGTTACTGTTTTTCAGGTCGTTCTTCTCAGGCCTTGCTGCTCCTCGTTGCGTTCTGTTTGAGTTTGTTCTGACCAGCCGACCGGTTTAAAGCCATGTTTGAAGTATATTCTCGTCGTAGAGCTCGTGCTGGCTATGGACTTGGTGTTGCGGTTAACACTGTAACCCGAGTTCAGTCCATGAACAGGGTGAGGAAGAGCTCATGGACCAAGAATTGGTTGCTCCATCGGGACCAATTCTCTCATATGCCTCTGCTGCGGGAAATCCAGGAGAATAATCCTGATGATTTCAGGAATTATCTCCGGATGACGTTTTTCACCGTTTGTTGGATTTGCTCTCCCCCTATATCACGAGACACTGTGATGCGCCAGGCGATCACTGCCGAGCAGAGGCTTATTGCCACGTTGAGTTACCTGGCGACTGGGTGAAGCTTGCAGGACCTCAAGTTCTCAACAGGCATCTCCCCCCAGGCTCTTGGGATCATTATCCCTAAAACGTGTTCTGCCATCATACAAGTCATGCAGAAGGACTATATTAAGGTAATTTGTATCCTTTAACATCACATTATATGTTTTGATGGTTTGCTAAAGTATTGTATTTATTTCATCCTTTCTAAATTGCCATGATTGTAAGATTCTGGGAATGTCCCCTTTCTCCCCATGCATGTTTTTTCTTTGATATTTTTTATTTTTTTTGGCCTACATGCCTATTTCCCTTCACTAACCTCTCCCTGCATGCTATCCTGGGCCCATATACACCTAGCCTAGTCTGTTCTTTAACGATCTTTTTCTCTGCGCCATTGTACTTTTGAACCCGCCCCCCCCCCCCCTAAAATTTGTCATAACTTTTTTTTGCACATTCAAGGTCAGCAGAGTGTTAGAGCCTTTTGTTGCGGGGCACAAAATCTGCTTTAAACAACATCCCCCCCCCTTATAATTTGTTCCAATGGACCATCAGCGGGGGTGAGTCATCTGATAAGTGGGCCTTCTATTTTTGTGTTTAAATACTCCTAATAAATGTTATACTGATGTTGGCCAAGAATGTATTTGGGTAATCTGCTTGCAATGTAATGTGCAAAAGTACTAATTTCTTCTTTTTGTTTGACTCCACAGTTCCCTTCCTCGCCACGGGAATGGCAGACTGTGGCCTCCCAATTTGCCCAGCGGTGGGACTTCCCCAACTGCGGAGGGGCAATTGATGGGAAGCATGTCCACATAGTGCCGCCACCCCGTTCGGGGTCGTACTATTATAACTATAAAGGTTTTAATAGTATAGTGTTAATGGCGGTGGTGTCGGCACGCTATGAGTTCCTATATGTGGACGTGGGGTAGAACGGCCGGATGTCCGATGGCGGAGTGTTCGCTCAGACAGAGTTCGCTCACCGTCTGCAGTCTGGGGGCCTGGCACTGCCTCCAGATGCAGATAACATGGGTAGACTTCCCTTTGTTTTTATAGCTAATGAAGCCTTTGGACTTGGACCACACCTGATGCGGCCGTTCCCACAGAGGACCCTCACCCCGGAGAGGAGGGTTTTTAATTACCGGCTGGCCAGTGCCCGGAGGGTTGTGGAGAATGCCTTTGGCATAATGGCCAGCTGGTTCCGCCTGTTTCTGACAGCCATGCATATGGCGGAATACAAACTGAACCACATCATCCTATCCTGCTGCATATTGCATAATTTTATGAGACAAAACTCTCCTACATATATGTCTACTGTTGGGCCAGAGGCCGGTGGATCTGACATGGACAATCTGACTTGGCCTGACACTGGCCGTACTGGCTTGGCCCCCCAAAGCGCCCGTGAAGTACGTGATAAATACGTTGAGTACTTCACGGGTAGCGGGGCCATCGCAATGCCAGACCACATTTGATGCCTTTTTTAAAAAATAAAATATTATTTTATTTTTTTGGAATACCTTGTTTTGTCAGAATTTATTTTGTACTAATTATGTGTCTCCCAGGTTATCATAGTACACTTTGTAGTAGTGCCAAGTGTATTTGTCTTTAGTAAATAGCCACAATTGTCACACTTAAAAACCTGACCTTTCCCATTTTAGATAACTGCTATTGAGCATAGAAAGATTGTTGAATTTTTTTTTACTCTGTGCACAACATGTGCGGTCATTTTTTTATTCAAAATACAATCTTGACATTTTGCCCTCCAAATTTTGGAGAATTTTTTTATTTTTTTGGGGGGTTTGCAGAAACATGCATGGGTCAAAAAAAGAAAAAAAGAAAAAGGAACTTACAAAGTTCAACCTTAAAAATGTAAACATGAGATGGGGTGATGTCACCCCTGAACCATCCAAAATTAGAAGATGCACACAGTTTTGGATGTGCAAAATGTTTTTTTTTTTTATCCTGATCCCATGGCTAAAGTCAACATGTGCTATCTGCCATCATGGGGGATCAATGGACTTGTTTTGGGGGTGCAAACCCTTCCTCTCTCCTACTTGAGTAGCAAGGAAAAGGTTGCACCCCCAAAACTGGGACATAGATTTCCTGTGATGGCAGATAGCACATGTTGACACACTGTGTGCATCTTGTAATTTGGGCTTGTGTTAAAACAAATGGCAATTTTTGAAAACATTTTGGAAAACATAGGAAAACTAAAAAAAGGGGGGGGTGTGGTTCAGACTATTCGCCCCATAATATCAATGATGTTTTTATATTTTTGCTCAATCACATTCATCCTTTTCCTCATAATGTCCATTTCGCTACTACATTCCATTATTCCTTGAATGACGATTTGGGCACTAGCACTTGAGAATGGAGTTGTCTGAGTTTCTGACACACCACCATGTTCATCCCCTAAAAAAATTAATGGATTAGAAATATGCAGGCCTACATCTCTTTTGACCAGAAGCTGTGGTGACAGACACTGACCTGTTGTGGTGATAAGCTCCACCTTTGCTTCCTCCACCTCTCCTTCCTCCACCTCTCCTTCCTCCACATGCTGATATTGGGGTTCTTTTGGATCTTGGTTTTCTTTATGTGGTCTGTGCTTCCTAGGCTCCTCACATTGGTGTCCTCCCAGTCTCCTCTCCCCTATGAGAATGAAACAATTAAAAGGTATCCTTTAGCGTACATAGATTTGAGGGCATAATTTTATAAGTTTGCCTGGAAGTGGGGTACAATTGTTGGTTTTGCCAGAGTTCCAAGATGAACATATGATATTTTGGTAATTCAACAAAGCAAGAATACTTTCATTCTTGGTCCTCAAAAATAAAAAGGAGACACCCCAAGGTATCCACTGGAGCACCTGTGTGTGACACCCTAAAAAGGTTGTTCGGGTGGCCCACACTATAGTGCTCCTGAGTCAAGATGTGTAACCAGCTGCTTGAGTGTCCTCTCCTTTACCCAGAATCTAGTTTACCATTTAACATTCTACTTAACTTTCAACACATCATCTAGACAACAATGTATATATAAACGTTGTTTTACGCCAAATAGGCATGACCACATGGGGTTTACGTGTATATGTGCAAAACATGTTATTTTTTTCACGTTCGCTGTTTACTAGGAAACATTCCCAAAAACTAGTCCAATCAACTTCACATGAAAGTTGCCATTCTACAATATGAAACCAGACAATCCAAGCACATGGAACAAAACATGCAAGAATACATATTCCAATTAGATTAAGGACAGTAAAACAAAAAACTTACTTTTGTCCAGGAATTTTTTAAGCTTCCTATACTGGTCCGGCTCCCTCAGCTTCAGGTCAGACCACCTTTTACGGAGCTGCTTCTTGGATCTCCTGACCCCAAAATTTATTATAGAGACTCGTCGCCACTTTGTCCATTATTTTAGACTTCCTGAGATTAGGGGTGTCGTATGGCCCATGCTTCCCATCGTAATCCTTCCTCTGCAGGATGTCCACCATCTCCGCCATCTCAGCAAATGACATATTAGTCGCCTTGAATCTTTTATTCCTGGATCGGGATGTTCCGGCCTCTGGGCTTTCCTCGTCGGTACTTATCAATAAAGCATGCACCGGTGTCACCGCCATGTCGTCGTCTCCCACTGTGCCCCGAACGAGAAGGGGCGGGGAAAGTCTGAAAAAGACCGTCATAGGCGGGCGACGCGGCCGGAGTTTCACGCATGCGCAGGGTATATAAAGGGTAAACGAGGTTGTGGTTGCGCGGAGTAAGGACGACCGGAAGTGCCGAACGAATCATACGAAGGTAAGAAATTAACTTGGGGCATCAGTGGCCTATACTGGTTCATGATTGTAGAGGCCTATATTGGGCTATGATTAGGACAATTGAAGCTGACCTCCTGTTTTTGTCTTGTGTTTTATCTTGTAGACTGAACTATGCATAAATTGCGTGAGCCAGACATCATGTTAATTTTTATAGAAAAGTATAAGGAAATGCGCAACCTCTGGGAGCTAAAAAATAGCTCCTACCATAATAGCCAAGTACGAAGGGCAAAAATTGTTAAATTAGCGGAATATATGAAGACCTGGATCCCAGAGGCAGACTATAGTATGATGAATAGTAAAATCAACAACATGAGGAATGCGTACAAAAAAAGATATAAAGAAGTGCGTGCTTCTATGAGATCAGGAGCAGCAGCAGACAAAGTAGTTAAGCCCAACCTGTGCTACTACAAGCATCTGCAATTTCTGGATGACCAGAATGAGGCTACCCTTCCCTCAACCCTTCCTTCCACCCTTCCCTCCAGCGTTCCTTCCACCCTTCCCTCCAGCGTTCCTTCCACCCTTCCCTCCACCCCTGCAGAGGGGGAGGAGGAGCCACCTGAGCTTGAAGAGCCGGATCTGCGCATCTTCAGCCAGGTATATTATTTTCTATGATATTTATTGTCCTTAATTGATTTTTGAGAACTAGATGTTATTATTGACAAATGACAAAATTTAAATGTTAAAAAAAAAGGATTGGTACAGTATATCAAGAAGCAGGGGTCACAATGAGAGTCTTTTATATTTTTTACGATTCAAATTGCAGCAGTCATGAGATGAAAATTGTGTGTGATTGATTCAACAAAAACAAAAACTATGTCCCTTTTTTCTACACAGGATGAGCTCAGCCAGGAGGAAGAGGCTCCGGAATGTGGCAGGCAGGAAGAGGCAGGGGTGAGTGGCAGCCAGGAGGAGGCCGGCCCAAGTGGCACTCACCAGGTCCCCAGGCCTAGTGGCAGCACACAGTCCCAAGTGGCTCCCCTCCACGTCAGACCCCAAAAACATCGGCGGATGTCAAAGGTGGAGGAGGAGTCACTTAAGATGATAAGGGACGCTGCTGCCATAATGAGGGCACCCCTCAACCCAGTTGAGGGCTTTAGTAACTATCTGTCCAAAAAGCTGATGAAACTGGAGGAGGGACAACGTGCCCTCTGTGAGCACCTGGTTTATACGGCCATTCACATGGCGGGGATGGGGCAGTTGACAGAGGCCACTCATCTCTGCCATCTGCCCCATCCTTCTCCTCCTCCTCCTGCCACATTACCACCAACAGAGCCACAGCCTGGAAGGGTGCGTGGATGGGGCCATGGAACAAATGCTAGAGGGAAGCGTGGAGGGAAGGCTACCAAGAAGAGCAGAAGGTGATTCCCTGGCTTCAAGCTGCTCTTCCAGAAGTTGCAGTTTGTAGGAGTACCACAGCTTGGGATGATGTATGTCTTCGGCTGCTGCTCCTGATTACCTCATGTTGTTGATTTTATTGTTCATCAAAGTAATGTCTGCCTTTGGGGTCCAAAGTCTTCATAAATTCCACTAATTTAACAATTGTTGCCCTTAATGTTTATTTATTTTTTGCGAGAATAAATGGATTTTTGATTTCGGAAAAATACTTGCCTATGTTTTTTTATTGGGAGTAGCAATAAGATGTCATAAATACAATGTGTAGTTAACAAGGGACACCAACCTCCTTGAGGAAAAAAAAAAAAAATGTTGTTGTGAGAACTTGACACCCAAAAAAATTAGCCCACCAGAACCAAAATCGAAGAAAATATAAAAAAATTGTATATCTTGATTCTAAATAACAATTACAATTAGGAAGAACTGGCTTTAAAAATATATAAAATTATTCTAGAGATGACAAGAAACTATAAAGAAATACATTTGTCAGAACTCGGGATAAAGATCTGCAGCCAAAAAACTGTTTGAAAGACCATTAGGCCTCATGCCCACTGGCGTTTTTACAGCTGCGTTTTTTGCAGCTTAAAAACGCCTGTCCATGTTATTGTAAATATTTTTTTATTTTTTTTAAAAAAAAACAAAAACAAAAACGGCGGAGCTAAAAACGCGACCGCGCGTTAGTGCGCATTTTTTGCGCGTTAGTGCGCGTTTTTGCACGTTTTTTGACGCTCGCGTTTTTTTCTGCCTAATTCTGACGCTGAGGAACGCACTGGTCCTGTTTTTTTTTTACAGCTTACAAACGCCTATGCTCTTTACAGCTCAAAAACGCCTAGGTGGGCATGAAGCTATAGACTAACATGGACAGGCGTTTTTAAGCTGTAAAAAACACTCAAAAACGCGGCTGAAAAAACGCCCGTGGGCATGAGGCCTTATAAGGAAGAAAACAATGCGCTGCATTAAACGAGGCAAACATTTGCAGAATGACGAATGTGCTCTCTCCATTAGGAACACTAGTTTTACCAGAACGAGCGCTCCCGTCTCATAATTCAGTCTGAGCATGCGTGGGTTTTTTAACCGATAGCAAATTCCGATCGTCTATGGGCAAGTCTATCGGTTTTTTATCCATCGGAAAAATTTAAAACATGTTCTATTTTTTGACACCGATGGAAAAAAGACCGATGGGGCCCATACACGATCGGTTTGTCCAATGAAAAAAATCCATTGGACTGTTTTCATCGGTAAAACCGATCGTGTGTACGCGGCTTTATAGACTGCAGCCCGTGTGAGGGGGATTCTATGCCCAAGGACTGAGAAATTGGATAGAAGAAAATCCTGGACTACCGCACTCCATAAAACAACGTCTTTATTGGGTAGGTAAAATCCAAAGACAACCAAAACGATACAGTCAAAATAAAGTGAACAACAGGAAAAAAAATAGCTGACATGTTTCACATCGTGTGATGCTTACTCATAGCTCATGAGTATAGCATTTTTTACAAGAGAAGCATTCTTTTGAGCAGGTGGATCCAATACATTTTTTGCAATGAGGTCTCTGAGGCCCCATTCACACAGGGGCAACACGACTTCCAGCACGACTTTACAAGGCAACTTGGACACGACTTGAGTATGAATCACAGCACGACCTGGAGCTACTTACAAGGCAACTTCAAGTTGCCTGCAGGACAGGAGACATTCCAGTGGCCAATAAAACAAGAATCAGCTCTATGGGAGGGAGGGGGAAGGGAGGGGTTTGCCTGAGAAATGTATGAGAAATGTATGTTCGCCTAGCAGTCGCCTAGAAGTCGGATTGAAGTAGTACAGGAACCTTTTTTGAAGTCGGAGCGACTGCAGTCGTGTACATTAAAACGGCTCCATTCACTTCAATTATTTTTAAAAATAGCGCGACTTGGGGCAACTCGGGGCGACCAGAAGTCACGTCCGGAGTCGCCCCTGTGTGAACCGGGTCTGAGGGTTTAAGCTCTTCGGTATGTAAATTGTGGTTTCTCGGGCAAGACACTACCAAGATGACGATCAGCTTTTATGATACTCCAATATTTCTTACATATCCTTTCTATCTGTTTGTGCTGAATGTTGTAATCCATAACTAAAATATTATTACGTTCATTATTTTTGTTTTTAATAGAATCCCAGATTAGTTTGTCCCTATCTAAAAAGATAACATATTTTTTCTTCAATAAATCCATGTTGGTACCCCTTCTGTAAATATCTCTCTCCAATCAACTCAGCCTGTTTAAGAAATACATCCTTTTTGGTACAATTTCTTCTCAATCTTCTCAACCTTTCGGTATATTGTCCAACCATGGTGCATAATGGCAGCTGTCTAGTGGATCTGTCAACAGATTTAAAATATGTCTGTGTTACTAGATAAAACATCCACTAGATGTCGCCATTGATTTTAACATTTTAGATTGGTGTTGTATTATGTATGCCCACTAGATGGAGTATCCCAGATTTAGAGGAATCTCTATAGGAATGTTAATATGCTAAAGATATATTGCCTTATTTCATATTCTAACTTTACATATTTAATATATGTGAGGATTTTAAATTTATATGTATTATAGTCTTTTAATAAGAATTTGAGAGGAATTTAAGTTCTTGTTGGAATTTACTGTTACCGTGACAGTGGACTTTGCTATGTAAACCGGCCTTGCACACCCGACTCTATAACCTTTGATAAAGTCACGTGATCAGTGACGCAACGTGTCAGGGAAGAGACGCATCGGTCCATGTAAGGGATGATGCATTGTTGCAACAGTTTTCCTCCGCTTTCAAGATGTCGGTTGCTGTTCCTGTCATACCTCCCGATTGTATTTTGGCTATGGTTCGTACAAGTCTCACTTCACCTTTTGGGTGGCATAATTCTTTGTCCCTGAGAGTATCTGCATGGAGAGCTCCAGACTTACCATTCTCCCAAGGCTGCTTTGCCACCCAGGGAAGAATCAACTCATTTGGGCTATTTCCCAACAATTCTGGTGGTCTAGTCTACGTGCTGATTTAGCCACCTTCGTAGCTCCTTGTTCCATGTGTGCTCAGAGTAAGACACCACGACATCTTGCAGTGGACCTCCTAAAACCCATGCCCAATGGAGAGAGGCCTTGGACCCACCTGTCTATAGATTTGATTGTGGAGTTACCCAACTTTCAGGGCAACACAGTTCTCCTTATGGTGGTTGACCTGTTCTCCAAAATGTCACATTGTATTCCACTAAAGAAGTTGCCCACATCCAAAGAACTGGCTTCCATTTTTGCTCAAGAGATCTTTTGCTTACATGGGCTACCCAAGGTTATCATCTTGGACGGGGGTAGCCAGTTTGTCTCCAGGTTTTGGCGAGCCTTCTATGCACAGTTGGGAATTCCGCTTTTCTTCTCCTTTGCATATCACCCGCAGTCCAATGGGGCCGCAGAATGAGCCAACCAATCCTTGGAGCAGTTTTTACGTTGCTACATTTCTGACCACCATAACAACTGGTCAGACCTTGGGCGGAGTTTGCTCACAATAGTGTCGTCACTAAGGCTTCCTGGTTGTCTCCATTCATGGTGAATTATGGTTTCCAAGCATCCATGTCGCTTGACTCATATGTTCCTCAGAGTACTCCTGCATTGGAGGAGCATCTCCCTGTTGTCTTTGTTACACTTGGGTACAGGTCCAAGAGTCCTTGCGACGTGCCAATGATAGATACCGACTTCATACTGACCGCAGACGCCTACCCGTGCCTTCCTACCAAGTTGGGGACAGGGTCTGGCTGTCATCTTGCAACCTCCAACTCTGTGTTCCTTCACTGAAACAGGCATCGCAGGTTAATTGGGCCTTTCTGTATTCTCCGTAGGATCAACCCAGTGGCTTATACTTTAGACCTTCCTTCTAATATGCGTATTTCTAATGTATTTCATATCTCCTTATTAAAATATTTGGTATGCATCCGCTTCACCACCTCGGTACCATGTCCTCATCCAGTTCAGGTTGAGAACCATGAGGAGTATGAAATACAATCTATCATTGATTCCCGTAGGTTCCGTGGGGGCATACAGGACCTGGTTCATTGGAAAGGGTACGGTCCGGAGGAACGCTCTTGGGTCTCATCCTCAGACGTACATGCTCCTGTCCTCCTCCATGCTTTCCATAGACGTTTCCCCCTCAAACCTGGTGGTCCTCGAGGGGGAGGGGTCATTGAGGAAAAATCGTCTGTATGCTTGTCCGACGCACCAAAAACCACGCTTGCTTAGAATCAAGTACGAGACGGAAGCACTCTGTCTGGTAAAACTAGCGTTCGTAATGGAGATAGCACATTCGTCACGCTGCAAACACGTCACGGACTGAAAAGCACGAGGCTGAAAAGCGCGAATCGTCTCATCAACCAAACTTTTACTAACACGAGATCAGCAAAAACAGACCAAAGGGTGGCGCCATTGGAATTGAACTTCCGTTTTATACTGCAGTCGTACGTGTTGTACATCACTGCGTTTTTGACGGACGGAATTTGGTGTGACCGTGTGTATGCAAGACAGCTTGAGCGGAAATTCCGTCGGAAAAAACATCAGAGTTTATTCTGACGGGAAAACCGGTCATGTGTACAGGGCATTAGAGACCATTTAAAGGCTCAGGAAACCTTTACGGGTGTTTTACAAGTCTACAATATTGAACTTTTTCACAATATTCTAATTGTCTGAGATACTGAATTTTGGGTTTTCACTAGCTGTAAGTCATAATCATCAAAATTAAAAGAAAGAAATGCTTGAAATACATCACTCTGTGTATAATGAATCTATAAAATATATAAGTTTCACTTTTTGAATTGAATTACTGAAATAAATTTTTTATGATATTTTCTAATTTCTTGTGAAGCACCTTTGTGTATGTGTGTATGTATGTACTGTATGTATATATATATAGGAAGGCCAGTAGGTTGGCCTGAAATTATGGGAGGAGCCTGGGGGTATTTAAGCAGACCACCCAGGATGGTCTGTGTTGGTTCCAGTGCGCGGTATTACGTCACCAGGCCAACTCTTCCAACTTACTGGCTGTTCGTGAGGTTGTGCTGTCGAATTTCAGGGTGTTGCAGTTCCCGTTCGTAAGTTTTTGTTGATCGTTCCACGCTCGCTGTCGCAGGCAGGACTTGTTGTTACCATTCCTACGAACGAATCGTTGGTTTTCATGTGCCCTTCGTAAACCGCCTATGGCTTCATAGGACTTACTCGGTCATTCGCACGCATTCGTACTTACTGTCTAGCTCTGTTCCTCATTCAAGCCCAGTCGCGTCCGCGACGTAACGACTCATGGTAGCCCTTTGATCAGCACCATTCCTATCTTACCGACTAGGCATTACGAACGGTACGAATAGCGCGTAAAGCCACTTTCGAATCAAGCAGCTTAGCGGCGCATTATCTCGAACCTGCGTCCCACACACCACACCTTCTAAAAAAAAAACACTCCACCTACTGACCCCCTACACCTCCTACGGAACACTCACTTCACCTAACTGACCCCCTACACCTCCTACTGGATACCAAGCACTCACCAACAGCCGATCCAAATCTAGTCGCAACATCGGCCCTATGATTCGGATCCTCTGCAATCACAAGCCCTTTTGACCACCAACACCATCAGTCTATCCGAGTCTAGTCATATCATCGGCGCAACGATTCGGATCCGGTACACAAGCCCCCTCGTCACCTAACATCTACAGCCGATCCGAATCTAGTCGCATCATCGACGCAATGATTTGGATCCTCGGCAATACAAATTTCACCAACCGTTCCGACTCCAGTCACAGCACTGGCTCAACAATTTGGATACTTCACAAACAAACCCCACCGGTGCACACACCCCAGCCCTGTTTGAACTAGTCGCATCGGCGTTACGAATACAGTGGAACTTACGATTCAGATCCCCAGCCTTACGTTTATCAAGCAAAGACATACACATCTCACTCCATCTATTTCTACAACGTTGCGCACGGTCATTCCATTTCCTACATACTCAAAATTACACTAACTTTGTGTTCGCATTTCTAATAAGGCTGCTTCCTTGCAATCGCTGCAAGCATTTCTGCAAGTGGCTCAAACCGGCCACTCATCATCTCCAGTAGCAACACGGCTGCTCACCTTATTCTCTGTCGCTTTCCCCTTTTAGGGCAGTAGAGTTCCAGTTGGTCCATCCTGCACCAGGTTTGGACGGTATTTACCTCAGGTAAAAAAAAAACATTGTCGAGGGCTTACATCTTCACCAGGGGGCCAGCTACTGCCCCGAACAGCTCTTTGGAATCCACCTTATCAAACAATTTTCCTATGTCACCTTACTACAGGTTGCCGCCTGTAACGGCACCCCAATATAAAGGAGTAAAACGCCGTTTACGATGTTCCCTCTCCTAGACACACATCCACTCGCTACCAATATCCACAGCCAAACGACCCTTTCCCATAGGACCAGATCCCCTTAGAAGGACGAGATGCACTCTGTCTTCTTCTGTAATAGGAATCACTTTATTATTGAGAAACATTGTAACTTTATACACAATTCAATCCACATGATTTAACATGAACAAGGGCCCAGCTCCACCCACACATCCCAAGACTCAACACCTCATCCTGACGTCTGCTAGGCTTCAAAAGATCCCACACAATACACATCTTCTCACAAAGGGTTGGCAGCCAGTCTGTCTGGCACTTTACAATACACACAAGGACAGACTTAATGAACAATAGAATGCAAAACACCTTAGTTCCTCACAGCAATGATTACATAACCCCCACACACAGTATACATCCAATCTATATACAATGTATATACAGCCTTGAATATGGCTATCACAGACCATATCGGGGGTTTCTTTTATTCACCCTGTGTCCAAAGTGACCCCACTGTCACACATCTCCCCTTTCGGCAGGGGACTAACAGAGGAGTGGACCCCAGACGGGTCTACTCCGAAGTTAGTCCATGGGTCCATTCTTCCAATGCTGGTATCCACCCAGGACCACAAATGAATTGCTCCAAGCAGAGCATTACTTACCCAGCCAACCTCTGCCTCTCTCAGAGAACATACCCGCCGCTGGGGAGAAGACAGGGTGACTGGGCTCAGTCCGTCATGCTGTTGGGGATCTGGGTCGACTGCCCGGCATCCCTGGGGTATACAAGTGGAGACTGAAGTCCCATCCACTTGTGGTAGGTGGAAGTCCCCCAGTGCTTGCAAAGCAAGGCTGACATCCTCCTGTCTCAGTGTCACACCATTTTCTGGGGTTGTGTCAGTGAGGACTGAAGTCCCATCTACTACCACAGGAGCTCCCTCTTCTGTTAGTTGAGAGCCGAGGCCCGTGGCACTCGGCTCTGTTGCCAGCTCTTCTGCTGGGTTGCTGTGAGTGGAGACCGCAGTCCCATCCACCGATATCCGCTCAAGTGGCAGTTGTGTGCAGAGGCCAGTAGCATTCTGCCCTGCTGCCAGTGATTCAGCTGGGGGTAAAAGCTTTACCACCTCAGCTTGTTGCTGGAGAGAGGGGCCAACTGCCCCGGCTCCCTGAAACTCCCCAGTTGTTTCCGGTGCTGGGCAGAGGTTGCTATCACTCTGCCCTGTTGCCAGCACTTCTGCTGGGGACTCCACACCATCTGCTCTGGCTAGCTGTTGGGGAGGGAAAATGGCTGCTTCTCCTCCCTGCATCTCTGAAATCCACTCGGAAAGAGGAACAATCACCTTCTCAACTCGGGCCTCCAAAACTGCCACGGGTGTAGAGCAGGGGTCTGTAGTACTCTGTCCTGCTGCCAGTACTTGGGCAGGCGATGCATAATCCATAACATCCTCTGAACAGTCCCTTAAGTCCATACCTTCTGTAATCTGTGGCTGGGGAGATGAGCCAACTGCCCTAGCTCCCTGGAACTCCATATCATCCACTTCGGCTTTAGGGAGGGCAATCTTCAGCTTTTCCACTGCCGATTCTTCAGCCAGGCTAGCTCCCTGGAACTCTGTATCATTCACTTCGGCTTTAGGGATGGCAATCTTCAGATTTTCCACTGCTGATTCTTCAGCCAGGATTTCATAGTTGTCAACTGGTATTTCCTGATAGTCCCAGGCAAAGGGAGCCCCACCCTGCTGCTGAGCAGATTCTAGCAGCTGTCTGTAGGCGATCTCCGATTGTCGTATTTCCGCCATTCTCCACTCATGTTGCCGCTCTAGTTCTCTCTTTTGTCGCGCATCCTGCAGCTGGATGCCTCTAATGGCTTCCTGAATGGCGGTCTCTGATGGGTTAGCACCATATAATGCCAACCGCTGTCGCACTCGTTGCTGAAACAAATCTTCAACTGACCGGGGTCCTGCATCACCATCTCTCTGGTCCATCTCGGCTCTCAAGTAAGTCTTTCAGCGTGACTTTCCTGCAGGCTGCATAGCTGGTCATTCACTGTGGTGGCTTGGAGTGTCCCAGGAACTGGAGGGAAGATCCCGCTTCTGCCAACCAATGTAACGGCACCCCAATATGAAGGAGTAAAACGCCGTTTACGATGTTCCCTCTCCTAGACACACATCCACTCGCTACCAATATCCACAGCCAAACGACACTTTCCCATAGGACCAGATCCCCTTAGAAGGACGAGACGCACTCTGTCTTCTTCTGTAATAGGAATCACTTTATTATTGAGAAACATTGTAACTTTATACACAATTCAATCCACATGATTTAACATGAACAAGGGCCCAGCTCCACCCACACATCCCAAGACTCAACACCTCATCCTGACGTCTGCTAGGCTTCAAAAGATCCCACACAATACACATCTTCTCACAAAGGGTTGGCAGCCAGTCTGTCTGGCACTTTACAATACACACAAGGACAGACTTAATGAACAATAGAATGCAAAACACCTTAATTCCTCACAGCAATGATTACATAACCCCCACACACAGTATACATCCAATCTATATACAATGTATATACAGCCTTGAATATGGCTATCACAGACCATATCGGGGGTTTCTTTTATTCACCCTGTGTCCAAAGTGACCCCACTGTCACACCGCCGACCCAGTTCTTGACTCCAACTGAGACTTCACTACTAGGGCGTCAAGTCAGGTGCGTAGTTTAAAGGGATCTTCCAATGCTTTTCTCTTGAACACTCTTTCACGACATGTTCTTGTCCTGTCCATCTTGTTTTCCTTCTGCCTTCCATCTTATCTAACCAAACGCATCTGTCCCCTCCTACCTTTTGCAACTCACCTTAAACATATGCATTTTCCCTCCTTGATTTTTAGCTGACGTCATGTCACAGGTCAACAGCGATGACTTTGCCTCCGCTCTGCCGTCACCCTTTGCTCAGTAAACGGCAGTTCGCAGTCTCCCAGAGCTTGGACCATTTTAGGCTGCTGTTTCCACCGCCAGTGGCAGCTCTACCAGACACCCAGGCGTCGCTGCAGTCTATTTCTTCAGCGATTACTCAGCTGCACTCCTTGGTGACCACACTGTCAACAGCAGTCACTGACGTCCAGACCAGAGTGGGAGCCCTGGAGGTATGCCCAGCTGCTTCCCTACCAGCTCCAATCACCACCGTTGTTTCTGTGCCTTCACTTATAGGTACGCCCAACATCTGCACCACTGTCTTCCCTGTGCACCTCGTCCCAGTGGGCATCAGGAAGGACATCCTGGACGGCAAGGACGTTAACTTAGCATCCCTCCTCATATCAGTGCACGACTTGGCCCGAGAACAAGTCATATTCCTGGGGGGACGTCTCCGTCATCCTAAAGGCCAAGGACCCTAGGCTTAATCGCAAGCTCACTGTCACAGAGTTGGGCTGGCCTTCAGTATGGTCAGAGACGTGCTATGCACGATCAAACCCAATAGGAGGGAAGAACTGGACCTGTATCTGCATGCAGTAGTGGATCTAGGTCACAAGTACGGAGGATGCTCATTCTATGACTATCACCGGTCATTTTCAGCTAAGGCAGCAGCCAGACTTTCACAGTTCAAGGTTACTACCAACTGGAGCACCATCGACACAGAGCTGTTCTGCCGCCATTTCGCTGGCCTACACTCCCCACTCTGCGCCAACTGCCAGTCTTCCACCCGCACGGCTAACTGGTGCTCTGAGTTGGGTGGCAGATGCCTCCCCAGCTTTTTCTCCCCCTTTAGTGCTGCCCAAAATCCACCGGCATTTACACAGCCATCCCAGGCGGACAGGTTAGGACGACCAATGCACGCACTTGGGGGTGCAGCTATCTGTAATAAATTCAACTTTGGGTGTTGCAACTTGCCCCACTGCAAACTCCTTCACATTTGCCTCACGTGCCATAAAGCTCACCCCAGAAGCACGTTCAGTGTCAAGCAGCTTAATTCCTCGTGAATAGGCTACGTGCACATCAGATGGCTCAGCTTCTACCTATCCTCGCACCCAACTCCCTCACTGGCAGCCTTCTTCATGCAGGGGTTCACTACATGATTTCACACCGGACTCAACACGCTTCCCAACACAACCCACAAGTGCAAGAACCTCCTCTCAGCCGCCACCGATGAGGGAGCCATCAGCACCTTGTTGCAGACCGAACTAGAATGGGGGTACATCATCGGCCCCTTTTCACAATCACCCTTCACTCTATGGAGAGTCAGACCTATCGGGCTGGTCAAGGGCAAGTTTTCAAATAAATTTTGTTCTCGCATACCAAGTTTAAACTGGTCCAGGTAATATGAATGAAAATCTTTGAGAAAAATGGCATAGCTACCCCATAACTCCACCCCCCCCCCCACCCCAGCCCATTACCAGCCCCTTTGGGTCTTGTATGGATATTAAGGGGAACCCCGCACACAAAATAAAAAAGGCCCTATATACTCTGAACAGCCGTATACAGGCGGTGCATACAAGACAGGGACTGTAGGTTTGTTCTTATGTAGAATCTGTTTGTAATTTTGAACAGGTACATTGTTTAAGTGTAGCTCCAGACAAAAAATCTATTTTTAAGGTTTTATGGAAAACATAGGGAAGGGTTATCACCCCTGTAACATTTGTTTTGCTATCTGTGCCCCTGTTCAGAACATTTCACCTCACTTTCCATCCCAATGACAAATGTTTTTGAAAAGTGGGGTTTTTATTGAAACAAGGATTGGTGATAAAGCATCAGTAGAGAGGAGACACCTTTTTCCCATATTAACTCTTACAGGAGAGAATTACCCTTCCTAGGGGTAGATTTCCTCTCACTTCCTGTTGTCTCCTTTCGTTTGCAAGTAGGAGTCGTTTGTAAGTTGGATGTTTGAAAGTAGGGGCCTGCCGTATATACTCTGCTGAAATTTGCCCCTTACATGTTGGTGTTGCCACAACACTGTAAGCCCTCACAGTTACTCTTGGTGGGCGCATGAATGGGCCCTGCTGTGAATTATTAGATCAAGAATTGTAATTGCATGCCCCTGTTGAACAGGGGCTGAAAAATTGGGCCTTTGGTGGTGGTGGTGGTGGTGTTGACACAACACTGTAAGGCCTCACAGTTACTCTTGGTGGGCGCAGGAATGGGCCCTGCTGTGAATTATTAGATCAAGAATTTTAATTACATGCCCCTGTTAAACAGGGGCAGAAAAATTGGGCCTTAGGCACTGGTGCCACAACACTGCAACCCCTCACAGATACTGTACTTGGAGCACAGCAATGAGCCCTGTTGCAAAGAATTGCATCAAAAATTTTAATTACACGCCCCTGTTAAACAGGGGCTGAAAAATTGGGCCTTAGGCACTGGTGCTGGTGCCACGACACTGCAACCTCTCCTAGATACTCTAGTTGGAGTGCAGGAATGAGCCCTGCTGCAAAGCATTGCATAACAAATTGTAATTACATGCCCCTGTTAAACAGGGGCTGAAAAATTGGGCCGTAGCCACTGGTGGCGGCACCCAGAAACAAAAATGTTCTTCCAAGCTATCATCATCAATCGGATCATTGAGGAGGAGGAGGATAGTCAGTCAACATAACAGGACAGTCACTCAGCATCAGCATCAGTCTTGAAGGGATGTGACATTTGAAAATAAAGGAGTCTGTTATATCAGCTTCAGGTGTTTGGTAGCTGGTGTTGATCCAAGACTGGTTCATCTTTATGAAGGTCAGTCGATCAACCGAGTCAGTGGACAGGCGCACCCTGTGATCCGTGACAAATCCTCCAGCAGCACTGAATGTGCGTTCTGAAAGAACGCTGGATGAAGGACAGGCCAGTAGCTCAATTGCATACTGTGCAAGCTCTGGCCAGTGATCCATCCTCAAGACCCAGTAAGCCAGAGGATTTTCGGTGGGGAAGGTGTCCAAGTCTGACCTTGCCCCTAGGTATTCCTGCACCATGTATATCAGACGCTGGCGATGGTTGCTGGATCCGATCATACCTTGGGGCTGCGGACTAAAGAATTGTCTGAACGCATCGGTCAGACGGCCACCTTCCCCACCGCTTCTTCTTTGACTGACCGAAGCCTCAGCAACTCGTTGTCCAGGACCAGGAGTTTGTAACCTCCCAGTCTCTGGGAACGCGTTGCACAGACCTTTCTGCAAGGCCTCCCGGAGTTGCCTCATTCTCTGCTCCCTCTGCGATGGTAAGATAAGGTCCGCAACCTTACCCTTGTACCGTGGATCAAGGAGAGTGGCCAGCCATTAATGGTCCCTCTCCTTGATCCGAAGAATACGAGGATCCTTCCGCAGACTTTGCAGGGTCAGGGAGGCCATGCAGCGTAGGTTAGCTGAGGCATTCGGTCTGGAGTCCTATGGGTCACTAAGGACGACATGATCCACAGCCACCTCCTCCCAGCCATGTACAAGTCCACGGGTTTCTTGGGACTGTAAATCATCCCTAAAAGACTGCTGCTGATGATGCTGAGTGCCAGGCTCCACCTCCATGCTGACACAATCCTCCTCCTCCTCTTCCTGTGCAATGGGTGGGACAGAAGGAACACTGTCTGGGTAAAGGGGGCCTTGAGAGGCAAGGAAGTCCTCCTCTTCCTGCCTCTGTTCTGCCTCAAGTGCCCTGTCCATTATTCCATGCAGCGTATGTTCCAACAGGTGGACAAGAGGTACAGTGTCACTGATGCATGCACTGTCACTACTCACCATCCTCGTGGCCTCCTCAAATGGTGCCAGGACAGTGCATGCATCCCTGATCATGCCCCACTGGCGTGGTGAAAAAAACCTGAGCTTCCCTGACCCTGTCCTGGTGCCGTAGTCGCACAGGTACTCATTGATGGCCCTCTGCTGCGTGTGCAGCCGCTGCAGCATGGCCAACGTTGAGTTCCACCTGGTGGGCATGTCACATAAAAGGTGATTCTTGGGCAGGTTCAACTTCTTTTGCAGCTCAGCCAGGCGAGCACTGGCATTATAAGATCTGCGGAAATGCACAAGACTTTCCTGGCCTGCCTCAGGACATCCTGACACCCCGGGTACCTGCCCAAGAACCGCTGCACCACCAGGTTAAGGACGTGAGCCACGCAGGGCACATAGGTCAGTTGTCCCTGTCGGAGGGCGGAGAGGAGGTTGGTGCCATTGTCCCAAACCACCATTCCTGGCTTAAGCTGGCGTGGCATCAACCACCTCTCGGCCTGCCCCTGCAGAGCAGACAGCAGCGCAAGCACGGCATGGCATCTTTTTGCCTGCGTACTTGCGTAGCCCCTTGAACGCCTACGGAGCACCGCTGGTTCCGAGGACAAAGCACAGGAAGAGGCCATGGAGGAAGAAGAAGAGGAGGGGGTGGAGGAGAGAGGTGTGTCACAACCAGTAGTAGCATTTTGGAGGCGTGGCGGCGGAACAACCTCCAACACTACTGCACCTTGTCCTGCATCCTTCCCAGCTGCCAAAAGAGTGACCCAATGGGCCGTGAAAGAAAGGTAACGTCCTTGTCCATGCCTGCTGGACCATGAGTCAGTGGTAATATGCACCTTACCACTGACCGCCCTGTCCAGCGAGGCCAAGACATTGCCTTCCACATGCCGGTAGAGAGCCGGAATCGCCTTCCGTGAGAAAAAGTGGCGTCTGGAACCTGCCACTGAGGAACTGCACATTACACAAACTCACGGAAGGGGGCCGAGTCTACCAACTGAAAAGGCAGCAGTTGAAGCGCTAGCAATTTAGCCAAGCTAGCATTCAACCGCTGGGCATGTGGATGGCTGGGAGTGAACTTCTTTCGACAGTCCAGCAGCTGGGGCAGGGAAATTTGCCTGCTAGAATCGGACGTCGGTGTACTGCTAGCAGAGTGCCCGCAAGTACTTGGCTGTGACACACCTAATTCTACACCTTCATTCCTCTCAGTGCAGGTTTCAGAGAGGACTGAAGGTATAGTGGGGTTGGAGATCCCAGCTGATGCGGTGCAAGGAGAGGTCCGCTTTGTTCTTTGGTGTGGGTCTTTAAGGTAGGCTTGCCAACAAGCTGCATGGCAGGTCAACATATGTCTGGTCAAGCATGTGGTGCCCAAGCGGCTGATGTTTTGGCCACGCGATATACGCTTGAGACATATGTTGCAAACAGCAGCGGTGCGATCTGATGCACTCGACTCAAAAAAGGCCCACACCAAAGAACTTTTTGAATAACGGGCAGAGGCAGCGCCCTGCACAGGCGGAGCTCTGCGGTGTGATTCAGTCGGTGTGCTGCCCTTACGCTGGCCCCCCGAGGGAATCCTGCCTCGTTGGAGATGTGCCTCCTCCTCATCCTCCTCCTCTCTCCTATTAGGCACCCATGTGGAGTCAGTGACCTCATCATCCCCTCCCTCCTCATCACTGGAGCCAATCTGGCAGTATGCTGCAGCTGCTGGAACATGACTGCCAGATTGGTGTCCTTCTTGAGCATCCCCTCTCTCTGCTCTCACGCTACTGCCTTCCTCTAGCTGGGTATCATCATCAGACCCTTCAAAACGCTGGGCATCCTCCTGGAGTATGTACCCAACACTGTGCTCAAACAGTTCGGGGGACTCCTCAGGAGGACATGGTGGGTCTAGGGAAGGAGTGACTGATGATGACATTGATACCAGGGAAGAGGACGCTTTGGCAGCTGCTTTGCCAGTACCCTGAGCCTGGGTGAGAGAGGATGAGGAGGATGAGGAGGGCTTGGTCATCCACTCTACCAAGTCTTCGGCATGATGCGGCTCAATGCGTCCAGCTGCCGAAAAGAAGGACAAGCGTGTCCCATGGCCATGTGCTGATGACAATGCACCGCGTCCACGACCAGCACTGTTGCCCCCAGACACAGAGCCTACTTGCCCTCTTTTATTGGCTTGTGACTGTCTGCCTCTCTTTGTTGGCCTTCCAGACATAGAAATGGCCTGCAGGGAGATGGGAAAACCAGCAATAAGGGGTAGCTTCAGGTGTATATTTTGCAGGAAGCACACAACGCCCGCTGTAAGTGCTGCAGATGACTGCCTGTGTTACACAACAGGAAAAAACAGCAATAAGAGCTAGCTTCAGGTGTTTATTTTGCAGGAAGCACACTCCGCCCACTGTAAGTGCTGCAAATGCCTGTTAGTGTAACACAAAAGAAAAAAAGCTCCAGCAATAAGGGCTAGCTTCAGGTGTATAATGTGCAGGAGGCACACTTCGCCCGCTGTAAGTGCTGCAAATGCCTGTTAGTGTAACACACCAGGAAAACACAGCAATACGGGCTAGCTTCAGGTGTATATTTAGCAGGAAGCACACTCCGCCCGCTGTAAGTGCTGCAAATGCCTGTTAGTGTAACACACCAGGAAAACACAGCAATACGGGCTAGCTTCAGGTGTATACTGTGCAGGAGGCTTAGCAACAATGACACTGACACTGTCCCCTGCCTATCCTTCTCTCTCCCTGCACACAAGGTTTATCAAAGAATATGACACTGACACTCTCCCTGCCTATCCTTCTCTCTCCCTGCACACAAGGTTTAGCAAAGAATATGACACTGACACTCTCCCTGCCTATCCTTCTCTCTCCCTGCACACAAGGTTTAGCAAAGAATATGACACTGACACTGTCCCCTGCCTATGTTCTCTCTCCCTGCACACAAGGTTTAGCAAAGAATATGACACTGACACTCTCCCTGCCTATCCTTCTCTCTCCCTACACACAAGAATAGCACAAAGAATAGCACAATGACACTGTCCCTGCCTATCCTTCTCTTTCCCTGCGCTGGAACACACTACACAAGGCCGCCGCACTGGTGGCCTTTTATAGTGTGGGGCGTGTGCTAAACCCCCTGAGCTATAATTGGCCACAGGCAACCTGCCTGTGGCCAATTATGGCTCTCCTAGCTGCCGGCGCTGTGATTGGCCAAGCATGCGGGGTCACAGTGCATGCTTGGCCAATCACAGCGCCGGGATTGCACTGCGATGGCACAGTGTATTGTGGGCCGTTCGCGTCACTCAAATTTGGTGCGAACGGCCCAAATAGTTCAATCTTCGTCGAACGATCGAACAGCCGATGTTCGAGTCGAACGTATGTTCGACTCGAACAGCCGATGTTCGAGTCGAACGTATGTTCGACTCGAACACCGAGCTCATCCCTACATGTCATACTTACCTCCACTGTGCAGTTCGTTTTGCACAGAGTGGCCCCCGAACATCCTCTTCTGGGGTCTGTCGTGGCAAAATTGGTTGTTTGCAGAGCACACAGCCATTTTTGCCTTGTGCTAAATAAGCACACACTTCATCTTATTGCAATAATGCTTCTTAAACTAAGATTCACTCACCGTCATTCGAACCCCATTCATTCAAAGAAGGAAGCATCACCAGACTGGTCTTATCATCAAGGCATCCCAGCATCAACTGCCCGCCTCGAGCCTTATGGCTCCTTTTTATTATCAAAAGATCTCACGAGCAGATAATCACCTCCCCCATGGGGGTGGTCATCACAGCATGTGACCTCCATGGGAGTGGTCATCACAGAATGTGACCTCCTCCATAGGAAGTGAGGACACAGCATCTGACCTCCATGGGAGTGGTCATCACATGATGTCCTCTTTACACAGCAAATGTCCATATAAAGATATCCCTTCCAACAGGGTTATTTAAATACATACAATACATGACATGTATACATTCAAATAGACTAGCAGTGACATGCACTGCTTCCAATGACGGGAACCATACAACAATTATGGCTCAATGGACCACAATTGTCGTATAGTTATGCTATAGCTCCTGTGGACGCAGATCTGTCTGCTCAGAGTCATTTTATGCCAATGCCAAGAAGTGGCCAGTCCCTTGGCGAGGCATAAAACAAATATCCCTAAAAGGAGCAAACATTGCTGCATCCACAGGAAGGTTTTTCCCGCCACCGGTCTTCCACCAACGTCTGTATGTGCAAATAAGCTCAGATGAGCGCATTGCAACAAAACCGACACTGGGGGACATCTGACAACATACATTAATACAATTTTCCACAACAGTCCTCCCTTTTTGTCATATGCACCCCCTGTGTCCATCGATGAAACTTGATCTCCTTCTTACACCTGGAAATGAATCAGTCCTTACAGTCCATAAAAACAAAAACGTGGCTTGACATGTAGGCTCTGTTCTTCAGGAGCATGACTTATAAGGAGGACACGACATGGTGAGCTGTAGTAATCACTGATCCGTCTGTGATCCTCTGTGTCTTGTACGTGGGTCCGGCTTCGGGGCGTCTCATCAAGGAAGCTCTGGTCACGCATCCAATCAGGTAACAGGAGCAATAATATAATAATAATATAACATAATCTGTCCGCTCTGAGTCATTTAATGCCAACGCCAAGAAGTGGCCAGTCCCTTGGCGAGGCATAAAACAAATATTCCTAAAAGGAGCAAACATTGCTGCGTCCACAGGAAGGTTTTTTCCCGCCACCGGTCTTCCACCAACGTCTGTATGTGCAAATACGCTCATATGAGCGCATTGCAGCAAAACCGACACTGGGGGACATCTGACAACATACATTAATACATTTTTCTACAACAGGTCCCATGGCGGCTCTCTCAGCTCCTCCCAGCATCAAATAACCCCCTCTGGAAATTCTTTTGTACCATTCTCCTGACTGATACCTTTTAACAATAAGATCTCTCTGGTGCTTTGGAAGCTCTCTGCGGACCATGGCCTTTGCTTTAGGATGCGACTAAGAAAATTTCAGGAAAGACCTACTAGAACAGCTGAACTTTATTTGGGTTAATCAGAGGCACTTTAAATGATGGCAGGTGTGTACTGACTCCTATTTAACATGAGTTTGAATGTGATTGCCTAATTCTAAACACAGCTACATTCCCAGTTATAAAGGGGTGTGTACACTTATGCAACCACATTATTTAACTTTCTTGTTTTTACTTCTTCCCCCCTAAAACATTTCAGTTTGTTTTTCAACTGAATTGTACAGTTTATGGGTCACATTAAAAGTGGAAAAAGTTCTGAAATGATTTATCTTTGTCTCATTTTTTTACATCACAAAAACCTGACACTTTACCAGGGGTGTGTATACTTTTTATATCCATTGTATGTAGCTACACAAAAAACTGGGCCCAAACAATGTATATATCTTTTTAGTGAGATTTATTTACAGTGAAACAAGAGACAATCACACACCAGCAAATAATGAACATTAACCCCCCTGGCGGTATGATTATGTCAGATTTTTGATGCTGAAAGCGGTACAATTATTTTGCATGGAAATTTGCCGTTTTATATTGTAGGCCTGTAATTCTTAGTAGGGATGAGCCGAACACCCCCCTGTTCGGTTCGCACCAGAACCTGTGAACAGACCTAAAGTTTGCGTGAACTTTAGAAGCCTATTAAATACAATGGACTCGAACGTTCGAAATCTAAAGTGCTAATTATAAAGGCTAATATGCAAGTTATTGTCCTAAAACGGGTTTGAGGATCCGGGTCCTGCCCCAGGGGACATGTATCAATGCAAAAAAAAGTTTTAAAAACGGCCGTTTTTTCGGGAGCAGTGATTTTAATAATGCATAAACTGAAACAATAAAAAGTGAAATATTCCTTTAAATTTCGTACCTGGGGGGGGGGGGGGGGGGTGTATAGTATGCCTGTAAAGCAGTGCTTGTTTCCCTTGCTTAGAACTGTCCCTGCACAAAATGTCATTTCTGAAGGAAAAAAAGCCATTTAAAACCCCTCGCGGCTATAATGAATTGTCGGCTCCCGGCAATACAGAGAAAATTAATTGATAAAAAAATAAAATAAATGCGTGGGGGTCACCCCAAATTCAATTACCAGGCCCTTCAGGTCTGATATGGATATTAAGGGGAACCCTGCATCAAATAAAAAAAATTAATAACGTGGGGTTCCCCCCAAATATCCATACTAGACCCTTCAGGTCTGGTATGGATTTTAAGGGGATCTCCACCCCAATTTTTTTTAAAAATGGCGTGGAGTTCCCCCAAAAATCCATACCAGACTCCTTATGCGAGCACACAACCTGGCAGGCCGCAGGAAAAGAGGGGGGGCGAGAGAGCGCCCCCCCTCCTGAACCGTACCAGGCCACATGCCCTCAACATGGGGAGGATGTCCCCATGTTGATGAGGACAAGGGCCTCATCCCCACAACCCTTGCCCGGTGGTTGTGGGGGTCTACGGGCAAGAGGCTTATCGGAATCTGGAAGACCCCTTTAACAAAGGGGACCCCCAGATCCTGCCCCCCCTATGTGAATTGGTGAGGGGTACATTGTACCCCTACCATTTCACGAAGAAAGTGTAAAAAAAAAAATACACAGACACCTTGGAAAAGTCCTTTATTAAAAATAAAAATTAAAAAAACACAATCCAATGTCCCGCGGCGATCCGATGTCCAGTGCTGCAGTCTCCACGAAACGACATTGGCTGAGCGGAACTACACTGCAGAGGAAGTTCCCCATCAGGTCCGTTCAGCCAATTACGTAGGCGGGGTCTGAGGTACGAGGGGGCGTAGGCGCCCTCGTATCTCAGACCCCGCCTACGTCTTGGCTGAGCGGACCTGATGGGGAACTTCCTCTTCAGTGTAAAAAAATGAATAGACGCGCCCCTTCTCACATTCCCCATCAGGTCCGCTCCTGATGGGGAACGTGAGAAGGGGCGGGTCTATTAATTTTTTTACACTGAAGAGGAATTTCCCCATCAGGTCCGCCTAGCCAATGACGTAGGTGGGGTCTGAGATACGAGGGCGCCCCCACCCCCTCGTACCTCAAACACCGCCTAAGTCATTGGCTGAGCGGACCTGATGGGGAACTTCCTCCGCAGTGTAGGTACGCTCAGCCAATCACGTTTCGAGTGGAGACTGCAGCGCTGGACATCGGATCGCCGCGGGACATTGGATTACATCGCTGGAATGTGTTTTTATTTTTTTATTTTTAATAAAGGACTTTTCCAAGGTGTCTGTGTGTTTTTTTTACATTTTTTTTACACTTTCTTTGTGAAATGGTAGGGGTACAATGTACCCCTTACCAATTCACATAGGGGGGGCCGGGATCTGGGGGTCCCCTTTGTTAAAGGGGTCTTCCAGATTCCGATAAGTCCCCTGCCCGCAGACCCCCACAACCACCGGGCAAGGGTTGTGGGGATGAGGCCCTTCTCCCCATCAACATGGGGACATCCTCCCCATGTTGAGGGCATGTGGCCTGGTACGGTTCAGGGGGGGGGCGCTCTCTCGTCCCCCCCCTCTTTTCCTGCGGCCTGCCAGGTTGCGTGCTCGGATAAAGGGTCTGGTATGGATATTTGGGGGGAACCCCACGTCATTTTTTTTTTATTTGACGCAGGGTTCCCCTTAATATCATACCAGACCTGAAGGGCCTGGTAATTGAATTTGGGGGGACCCCCGCACATTTTTTTTTTTTATCAATGACTATTCTCTGTATTGCCAGGAGCCGACAATTCATTATAGCCACGAGTGCTTTTAAATTACTTTTTTTCCTTCAGAAATGACATTTTGTGCAGGGACAGTTTTAAGCAAGGGAAACAAGCGCTGCTTTACAGGCATTTTATACACCCCCCCCCCCCCATTTCACTTTTATTGTTTCACTTTAAGCATTATTAAAATCACTGCTCCCGAAAAAAATGCAATTTTTAAAACTTTTTTTTGCATTGATACATGTCCCCTGGGGCAGGACCCGGGTCCCCAAACACTTTTTATGACAATAACTTGCATATAAGCCTTAAAATTAGCACTTTAGATTTCTCCCATAGACTTTTACAGGGTGTTCCGCGGCTTTTCGAATTTGCCGCGAACACCCCAAATTGTTCGCTGTTCGGCGAACATGCGAGCAGGCAATGTTCGAGTCGAACATGAGTTCGACTCGAACTCGAAGCTCATCCCTAGTTCTTAGGAATAACTCACTTAAATCTGATCAAACCAGAGTCTAGTAGACATCTTGGGTATGATAAAGTTTGAAACACAAAATCATAAATTATAATATAATAAATAACAATAATAACAAATAATAATATAATAATAATACTTTTTATTCAATAAATTTTATTCAAGAATATAATCAAATCAAAAACACTGACTTTTTTTTGGCCAAACAAGGGTGCAATATTATTAGTCATATTGCTTCAGTAAACATCCCGGGTATGGTAAATTTTGAAACATGGGACTGCACAAAGTCCGACGTCACATATCAGGACAATAGAACCTGGTTTCCTTTCGGATTTTCCTTCCAGTGCTTAGAGCAACAAACCACACACATCCTTGTGGGTGCTGACTTATTTTCCGTTGGTGGTATGTGGTCCATAAATTGACGACCGGTCAGGCGTTCCGGGTTGACAACAGCACGACGTCCTGCTCTATTCAACACCATTGGTGTTTGGTGCTTCAGAAAGATCAGTTCAGCAACTTTTCAAACAATGTCAGCATGAACCACAGGATTGTCACTCTTTTTTTTTTTTTAAGCAGAATGAAGGCATTCCACAAGCATTGTTCAAGAAGATGCCTGAAGATCTTCTTAATATTTTTTGTTGTTGTTTCTGTCACCTCCCATGGTGTTGTTGTAGTCGATCACCATTTCTAGTTTCATTATGTCTTTTCCACCTTTTGTGTGTACCATGACAGTGAAGGTGTTATGAATTGTACTCATTAGGCACACATATTCTTTGTCGCACCATCTTAGTGCTATCATTTTGCCTTTCTGCTAGGCAACCATGTCTACTGTCTTGAGCTTTTTATTGCCAAAGATTGGCAGCAAGTCACGCCGGTTAGCCCTAACGGTTCCATAGGCATCCGTCTTATTCTGTAGGAGGAACTCTTATGCTGCGTACACACACTTGGAATTTCCGACAAAAAATGTTCGATGGGAGCTTTTGGTCGGAAATTCCGACCGTGTGTAGGCCCCATCGGACATTTTCTGTCGGAATTTCCGATAACAAAAATTTGTTGTCGGAAATTCCGACCGTGTGTATACAATTCCGACTCACAAAATTCCACGCATGCTCGGAATCAAGCAGAAGAGCCGCACTGGCTATTGAACGTAATATTTCTCGGCTCGTCGTACGTGTTGTATGTCACCGCGTTCTTGACGTTTGGAATTTCCGAAAACATTTGTGTGATCGTGTGTATGCAAGACAAGTTTGAGCCAACATCCGTCGGAAATAAATCCACGGTTTTGTTGCCGGAATGTCCGATCGTCAGTACGCAGCAAAAGAGTTCAGGAGATGTGTAAAAATTGTCTGTAGTTACACAATAGCCCAGATTTAGCAATGGCTCAATCAAAGTAAGAACTGAAGATGTTGCCATTCCATAATTACTGAATATTTTGTTAAATGTGGTTCTTTTCCCGATGTATATGACCGAATTCCAAATGTAACCAGTGCTCGATTCACATAGCATGAATGATTTTATGCCAAATCGTGCCCTCTTTGACACCATATATTGTATCCAGCTGAGTCTTCCCTTGTAGGCCATTAGACTTTTGTCTATACTGATGTCTCTGGTACATAGCTCTGTTGGAAATTTTTCTGAATAATTTGATATACTGTACCTTTTAAATCTTCTTGAGTTTTGGTGCTGGATGAGTAGTTTCATAAAATTCTTCATTATTTTCAAAGTGCAAATACTTTATTATCAGGGAAAATTTGTACTCCGGCATGATCGTGCCAAAGAATGGAGTAGCTAGTAATTTATTGGTCGTCCAATACCACGTCTGCAAGGGTTTCCCCACCACTCCCTGAAGAATTATTAGGCCCAGAAATTTCCAAATGTCTTCTTTGGTCACTCGTTCGACCTTTCTGCTCCTTGAATACCTCTGATGCATAGCAGCTTGTTGCTCCTGGTACCAATTTGTCTCCGTTACAATTTTTTCAATAACCTCATTGATCAAAAATAGTTGGAGGTATGCCAAGGGGTTGTCATCTTCAACATCCACTTTGATACCAGGTGCTCCAGTAAATGGGAATCTTGGGTGTGTTACGTGATCCGTACTGCAATCAATAGAGCACCAAGTCCGCACATCACTGAGGTCATTCGCAGGATCATCGCTGAAATCGCTTTCCGTGTCTTATGACGAATTTCCCCACGAATAGCTATTACTCAATTCTGCATCGCTGTCGCTATTTTCCAGCAGGTCATAAACCGCTTTTGATGTAGAGGCACGCTTTTTTGATGCCATGGTTGTTTTGCCGTTTCCAGGCAGAAAGTACAGTAAAACTGCAGACAAGGGCACTGGAGAAAGCACTAGGGGGCAAACTAAGGTCAATTTATTTCATACAGTAATGTAATCCAATAAGATTACAATGTTATGTGTGTGTTGTGATTTATACTGTTTGAATTTGCCGCCGGTTCCACCCCCTGCGTCGCGACGCTCGCAGGGAAGGGAAGCTGGAAAACACACAGTGCATTGGGTGGAAGATCCAGCTGCCGTACACAGCGGGAGTACATCGCGGGATCCCGGGGACAAGGTAAGTAACCTCTTCCAGGATCCAGCGATGCAATCCCGAGTGTGGCTCGGGGTTACCGCTAATGGTACTGAAATCTCACCCCGAGCCACACCATACCGCCAAGGAGGTTAACAAACCCCAGTGACAAAATACCTAATAAACCTAACAGAGACCCACCAACTGACTATATACAAAATATATACACAATGAAGGACAAGGGTAACAAGGAATACCAGGAATGCATGTAAGGGGAGAATAAAGTCTGGGTACAGGAACCAAAAACAGGAGTAAGCAGCAGGGTACAGGATGCAAGATAGCTCAGGAGCAGGATACACAGGGACAAGGATCTGGCAGCAAGGAGGCAATCAAAACAATGATGCAAGGTGTGTTAGCAGGAGCAGCCTTAGCCACCTGGCAGCTGAAACCAAGTGGAGCTGATCACTGAAGCCTGCTGACTAGGGATGAGCCAAACACCCCCCCAGATCGGTTCGCATCAAAACATGCGAACAGGCAATAAATTTGTTCGAACATCCGAACATTGTTAACCACTTAAGCCCCGGACCATTTGGTAGCTAAAGGACCAGAGGTGAATTCAGAATTTTGCACTGCGCTGCTTTAACTGTAAATTGTGCGGACATGCAATGTTGTACTGAAACGAAATTTGCGTCCTTTTCTTCCCACAAATAGAGCTTTCTTTTAATGGTATTTGATTGCCTCTGCGATTTTTATTTTTTGCGATATAAACGGAAAAAGACCGAAAATTTTGAAAAAATATGATATTTTCTACTTTTTGTTATAAGAAAAATCGAATAAACTCAATTGTAGTCATACATTTAGGCCAAAATGTATTCAGCCACATGTCTTTAGTAAAAAAAATGTCAATAAGCGTATATTTATTGGTTTGCGCAAAAGTTATAGCGTCTACAAACTAGGGTACATTTTCTGGAATTTACACAGCTTTTAATTTATGACTGCCTATCTCATTTCTTGAGGTGCTAAAATGGCAGGGCAGTACAAAACCCCCCCAAATGACCCCATTTTGGAAAGTAGACACCCCAGGGAAATTGCTGAGAGGCATGTTGAGCCCATTGAATATTTTTTTTTTGTCCCAAGTGATTGAATAATGACAAAAAAAAAAAATTACAAAAAGTTGTCACTAAATGATATATTGCTCACACATGCCATGGTTATATGTGGAATTGCACCCCAAAACACATTCTGCTGCTTCTCCTGAGTACGGGGATACCACATGTGTGGGACTTTTTAGGAGCCTAGCCACGTACGGGACCCCGGAAACCAGGCACCGCCTTCAGGATTTCTAAGGGCGCAAATTTTTTATTTCACTCCTCACTACCTATCACAGTTTCGAAGACCATAAAATGCCAAAATAGCACAAAACCCCCCGAAATGAGCCCATTTTGGAAAGTAGACACCCCAAGCTATTTACTGAGAGGCATGATTAGTCCATGGAATATTTTATATTTTGCCACAAGTTGCGGGAATATGACAAACTTTATTTTTTTTGCACAAAGTTGTTACTAAATGATATATTGCTCACACATGCCATGGGCATATGTGAAATTACACCCCAAAATACATTCTGCTGCTTCTCCTGAGTACGGGGATACCACATGTGTGGGACTTTTTGGGAGCCTAGCCGCGTACGGGACCCCAAAAACCAAGCACAGCCTTCAAGGTTTCTAAGGGCATAAATTTTTGATTTCACTCCTCACTACCTATCACAGTTTTGAAGGCCATAAAATGCCAAGATAGCACAAAACCCCCCAAAATGACCCCATTTTGGAAAGTAGACACCCCAAGGAAATTGCTGAGAGGCATGTTGAGCCCATTGAATATTTTTTTTTTGTCCCAAGTGATTGAATAATGACAAAAAGAAAAAAAAAATGTACAAAAAGTTGTCACTAAATGATATATTGCTCACACATGCCATGGTTATATGTGGAATTGCACCCCAAAATACATTCTGCTGCTTCTCCTGAGTACGGGGATACCACATGTGTGGGACTTTTTGGGAGCCTAGCCGGGTACGGGGCCCCAAAAACCAAGCACCGCCTTCAGGCTTTCTAAGGGTGTAAATTTTTGATTTCACTCCTCACTACCTATCACAGTTTCGAAGGCCATAAAATGCCAAAATAGCACAAAATCCCCCCAAATGACCCCATTTTGGAAAGTAGACACCCCAAGCTATTTACTGAGAGGCATGTTCAGTCCATGGAATATTTTATATTTTGCCACAAGTTGCGGGAATATGACAAACTTTGTTTTTTTTGCACAAAGTTGTCACTAAATGATATATTGCTCACACATGCCATGGGCATATGTGAAATTACACCCCAAAATACATTCTGCTGCTTCTCCTGAGTACGGGGATACCACATGTGTGGGACTTTTTGGGAGCCTAGCCGCGTACGGGACCCCAAAAACCAAGCACAGCCTTCAAGGTTTCTAAGGGCATAAATTTTTGATTTCACTCCTCACTACCTATCACAGTTTTGAAGGCCATAAAATGCCAAGATAGCACAAAACCCCCCAAAATGACCCCATTTTGGAAAGTAGACACCCCAAGGAAATTGCTGAGAGGCATGTTGAGCCCATTGAATATTTTTTTTTGTCCCAAGTGATTGAATAATGACAAAAAGAAAAAAAAAATGTACAAAAAGTTGTCACTAAATTATATATTGCTCAAACATGCCATGGTTATATGCGGAATTGCACCCCAAAATACATTTGGTTGCTTCTCCTGAGTACGGGGATACCACATGTGTGGGACTTTTTGAGAGCCTAGCCGCGTTTTGAAGGCCATAAAATGCCAAGATAGCCCAAAACCCCCACAAATGACCCCATTTTGGAAAAGTAGACACCCCAAGCTATTTGCCGAGAGGCATGGTGAGTATTTCACAGCTCTCATTTGTTTTTGAAAATGAAGAAAGACATATTTTTTTTTTCTTTTTTCAATTTTTAAAACTTTGTCACAAAAAGCGAGATCTGCAAAATACTCAACATACCTCTCAGCAAATAGCTTGGGGTGTCTACTTTCCAAAATGGGGTCATTTGGGGGGGTTTTGTGCCATCTGGGCATTCCATGGCCTCCGAAACTGTGATAGGCAGTGAGGAGTGAAATCAAAAATTTACACCCATAGAAATCCTGAAGGCGGTGCTTGGTTTTCGGGGTCCTGTACGCGGCTAGGCTCCCAAAATGTCTCACACATGTGGTATCCCCGTACTCAGGAGAAGCAACAGAATGTATTTTGGGGTGCAATTCCACATATAACCATGGCATGTTTGAGTAATATATAATTTAGTGACAACTTTTTGTAATTTTTTTTTTTTGTCATTATTCAATCACTTGGGACAAAAAAAAAAAATATTCAATGGGCTCAACATGCCTCTCAGCAAATAGCTTGAGGTGTCTACTTTCCAAAATGGGTCATTTGGGGGTTTTTGAACTGTCCTGGCATTTTATGCACAACATTAGGAAGCTTATGTCACACATCATCCACTCTTCTAACCACTTGAAGACAATGCCCTTTCTGACACTTTTTGTTTACATGAAAACATTTTTTTTTTGCAAGAAAATTATGTTGAACCCCCAAACATTATATATATTTTTAAAGCAAAGGCCCTACAGATTAAAATAGTGGGTGTTGCATTTTTTTTTTACACACAGTATTTGCGCAGTGATTTTTCAAACGCATTTTTTGGGGGAAAAACACACTTTTTTTATTTTTAATGCACTAAAAAACACTATATTGCCCAAATCTTTGATGAAATAAAAAAGATGATCTTAGGCCGAGTACATGGATACCAAACACGACATGCTTTAAAATTGCGCACAAACGCGCAGCGGCGAGAAACTACATTCATTTTTAAAAGCATTTAAAAGCCTTTACAGGTTACCACGTTAGATTTACAGAGGAGGTCTACTGCTAAAATTACTGCCCTCGATCTGACCTTCGCGGTGATACCTCACATGCATGATGCAATTGCTATTTACATATGACGCTAGACCGACGCTTGCGTTCGCCTTTGCGCAAGAGCAGGGGGGGGCAGCGGTGCTTTTTTTATTTTTTTATTATTTATTTTGCTTTTTTATTTTATTTTTAAATTGTTCCTTCCATATTTTTTTTTATCATTTTTATTGTTATCTCAGGGAATGTAAATATCCCCTATGATAGCAATAAGTAGTGACAGGTACTCTTTTTTTGAAAAAAAATGGGGGGTTAGACCCTAGATCTTTCCTCTGCCCTCAAAGCATCTGACCACACCAAGATCGGTGTGATAAAATGCTTTCCCAATTTCCCAATGGCGCTGTTTATATCCGGGGGGCATTCCCTCCCACTGCTTGTAAAAGCAGTCCAGAGGCTAATTAGCCACTAGGATTGCTTTTACATGAAAGCCGGCCGCTGCCTGAAAAGAATGATACCCGCAGACATCAATCTGGTATAACCATTCAAAGTCCAGCAACATACCAGTACGTTGCTGGTCCTTGTTGGACATGTATTGTAATCTTTTTTTTCATGCAGCCTGTTGGCTGAACGAAAAAAAGAGATTGATCGGTGGGTATGCCCACCATTAGAATACCTCCCTTCATCCACCCACTTCTAATGATGGGCATATATGCCGAAGCATGGGGGCATCCTCCCGCAAAAAAGTTATGCCGCATACACACGGTCGAACTTTTCTACGGGCAAGCCTCCGTCGGAATTTCGACCGTATATACGCGGCATTAGGAGCAAAATCGCTCCTCCGCCCCTGCTGCCCCCATGCTTCGGCATATATGCTCTTTTTTTAACTGTGGTGGTGAAATCACCTCCTACAGCGTTGGAGTCACGGCTTTATGTATCGTGGGAGCAAACGCTGTTGCTGTCAAGATAAATAAATCCGCGATGCAACTGAATGGCGTACCTGCTAAGCAAATGATGGTTAACATTAAAACAAAGTAACATTACAGTACAACAGTAAGACCATACCATACCTGCAAAGCAAATACCAAAACAAAACCTAGTAAAAAATAAAACATTTTTTTAACGCAACCTGTGCCTAAAATATATATATGCCGAAGCATGGGGGCATCCTCCCGCAAAAAAGTTATGCCGCGTACACACGGTCGGACTTTTCCACGGGCAAGCCTCCGTCGGAATTTCGACCGTATATACGCGGCATTAGGAGCAAAATCGCTCCTCCGCCCCTGCTGCCCCCATGCTTCGGCATATATGCTCTTTTTTTAAACTGTGGTGGTGAAATCACCTCCTACAGCGTTGGAGTCACGGCTTTATGTATCGTGGGAGCAAACGCTGTTGCTGTCAAGATAAATAGATCCACACTGCAACTGAATGGCGTACCTGAAAACAAAAAATTACATACCTGAAAAGCAAGCATGATAAAACATTGCAGAATAGAATACAGTAAAAAAGAGCAGAACAATAGAGAGAAAATAGAGAGAGAGAGAGAGAGAACAATAAAACGACAACTATTTATTTTTTTATTTTTTTTGTTTTTTTTGTGCTTTGTTTTTTACGTTTTTTTTTTTTCTTTTTTACACTTTTTTTGTAACTTTACCAACTGTAATGGTTCGGGTCTCTCAAAATGTAATGGCATCTTGGGAGACCCTGTGTAAGTGTGTCCTAGTCTGTGAAATGCTGTACCCTACGCTAAAACTTCACTTTTGAGTGGTAGCAATCAAAACATTCACCAAGGCAAAGACCAGGTTTGTCAGGACAGAGTGGACAAAAAACACGGGTGTCACGCCTAAATCCGCGCTTGCTACAGACACGACATCTTTTTTGGGGGGTTCGTTGGGTAGGGGTACTCGGGAGGGCATACGGATAATGCCTCTCATGCAGCCGGCTTACTGCATTTGGTAGGGGATGGTGAGGTGCAGAACCGCCTGGATACAGGAGTTCTGTGACTATCTCATTCTGGAATTTTAGAAGAGATAACGTCCCGCCTGAAGCTCTGTATAGCACATGAACATTCAGCAAAGCCAATTGGAATAAGGATAGAGACACTTTTTTGTACCAGCGTCTCGCCTTACGGTCAATTAGATACGGCGCCATCAACTGGTCGTTGAGGTCCACCCCTCCCATATTTTTGTTATATTCGTGGACACAGAGGGGTTTCTCCACAACACCAGTCGCCGTACGAATTTGGACTGTCGTGTCTGCATGAAGGGAGGTAAGAAGGAAAACATTCTTATTGTCCCTCCACTTCATAGCGAGCAAGTTATTACACTTCACGCAGGCTCTCTCCCCCAGCCTAAGACGGGCATCTACAAGCCGCTGGGGAAAGCCCCGGCGATTAGGTCGCACAGTGCCACATGCTCCAATCTGATGATCAAACAAGTGACTAAACAGTGGCACGCTCGTGTAATAATTGTCCACATACAAGTGGTACCCCTTTCCGAATAAGGGTGACACCAATTTCCACACTATCTTGCCAGCGCTCCCTATGTAATCTGGGCAGTTGACCGGCTCAACCTGACTATCTTTTCCCTCATAAACCATAAAGCTCCATACATAGCCTGTTGCCCTGTCACAGAACTTATAGAGCTTGACCCCGTATCTGGCACGCTTGCTGGGAAGGTACTGCTTGAAAGCCAAGCGGCCAGAAAATTTAATCAGGGACTCATCAACGCAGACAACTTGATCGGGAATAAACAAGGCTGCAAAACGTTCGTTGAAGTGGTTTATGAGGGGCCGAATTTTATAGAGCCGGTCGTACTCAGGGTCCCCACGTGGACGACAAAGCTCATTGTCGTTGAAGTGCATGAACCGCAAAATCTGCTCGTATCGTGTCCTGGGCATGGAGGCAGAGAACACGGGCATGTGGTCAATTGGGTGCGTGGACCAATAAGCACGCAATGACGGGAATTTATGTGTGCCCATGTTGAGGGAAAGGCCCAGAAAGGTCTTAAATTCGGAAACCGTAATTGGTTTCCAATCTTTGGCAATTTTAGGCAACTGGGGGTTAGCGGCGATGAATTGACCAGCATACAAATTACTCTGGTCCACAATAGATCTATAGAGATCTTCCGTGAAAAACAGCGAATAATAATCGATTGGCATAAAATCAGCTGTTTCCACCTGAATACCGGGTTGGGCAGTGAATGGGGGAAGTACGGGTTCTGCAGAAGTGGTGGGGACCCAATCAGGATAGGCAAATTCTGCAGTAAGGTCACTATGGGCACGACGGGCCTGCCTTTGTCTTCTTGGTGGCAGCGGGACACTACTTGTGCTTGCCACCTCGCCAGCTTGAACTGCACTTATGGGACTCGCCACGTCACCACGTGATACTGCAGTGCTGGATGTACGCCCAGGCTGTACTAGGCCGCTGGTGCTTGCCAATTCACCAGAAGGAATAGCGGCGCTTGTACTACTCTGCTCCATGATACGAGAGCCCTGCGGTTCTTGCTCCTCAACAACCTCAGAAGATCGGGATCGGGTACGCCTGACCTTAGCAGGGACCTCAACTTCTTCGTCAGAGCTATCTGACGTGGGGCCGCTGACGTCACTGTCTTCTACGGGAAGATATTCTGAGCCTGAATCTGACAGATACGTGACCTCCTCTTCACTATCTGTCATGCTCAGAATCTCGTAGGCCTCTTTACTAGTGTACCTTCGACTTGCCATTTTGGGCTCTAAGTTTAGGGGTACACTAGTAAGATTCACAGGTAAAAAAAGCACCTGACTGTCACCAAATGTATCAAGCGCTACCAAAAAAACTGTTAGCGATCGCAGGGATCAGGACTGTCTCTGCGAACGCTGCAGTTATGTGTGTTGTGTTTGGTAAGTGACAGTGATCGATCGATACTGCACTTGGGTGGGCTGGGCTGGGCTGGGCGGAGGGGCTAAACGCAGGTACTAGCAGGTATCTGGGCTGATCCCGCTAACACTGCGTTTTTGGGAACCCTAAACCGCTGGGGACGCTAGTATAGATCTGATCAGATACTATACCACTAAGGGAGGTGTATGCTTTGCGCGTGGGTGTTAGCGTTACTGGCACTAACCTAAAGCTGCCTGGGGCGACGCAGACCCTCTCTGGTGCTAAAACCTAATTGATATCACCCGCCGGGCGATCAGGGGGTTAAACCTTTATTGGGTTATATACGGCGGGTGCCCTGATGCTATAAAAAGCAAACTAACCAACCAGCGTCACCTGTAACCTTTATATGGTGATCACTGGTGAAAGGGTTAACTAGGGGCAATCAGGGGGTTAAAACCTTTATTAGGTTAAATATGGGGGTACCCGACGCTATATAAAAACCTGACAGGTTACCTAAATAACGAAATAACTCACTGGGTAACCAGTGTCACCAGTGACGCCTATACGGTGATCACTGGTGAAAGGGTTAACTCTAGGGGCAATCAGGGGGTTAAAATAATATATGGGGGTACCTGACGCTAATAAAAACCTGCGGCGAACCTAAAAATAATTAACTGGCTATCTAGGACACCAGCGACAAGAAAAAAGCGATCGGAAAAACGATCGCTTAGTGACGCTGGCGTTAGGGGGTGAAAGGGTTACCTGGGGGGCGATCAAGGGGTTAAACCTTTATTAGGGGGGGTTAGGGGGCTACCTTGGACCTAAAGGGGCCTAATACTAACTGCCCTGCAACTTTTTACAGTCACAAATGACACTGATTGCAGTGATCAGTAAAAAAAATGATCACTGCAAACGGTGCACTGTGACTGGGGGTACTGGGGGTGATCTGGGGGGTGATCTGGGGGTGACTGGGGGGTGATTTGTGTGCCTACGTGTACTGGTGTCAGTGGGCTGTTGGTGCACTTACTGTGAGATGTCTTCACTCCTCGCGCCGGATCGAAAAGACCGACACGAGGAGAGATGACATCACTTCCTCCTGCCTGTGTTTACATTACAGGCAGGGGAAGCTCTCTCATTCGCCGGGAGCAATCGAGAGGGGGTGGCCGGAATCGAACGGCCGTCCCCTCATGCCGGATCGCTCCCGAACACTTAACCACCGCTCACTGTACAGAAGGGGGGTCCGATCGGACCCCCCAACTATACAAAGGCGATCACGTACATATACGTGATTCTGCCTGTCGGTGCCATTCTGCCGACGTATAATTACAGTGGGCGGTCGTTAAGTGGTTAAAGTCTATGGGACACGAACATGAAAAATCTAAAGTGCTAATTTTAAAGGCTTATATGCAAGTTATTGTCATAAAAAGTGTTTGGGGACCCGGGTCCTGCCCCAGGGGACATGTATCAATGCAAAAAAAAGTTTTAAAAACTGACGTTTTTTCAGGAGCAGTGATTTTAATAATGCTTAAAGTGAAACGATAAAAGCAAAATATTCCTTTAAATTTCGTACCTGGGGGGTGTGTATAGTATGCCTGTAAAGTAGCGCTTGTTTCCCGTGCTTAGAACTGTCCCTGCACAAAAGGTAATTTCTGAAGGAAAAAAGTAATTTAAAACTGAATACCTCAATGCGATCAAGAGAGAATTTTACTAATTAAGGACGTTTTTTTTGTGCACTCTATCCAACAGTGCAGAATCTATGTTTCATGTTTTATGTTATAAAGTTTTTATGTTTTATGCAGGATGGGTACATACATAGATCCTACCACTGTTGTTTTTACACATCTAAGGATAGAATTTTGGTGGTATTCATTTATGTTCATGCATGTATGAGGGCACATTAGTAGTTCTATATATGAATAATTATGTGATTATACACAGTCTTTTTTATATACAGTGCATATTACATCTTGCCCTACATATGTGTTCTTCTCCACATATCATGCTGCTTAGATTTGGCTGTAGATTAGGGTTGAGCGAACCCGAACTGTAAAGTTCGGGTCCGTACCGAACATTAGAGTTTTTGGGCACCGGACCCGAACCCGAACAATTGCGTGTATGTTCGGGTCCGGTGTTCGGCGATGTAATGGCACATTTAGAAAAGCTTCAGGAGGCAGCCAATCACCATTTGTTTAGCTGGTGTGCCCTTAGAAGCCATCATAGCCATGACCCAGCTCAGTGCAGCATGTGACCCAGCTTCTATATAAGCTAGAGGCACACAGCACTGCACGTCACTCTGCTTTAGACAGGATAGGGAGAGGTTCCTGGCTGCTGTTGCTTATTAGGGAGAGATTGAAATACATGAGTTAGTCCTGATTCTGCAATCTGAGAGAAAAGATAGAGAGGTTCTTGATGGTGCTTACAGGGAGAGAGATTTATATAGGAGTCCAGATTTAGAGATCTAATAACTCAGCGATCTGCATAGGTTTACCTGTTTGTGTTGCAGTGCACAGTTTTTTTAACACTGCCATGAGCCCAGTGTCAGAGAAAATCGAACTTTTATCTGCAAGCTCAGTGCACCAGCACTGCATATGTTACGTTGAGAGATACACTGTTTCCATACCGTGGGTGTATTGTGCTCTTGCAAAAAGGCCCATTTAGGGAAAAAAAAAATTGCAGTGTTTTCTGCATATGTGCAAGTGTGAGATTTACAAATGTATATATTTTTCTTGTATTGTGTTTTCTGCATATCTGGAGCTGTGTGAACTAAACAATTTCTATATATTTTTCTTCTACTGTGCTATCCTAAAAAAATAAAAAAAAATTTGAATAGCATTTTCTGCAGCTCTGTAGCTGTTAGATACAGTGTTTACGTACTGTGGGTGCGTTGTGCTCTTCCAAAAACACCCATTTAGGGCCACAAAAATTTTTTTTGCAGTTTTCTGCATATCTGGAGCTGTGTGAAATAAACAATTTATATATTGTTCTTCTACTGTGCTATCCTAAAAAAATAATTGTAGGACAAAAACATTTTTTTTGAATAGCATTTTCTGCAGTTCTGTAGCTGTGAGTTTCAGCATTTACGTACTGTGGGTGTATTGTGCTCTTGCAAAAAGACCCATTTAGGGGAAAAAAATTGCTGTGTTTTCTGCATATATGCAAGTGTGAGATTTACAAATTTATATATTTTTCTTGTATTGTGCTGTTCCAAAAAAAATTTTTTAGGGCAAAAACTTTTTTTTTAATAGCATTTTCTGTATTGCTGTAGGTGTGAGATACACCGTTTCCATACTGTGGGTGTATTGTGCTCTTGCAAAAAGACCCCCATTTAGGGCAAAAAAATAAAAAAATTGCAGTGTTTTCTGCATGTATGCAAGTGTGAGATTTACAAATTTATATATTTTTCTTGTATTGTGCTGTTCCAAAAAATTTTTTTTAGGGCAAAAACTTTTTTTAATAGCATTTTCTGTATTGCTGTAGGTGTGAGATACACCATTTCCATACTGTGGGTGTATTGTGCTCTTGCAAAAAGACCCATTTAGGGAAAAAAAATAATAAAAATTGCAGTGTTTTCTGCATATCTGGAGCTGTGTGAACTAAACAATTTCTATATATTTTTCTTCTACTGTGCTATCCTAAAAAAATAAAAAATAAATTGAATAGCATTTTCTGCAGTTCTGTAGTTGTGAGATACAGTGTTTACGTACTGTGGGTGTGTTGTGCTCTTCCAAAAACACCCATTTAGGGCCACAAAAAATATTTTGCAGTGTTTTCTGCATATCTGGAGGTGTGTGAAATAAACAATTTATATATTTTTCTTCTACTGTGCTATCCTAAAAAATAATTGTAGGACAAAATCATTTTTTTTAATAGCATTTTCTGCAGTTCTGTAGCTGTTAGATACAGCGTTTACGTACTGTGGGTGTGTTGTGCTCTTCCAAAAACACCCATTTAGGGCCACAAAAAATATTTTGCAGTGTTTTCTGCATATCTGGAGGTGTGTGAAATAAACAATTTATATATTTTTCTTCTACTGTGCTATCCTAAAAAATAATTGTAGGACAAAAACATTTTTTTTGAATAGCATTTTCTGCAGTTCTGTAGCTGTGAGATACAGCGTTTACGTACTGTGGGTGTGTTGTGCTCTTCCAAAAACACCCATTTAGGGCCACAAAAAATATTTTGCAGTGTTTTCTGCATATCTGGAGCTGTGTGAACTAAACAATTTCTATATATTTTTCTTCTACTGTGCTATCCTAAAAAAATAAAAAATAAATTTAATAGCATTTTCTGCAGTTCTGTAGCTGTGAGATACAGCGTTTCCATACTGTGGGTGTATTGTGCTCTTGCAAAAAGACCCATTTAGGGCGGAAAAAAAATTGCAGTGTTTTCTGCATATATGCAAGTGTGAGATTTACAAATTTATATATTTTTCTTGTATTGTGCTATTCCCAAAAAAATATTTTAGGGCAAAAACTTTTTTCTTAATAGCATATACTGTATTGCTGTATGTGTGAGATACACCGTTTCCATACTGTGGGTGTGTTGTGCTCTTCCAAAAACACCCATTTAGGGCCACAAAAAATATTTTGCAGTGTTTTCTGCATATCTGGAGCTGTGTGAACTAAACAATTTCTATATATTTTTCTTCTACTGTGCTATCCTAAAAAAATAATTGTAGGGCAAAAACATTTTTTTTGAATAGCCTTTTCTGCAGTTCTGTAGCTGTGAGATACAGCGTTTCCATACTGTGGGTGTATTGTGTTCTTGCAAAAAGACCCATTTCGGGCGAAAAAATTTAATTGCAGTGTTTTCTGCATATATGCAAGTGTGAGATTTACAAATTTATATATTTTTCTTGTATTGTGCTATTCCCCAAAAAATATTTTAGGGCAAAAACTTTTTTCTTAATAGCATATACTGTACTGCTGTAGGTGTGAGATACACCGTTTCCATACTGTGGGTGTATTGTGCGCTTGCAAAAAGACCCATTTAGGGCAAAAAAATAAAAAATTGCAGTGTTTTCTGCGTATCTGGAGCTTTGTGAACTAAACAATTTCTATATATTTTTCTTCTACTGTGCTATCCTAAAAAAATAAAAAAAATGTAATAGCATTTTCTGCAGTTCTGTAGCTGTTAGATACAGCGTTTACGTACTGTGGGTGTGTTGTGCTCTCCCAAAAACACCCATTTAGGGCCACAAAAAATATTTTGCAGTGTTTTCTGCATATCTGGAGGTGTGTGAAATAAACAATTTATATATTTTTCTTCTACTGTGCTATCCTAAAAAAATAATTTTAGGACAAAAACATTTTTTTGGAATAGCATTTTCTGCAGTTCTGTAGCTGTGAGATACAGCGTTTACGTACTGTGGGTGTGTTGTGCTCTTCCAAAAACACCCATTTAGGGCCACAAAAAATATTTTGCAGTGTTTTCTGCATATCTGGAGCTGTGTGAACTAAACAATTTCTATATATTTTTCTTCTACTGTGCTATCCTAAAAAAATAACATATTTTTTTTAATAGCATTTTCTGTATTGCTGTAGGTGTGAGATACACTGTTTCCATACTGTGGGTGAATTGTGCTCTTGCAAACAGACCCATTTAGGGCAAAAAATAAATTGCAGTGTTTTCTGCATATATGCAAGTGTGAGATTTACAAATTTATATATTTTTCTTGTATTGTGCTATTCCCCCAAAAATATTTTAGGGCAAAAACTTTTTTTTGAATAGCATTTTCTGTATTGCTGTAGGTATGAGATAAGGGAAAATTTTATACTTACCTGATGGTAATTTTCCTTTCCTGATGCAAGCATGACAGCATATACGTATGGGAAGGCTCCGCCTACCTGCCCAATTCAGGACCGGTTATATTATAAAAGTAGGTCTCCTCCCTTCCTGCAGTATTCTCGTAACTTAGTATCACTGCGAAGGCCTTTATTATATTTTCGTGATATTTTTATTTTATTTTATTTATTGATTTATTGATTTATTTTTTTTGGGAGGGGACCTATATGCTGTCATGCTTGCATCAGGAAAGGAAAATTACCGTCAGGTAAGTATAAAATTTTCCCTTTTCCTGACACAGCATGATAGCATATACGTATGGGATGTACCAAATCACCAGACAACAAGGGTGGGTACTGCTCAAGTGTTTAAGAGGATTAGCTCTATCCCCACTAATGACTGAGATGTATTGTAGTTAAGACTGCTGGGTCCACAAGAATGGACCCCCAAACGTGTTGAATGTAGACCAGGTCGTAGTTTACATATTAACTCTGGAGGAACTATTCTGGAGTTCCGTCAATGCATGCGCAATCAGACTGGAAGAGCGGTCTCTGCCCTCATCTGATGGGTTTTTCCTAGTAATCTAAGCTTTGACTAACTTAATCCACACTGCTGCGATTGTCTTCGTTAGACAGTGATTGTCTTTTTCCGATGCCGTTAGGCCTGATGAGTCTATCGTTTTTCTCCTAGAAGAAGGGCCAATTCTATGTCTCTTTTAAACCTTGACTATTTTCAATGTTCGTGGTACTTCAAACACTTTAGTTTGGATATGCCAGAAGGCTGATGTTCTTTCCCAGATTGCAAAGATACCAACCTTTGTATAGTGTTGAGGAAGAGACTAGAGCCATTTTGCCTGATAATTTCAGCAACAAGGTAGTTTATAGCTTGACACTTGGATGTCTGAGATCTTTCTAGACCTATTCGCCAAAAGGAATACTTATTCCATGTTACTGGCCATATTTAGGATGTCCTATCCCTCTAAATGGAGAGTGAGATAATGTGTCTCATACTATTTGGAAGACTAAATGGGGAAAAGAATAACTTGCCCAGGTCTGTCGGAATTGGTTGCTAAGATATGCAACCGTTGCTGGATCCCACCGTTGCTGGATCCCACCGTTGCCGGATCCCATAGAGTGAGGACACGACTGAGTTTCTTGTATCCTTTAATGCCGTATCTAGGCTTACTTGTATACAATGCAATCCTTACAGTAAGGAGTAGAGAATTCCATCCTTTAAATTCTGTAGGTTTTTCTCGTATCTAATGTACTTGAAGTTGGAGTAGGCGCTCTGACCTCCATAGGATTTCAAACACTAAACGGTGAGACCTCTACTTCTTGGTCTCCAGCCTCTAGATATAACTTGTATGAAATTTGGAAGATATCGTTGGCTACGCTGTATGAGGTGTTGGATCTCAGGAAGGAGAATAGGAGGAGGTTCTCGGATCTGAGACTGTACCCGTGGATATTATGGCCTGCAAGCCACAGGGCAATTATTGTTATCACCACCGAATGACTGCGAATCCGGATAAGGATCCTGGAGAGTATTAGGTTTGTTGAATATACATATTGGCTAATTTGCCGACCCAGTTGGCTGTCATTAGTTTCTCTGCTTCCACCTCTGGGAAGCCACCCAGGTTACAGTCAGACCAATATCTTGATAGCCTTATTTGTTGCCGATCTCTTGACCAGCTTTTTGTTTTGGAGACCGTCCCTTGTCATCCGACGGCTTTTGTATCTTACGCCATCTGGCCTGTAAGTTCTAAAAAACCCTACTTAACGTGCTGGGAGATACATCTGACAGAAGTTGACTAGTTTTGCATTCCTTCTTGACAGCGAAGATAGGACTTCCCCATTTTGCTGTGTCTTTTCAGCATAGTTGAGGCTTATTGGTTGCGTTTCGGAAAGACTCCAGTCTGCGACCGCTATAACTCTGACTTTTGGACACCTTGTCCTCCATTGCATGAATACCCGACGAGTAACCACTTGGGATGATTGGTATGCCTAATAGCTGATACGCTGACAGATTAGTTCGTTTAGCTACCTCCCCAAGAGGGGACTTTTCTCCTCTGTGGAGTTACTGTTTCTAGTGCGGGAAGTAAGTCTTTCCTTACTACAAAACCAGTTAACACAGTTGTCAACCTTCCCTTGGGCACCTCAGACCTCATGGTTTACTACCGGCTACTTTATTGCGCTTGCGACCGTGGGATGCAACCCATGGGAAAGAGCCATTTGTTCAAGTGAGATACTTATACTGTTGCTCTCTCTGAGTGTAACTTTATTGTATTTATTTTCAAAGATTCAGAATTGCTTTCCGGTAGGTCATTGTTGTGATGAGACTAGTTGGTCTCTCGATGATGGTTCCTCCCAACTCGATCAGAGTCTGTACTGGGACTCTTTTCCCAGAATCTGGAAGTCATTGCGCCAGTCTGTTGTCCAGACAAGGCTCACCAGAAGTCCTTGGTCCCGCAAGTCGGAACTTACTGGACCCAATATCCCAGGAAATGTCTGGAGTTTGTGGAAAGGTCACAGTCTGCCAGATGAACGCATAGTGAACTCTAATTGCCAGGCGAAGGTACTTGCTGCAACATGGGTCTTTTGAAGTGTGTATACAGTATACACACACACACACACTTGTAGATGACCACAACATACAGGATATATAAGGTAATATTGACATATAATCACACATAGGTTGGACTTGATGGACCTGTGTCCGTCCTCAACCTCACCCCCTATGCAACCATGCAAATATACAACTTGCTAGGTCTAAAGACCATCGACAGTCTTAGCCTAGGTTTCCACTATTGCGACCTAAAATCGTGCGATTTACTGCGATTTCTATGTGTCTTGAATCAATGCCTGTGTATTCTTGATGTCTATGGCCCCAAGTTAGATCACAGTGGGCTTAAAAGTAGTGTAAGGACTACTTTACCGTTGCAGCGTCTTGGGGGGGGTCGCACCGCTATGAACGATACTCCTTGGAAATCATGGGGTACGATTTGTGGAGGTCAAGCCTTACTGACGGCTGGAGAGATTAATTGCAATGATGGCCTGTGCAATTTTTTGGATCCTTAAACTTCTGCCTGTTATTCAAGTCTTACTTTTGACTAACGACCATGTAATCACAACCCTTGTGCTCTGATGCATCATGAAAGGAATGCAATGAATTGGTAGAGAAATGAAAAAAAAATTCCATTGGCTTCCTTAATGCACAGGACCCACAGATCCTAAGCTCAAATTTACATATAACTGTCAGCTGACCCTATTGGGCGGCTTGGGTTTAGGCAAATAAAGATAATTCTTGATTCTTTATTCTACGCTATACTTCTCCCAGGACTAACATGTCATTCACTCTGTTACTTTGCCTTTTGGCCATCCTCTGGTCATTGGTGATTAACATAAGGAATTAATCATCCTTCTAAATATCACCAGAACCGACTTGAACAGTCACCACTCTGACTTAAAGCGGCATGTGTTTACTTGTGGGATGGGACATAAGGGTTCACTGACCACAATGATTACTGGAGAAACCGCATATAGTTTTGTATTCGCAGTGTCTGAACTGCATCATTGGCTACTCCATTTTCAATCTAGGATCTGCCATCATAGAGATTTTATCAAAGACCAGAGCTCTGCTTTCATCCTGTCTGGGGTCCTGACAGTCTGGCTACCGAAGTGAGCACAATCGCAGGACACAAAACACTACTTAACAGCAGTATGAACTTTCTTCGTCTCTGGCTCTATTTGCTGTCCCAGGGTCTCTGCAAAGGATATTGCCTCTTCTGTTGGAAGAATGGCACCCTTGGTTAATCTGATGCAGCCTGTTTGGCCGGCTGCTTTTGAGGCAGAGGTACCCTTTAGATGCCTTTGTTTGAATAGCTTAGTCCCCGAGCTCCACACAGTCAGCTTGGATGGGGTTAAAGTATCCACCTTTTGCTTCTGATATGCCAACTTGTCATAGCAATTTCCCAGAAGCAAGCTCTGAGGTAGAGGTTGCCTTTAAACAAGCACAATTGTTTGATTAGGCTTGGTATGGAACCATCAGTGACTGTAGGCCTTTTCAGTCTCTGCACCTTTGTCACTGCCTTTGGCCTGCAACCTTGTTTTGCATTTTGGCCGACACACCAGTTACCACCAGACCACTATGATTACTGTAGAGACTTCTTGATCTGCCTCCACTGGCAGTTAACTACTAGTGATGAGCCGAACACCCCCGGGTTCGGTTCGCACCAGAACCCGAGAACGGACCGAAAGTTCGTACGAACATTAGAACCCTATTAAATACAATGGATGCGAACGTTCGAATTCTAAAGTGCTAATTATAACGACTATTATGCATGTTATTGTCCTAAAAAGGGTTTGGGAACCCGGGTTCTGCACCAGGGGACATGTATCAATGCAAAAAGAAGTTTTAAAAACGGTCGTTTTTCGGGAGCAGTCATTTTAATGATGCATAAAGTGAAAAAAAAAGTCAAATATTCCTTTAAATATCGTACCTGGGGGGTGTCTAAAGTATGCCTGTGAAGTGCCACGTGTTTCCCGTGTTTAGAACTGTCCCTGCACAAAATGACACTTCTAAAGGAAAAAAAAAACATTTAAAACTGCTTGCGGCTTTAATGTAATGTCTGGTCCCGGTAATATGGATGAAAATCTTTAAGAAAAATGGCATAGCTACCCCATGACCCCCCCCCCCCCCCACCCCAGCCCATTACCAGCCCCTTTGGGTCTTGTATGGATATTAAGGGGAACACCGCACACAAAATAAAAAAGGCCCTATATACTCTGAACAGCCGTATACAGGCGGTGCATACAAGACAGGGACTGTAGGTTTGTTCTTATGTAGAATGTGTTTGTAATTTTGAACAGGTACATTGTTTAAGTGTAGCTCCAGCCCAAAAATCTATTTTTAAACTTTTTGGAAAACATAGGTAAGGGTTATCACCCCTGTAACATTTGTTTTGCTGTCTGTGCCCCTGTTCAGAACATTTCACCTCACTTTCCGTCCCAATGACAACTGTTTTTGAAATGTGGTGTTTTTCTTGAAACAAGGATTGGTGATAAAGCATCAGTACAGAGGAGACACCTTTCTCCCATATTAATTCTTACAGGAGAGAATTTTCCTTCCTAGGGGTAGATTTCCTCTCACTTCCTGTTGTCTTCTTGCGTTTGCAAGTAGGAGTCGTTTGTAAGTTGGATGTTTGAAAGTAGGGACCTGCCGTATATACTCTGCAGAAATAGGCCCCTTAGTTGTTGGTGTTGGCACAACACTGTAAGCACTCACAGTTACTCTTGGTTGGTGCAGCAATGGGCCCTGCTGTGAGTTATTAGATCAATAATTGTAATTGCATGCCCCTGTTGAACAGGGGCTGAAAAATTGGGCCTTTCGTGGTGGTGGTGGTGGTGGTGTTGTTGCCACAACACTGTAAGCCCTCAGAGTTACTCTTGGTGGGTGCAGGAATGGGCCCTGCTGTGAATTATTAGATCAAGAATTGTAATTACATGCCCCTTTTGAACAGGGGCTGAAAAATTGGGCCTTTCATGGTGGTGGTGGTGGTGGCGTTGTCACAAAACTGTAAGCCCTCAGAGTTACTCTTGGTGGGTGCAGCAATGGGCCCTGCTGTGAATTATTAGATCAAGAATTGTAATTACATGCCCCTGTTGAACAGGGGCTGAAAAATTGGGCCTTAGGCACTGGTGGCACAACACTGCAACCCCTCACAGATACTGTACTTGGAGCACAGCAATGAGCCCTGTTGCAAAGTATTGCTTCAAAAATTGTAATTACATGCCCCTGTTAAACAGGGGCTGAAAAATTGGGCCTTAGCCACTGGTGGCGGCACCCATAAACAAAAATGATCTTCCAAGCTATCATCATCAATCGTATCATTGAGGACTTGGAGGAGGAGGATAGCCAGTCAACATAACAGCACAGGCACTCAGCATCAGCATCAGTCTTGAAGGTATGTGACATGTTAAAATCAATTAGTCTGTTATATCAGCATCAGGTGTGTGGTAGCTGGTGGTGATCCAAGACTGGTTCATCTTGATGAAAGTCAGTCGATCAACCGAGTCGGTGGACAGGCGCACCCTGTGATCCGTGACAAATCCTCCAGCAGCACTGAATGTGCGTTCCGAAAGAACGCTGGATGCAGGACAGGCCAGTAGCTCAATTGCATACTGTGCAAGCTCTGGCCAGTGATCCATCCTCAAGACCCAGTAAGCCAGAGGATTTTCGGTGGGGAAGGTGTCCAAGTCTGACCTTGCCCCTAGATATTCCTGCACCATGTTTATCAGACGCTGGCGATGGTTGCTGGAACCGATCATACTTTGGGGCTGCGGACTAAAGAATTGTCTGAACGCATCGGTCAGACGGCCACCTTCCCCACCGCTCCTTCTTTGACTGGCCGAAGCCTCAGCAACTCGTTGTCCAGGACCAGGAGTTTGTAACCTCCCAGTCTCTGGGAACGCGTTGCACAGACCTTTCTGCAAGGCCTCCCGGAGTTGTCTCATCCTCTGCTCCCTCTGCGACGGTAACATAAGGTCCGCAACCTTACTCTTGTACCGTGGATCAAGGAGAGTGGCCAGCCAGTAATGGTCCCTCTCCTTGATCCGAAGAATACGAGGATCCTTCCGCAGACTTTGCAGGATCAGGGAGGCCATGCAGCGTAGGTTAGCTGAGGCATTCGGTCCGGAGTCCTCTGGGTCACTAAGGACGACATGATCCGCAGCCACCTCCTCCCAGCCACGTACAAGTCCACTGGTTTCTTGGGACTGTAAATCATCCCTAAAAGACTGCTGCTGATGATGCTGAGTGCCAGCCTCCACCTCCATGCTGACACAATCCTCCTCCTCCTCCTCCTCTTCCTGTGCGATGGGTGGGACAGAAGGAACACTGTCTGGGTAAAGGGGGCCTTGAGAGGCAAGGAAGTCCTCCTCTTCCTGCCTCTGTTCTGCCTCAAGTGCCCTGTCCATTATTCCACGCAGCGTGTGCTCCAACAGGTGGACAAGAGGTACAGTGTCACTGATGCATGCACTGTCACTGCTCACCATCCTCGTGGCCTCCTCAAATGGTGCCAGGACAGTGCATGCATCCCTGATCATGCCCCACTGGCGTGGAGAAAAAAAACCAAGCTCCCCTGACCCTGTCCTGGTGCCGTAGTCGCACAGGTACTCATTGATGGCCCTCTGCTGCGTGTGCAGCCGCTGCAGCATGGCCAATGTTGAGTTCCACCTGGTGGGCATGTCACATATAAGGCGGTTCTTGGGCAGGTTCAACTCCTTTTGCAGCTCAGCCAGGCGAGCACTGGCATTATAAGATCTGCGGAAATGCACACAGACTTTCCTGGCCTGCCTCAGGACATCCTGTAAGCCCGGGTACCTGCCCAAGAACCCCTGCACCACCAGGTTAAGGACGTGAGCCACACAGGGCACATGGGTCAGTTGTCCCTGTCGGAGGGCGGAGAGGAGGTTGGTGCCATTGTCGCAAACCACCATTCCTGGCTTAAGCTGGCGTGGCGTCAACCACCTCTCGGCCTGGCCCTGCAGAGCAGACAGGACCTCTGCCCCAGTGTGGCTTCTGTCCCCCAAACACACCAGCGCAAGCACGGCATGGCATCTTTTTGCCTGCGTACTTGCGTAGCCCCTTGAACGGCTACGGAGCACCGCTGGTTCAGAGGACAAAGCACAGGAAGAGGCCATGGAGGAAGAAGAAGAGGAGGGGGTGGAGGAGAGAGGTGTGTCACAACCAGTAGTAGCATTTTGGAGGCGTGGCGGTGGAACAACCTCCAACACTACTGCACCTTGTCCTGCATCCTTCCCAGCTGCCAAAAGAGTGACCCAATGGGCCGTGAAAGAAAGGTAACGTCCCTGTCCATGCCTGCTGGACCATGAGTCAGCGGTAATATGCACCTTACCGCTGACCGCCCTGTCCAGCGAGGCCAAGACATTGCCTTCCACATGCCGGTAGAGAGCCGGAATAGCCTTCCGTGAGAAAAAGTGGAGTTTGGGAACCTGCCACTGAGGAACCGCACATTGCACAAACTCACGGAAGGGGGCCGAGTCTACCAACTGAAAAGGCAGCAGTTGAAGCGCTGGCAATTTAGCCAAGCTAGCATTCAACCGCTGGGCATGTGGATGGCTGGGAGTGAACTTCTTTCGACGGTCCAGCAGCTGGGGCAGGGAAATTTGCCTGCTAGAATCGGACGTCGGTGTACTGCTAGCAGAGTGGCCGCAAGTACTTGGCTGTGACACACCTAATTCTACACCTTCATTCCTCTCAGTGCATGTTTCAGAGAGGACTGAAGTTATAGTGGGGTTGGAGATCCCAGCTGATGCGGTGCAAGGAGAGGTCCGCTTTGTTCTTTGGTGTGGGTCTTTGAGGTAGGCTTGCCAACGAGCTGCATGGCAGGTCAACATATGTCTGGTCAGGCATGTGGTACCCAAGCGGCTGATGTTTTGGCCACGCGATATACGCTTGAGACATATGTTGCAAACAGCAGCTGTGCGATCTGATGCACTAGCCTCAAAAAAGGCCCACACCAAAGAACTTTTTGAATGACGGGCAGAGGCAGCGCCCTGCACAGGCGGAGCTCTGCGGTGTGATTCCGTCGGTGTACTGCCCTTACGCTGGCCACCAAAGGGCATCCTGCCTCGTTGGAGATGTGCCTCCTCCTCCTCCTCCTCCTCCTCCTCTCTCCTATTAGGCACCCACGTGGAGTCAGTGACCTCATCATCCCCTCCCTCCTCATCACTGGAGCCAATCTGGCAGTATGCTGCAGCTGCTGGAACATGACTGCCAGATTGGTGTCCTTCTTGAGCATCCCCTCTGTCTGCTCTCACGCTACTGCCTTCCTGTAGCTGGGTTTCATCATCAGACCCTTTGAAACGCTGGGCATCCTCCTGGAGCATGTACCCAACACTGTGCTCAAACAGTTCGGGGGACTCCTCAGGAGGAGGACATGGTGGGTCTAGGGAAGGAGTGACTGATGATGAGTCTGACATTGATACCAGGGAAGAGGACGCTTTGGCAGCTGCTTTGCCAGTACCCTGAGCCTGGGTGAGAGAGGATGAGGAGGAGGAGGAGGGCTTGGTCATCCACTCTACCAAGTCTTCGGCATCATGTGGCTCAACATGTCCAGCTGCCGAAAAGAAGGACAAGCGTGTCCCATGGCCATGTGCTGATGACAATGCACCGCGTCCACGACCAGCACTGTTGCCCCCAGACACAGAGCCTGCTTGCCCTCTTTTATTGCCTCCTGACTGTCTGCCTCTCCTTGTTTGCCTTCCAGACATTTTAATGGATGGCCTGCAGGGAGATGGGAAAAAAGCAATAAGGGCTACCTTCAGGTGTCCTTCTCTGTCCCTTTACTTAAGGATTTCTAAATATGGTTGAGGATGATTGCTTTCGCACAGAATAGCACAATGACAATTTCCCTGACTGTCCAAAAAACAAGGATTTCAAAGATGGTTGATGAGGAATGCTTTAGCACAGTATAGCACAATGAGAATTTCCCTCACTGTCCTTCCCTGTCCCTACAAACAAGGATTAGCACAGTAAAACACTCTGACACTCTCCCTACCTATAGTTTTCTGTCCCTATAAAAAATGTTTTTTTAAAGATGGTTGATGATCAATGCTTTAGCACAGTATAGCACAAGGAGAATTTCCCTCACTGTCCTTCCCTGTCCCTACAAACAAGGATTAGCACAGTAAAACACACTGACACTCTCCCTACCTATAGTTTTCTGTCCCTATAAAAAATGTTTTTTTAAAGATGATTGATGATCTATGCTTTAGCACAGTATAGCACAAGGAGAATTTCCCTCACTGTCCTTCCCTGTCCCTACAAACAAGGATTAGCACAGTAAAACACACTGACAGTCTCCCTACCTATAGTTTTCTGTCCCTATAAAAAATGTTTTTTTAAAGATGGTTGATGATCAATGCTTTAGCACAGTATAGCACAAGGAGAATTTCCCTCACTATCCTTCCCTGTCCCTACAAACAAGGATTAGCACAGTAAAACACACTGACACTCTCCCTACCTATAGTTTTCTGTCCCTATAAAAAATGTTTTTTTAAAGATGGTTGATGATCAATGCTTTAGCACAGTATAGCACAAGGAGAATTTCCCTCACTGTCCTTCCCTGTCCCTACAAACAAGGATTAGCACAGTAAAACACACTGACACTCTCCCTACCTATAGTTTTCTGTCCCTATAAAAAATGTTTTTTTAAAGATGGTTGATGATCAATGCTTTAGCACAGTATAGCACAAGGAGAATTTCCCTCACTGTCCCTCCCTGTCCCTACAAACAAGGATTAGCACAGTAAAACACACTGACACTCTCCCTACCTATAGTTTTCTGTCCCTATAAAAAATGTTTTTTTAAAGATGGTTGATGATCAATGCTTTAGCACAGTATAGCACAAGGAGAATTTCCCTCACTGTCCTTCCCTGTCCCTACAAACAAGGATTAGCACAGTAAAACACACTGACACTCTCCCTACCTATAGTTTTCTGTCCCTATAAAAAATGTTTTTTTAAAGATGGTTGATGATCAATGCTTTAGCACAGTATAGCACAAGGAGAATTTCCCTCACTGTCCTTCCCTGTCCCTACAAACAAGGATTAGCACAGTAAAACACACTGACACTCTCCCTACCTATAGTTTTCTGTCCCTATAAAAAATGTTTTTTTAAAGATGGTTGATGATCAATGCTTTAGCACAGTATAGCACAAGGAGAATTTCCCTCACTGTCCTTCCCTGTCCCTACAAACAAGGATTAGCACAGTAAAACACACTGACACTCTCCCTACCTATAGTTTTCTGTCCCTATAAAAAATGTTTTTTTAAAGATGGTTGATGATCAATGCTTTAGCACAGTATAGCACAAGGAGAATTTCCCTCACTGTCCTTCCCTGTCCCTACAAACAAGGATTAGCACAGTAAAACACACTGACACTCTCCCTACCTATAGTTTTCTGTCCCTATAAAAAATGTTTTTTAAAGATGGTTGATGATCAATGCTTTAGCACAGTATAGCACAAGGAGAATTTCCCTCACTGTCCTTCCCTGTCCCTACAAACAAGGATTAGCACAGTAAAACACACTGACACTCTCCCTACCTATAGTTTTCTGTCCCTATAAAAAATGTTTTTTTAAAGATGGTTGATGATCAATGCTTTAGCACAGTATAGCACAAGGAGAATTTCCCTCACTGTCCTTCCCTGTCCCTACAAACAAGGATTAGCACAGTAAAACACACTGACACTCTCCCTACCTATAGTTTTCTGTCCCTATAAAAAATGTTTTTTTAAAGATGGTTGATGATCAATGCTTTAGCACAGTATAGCACAAGGAGAATTTCCCTCACTGTCCTTCCCTGTCCCTACAAACAAGGATTAGCACAGTAAAACACACTGACACTCTCCCTACCTATAGTTTTCTGTCCCTATAAAAAATGTTTTTTTAAAGATGGTTGATGATCAATGCTTTAGCACAGTATAGCACAAGGAGAATTTCCCTCACTGTCCTTCCCTGTCCCTACAAACAAGGATTAGCACAGTAAAACACACTGACACTCTCCCTACCTATAGTTTTCTGTCCCTATAAAAAATGTTTTTTTAAAGATGGTTGATGATCTATGCTTTAGCACAGTATAGCACAAGGAGAATTTCCCTCACTGTCCTTCCCTGTCCCTACAAACAAGGATTAGCACAGTAAAACACACTGACACTCTCCCTACCTATAGTTTTCTGTCCCTATAAAAAATGTTTTTTTAAAGATGGTTGATGATCAATGCTTTAGCACAGTATAGCACAAGGAGAATTTCCCTCACTGTCCTTCCCTGTCCCTACAAACAAGGATTAGCACAGTAAAACACACTGACACTCTCCCTACCTATAGTTTTCTGTCCCTATAAAAAATGTTTTTTTAAAGATGGTTGATGATCAATGCTTTAGCACAGTATAGCACAAGGAGAATTTCCCTCACTGTCCCTCCCTGTCCCTACAAACAAGGATTAGCACAGTAAAACACACTGACACTCTCCCTACCTATAGTTTTCTGTCCCTATAAAAAATGTTTTTTTAAAGATGGTTGATGATCAATGCTTTAGCACAGTATAGCACAAGGAGAATTTCCCTCACTGTCCTTCCCTGTCCCTACAAACAAGGATTAGCACAGTAAAACACACTGACACTCTCCCTACCTATAGTTTTCTGTCCCTATAAAAAATGTTTTTTTAAAGATGGTTGATGATCAATGCTTTAGCACAGTATAGCACAAGGAGAATTTCCCTCACTGTCCTTCCCTGTCCCTACAAACAAGGATTAGCACAGTAAAACACACTGACACTCTCCCTACCTATAGTTTTCTGTCCCTATAAAAAATGTTTTTTTAAAGATGGTTGATGATCAATGCTTTAGCACAGTATAGCACAAGGAGAATTTCCCTCACTGTCCTTCCCTGTCCCTACAAACAAGGATTAGCACAGTAAAACACACTGACACTCTCCCTACCTATAGTTTTCTGTCCCTATAAAAAATGTTTTTTTAAAGATGGTTGATGATCAATGCTTTAGCACAGTATAGCACAAGGAGAATTTCCCTCACTGTCCTTCCCTGTCCCTACAAACAAGGATTAGCACAGTAAAACACACTGACACTCTCCCTACCTATAGTTTTCTGTCCCTATAAAAAATGTTTTTTTAAAGATGGTTGATGATCAATGCTTTAGCACAGTATAGCACAAGGAGAATTTCCCTCACTGTCCTTCCCTGTCCCTACAAACAAGGTTTAGCACAGTAAAACAGACTGACACTCTCCCTACCTATCCTTCTCTTTCCCTAAACTAAAGGAATCCAGGTTAAGCAAGAAAAAAAAATGTCACTGTCCCTGCCTATGCTTCTCTTTCCCTGCTCCGGAACACACTACACTAGGCCGCCGTGCTGGCGGCCTTTTATAGTGTGGGGCGTGTACTAAACACCCTCAGCAATAATTGGCCACAGGCATCCTGTGGCCAATCATTGCTCTCCTCGCTGCAGGCGCTGTGATTGGCCAAGCATGCGGGGTCACAGTGCATGCTTGGCCAATCACAGCGCCTGGATGACACTGCGATGGCGTAGTGCATTGTGGGCCGCGAATTAGGCGCGAACGGCCCAAATCGTTCGTTGTTCGGCGAACGATCGAACAGCCGATGTTCGAGTTGAACGTATGTTCGACTCAAACACCAAGCTCATCCCTATTAACTACATAGTGGTTCTTTCAGGGCTGAAGAGGATCTGTCCCCTGTTGCAGAAGTAGGTTGACTGGTGTTGGTGTTGAGGGCTGGAGAGATTTACGCTCATTATGCCCATAATGTGCACTCTTTTAGGATATACCATATACCTACCTGCCCTCACCTTAGTTAAAAGTTGCTGGTCTCTAGGAAGGCTGATTGCTACTGGTTCACAGATGAGCTGAAGCCTGGAGCCATGCCTGGGGTATTTGTCATAAGTAGTAACCACTACAAACCACATATCTTTCTGTGGGGTACCCCAAATAATACAAGCAATTACATATTGCTAACAGGTAAGTACTAAGGAATGTGACTAAACAGATCCTGACTTTTATTTTAGAACCAAGGTCAGCATGTAAATGCATAGAAATAAACACATCACAGTCATTCACACTGTAGAGTTAATGTAATCATAGACAAGCAGCGCAAGTTAATAGTCATCTGACAATTAGCACTAGCAGGTTAAACCTACCTTAGACCCATGTACCACCAAGGATCATACCTCAACCAAGCATCAATACACAGTGAGCCCAGCCTGCAGGGCCAGGACCTGCATTAAAAGGAAAGGACTCAATATCACCTGTTATCAGTTCAAGCATTAGCAAAACTGCAGACACAGACTCCAATCTGTGAAACATTAGTAAACAAAGTGGCACTATGGATAGCCAGTTAGATTCACATAACACTATAAAACTTATAAAAACACAATCAAATCCCTGGGTAGGATAATGAAAGTTTTCTATAGCAGCGCTCAGGTGGTCAATAGACTCCCTTGTCCACTCACTCTTATTTACAGTTCATAAGAGTACATATAGAACTTATGAAAAAAGATGTTGTTGTAAATGACATATAGCTCCAGATGTCTTCTTAATATGATCCACTTTAAATCATCAGTTGTATCCCCTTTCGGGTGGGTACTCACCACACACAGGATTTAAACAGGCACCTCACAGATCCCATCCGATGGTCATCCGATCATCCTAATCCTGGTTCTGATTACTCCTTCTAAAGCCTCCAGAGATCACCCGATAATCACCAGCAGATGTTCAAAGTGAAAGGAAAGAGAAGCCACCAATAGTGTAATCCCGTAGAGTATCTTTTAATCAGTCTATAAAAATTGTTTCCACAACATATCTTCCATATGGTAAAAATCAAGCAGTAAAATAGCAGCAGTGTAATTCAAAACCGCCGTGCTGTTCCCCCAGGCTCCTAACAGGTGCAGTGTATCAGCTGGTACAGCTTGTGTTTAACCAGACTTACTGCCGCTTCCTGTGTTTGGAGCGCACCTGGAACGCACCAACGTCACTTCCTTTCAGCCGCAAAGTCACACCCTGACGTTTCGTCTTCTCGACTTCCTCTGAGGGCGTGACTCTGCAGCACGGCTCACAGGAATATATACACACACAAGTGATTGAAAGACAAGTTTAACCCCTCCTATATGCTAATCAATGCCATTTAATTACTCAAATCGGCAGAACGCATTGTAGTCACAGGGGTCTCGTCATTTTAAATCACTTAACACATTAAATCAACAATAACCTCTTATACATTGATCTTGAAAAGCGTTATTAAGATAATAATAACATAATCGAATAGTTAAAATAAATCAATAAAAGCTGAGTCTCCATAATATCATTCATTATCACAGATAAGCACCCAGCACTAGTGCCATCTTGAGTATGAATACCAAACAGCAGTCTAAATTTCTACAAAAATAGGAATAAATTATATATATATATATATATATATATATATATATATATATATATATATATATATATATCTCAACACTCAACGTTAAAATACAATATTAAAATTAAATATATAAAATTTACTTCTAAAAAAATCCTAAAACATACTACATAAAATGCTAATCGTCAAAATTGTTTCATAATTATGTTATTAATACCTAAAGGTTTATAAATAAATTCCACATATATATAATATAAACCTACTAAACAGTAAAACAAATAATAACACTAAAAGTCACTAATGAAACAATTTATATCTAACTCGACGTTTAACCCTTTGGGGGTGAGGGTATCCAAGGAATAAATCCAAAAAGTTTCTCGTTTGGATAATTCCCTTACCAAATTACTTCCTCTCCATGTAGGTTTAATATGGTCCACCCCCCAAAATTTCAAACCTAAAGGGTTTTGATCATGATGTAGCTTAAAATGGAGAGACACATTATGGTCTTTAAACCCCAATTTAATATTCTTAATGTGTTCTCCAATCCTTACTTTAAGGCATCTTTTTGTCCGTCCCACATACATTAACCCACATGGGCATAATAACACATATACCACATGTGTGATATTACAAGTTATAAACTCTTTGATGGCGAATTCTTTTTTATTTACTGTGGATGTAAAGCAGTCAATACCTCTTATGGGTTCAGCTATTTCTCTACACGCCTTACACTTACGGCAAGCAAAAAAACCTTTTTTGTCCCAAAAGGACAATGGTCTTCTTGGTTGATCCAGCACCTTTTTTACCACCTTGTCTCCTACATTAGGTGCCTTTCTATAAATAAATTTAGGAGCTTCTGGCAACACTGGTTTCAAACTTTTATCTAGACAGAGTACATGCCAATGATTTTTTAACACTGTCTCAACCTCTCTATATTGTGCATGGAATGATGAAATAAAACTCCACTCATGGCAGGTTGAAGTTCGAATCCTCACACCTTCTCCTACTACTTGTTCTCGTGGTATCGCTCTAATCTCCTCTGAGATTCTATCCAATTCTTGGGGTTTATACCCCTTCTCTCTGAATCTGTTTTTCAATATTACAGACTGAGACAGATAATTCTCTTCTGTAGAGCAATTTCGTTTCACCCGCATAAATTGTCCTTTTGGTATATTTTTTAACCAAACCGGGTGGTGGCCACTTTGTATAGGTAGGAAACTATTCCGGTCTGTTGGTTTGAAAAATACTTTTGTGTCTAATTTATCACCATTTCTATAGATGCTGACATCCAAAAAATCTATTTGATCTTTACTCCATGTACTCGTCAATTTAATATTGTTGGAGTTATTATTGAGATATGTTAAAAAATTATTAAGAGATATTTCAGATCCTTCCCATATAAAAATAATATCATCAATGAATCGTCTGTAAAACAGGAGTTCCCGTCTTTTATTCACAAAAATATACTTATCCTCCCACTCCCCCATAAATAAATTTGCAATACTAGGTGCAAATTTTGCGCCCATTGCCACGCCTCTCTTTTGGATAAAAAACTCATTGTTGAACCAAAAATAGTTATGTGACAAACAAAAATCTAAAACCTCTTTTAAAAAAACTTTTTGATGATGGGGAAGATCATCTCTTTGGCTCAAAGCCCAATTGAGGGCGAGTAGGGCGTCGTCATGCTGTATTATTGTATACAGGGAGGATACGTCAGACATCACAAAAAATACTTCTCCTCGGTCTTCTAAATGTATATTCTGCAGGGATTGTAATAAATCCTTGGTGTCCTTCAAATACGCTTTTGTTGTTTTGACACTACTCTGCAAAAACCGATCCAAGTACTCCCCTATCCTTGAGGTTACAGAGCCAATCCCATTCACAATTGGCCTGGCTGGGGGATTTTGGGAGTCTTTATGTATTTTGGGTAGCGTATAAATTGTAGGAATCCTTGTACTGCTTGGTGTCAAATAACGCTTCTCTTTAACTGTTAAAGTATGTCCTTTAAATCCATACTCCACCAAGTGGCCCAATTCTACATTATATTGAGGTGTAGGGTCGTGACTTAATTTTTTATATGTATCAGTGTCAGCCAACATTTCTGTTAATTGGCCAACATAATAATCTTTCGACAAGACCACCACACCTCCTCCTTTATCTGCTGGTCTGACTACTACATCATTTCTTTTCTCCAACATTTCTATGCCATCGCAAATAAATCGAGGATTAACTCCTTTTTTGGGAATAATTTTCTCCATATCTCGTAATACTAAACTTTTAAACACCTCAAGGTGATGAATTGCCGTATTTGGGGGGTTAAATAGAGACTTATTTTTAAGTCCACTATCAACCGCCACTGATGATCCAATGTTTCCACTCACTGGGTTTGACATTTTATTCAAGAAATATTTCTTGATACTGAGTTTCCTCATGTATCTATGAATATCAATATATACATCGAATTTGTTTATCGATCTTTTCAAACCACATTTCAGACCTAATTGTAGGATATTGGTCTCTTTGTGTGTCAAATCAACCCCACTGAGGTTATAGATACCAGTTAGTCTTTTTCCAGCCTCCTTTTTTTGCTGGATTCGTGCTCCTGCTCTACATCCTCGTTTTCTGTTCTCCTTAAACTTTGTTGTTGAGTATGATCCCAGTTCTGTTGGTCCCTCCACTGTTGGTCTCTGTACTCGGGTGCATATTGTTGATGTGAGGGTACTTGATAATGCGTGGGTACTTGTTGAGGGTAATACTGTGAGTATTGGGTTGGTGGTCTCCCCCTTTGTGGTGGTTGACCCCTTCCTCTCCTCCTGTTTCCCCTTCCTCTCCACTGAAAAGGACGTGGATGATAGGCCTCATTCCTATCTACTCCATCCCTCAAGGTCTCATATCTATTAGCCACCGGGACATTGTAGGTTTCATTGTGAGCCATATACTGTTGGTTCACACTTGTGTTCCCACGACCCTTTCCTCCTCTCCCTCTCCCTTGATTATCTCTCCTAGGGGTGAGGTGATTGAAGGGTGGGGCAGTGGTATTAGTCCTACTGGGGTTATTCATCCTTTGTGTTTGTCTAGGAGTACTAGGCATGGATGTTCCATTTTGACTAGGAACTGGATCCACTTCAATTTGTATATCATTATTCGCCAAATCATTTGTATGCGTTCCATCTTGCCAGTAATAGATGGTATTATTTTTAAAATCATTTAAATCTCGATAAAATTTCTTAGTTTTTTTTCTTTTGAGTATCTTTATCGACTTTCTCAAGTCTCTTTTTAATCCTATTATTGAAATCAATTATCTGCTGTGTATCTTTAATTGGATCCAACTGTGCTTGAAGTTGGTTGATCCTATTCTCCAATTTAATCATTTTCTTCTTTTTTCTTTGCAGAATAAGTTCCTGCAACTGTAAACCCACTCCATTAAAAAACTTTAGCCACTCAGACATTGATTCAGGATCATCCAAAGCGTCTTGAGGTGCTACTTCCCACCTCAGACTGCGAACTATAATTTTTTCTTTCAAATAATGTTCAATAGTACAGATGTCCCACCACGTCCTAACCTGCTTTTCCAAAGCGCTTCCTAGTGCTGTAATAATACCGCTATAATTTTCTTCTAGTCTGACTTGTTCATTAACAGAGAACAAGTTAGCTATATCTAATTGTCTGTTATTCAGAAATCTGATCGCATCCATTGCAAAGCCAGAGATTAAACACAAAGTATACAAAAATTAAAGTGAAGTTCCCCTGGCCTTCTTTCACTATCCCAGCGCTAAAGAAGCTCACAGGTGACTTATAACAGACTACAATGAATACGTGACCGTATTCATTAACCCAAATGTTCACTATATGTATCTATATCAGCAGCCGCTTAAACACAACAAATATTTTGCAGAACATAAAACTATAAAACTTATAAAAACACAATCAAATCCCTGGGTAGGATAATGAAAGTTTTCTATAGCAGCGCTCAGGTGGTCAATAGACTCCCTTGTCCACTCACTCTTATTTACAGTTCATAAGAGTACATATAGAACTTATGAAAAAAGATGTTGTTGTAAATGACATATAGCTCCAGATGTCTTCTTAATATGATCCACTTTAAATCATCAGTTGTATCCCCTTTCGGGTGGGTACTCACCACACACAGGATTTAAACAGGCACCTCACAGATCCCATCCGATGGTCATCCGATCATCCTAATCCTGGTTCTGATTACTCCTTCTAAAGCCTCCAGAGATCACCCGATAATCACCAGCAGATGTTCAAAGTGAAAGGAAAGAGAAGCCACCAATAGTGTAATCCCGTAGAGTATCTTTTAATCAGTCTATAAAAATTGTTTCCACAACATATCTTCCATATGGTAAAAATCAAGCAGTAAAATAGCAGCAGTGTAATTCAAAACCGCCGTGCTGTTCCCCCAGGCTCCTAACAGGTGCAGTGTATCAGCTGGTACAGCTTGTGTTTAACCAGACTTACTGCCGCTTCCTGTGTTTGGAGCGCACCTGGAACGCACCAACGTCACTTCCTTTCAGCCGCAAAGTCACACCCTGACGTTTCGTCTTCTCGACTTCCTCTGAGGGCGTGACTCTGCAGCACGGCTCACAGGAATATATACACACACAAGTTATTGAAAGACAAGTTTAACCCCTCCTATATGCTAATCAATGCCATTTAATTACTCAAATCGGCAGAACGCATTGTAGTCACAGGGGTCTCGTCATTTTAAATCACTTAACACATTAAATCAACAATAACCTCTTATACATTGATCTTGAAAAGCGTTATTAAGATAATAATAACATAATCGAATAGTTAAAATAAATCAATAAAAGCTGAGTCTCCATAATATCATTCATTATCACAGATAAGCACCCAGCACTAGTGCCATCTTGAGTATGAATACCAAACAGCAGTCTAAATTTCTACAAAAATAGGAATAAATTATATATATATATATATATATATATATATATATATATATATATATATATATATCTCAACACTCAACGTTAAAATACAATATTAAAATTAAATATATAAAATTTACTTCTAAAAAAATCCTAAAACATACTACATAAAATGCTAATCGTCAAAATTGTTTCATAATTATGTTATTAATACCTAAAGGTTTATAAATAAATTCCACATATATATAATATAAACCTACTAAACGGTAAAACAAATAATAACACTAAAAGTCACTAATGAAACAATTTATATCTAACTCGACGTTTAACCCTTTGGGGGTGAGGGTATCCAAGGAATAAATCCAAAAAGTTTCTCGTTTGGATAATTCCCTTACCAAATTACTTCCTCTCCATGTAGGTTTAATATGGTCCACCCCCCAAAATTTCAAACCTAAAGGGTTTTGATCATGATGTAGCTTAAAATGGAGAGACACATTATGGTCTTTAAACCCCAATTTAATATTCTTAATGTGTTCTCCAATCCTTACTTTAAGGCATCTGTGTGATATATGCTTTTCAGAAATGCAAACCAACAGCATACCTGCAGACAATAAGTCAAGACTGTAGGGCCAGGCTTGTTCAGTTAGTAGGAAGGCTTCAGCACAGCACAGCACACCTGCTATCATCATTAGCAGTATTGCAGACACAACCACAAGCCTTCAGAAATGCAAGCTTAACCACATACTTGCAGCAGTAACTGAATGGAATTTTGCACCATGTGGTGCCTTACCACTAGCATGCTTCATGTCCAAACAGACAGTCCAATGAATGTCCATCCATGGCGTCATGATAAAGGAGCACTCCCTAGAGACCAGATGCCCTCACCCCCATATCTTCCTGGATCTTGAGAGGGGGGTGGGGTCTCCCCCATATAGGCGTTCATGTCTGAATTTACAGCGGGGAGCTTCGTCACAGGAGAGGCTTGAACCTGTGCGGCTTGGCCAGAAGTGTCCGGCAAGGTGAGGGAAAAATAAAAATTCTGCTTTTTAGCAGTAGCATAACCGGCTGTAGCATTGAGGAAAAAAAAAGAGAATACTGCAGGAAGGGAGGAGACCTACTTTTATAATATAATCGGTCCTGAATTGGGCAGGGAGGCGGAGCCTTCCCATACGTATATGCTGTCATGCTGTGTCAGGAAACACAGTTTCCATACTGTGGGTGTATTGTGCTCTTGCAAAAAGACCCATTTAGGGCAACAACAAAAAAAATTGCAGTGTTTTCTGCATATATGCAAGTGTGAGATTTACAAATTTATATATTTTTCTTGTATTGTGCTATTCCCCCAAAAAAAATTTAGGGCAAAATTTTTTTTTTTTAATAGCATTTTATGTATCGCTGTAGGTGTGAGGTACACCGTTTCCATACTGTGGGTGTATTGTGCTCTTGCAAAAAGACCCATTTAGGGCAAAAAAATAAAAAATTGCAGTGTTTTCTGCATATATGCAAGTGTGAGATTTACAAATTTATATATTTTTCTTGAATTGTGCTATTCCCCCAAAAAATTTTTAGGGCAAAAATTTTTTTTTGAATAGCATTTTCTGTATTATTGTAGGTGTGAGATACACCGTTTCCATACTGTGGGTGTATTGTGCTCTTGCAAAAAGACCCATTTAGGGCAAAACATTTTTTAAAATTGCAGTGTTTTCTGCATATATGCAAGTGTGAGATTTACAAATGTATATATTTTTCTTGTATTGTGCTATTCCAAAAAAATGAATTTAGGGCAAAAACTTTTTTTTTAATAGCATTTTCTGTATTGCTGTAGGTGTGAGATACACAGTTTCCATACTGTGGGTGTATTGTGCTCTTGCAAAAAGACCCATTTAGGGCAAAAAAAATAAAAAATTGCAGTGTTTTCTGCATATCTGGAGCTGTGTGAACTAAACAATTTCTATATATTTTTCTTATACTATGCTATCCTAAAAAAAAAAAAAAAAATTTAATAGCGTTTTCTGCAGTTCTGTAGCTGTTAGATACAGCGTTTACGTACTGTGGGTGTGTTGTGCTCTTCCAAAAACACCCATTTAGGGCCACAAAAAATATTTTGCAGTGTTTTCTGCATATCTGGAGGTGTGTGAAATAAACAATTTATATATTTTTCTTCTACTGTGCTTTCCTAAAAAAAATAATTGTAGGACAAAAACATTTTTTTGGAATAGCATTTTCTGCAGTTCTGTAGCTGTGAGATACAGCGTTTACGTACTGTGGGTGTGTTGTGCTCTTCCAAAACCACCCATTTAGGGCCACAAAAAATATTTTGCAGTGTTTTCTGAATATCTGGAGGTGTGTGAAATAAACAATTTATATATTTTTCTTCTACTGTGCTATCCTAAAAAAATAATTGTAGGACAAAAACATTTTTTTGGAATGGCATTTTCTGCAGTTCTGTAGCTGTGAGATACAGTGTTTACGTACTGTGGGTGTGTTGTGCTCTTCCAAAAACACCCATTTAGGGCCACAAAAAATATTTTGCAGTGTTTTCTGCATATCTGGAGCTGTGTGAACTAAACAATTTCTATATATTTTTCTTCTACTGTGCTATCCTAAAAAAATAAAAAATAAATTTAATAGCATTTTCTGCAGTTCTGTAGCTGTGAGATACAGCTTTTACGTACTGTGGGTGTGTTGTGCTCTTCCAAAAACACCCATTTAGGGCCACAAAAAATATTTTGCAGTGTTTTCTGCATATCTGGAGCTGTGTGAACTAAACAATTTATATATTTTTCTTCTACTGTGCTATCCTAAAAAAATAAAAAAATAATTTAATAGCATTTTCTGCAGTTCTGTAGCTGTGAGATACAGCGTTTCCATACTGTAGGTGTATTGTGCTCTTGCAAAAAGACCCATTTAGGGCAAAAAAAATTATTGCAGTGTTTTCTGCATATATGCAAGTGTGAGATTTACAAATTTATATATTTTTCTTGTATTGTGCTATTCCCAAAAAAATATTTTAGGGCAAAAACTTTTTTCTTAATAGCATTTTCTGTATTGTTGTTGGTGTGAGATACACCGTTTCCATACTGTGGGTGTATTGTGCGCTTGCAAAAAGACCCATTTAGGGCAAAAAAACAATTGCAGTGTTTTCTGCATATCTGGAGCTGTGTGAACTAAACAATTTCTATATATTTTTCTTCTACTGTGCTATCCTAAAAAAAATAAAAAAAATTTTAATAGCATTTTCTGCAGTTCTGTAGCTGTTAAATACAGCGTTTACGTACTGTGGGTGTTGTGCTCTTCCAAAAACACCCATTTAGGGCCACAAAAAATATTTTGCAGTGTTTTCTGCATATCTGGAGCTGTGTGAAATAAACAATTTATATATTTTTCTTCTACTGTGCTATCCTAAAAAAATAATTGTAGGACAAAAACATTTTTTTGAATAGCATTTTCTGCAGTTCTGTAGCTGTGAGATACAGCGTTTACGTACTGTGGGTGTGTTGTGCTCTTCCAAAAACACCCATTTAGGGCCACAAAAAATATTTTGCAGTGTTTTCTGCATATCTGGAGCTGTGTGAACTAAACAATTTCTATATATTTTTCTTCTACTGTGCTATCCTAAAAAAATAACATATTTTTTTTAATAGCATTTTCTGTATTGCTGTAGGTGTGAGATACACTGTTTCCATACTGTGGGTGAATTGTGCTCTTGCAAAAAGACCCATTTAGGGCAAAAAAATAAATTGCAGTGTTTTCTGCATATATGCAAGTGTGAGATTTACAAATTTATATATTTTTCTTGTATTGTGCTATTCCCCAAAAAATATTTTAGGGCAAAAACTTTTTTTTGAATAGCATTTTCTGTATTGCTGTAGGTATGAGATAAGGGAAAATTTTATACTTACCTGATGGTAATTTTCCTTTCCTGATGCAAGCATGACAGCATATACGTATGGGAAGGCTCCGCCTCCCTGCCCAATTCAGGACCGGTTATATTATAAAAGTAGGTCTCCTCCCTTCCTGCAGTATTCTCGTAACTTAGTATCACTGCGAAGGCCTTTATTATATTTTCGTGATATTTTTATTTTATTTTATTTATTTATTTATTTTTTTTGGGAGGGGACCTATATGCTATCATGCTTGCATCAGGAAAGGAAAATTACCGTCAGGTAAGTATAAAATTTTCCCTTTTCCTGACACAGCATGACAGCATATACGTATGGGATGTACCAAATCACCAGACAACAAGGGTGGGTACTGCTCAAGTGTTTAAGAGGATTAGCTCTATCCCCACTAACGACTGAGATGTATTGTAGTTAAGACTGCTGGGTCCACAAGAATGGACCCCCAAACGTGTTGAATGTAGACCAGGTCGTAGTTTACATATTAACTCTGGAGGAACTATTCTGGAGTTCCGTCAATGCATGCGCAATCAGACTGGAAGAGCGGTCTCTGCCCTCATCTGATGGGTTTTTCCTAGTAATCTAAGCTTTGACTAACTTAATCCACACTGCTGCGATTGTCTTCGTTAGACAGTGATTGTCTTTTTCCGATGCCGTTAGGCCTGATGAGTCTATCGTTTTTCTCCTAGAAGAAGGGCCAATTCTATGTCTCTTTTAAACCTTGACTATTTTCAATGTTCGTGGTACTTCAAACACTTTAGTTATTATATGCCAGAAGGCTGATGTTCTTTCCCAGATTGCAAAGATACCAACCTTTGTATAGTGTTGAGGAAGAGACTAGAGCCATTTTGCCTGATAATTTCAGCAACAAGGTAGTTTATAGCTTGACACTTGGATGTCTGAGATCTTTCTAGACCTATTCGCCAAAAGGAATACTTATTCCATGTTACTGGCCATATTTAGGATGTCCTATCCCTCTAAATGGAGAGTGAGATAATGTGTCTCATACTATTTGGAAGACTAAATGGGGAAAAGAATAACTTGCCCAGGTCTGTCGGAATTGGTTGCTAAGATATGCAACCGTTGCTGGATCCCACCGTTGCTGGATCCCACCGTTGCCGGATCCCATAGAGTGAGGACACGACTGAGTTTCTTGTATCCTTTAATGCCGTATCTAGGCTTACTTGTATACAATGCAATCCTTACAGTAAGGAGTAGAGAATTCCATCCTTTAAATTCTGTAGGTTTTTCTCGTATCTAACGTACTTGAAGTTTGGAGTAGGCGCTCTGACCTCCATAGGATTTCAAACACTAAACGGTGAGACCTCTACTTCTTGGTCTCCAGCCTCTAGATATAACTTGTATGAAATTTGGAAGATATCGTTGGCTACGCTGTATGAGGTGTTGGATCTCAGGAAGGAGAATAGGAGGAGGTTCTCGGATCTGAGACTGTACTCGTGGATATTATGGCCTGCAAGCCACAGGGCAATTATTGTTATCACCACCGAATGACTGCGAATCCGGATAAGGATCCTGGAGAGTATTAGGTTTGTTGAATATACATATTGGCTAAATTGCCGACCCAGTTGGCTGTCATTAGTTTCTCTTCTTCCACCTCTGGGAAGCCACCCAGGTTACAGTCAGACCAATATCTTGATAGCCTTATTTGTTGCCGATCTCTTGACCAGCTTTTTGTTTTGGAGACCGTCCCTTGTCATCCGACGGCTTTTGTATCTTACGCCATCTGGCCTGTAAGTTCTAAAAAACCCTACTTAACGTGCTGGAAGATACATCTGACAGAAGTTGACTAGTTTTGCATTCCTTCTTGACAGCGAAGATAGGACTTCCCCATTTTGCTGAGTCTTTTCAGCATAGTTGAGGCTTATTTGTTGCGTTTCGGAAAGACTCCAGTCTGCGACCGCTATAACTCTGACTTTTGGACACCTTGTCCTCCATTGCATGAATACCCGACGAGTAACCACTTGGGATGATTGGTATGCCTAATAGCTGATACCCTGACAGATTAGTTCGTTTAGCTACCTCCCCAAGAGGGGACTTTTCTCCTCTGTGGAGTTACTGTTTCTAGTGCGGGAAGTAAGTCTTTCCTTACTACAAAACCAGTTAACACAGTTGTCAACCTTCCCTTGGGCACCTCGGACCTCATGGTTTATTACCGGCTACTTTATTGCTCTTGCGACCGTGGGATGCAACCCATGGGAAAGAGCCATTTGTTCAAGTGAGATCCTTATACTGTTGCTCTCTCTAAATGTGTAACTTTATTGTATTTATTTTCAGAGATTAAGAATTGCTTCCCGGTAGGTCATTGTTGTGATGAAACTAGTTGGTCTCTCGATGATGGTTCCTCCCAACTCGATCAGAGTCTGTACTGGGACTCTTTTCCCAGAATCTGGAAGTCATTGTGCCAGTCTGTTGTCCAGACAAGGCTCACCAGAAGTCCTTGGTCCCGCAAGTCGGAACTTACTGGACCCAATATCCCAGGAAATGTCTGGAGTTTGTGGAAAGGTCACAGTCTGCCAGATGAACTCGTAGTGAACTCTAATTGCCAGGCGAAGGTACTTGCTGCAACATGGGTCTTTTGAAGTGTGTATACAGTATACACACACACACTTGTAGATGGCCACAACATACAGGATATATAAGGTAATATTGACATATAATCACACATAGGTTGGACTTGATGGACCTGTGTCCGTCCTCAACCTCACCCCCTATGCAACCATGCAAATATAGGCTGTAGGTGTAGGTGTGAGGTACACCGTTTCCATACTGTGGGTGTATTGTGCTCTTGCAAAAAGACCCATTTAGGGCAAAAAAATAAAAAATTGCAGTGTTTTCTGCATATATGCAAGTGTGAGATTTACAAATTTATATATTTTTCTTGAATTGTGCTATTCCCCCCAAAAAAATTTAGGGCAAAAAATTTTTTTTTAATAGCATTTTCTGTATTATTGTAGGTGTGAGATACACCGTTTCCATACTGTGGGTGTATTGTGCTCTCGCAAAAAGACCCATTTAGGGCAAATTTTTTTTTTAAATTGCAGTGTTTTCTGCATATATGCAAGTGTGAGATTTACAAATGTATATATTTTTCTTGTATTGTGCTATTCCAAAAAAATGAATTTAGGGCAAAAACTTTTTTTTTAATAGCATTTTCTGTATTGCTGTAGGTGTGAGATACACAGTTTCCATACTGTGGGTGTATTGTGCTCTCGCAAAAAGACCCATTTAGGGCAAAAAAAATAAAAAATTGCAGTGTTTTCTGCATATCTGGAGCTGTGTGAACTAAACAATTTCTATATATTTTTCTTATACTGTGCTATCCTAAAAAAAATGAAAAAAAAATTTAATAGCATTTTCTGCAGTTCTGTAGCTGTTAAATACAGCGTTTACGTACTGTGGGTGTGTTGTGCTCTTCCAAAAACACCCATTTAGGGCCACAAAAAATATTTTGCAGTGTTTTCTGCATATCTGGAGGTGTGTGAAATAAACAATTTATATATTTTTCTTCTACTGTGCTTTCCTAAAAAAAAAATTGTAGGACAAAAACATTTTTTTGGAATAGCATTTTCTGCAGTTCTGTAGCTGTGAGATACAGCGTTTACGTACTGTGGGTGTGTTGTGCTCTTCCAAAACCGACCATTTAGGGCCACAAAAAATATTTTGCAGTGTTTTCTGCATATCTGGAGGTGTGTGAAATAAACAATTTATATATTTTTCTTCTACTGTGCTATCCTAAAAAAATAATTGTAGGACAAAAACATTTTTTTGGAATAGCATTTTCTGCAGTTCTGTAGCTGTGAGATACAGTGTTTACGTACTGTGGGTGTGTTGTGCTCTTCCAAAAACACCCATTTAGGGCCACAAAAATATTTTGCAGTGTTTTCTGCATATCTGGAGCTGTGTGAACTAAACAATTTCTATATATTTTTCTTCTACTGTGCTATCCTAAAAAAATAAAAAAAAAATTTAATAGCATTTTCTGCAGTTCTGTAGCTGTGAGATACAGCTTTTACGTACTTTGGGTGTGTTGTGCTCTTCCAAAAACACCCATTTAGGGCCACAAAAAATATTTTGCAGTGTTTCCTGCATATCTGGAGCTGTGTGAACTAAACAATTTATATATTTTTCTTCTACTATGCTATCCTAAAAAAATAAAAAATTAATTTAATAGCATTTTCTGCAGTTCTGTAGCGGTGAGATACAGCGTTTCCATACTGTAGGTGTATTGTGCTCTTGCAAAAAGACCCATTTAGGGCAAAAAAAATAATTGCAGTGTTTTCTTCATATATGCAAGTGTGAGATTTACAAATTTATATATTTTTCTTGTATTGTGCTATTCCCAAAAAAATATTTTAGGGCAAAAACTTTTTTCTTAATAGCATTTTCTGTATTGTTGTTGGTGTGAGATACACCGTTTCCATACTGTGGGTGTATTGTGCGCTTGCAAAAAGACCCATTTAGGGCAAAAAAAAAATTGCAGTGTTTTCTGCATATCTGGAGCTGTGTGAACTAAACAATTTCTATATATTTTTCTTCTAATGTGCTATCCTAAAAAAAATAAAAAAAAATTTAATAGCATTTTCTGCAGTTCTGTAGCTGTTAAATACAGCGTTTACGTACTGTGGGTGTTGTGCTCTTCCAAAAACACCCATTTAGGGCCACAAAAAATATTTTGCAGTGTTTTCTGCATATCTGGAGCTGTGTGAAATAAACAATTTATATATTTTTCTTCTACTGTGCTATCCTAAAAAAATAATTGTAGGACAAAAACATTTTTTTGAATAGCATTTTCTGCAGTTCTGTAGCTGTGAGATACAGCGTTTACGTACTGTGGGTGTGTTGTGCTCTTCCAAAAACACCCATTTAGGGCCACAAAAAATATTTTGCAGTGTTTTCTGCATATCTGGAGCTGTGTGAACTAAACAATTTCTATATATTTTTCTTCTACTGTGCTATCCTAAAAAAATAACATATTTTTTTTAATAGCATTTTCTGTATTGCTGTAGGTGTGAGATACACTGTTTCCATACTGTGGGTGAATTGTTCTCTTGCAAAAAGACCCATTTAGGGCAAAAAAATAAAAAATTGCAGTGTTTTCTGCATATATGCAAGTGTGAGATTTACAAATTTATATATTTTTCTTGTATTGTGCTATTCCCCCAAAAAAATTTTAGGGCAAAAACTTTTTTTTTTAATAGCATTTTCTGTATCGCTGTAGGTGTGAGGTACACCGTTTCCATACTGTGGGTGTATTGTGCTCTTGCAAAAAGACCCATTTAGGGCAAAAAAATAAAAAATTGCAGTGTTTTCTGCATATATGCAAGTGTGAGATTTACAAATTTATATATTTTTCTTGAATTGTGCTATTCCCCCAAAAAATTTTTTAGGGCAAAAACTTTTTTTTGAATACCATTTTCTGTATTGCTGTAGGTGTGAGATACACCGTTTTCATACTGTGGGTGTATTGTGCTCTTTCAAAAAGACCCATTTAGGGCAAAAAAAAAATTAAAATTGCAGTGTTTTCTGCATATATGCAAGTGTGAGATTTACAAATGTATATATTTTTCTTGTATTGTGCTATTCAAAAAAAAAAAATTTAGGGCAAAAACTTTTTTTTTTAATAGCATTTTCTGTATTGCTGTAGGTGTGAGATACACAGTTTCCATACTGTGGGTGTATTGTGCTCTTACAAAAAGACCCATTTAGGGCAAAAAAAATAAAAAATTGCAGTGTTTTCTGCATATCTGGAGCTGTGTGAACTAAACAATTTCTATATATTTTTCTTATACTATGCTATCCTAAAAAAAAAAAAAAAAAATTTAATAGCATTTTCTGCAGTTCTGTAGCTGTTAGATACAGCGTTTACGTACTGTGGGTGTGTTGTGCTCTTCCAAAAACACCCATTTAGGGCCACAAAAAATATTTTGCAGTGTTTTCTGCATATCTGGAGGTGTGTGAAATAAACAATTTATATATTTTTCTTCTACTGTGCTTTCCTAAAAAAAATAATTGTAGGACAAAAACATTTTTTTGGAATAGCATTTTCTGCAGTTCTGTAGCTGTGAGATACAGCGTTTACGTACTGTGGGTGTGTTGTGCTCTTCCAAAAACACCCATTTAGGGCCACAAAAAATATTTCTTGTTCATACATCACGGGACACAGAGCAGCATAGTCATTACTATGTGGGTTATATAGAATTACCTTCAGGTGCTGGCACTGGCAACTTCCAAAACAGGAAGTACCCTCCCCTATATAAGCCCCTCCCATCCGGGAGTACCTTGATTTTTTTGCCAGTGTCTAAGGTGTTGGCCAAGGTTAACATGTATTCATCTGGGCTTGTGTACAGGTTCTCTGGGCCTTAGCAAGCTATTCCGGATCCGACCAAAAAAGCTTCATAGCTAAACGGTCAGTACCCGGGCCTTGCAGAGAAGAGCAAGGTTTTGCCTGTAATGCCTCTCTTAGGAGGGCTGGACCCTGGGATCCAGAGCTCTGGTCATACCCAAAACCAAGAGGCTATCTGTGCAGGGTGCTATACAGGTCCAGGGGAGTGGAATCCTTGGGAACCCGGTCCCTGAAGGTCTAGTACAATGCCTGCCGTGAAAGGTGAAGTTTGGGCTTCTGTGGACCAAACAAAGTCCTGCGGCGGGGAAAAGGTAAGTGGGGGCCCCTCAGGAACTTGGTTCTATTGAGGGGACCCCCAAGCCTAATATGTCTTTCTGCCTGTTACCTAAAAGGTATTCCCGCTAATAGCTGTATATGCCTAAGAAATCCTAGAAATGTTTTTTCATAAAGGAAGTTTTAAAAACTGTAAACCTGGAAATGTTTTTCATAAAGGAGGTTTAAAAAAAAAAAAAAGACAAAAGTGCGGTACCTGTGTTTGTCCACTAGAGGCCGCTGTGGAACGTCTTTTTTCTTGGGACTATTCCTTCCATGGTGAAAGTCCAGGCAGATGAGTAAGCTCTCTATCAGGGAAGCTGCATTCCTCTGTCATGCTGCCAAGTAGTTTCCTTCCATCCCCGAGTCCTGGTGAAACAGGGACCCTGGCTCCTCTCCCTACATGGCGCCAAGAGCGCACACGTGCACGCGCGCGCACACACGCTTTCTTTTTATAAGATTTAGCTTCAAAAAAGGGGGCGGAGCCTGGCGGATGACGCGCTCTGTGCGCCCAGCGCTTCTGCGCATGTGCGGGCGTCCCAGCAAGATAAAAGGACTCAGTCCACGCTGCTTGCTATGGACACAGAGCATGAAAAGGAGCTGGTAGCATGGTATAGGGGCTTACAGCGGGCGGTTGATACAGGCATCCCCAGAAAGACGCATTAGTAGACACCCACTGATGTACATAGCAGCAAAATTGCATTAGACTATTTCAGTAAGGGGTGTATTGCGGCTGGAATACCTCAGCTTTGAACTAAGGAATATGCCGCCTAAAAAACTCCGAGATATACCTCTCAGGAAGTGTAGGGGGTCTCCATCGGGCTCTGAGGATCTGGAGCAGTCATCTGCACCCTCCTCCCCTGAGAAATCAGAGGTTAATACCCATAAGGAACCCCCGGGAGTGCCAGGTACTGCGGCTGTCCTCAGTCCACCTGCTCCTGCATATATAACAGAGGAGGTTTTTTCCTCAACTCTGGAGGGATTGGAACAGAGATTGGCAGCATTGATCGCTTCTTCTCTACAGGAAAGAAAGCGCGCCAGATCTCCATCACCTCCATTAGAGTGCCTGTTGGCAGAGCAACAGTCCCAGGAAGGGACCGACCTACCTGAAGGGGATCAGGAGGAGGTTAACTCTGTTTTTGAGGAATCGACAGTAGATGAACCATTTTCAGCATCACAGACTGAAAGATTGTGGGTCCAGACCCTAACTGACATGGTTCGATCTGCATTTAAAATGCCTCTTGTTGAACCATCAACTACTGCTGTCTCCTCATTGGGGTCGCTAAAAGCTCCCCAGGTTAATTGCTCCTTTCCAATACATCCATTATTGGAAGGACTTATATACCAGGACTGGGAACATCCTGATAAACTATTTGTTCCGCCTAAAAAATTTCCGGTGATCTATCCCATGGAGGAAAAGTTTCACCCAGAGATGGAATGTTCCTACGGTGGATGCAGCCATCTCTTCTGTGAACAAATCACTGACATGTCCAGTAGATAATGTTCAAATGTTCAAAGATCCAGTGGATAAAAAATTGGAATCTTTATTAAAATCTGCTTTTTCCACAGCAGGGGCTGTTACACAGCCAGCAGTGGCAGCTATTGGGGTCTGCCAAGCTTTAAAGGATCAAATGAAAATGGTCCTGAGGGATTTGCCAGACCAGCAGGCCCAGGCTCTGGCTGATCTGCCTAGAGCATTATGCTTTGCGGTTGACGCCATCAAGGATTCTATCCATCAGGCCTCCCGCCTCACGCTGTCTTTGGTACATATGCGTAGGCTTCTGTGGCTCAAAAACTGGTCTGCTGAAGCTCTCTGTAAGAAGCTCTTAGTTAGCTTCCCATTTCATGGGGAACGCCTTTTTGGCGAGGACCTGGATAAGTATATCCAGAAGATTTCCAGTGGTAAAAGTACTCTCTTACCGAGTAAGAAGAGGTCTAGGGGTCCATCTTTTAAGAGGACTACCTCTCCTATCCCTGCGACGTCTGCTACTAAGCAGTTCCGACGGCCTCCTCGGTCAAACTCAGGGGGTAAAAATCAGGGACAGTCACAGGGTAATAAGAAACCCTGGATCCGAAGGGGTACTAAACCAGCCTCCAAGTCAAGCCTATGAAGGGCTGCCCCCACTCAAACAGGTGGGGAGAAGACTTCAGTTGTTCGCAGAGACCTGGCGGGAGACGATCAAAGACAGATGGGTGCTCTCCGCAGTAACTCTGGGATACAAGTTGGAGTTAAAAGAGTCTCCTCCTTCCCATTTTATGTGGTCAGGCATGCCAAGAGACCCTCTGAAAAGAGGGTCTCTCCTATTGGCGTTAGAACAACTATTGCTCCAAGGAGTAATTATGGAGGTTCCTATGGAAGAGTGGGGGTTGGGTTTCTACTCAAACCTTTTCACAGTCCCGAAGCCAAACGGGGACATAAGACCCATATTGGACCTAAAGAGTCTAAACAAATTTCTAAACGTCCGGTCTTTCCGGATGGAGTCGATCCGATCGGTCACCGCTGCCCTACAAGGGGAGGAATGGTTAGCCTCGATCGACATCAAAGATGCTTACTTGCATGTTCCCATCTTTCCAGGTCATCAAAAATTTCTACGCTTTGCAGTAGAAGGGCGCCATTTTCAGTTCAGAGCCTTACCATTCGGTCTGGCCACAGCACCACGAGTGTTCACAAAAATTCTGGCCCCACTGTTGGCCGATCTAAGAACACGAGGTGTAACGATAATGGCATACCTAGACGACCTGTTGTTGATGGACCACTCAGTTGCCAAGCTAGAAGTGGTAATTGTCGATACAATCAAGTATCTAGAATCTCACGGTTGGGTCATCAACCTGGACAAGTCAGCCCTACAGCCAGTGAAAAACCTGGTATATCTAGGGCTACGGCTGGATTCAGACCAGAGGAAGATTTTCTTACCTCTAGACAAGGTATCCTCTTTGAGGGGCTTGGTCCGTCTGCTTTGTGCAAAAAGACAGCCGTCCATACGCCTGTGCATGAGGCTGCTAGGAAAGATGGTAGCATCATTCGAAGCTGTGCCATACGCCCAATTCCACTCAAGGAATTTACAGAGGGCCATATTGTCAGCCTGGAACGGAAAAGTTCAGGCTCTAGACTTCCCGATGGCTTTGTCCCCTTCCGTTCGGAAGAGTCTCTGTTGGTGGTTGATCTCCCAGAATCTCCAGAAGGGAAAACCCTTCAGCCCGATATCTTGGAAGGTGGTCACTACAGATGCCAGCCTTATAGGCTGGGGGGCAGTACTGGAGCAATGGTCTCTCCAGGGCAGATGGTCAAATGTAGTAAAAACCCTGCCCATCAATCTCTTAGAGATACGAGCAGCCCGGTACGCCCTAGTAGCCTGGACATCCAGACTCCAAGGGTCCCCTGTCAGAATTCAATCAGACAATGCCACAGCAGTGGCATATATCAATCATCAGGGAGGCACCAGGAGTCGTGCAGCCCAGAGGGAAGTAAGTCACATCCTGGAATGGGCAGAAAAGCATGTCCCATGTATATCAGCTGTCTTCATTCCAGGGGTGGAGAATTGGAAGGCGGACTTTCTGAGTCGCCAACAGTTATGCCCAGGGAAATGGTCCCTTCATCCCGAGGTCTTCCGAGCAATATGTCAGCGGTGGGGAACACCGGATGTAGATCTGCTAGCATCCAGATTCAACGCAAAGGTGGACAGATTTGTCTCCCGGACAAGGGATCCCCTCGCTTGCGGCTCGGATGCTCTGGTGTTCCCTTGGGATCAGTTCAGACTGATATATGCATTCCCTCCGCTACAATTGTTGCCTCGACTCCTTCGCAGAGTCAGGTTGGAGAAGAAGCCGGTGATCCTGGTGGCTCCAGCGTGGCCCCGAAGGGCCTGGTACGCGGAGATCATCAAAATGTCTGTGGGGAGTCCTTGGACCCTTCCACGTCGTCCGGACCTGCTTTCGCAAGGACCGATATACCACCCTTCCTTACTAACTCTAAGTTTAACGGCCTGGCTATTGAATCCCACATCCTAAAGAAGAGAGGTCTCTCTAACTCTGTGGTATCAACTATAATCAATGCCAGGAAGCCTGTATCCAGGCAGATCTACTATAGAGTTTGGAAGGTGTACATCACTTGGTGCGAGGCCAGAAAATGGCATCCACGTAAGTACGTTATAGGCAGAATTCTGGACTTCCTGCAGTGGGCTGTAGACAGGAAGTTTGCCTTAAGTACTATCAAGGGCCAGGTTTCGGCCTTATCAATACTGTTTCAAAGGCCCCTGGCTATGCATTCACTTGTCAAAACCTTTATGCAAGGGGTGACTCGTATTATTCCACCGATTAAAGCTCCCATATGCCCATGGGATCTAAATTTGGTTCTGTCGGTTCTGCAGAAGCAGCCGTTTGAACCTTTGCGGCACATTTCCTTGGTTCTACTCACCAGAAAATTGATATTTTTAGTAGCCATATGCTCGGCTAGAAGAGTGTCGGAATTAGCCGCCATGTCCTGTAAAGAGCCATATCTGGTTATCCATAAGGACAGAGTAGTATTACGCCCTCACCCAGCCTTTCTTCCTAAGGTGGTATCGAGGTTTCACTTGAACCAGGATGTGGTTCTTCCTTCTTTTTTCCCCAAACCAAGCTCGGTAGAGGAAAAGTTATTGCATTCTTTGGATGTAGTAAGAGCAGTTAAAGCTTATCTAAAAGCCACTGCTCAGATTCGTAGAACGGATTCTTTGTTTGTTCTGCCGGAAGGCCCCAGAAAGGGTCAGGCAGCATCAAAATCTACTTTAGCCAAGTGGATTCGACAGGTCATAATACAAGCCTATGGCTTGAGAAGTAGACCGCCTCCGTTCAAAGTTAGGGCGCACTCCACGAGAGCGGAGCTTCATGGGCAGTGCATCACCAGGCCTCCCTGGCTCAAATTTGTAAGGCCGCAACATGGTCTTCAGTACACACGTTTACTAGGTTCTACCAGGTGGACGTTAGAAGTCAGGAGGATGTCGCCTTTGGGCGCAGTGTGTTGCAGGCCGCAAAAGATCCTCATGCCTGATGGCGCCCAGCTTATGTATGGTGTATCCCCCCCTCATTTGGCATTGCTTTGGGATGTCCCACATAGTAATGACTATGCTGCTCTGTGTCCCGTGATGTATGAACAAGAAAGTAGGATTTTTAAAACAGCTTACCTGTAAAATCCTTTTCTTGGAGTACATCACGGGACACAGAGCTCCCACCCCTCTTTTGGGGACACGTATTGCTTTGCTACAAAACTGAGGTACTCCCGGATGGGAGGGGCTTATATAGGGGAGGGTACTTCCTGTTTTGGAAGTTGCCAGTGCCAGCACCTGAAGGTAATTCTATATAACCCACATAGTAATGACTATGCTGCTCTGTGTCCCGTGATGTACTCCAAGAAAAGGATTTTACAGGTAAGCTGTTTTAAAAATCCTACTTTTACAGTGTTTTCTGCATATCTGGAGGTGTGTGAAATATACAATTTATATATTTTTCTTCTACTGTGCTATCCTAAAAAAATAATTGTAGGACAAATTTTTTTTTCGAATAGCATTTTCTGCAGTTCTGTAGCTGTGAGATACAGCGTTTACGTACTGTGGGTGTGTTGTGCTCTTCCAAAAACACCCATTTAGGGCCACAAAAAATTTTTTGCAGTGTTTTCTGCATATCTGGAGCTGTGTGAACTAAACAATTTCTATATATTTTTCTTCTACTGTGCTATCCTAAAAAAAGAAAAAAAAATGTAATAGCATTTTCTGCAGTTCTGTAGCTGTGAGATACAGCGTTTACGTACTGTGGGTGTGTTGTTCTCTTCCAAAAACACCCATTTAGGGCCACAAAAAATATTTTGCAGTGTTTTCTGCATATCTGGAGCTGTGTGAACTAAACAATTCATATATTTTTCTTCTACTGTGCTATCCTAAAAAAAAATTAAAAAAATTTAATAGCATTTTCTGCAGTTCTGTAGCTGTGAGATACAGCGTTTCCATACTGTAGGTGTATTGTGCTCTAGCAAAAAGACCCATTTAGGGCAAAAAAAAAAATAAGTGCAGTGTTTTCTGCATATATGCAAGTGTGAGATTTACAAATTTATATATTTTTCTTGTATTGTGCTATTCCCAAAAAAATATTTTAGGGCAAAAACTTTTTTCTTAATAGCATTTTCTGTATTGCTGTTGGTGTGAGATACACCGTTTCCATACTGTGGGTGTATTGTGCGCTTGCAAAAAGACCCATTTAGGGCAAAATAAAATTGCAGTGTTTTCTGCATATCTGGAGCTGTGTGAACTAAACAATTTCTATATATTTTTCTTCTACTGTGCTATCCTAAAAAAAATGAAAAAAAAATTTAATAGCATTTTCTGCAGTTCTGTAGCTGTTAAATACAGCGTTTACGTACTGTGGGTGTGTTGTGCTCTTCCAAAAACACCCATTTAGGGCCACAAAAAATATTTTGCAGTGTTTTCTGCATATCTGGAGCTGTGTGAAATAAACAATTTATATATTTTTCTTCTACTGTGCTATCCTAAAAAAATAACTGTAGGACAAAAACATTTTTTTTTAATAGCATTTTCTGCAGTTCTGTAGCTGTTAGATACAGCGTTTACGTACTGTGGGTGTGTTGTTCTCTTCCAAAAACACCCATTTAGGGCCACAAAAAATATTTTGCAGTGTTTTCTGCATATCTGGAGCTGTGTGAACTAAACAATTTCTATATATTTTTCTTCTACTGTGCTATCCTAAAAAAATATTTTTTTTTAATAGCATTTTCTGCAGTTCTGTAGCTGTGAGTTACAGCGTTTACATGCTGTGGGTGTGTTGTGCTCTTCCAAAAACACCCATTTAGGGCCAGAATTTTTTTTGCAGTGTTTTCTGCATATCTAGAGGTGTGTGAAATAAACTATTTATATATTTTTCTTCTACTGTGCTATCCTAAAAAAATAATTGTAGGACAAAAACATTTTTTTTGAATAGCATTTTCTGCAGTTCTGTAGCTGTTAGATACAGCGTTTACGTACTGTGGGTGTGTTGTGCTCTTCCAAAAACACCCATTTAGGGCCACAAAAAATATTTTGCAGTGTTTTCTGCATATCTGGAGCTGTGTGAAATAAACAATTTATATATTTTTCTTCTAGTGTGCTATCCTAAAAAAATAATTGTAGGACAAAAACATTTTTTTTTAATAGCATTTTCTGCAGTTCTGTAACTGTGAGATACAGCGTTTACGTACTGTGGGTGTGTTGTGCTCTTCCAAAAACACCCATTTAGGGCCACAAAAAATATTTTGCAGTGTTTTCTGCATATCTGGAGCTGTGTGAAATAAACAAATTATATATTTTTCTTCTACTGTGCTATCCTAAAATAATAAAAAAAATAATAATAGCATTTTCTGCAGTTCTGTAGCTGTGAGATACAGCGTTTACGTACTGTTGGTAGATTGGGTTGCTGACAGTGCCTCGGGTTCCTTCACATTGTCTCCCACCCACTCTTCTGATAAAAGATCAGAGTTGGCACCTGAAGCCCATGTCCATCAGTCTTTCACCTCACCCCCTTGCAAATCAGCCAAGCAGTCTGAGCCCCAAATCATGCAGCAGTCTCTTCTGCTTTTCGATGACTCTGTTAGCAGGGTTTCCCAGGGCCATCCACCTAGCCCTGCCCCAGAAGTGGTAGAGATTGAGTGCACCGATGCCCAACCACTTATGTTTCATGATGAGTACATGGGAGGACCATCGCAGCACGTCTCGGATGATGACGAAACACAGGTGCCAACTGCTGCTGCTTTCGCAATTGTGCAGACAGACAAGGAGGGCAGGGGCGAAGACTGGGTGGAAGATGATGTGGAGGACGATGAGGTCCTCGACCCCACATGGAATCAACGTTATGCAGGTGACCAGTGTAGTTCGGAGGAAGAGGGAGTGGTCGCACAGAGCCACCAGCACAGCAGAAGAGGGAGCAGGGTGCAAAAGCGGAGCGTCCGTCCCCTAGACAGTACGTCTGCTACTGCCCAACGCAGCAAGGGACCGAGCACACCAAAGCCAGGTCCAAGGAGTTCCCTAGTGTGACAGTTCTTCACACAATGTGCTGATGACAAGACACGAGTGGTTTGCACGCTGTGCAATCAGAGCCTGAAGCGAGGCATAAACGTTCTCAACCTGAGCACAACCTGCATGACCAGGCATCTAAGTGCAAAGCACGAGCTGCAGTGGAGTAGACACCTCCAAAACAAAGAAAGGTCTCTGGCTCCTCCTGCTTCCTCTTCTGCTGCAGTCTCTGCCTCTTCATCCACCTCTGTAGTGACAGTAGCACCTGCCAACCCGCAAACAGAGCCTCTGCCAGCAACACTACCACCTGGGTCACCAACCATCTCCACAATGTCCCATGGAAGCGTTCAGCTCTCTATCTCCCAAACACTGGAGCAGAAGAGGAAGTACCCCCCTAGCCACCCGCGATCCCTGGCCCTGAATGCCAGCATTTCAAAATTCCTAAAATGCTGTCATTCCGTCTGGTGGAGACGCAGAGTTTTAAAAGCCTGATGGCATTGGATGTCCCACAGTACGTCGTGCCCAGCCGCCACTACTTTTCCAGGTGAGCCATCCCTTCCCTGCGCAACCAAGTGGGGGACAAAATCAGGTGTGCACTGCGCAACACCATCTGTGGCAAGGTCCACCTAATTACGGATGCGTGGACCAGTAAGCACGGTCAGGGACGTTATATCTCCCTAACAGCACACTGGGTAAATGCAATGGCGGCTGGGCCTGAGGCAGATAGCAGTTTGGCGCATGTCCTTCCACCACCGAGGATTGCAGGGCACTTCAGTTTGCCTCCTGTTCCTAAATCCTCCTACTCCGCTTCCTCATCCTCTACCGCCTCCTCATCCGGTCAGCGTAACACCTTCACCACCAACTTCAGCACAGACAGGGGTTAACGACAGCAGGCAGTTTTAAAACTTTCCTGTTTGGGGGAAAAACCCCACACCACGCAGGAGTTGTGGAGGGACATGGAACAACAGACCGATGAGTGGTTGCTGTCAGTGAGCCTCAAGCCCGGCCTGGTGGTGTGCGATAATGGGCGAAATCTCGTAGCAGCTCTGGGCCTAGCCGGTTTGACGCACATCCCTTGCCTGGTGCATGTGCTGAACTTGGTGGTCCAGAGGTTCCTGAAAAATTACCCCAATATGCCAGAGCTGCTGCAGAAAGTGCGGGCCGTCTGTGCACATTTTCGGCGTTCTCACCCTGCTGCTGCTCGCCTGTCAGCGCTGCAGCGTAACTTCGGCCTTCCCGCTCACCGCCTCATATGTGACGTGCCCACAAGGTGGAACTCCACCTTGCACATGCTGGCCAGACTGTGCGAGCAGCAGCAGGCGATAGTGGAGTTTCAGCTGCAGCAATCACGCGTGAGTCGCTCTGCGGAACAGCACCACTTCACCACCAATAACTGGGCCTCCATGCGAGACCTGTGTGCCTTGTTGCGCTGTTTCGAGTACTCCACCAACATGGCCAGTGCCAATGACGCCGTTCTCAGCGTTACTATCCCAGTTCTATGCCTCCTTGAAAAAACGCTTCGGGCGATGATGGAAGAGGATATGGCACAGGAGGAGGAGGAGGAAGAGGAGGCGGGATCATTTCAAAGGCTTTCAGGGCAGTCTTTCACAAGTGGCTGCGAGGGTGGGTTCCTGAACCAACAAACGCCATGTACACAATTGTCCGGCAGCAAGGGCACAGTTCTGGAGGATGACGAGGTGGAGGATGAAGAGGAGATGGAGGAGGAGGAACTATGTTCACAGCAGAGTGGCACCCAGACCAGCTCATGGCCATCACTGGTGCATGGCTGGGGGGATACAGAGGACACAGACGATACACCTTCCACAGAGGACAGCTTTTCTTTGCCTCTGGTCAGCTTGGCACACATGAGCGGTTACATGCTGCAGTGTTTTCGCAACGAACGCCGAGTTGCCAACATTTTAACTGGTGCTGATTACTGGGTGGCCACCCTGCTGAATCCCCATTACAAGGACAACGTACCATCCTTAATTCCCTCACTGGAGCGGGATCATAAGATGCGTGAGTACAAGCGCACGCTGGTAGATGCGCTGCTGGTGGCATTCCCACCTGACAGCGGGCGTACGGTGGAAGCACAAGGCGAAGGCAGAGGAGGAGGAAGAGGTCGCCAACGCAGCCTGGGCACCGCCAGCACCTCAGAAGGCAGGGTTAGCATGGCCGAAATGTGGAAAACTTTGTCAGCACGCCACAACAACCAGCACCACCAGCTGAGATGGAATGTCTTAGCAGAAGGCAGCATTTCACCAACTAGGTTGAGCAGTATGTGTGCACAGGCCTACATGTACTGGATGACGGGTCTGCCCCCTTCAACTTCTGGGTCTCCAAATTGGGCACATGGCCTGAGCTTGCCCTTTACGCCTTGGAGGTGCTGGCCTGCCCTGCAGCCAGTGTATTATCTAAACGTGTATTTAGCACGGCAGGGGGCGTTATCATAGACAAGCGCAGCCGCCTGTCCAGAGCCAATGTGGACATGCTCACGTTCATTAAAATGGATTCCACAGAACTTGTCCGTACCTTGTGCAGAATAGACATGTATACCGGTGTTCTGACAAAAACTTTTTGGCCATCGGATTGTGTCCGGCCCGTACTGCACAGGCGCAGCGCTTGCGCAGTACGGAGGACAAGGAGATTCACAAAATCTCCGAAGATGAACGGCGCCTGCGCAGTGAGTGCAGGTTCAAGCCCCACCGTCCAAGTGGACATACAGTAGCACATAGTAACAGGGCCCCTCATGGGCTCGCTTCGATCGCCACGCTTCGGGCACGGCCTCGCTTGGCTCGGCTTGAACCTCGGATGGTGTGGCTTGAACCTGGACTCACCACGCTGGCGCCGTTCGTCTTGTGAGATTTTCGAAATCCCCTTGTCCTACGTACTGAGCAAGCGCAGAACAGGGCAGACACTATCCGATGGGGGACAGAATTCGACACATCACCGGCCTTACCCAGCCATTGTTTTATTTTTGAACCAGTGTTGGCTACCCCGTCCTCCTCCACCGCCGCTTCCACCTACACAGCCACATCCACCTACACAGCCACATCCACCGCCACCTCAATCTCCTACTCCATATGGACCTCGTCCTCCTAGGTCAAGATTATAATTTTTATTTTATTTTTTTGTAGCGCACAGATCCTTTCCCCCTTACCTGCCTTTATGTTGTTGGCTCCTTGCAGGAGGGAGAAAGGCGCACCGTACTACCAGCCCGTACCCTCCTGTATAAAGAGGTTGAGCGGTGTACTTGACGGGCCGTGTCCACAGCCGTAGTCAAAACTCCTCCAGAGGATGATTCTCACCTCTACTGTAGGTAGAGGCAAGTCCTTGAATTCCCAGTAAAGTCAATGTCCACACCAGCTGAAACTACAACTCTGAGTTTATTCTCTCATGGCAAAATAAACTATACTCGGATAGAAAAGGTTAGAGCAAAGAAACAGGACAGCTTAAGGTGTGGAGGAGGTCCAGGCACAAACGTAGCACATTCACTTCACTGCTTAGGTTTCTCAAACAGTTTTAGGCGCACGGTCTCTGCCACAGACCGTGAGCTTGGTCTATGCCACAGACCGGGTGTACAAGGCCCCTGCCACGGACCTGGAGAACTTTGGTCTCTGGCACAGACCAAGGTGTATAAGGCCCCTGCCACGGGCCGGTTGAATAAGGCCTCCGATACAGTCAGGATGACCTTGAGCTTCTCCTTCTAAGAACTAGCCCATATCAAGGGGAAGACATCTCTCCAGGGAGTCAACAGACCCTTCCTTCACCGTGCCTCCAGCCTCGGGCCATCGGAAGGTTCCTCCCTTCCCTGGAACAGGGTCCCCTACACGAGGCGTCACCCAAAGACTCCTCGACCCTTAGCAGACTCCAGACGAAGGCTCTGGACCCCAGGCTTTACTCCCGCCCCTAGGCCTCCATACCCAGGGCAGCAGGAACTCCAGGATAGTACCTCACCCCGGGCTAAAGGTGCCCGAGATGGAACAGGAACACATGCACCCAGGCCGAAGGCACCTGGGCGTGGACCCCAGTGGACATCAGCCCCCAGGCCAAAGGTGCCTGGGGCTCGAACCCCGATCAGGAGGCGTCTGCCCCTTTTATATCCTCTCCCGGCATGCACAGCAGGTTCCCCGCTGTACTACTGCCAAGAGGGCACACAAAAGGCAGAGCACTGTATCGGCGGTTCAACCCTAGCCTACCACGGCAGCGCCACCTGTAGGCCGCAGGGAACTGCACACCAATACTGTCCCCCGAGGACAAAATGGTCCATGAATCCTACAGAATTAGGGTGTTTGAGCCTATTTACCACTCAAACACTAACCTTAAATTTAGCACTCCGCTACAATTTTATTTCAAAGTATTTTATTTTCCCACTAGCTTATCCATTAAATTGAATAATGTTTTCCAGGAAGGGCGTATTCTGGGGCATTTCCACCATATGTGTGGCATCGTGACGTTGAGTTTCTGAGGTTCTTAATGACTTCCTGTACCTCTTCTGCTGAAAAGGGGGCCTCCAGCATATTTTTTTTTTTATGTTATTTTAAGTTATTTCCCTATCCACATTTGTTTGCAGAGCACTTACCATGCTCTTAACAACATTTTGCTGCCATTTGCAACCCTCTAACCCTCTACATTACTTTTTTAGAGCCTTTTTAGTCCTCAGAAGTTCGGGTCCCCATTGACTTTAATGGGGTTCGGGTTCGGAGTAAAGTTTGAGTCAAGTTCGGTCCCGAACTCAAACTTTTTTCCGAAGTTCGGCCGAACCCGTCGAACCCGAACATCCAGGTGTCCGCTCAACTCTACTGCAGATCAATTAACTCCCCTTTTCTAGACATGTTTATATCAGTCTATGTATCCATGTTTTGAAATGGTTCAGTGCGATTTTTCCATCATGCCACAAAGACACAAGCCTCACATTTATAAATGTTTAAATCTTCATGCATACCATAAAAACACACTGATCACATAAATATACGATACTTATTTATATCATATTTTAATTCACTGCATCATTTCTTTATTTATTATTCACTGTGCCTTTTTTCCACACATACACAGATATGTATATATATATATATATATATATATATATATATATATATATATAACTGAAAAAATAAAAACTAACACATAAAACTAAAAATAAAAATAAAAATAAAATTATTTTTTGATAAGCCACATTTTTGTAGATTATACATCCTTTTTGTTATTACTTAGGCACATATTTATCTTTCACTTCATTTTTACTTCACTACACTTTTATTAATGTACGTTTATACTTTATTTACATATTTTTCAATATACTTTTTTACTGTTTCTATACACTGTATAAACAATTAATGAACTATATAAATATATTCATTCTTATTATTTTTATATTTGATATTCTTTACATATGGTCTGGAATCATAGAGAAGAAGGGAGTTGTCTCTTTCTGTCTCGCTTTTACTATATTCAATTCTCCTTTTTTACACATATATTTATATATATATATATATATATATATATAAAGTTCTTTACTTCATTTCATGCACTATTTTTTACATATACACATTAGTCCATTTTTGTAGTTTTCAGTTGTAATTTTTAATTTTTAATTAGATTCATGTTTTGTATGGAACATTGCCCGCTTTTAGTGGTTTTTCTACACACATATTCATTTGAATATCCATACACACATGTTTCATTGTAATTAGATGTGATTGTGTTTATTATGTGCTACCCTTTTCCCTGATCCTGCACGCATGTGATAGTAATTTCTAATCTAATGAGACACAATTTACTATTCGCTGCCTTCTGACCATGTGACCATCATGCCTGAGTATATATTTTAAATGTATTTTTTAGAGTGTCAGCTATGAGTAAGCACTGAGTACCAGTGCGAAACGTCAGCTGTGTGTCCCAATTTTCTGTTTGCTGTGGATTGTAGTGTATTCCATTTTTACCAATTAAGGACATTTAAGGAATTTTTTCCTGGAGTGCGGCTGTCCAAACATCCTTTTCGTTTTCTGCTATATGCATTGCCAGCACCCGTGGTCTTCAGGAGGAGATTGATTAGCCAAGCACACCTATCTGGAGCGGTCACTTCCTCTTCCCCATTTTGCTTTGTACTTTGCATCCACTGTTACCAGGTCAGTAGTTGCTTTGGCCCTCCGTCTATACAGAACCTGTACAGGTTTGTTTATCTGTACTGAGACCACCTGTCCATCATGGATATTACTCTGCCTACTCTGCCACCAGCGGAATCAGGATACAGCAGGACCTTCACGGCGCCATCAGACAATCCGCTAAGAACAAGTTCTCAGGTACACACGTCACAACTTAATGATGAAAATGAAATTTCATTAATCAAGATGTTTAGAAGATTGGAACACCTCATGGCTAAGGAAATTAGATCGTATTGGGATACAAGTTTTTTTACTGAATACTTATCCCTGACTCAAATCCCTAGAGGACTGAGGATAAAGAAATTCCCCACATCAGATTTATTTGATGATTCATTAAAAAAGGCATGGACTGACACCCTCACCACCTGTTCACTCAAGTTGATGGACATACTCATTACTTCTCATAAAAAACAGGTGGAAAAATTACAGGTAGAAATGTCGTCCATACAAAAGGATCTGGCCTCTCTACAAACGCATGCTAAATTTGCTGAGCTAGATGAACGTTCAAAAAAAAATTAGATAAGATGGAGAAACTGGTTAAAGAAACCAAAAGGGGAAAGATGACTCGTGATCACATCGATTCCGAAAGTAACAACGTGTATGTATGGAAAAAAGTTTTTTTTTATCCAAATCGTTCACGCAGAAATCGAGGGAAACGGGTGAGTTTTTCAGATCAGGAGTATGATAATGCCAATGACACCATGGCCACCATGGCATCAGACTCGTCACCAGAACGACCTTCCACATCTCCGAGATCTAATAGAACGGAGGAAGGACATACTCCCAGACACCCTCACGAGGCAAACAAAAAAGCAAAGAAGAAAATGGTCACCACAAAAAAACAAGGAGGGGAGGAAAAAGACATAAAAACATCAAAGAAGACTCACTACTCCTTACGAGGAAGAACCAAATAATAACCTCCAACGTGCTTAACATCTCAAACAGAACCTTGAATAATGAGTCGGGATGAGCTTCGAATTCGAGTCAAACCCATTTTCGACTCAAACATCGGCTGTTCGACCGTTTATTGAATTTCAAACATTATGGGCCGTTCGCGCCAAATACGAGTGGCGCGTCACGGCCCATAATTCACTGCGGCATCGCAGTGCATTGCTGGCTGATGATTGGCCAAGCATGCACTATGACCCACATGCTTGGCCAATCACAGCGCATTAGGTACAGAGCGAGCCAGGGTGGCTTTGGCCAATCATGGCTCAGAGGAGTAGGTACACGCCCCACACTATATATATACTGTGTAGTGTGTTGGCGTTGGTTAAAGGAAAGAGACAGAGAGAGAGACAGTGTAATTTGATTTGAGTTAGATAGAGCAGGCAGGCGAGTCAGTTAGCTGCAGTTACAGTGTGTAGAGGATATATATGCATCCTAGGTGTTGTATATATATTTACACACTGTATTCAGTTTAGCTAGATCCGTTCCTGTTATTCTCTATACTGACAGGAAGGCAGGTGATTGTGCTAGCTGCAGTGTTTCACTTAGTGTACTATGTCCTTTGTACAGTGTGCACCAAAAGCTTAACTGAATACAATTGCTTGTGTTCTGATACAAATACAGGCAGGGAGCTGCAGTATTTTGCTTTAGTGTCCTTTGCACAGTGTGCACCAAAAGCTTACCTCAATACAATTGCTGGTGTTCTGATACAAATACAGGCAGGGAGCTGCAGTATTTTTCTTTAGTGGCCTGTGCACAGTGTGCACCAAAAGCTTACCTCAATACAAGTGTTGGTGTTCTGATACAAATACAGGCAGGGAGCTGCAGTATTTTGCTTTAGTGTCCATTGCACAGTGTGCACCAAAAGCTTACCTGAATACAATTGCTGGTGTTCTCATGCAAATACAGGCAGGGAGCTGCAGTATTTTGCTTTAGTGTCTTTTGCACAGTGTGCACCTAAAGCTTACCTCAATACAATTGCTGGTGTTCTGATACAAACACAGGCAGGGAGCTGCAGTATTTTGCTTTAGTGTCCTTTGCACAGTGTGCACCTAAAGCTTACCTCAATACAATTGATGGTGTTCTGATACAAATACAGGCAGGGAGATGCAGTATTTTGCTTTATTGTCCTTTGCACAGTGTGCACATAAAGCCTACCTCAATACAATTGCTGGTGTTCTCACACAAATACAGGCAGGGATCTGCAGTATTTTGCTTTTGTGTCCTTTACACAGTGTGGACCTAAAGCTTACCTCAATACAATTGCTGGTGTTCTGATACAAAAACAGGCAGGGAGCTGCAGTATTTTGCTTTAGTGTCCTTTGCACAGTGTGCACCTAAAGCTTACCTCAATACAATTGCCGGTGTTCTAATACAAATACCACAGGCTGGGAGCTGCAAGTATTTTCAGTTAGTGTACTGTGTCCTCTGCACAGTGTGCGCCTAAAACTAACTGAAGACAATTGCAGGTGTTCTCATACTAATACCACAGCAGGCAGTTGATTTGGCTAGCTGCAGTATAATCAGTATATATATATACATATATATATATATATATATACATCCCACCTTTGTGCAGCTACATCTCACTGCAGGCCATTAGTATGTCTGGAAGGCAAAGAAGGAGAGGCAGACAGTCACAAGCCAATAAAAGAGGGCAAGCAGGCTCTGTGTCTAGAGGCAACAGTGCTGGTCGTGGACACGGTGCATCCTCATCAGCACGTAGCCGTGGGACACGCTTTTCCTTTTCGGCAGCTAGCCATGTTGAGCCGCAACATGCCGAAGACTTGGTAGAGTGGATGACCAAGCCGTCCTCATCCTCCTCATCCTCTCTCACCCAGGCTCAGGGTACTTTGTCTGGCAAAGCAGCTGCCAAAGCGGCCTCTTCCCTCTGCTCAATGGCATCAGTCACTCCTTCCCTAGCCCCACCATGTCTTCCTGAGGAGTCCCCCGAACTGTTTGACCACAGTGTTGGGTACATGCTCCAGGAGGATGCCCAGCGTTTTGAAGGCTCCGATGATGGTACCCAGCTAGATGTAGACAGTAACGTGAGCCCAGAGAGAGGGGGTGCCCAGAAGGACATCAATCTGGCAGTCATGTTCCCCTAGCTGCAGCATACTGCCAGATTTGCTCCAGTGATGAGGAGGGAGGGGATGATGAGGTCACTGACTCCACATGGGTGCCTGATAGGAGAGAGGAGGAGGAGGAGGCACATCTCCAACGAGGCAGGATGCCCTCCAGGGGCCAGATTAAGGGCAGCCAACTGACTGCATCACACCGCAGTGTTCCACATGTTCAGGGCGCTGCTGTCTATGCGCGTTATTCCAAAAGTTCTTTGGTGTGGGCCTTTTTTGAGACGTGTGCAGCAGATCGCACCGTTGCTATTTGCAAAATATGTCTGAAGCGTATCTCGCATGGCCAAAACATGAGCCGCTTGGACACCACGTGCTTGACCAGACATATGCCGACCTGCCATGCAGTCCGTTGGCAAGCATACAAAAAAGACCCACACCAAAGAACAAATCGGGGCTCTCCTTGCTCCTCATCAGCTGGGATCTCCAACCCCACTATACCTTCAGTCCTCTCTGAAACCTGCACTGAGAGGAATGAAGGTGTACAATTAGGTGTGTCACAGCCAAGTACTTGCGGGCAATTTGCTATCGGTACACCGACGTCAGATTGTACCAGGCAAATTTCCCTGCCCCAGCTGCTGCACCGTCGAAAGAAGTTCGCTCCCAGCTATCCACATGCCCAGCGGTTGAATGCTAGCTTGGCTAAATTGCTAGCACTTCAACTGCTGCCTTTTCAGTTGGTAGACTCTGCCCCCTTCCATGAGTTTGTGGAATGTGCGGTTCCTCAGTGGCAGGTTCCCAAACGCCACTTTTTCTCACGGAAGGCGATTCCGGCTCTCTACCGGCATGAGGAAGGCAATGTCTTGGCTTCGCTGGACAGGGCGGTCAGCGGTAAGGTGCATATTACCGCTGACTCATGGTCCAGCAGGCATGGACAGGGACGTTACCTATCTTTCACGGCGCATTGGGTGACTCTGCTGGCATCTGGGAAGGATGCAGGACAAGGTGCAGTAATGTTGGAGGTTGTTCCGCCACCACGCCTCCAAAATGCTACTACTGGTGATTCTGACACACCTGTCTCCTCCACCCCCTCCTCTTCTTCCTCCATGGCCTCTTCCTGTGCTTTGTCCTCGGAACCAGCAGTGCTCCATAGGCATTCAAGGGGCTACGCAAGTACGCAGGCAAAAAGATGCCATGCGGTGCTTGAGCTGGTGTGCTTGGGGGACAGGAGCCACACTGGGGCAGAGATTCTGTCAGCTCTGCAGGGGCAGGCTCAGAGGTGGTTGATGCCACGCCAGTTTAAGCCAGGAAAGGTGGTTTGCGACAATGTCACCAACCTCCTCTCCGCCCTCCGACAGGGACAACTGACCCATGTTCCTTGTTTGGCTCATGTCCTTAACTTGGTGGTGCAGCGGTTCTTGGGCAGGTACCCGGGCTTAAAGGAGTGTGACAGCAGGAAGGTAAAGTCACCTGGTTGCATCCAGGGGGGTAGATATATTTCGCCCAGATTCAGGCTTTACGCCGACTTATACAACTAGGGAGTTGATGAAGCCCAGCTGAGGCTAGTGGGCTCATGAATGACTCATACCTCTAGGGAGAGTGCTGGGCGTCGTGAGGCAGGGAGTTGATGAGACCAGCTGAAGCTTGTCAGCTCATTTAGGCCTCTATAAGAACTCCCAGATTCATTAGGTGTTAGCTCATGCCTGGAACCAGACCTGTGTGGACTGTCTAGGGAGAGTGAACCCCTGTGCGGTGAGACAAAGCCTGTGTGGCTATTTGCTTGGACATTTAAAACCAGGGACTTAGGGACTAGGACAGCACTAGGCTGATCCCAGTTGTTAGTTAGGAAACCTGTATGTTTAGTCAGAGGTCAACTTGACCAGGATTTATTTTGGTTATGTTTCTTTTGCTTTGCTGTGTTTTGTCACTGTAAATAGAAAATAAACCGCACCTTTTTTGATTTTGAAAACCACAACCTCCGTTTGCTGGGCCTGTTTTGTGTGGGGAGCCCATCCCGGGGGTCACACACACCCGCTGCCGAGCTAACCCCCTCACAGTTGGTGGAGAATGCGGGCAGTTTTTTTTTAAGCCAGCATGGAGGAGATACTGAAGCAGCTGGCTCTAGCAAATGCCAATCAACAGCAGACAAATGCAGGTTTGCAAAGGAGCCTTGCAGCCCAGCAGCAGACAAACGCAACTTTGCAACAGAGTCTGGAGGCTCAGCAACGAGCCCAGCAGCAATCTGAGGCCCGCTTCATAGACCTGTTGCAGAAGCAAGAGCAGAGACTACAACAACAGATGGAAGCAGTAATGCAGCAACGTCCGCAGACCAGTGAGGAAAGCCGTCCCACTAATACCGCGTCCTTTGGGGTGAGTCGTTTATTGACAAAAATGACTGGAGAGGATGATCCAGAGGTATTTTTGACCACATTTGAAAGGACCGCTGAAAGAGAAAAGTGGCCTGAGGAGCAGTGGGCTGGACTGGTGGCTCCTCTGTTAACTGGTGAATCGCAGAAAGCTTACTATGACCTAGAGCCTAACCAAGCAAAAGACTATGTGATGCTAAAAGCTGAAATATTGGCAAGGCTGGGTGTCACCCAGGCTGTCCGGGCTCAGCGTGTGCATAACTGGACTTTCCAGCTTGGAAAACCCCCCAGGTCTCAAATGTATGATCTCATTCACCTGAGCAGAAAGTGGCTACAGCCAGAGACTTTGTCCGCACCAAAGATTGTGGAACGTGTTGTAATGGATCGGTTTTTGAGAGCTCTTCCTACTGCCATCCAAAAGTGGGTAAGCCATGGAGACCCAGAGACGGCCGATGGTCTTGTGGATCGTGTGGAGAAATACTTGGCTACAGAGAACCTGACGGCCTCTTCCAGAGACACTCGGACTTTCCACCCTAAGACCAGACCATCCCCAGGGGCGGATAAGAGGATTCCAAGGGGTGAGGGTGGAGAGAGTGAGAGGGTGGGAGCTCTACCCCAAGTTTGGCGAGAACAGCCTGGGAAATCAGCGGCTCAAGAGGCGGCAAGAAGGATCGTTTGCTACCGCTGCCGGCAAGCGGGACATATTGCAGCCAATTGCCCGGTTGTGGAGGAACCCATGCAGTGTGACTTTCTGACGGGCAGACGTCAGTCGCTGTGTGCGACAGTCGCATGCACTGCCATTCGAGGAACTGAGAAACATTTATGCAAAATGTGTGTTAATGGTAGAAATGTTGTGGTATTGCTGGATTCAGGTAGCCTTGTGACCCTGATAAAGGCTGAGTTAGTTAAAACAGAGGTCTCTGGGAATAGCAAGGTAGCTGTTATTTGTGTGCATGGGGACACCCGAGAGTATCCAGTGACTACAGTGTGTTTCGAGACCCCCAAAGGTACCCTCTCTCATCCAGTGGGCTTAGTATCTCAGTTACCGCATGACGCCATTGTGGGAAGGGATTTTCCGAAGTTCTGGGAACTGTGGGATGATCCTGAGCCCCTCACTGGTGCCCCTATGTACCAGGAATGTGATAGCCAGAACTCCCCTGAGAGTGGTGAGGACTCTCCGGAATTTCCCTTATCAGTATTGGCAGGGGAGACTCAAGAAACTGGAGAGGAGCCCACCTCCTCAGACGAAAACCTACCGTCTGTGGAGTTTTCTGATCTTGAGGTTCACAGGGAAAACTTTGCCACAGAACAGTTGAAAGACCCCGCCCTAATAAAGGCACGGGAAAACGTAGTGAAAATAGATGGCGAGTTAGTGAACCCAGATAATACCTGCACTTACCCATACTTCAGCGTAGAGAAGGACCTACTGTATCGGGTGGCAAAAAGGGCAGAAGAAACCGTTGAGCAGCTTGTGGTGCCCAAACCTTACAGGAAGTTGGTGTTGGAGTTGGCCCATGGGCACATTCTTGGAGGTCATCTGGGGACAGAGAAAACCCGAGAGAGGGTATTACAGAGATTCTATTGGCCGGGGGTGATGAAGGACGTAGAAAATTATTGTTCCTCCTGCCCTGTGTGTCAGAGGTTGGCCCCGATGCCACATTTCCGTAGCCCGCTGGTCCCTCTACCCATCATTGAGGTCCCGTTTGAGAGGATCGCCATGGATTTGGTAGGTCCTATAATCAAGTCCGCTAGGGGGCACCAGTACATATTAGTTATAATGGACTATGCCACCCGTTATCCAGAAGCGATCCCTCTCCGAAATACCTCGGCCAAAACCATAGCCAAAGAGCTATCTCTTGTTTTTAGCCGGGTGGGTATTTGTAAAGAACTGCTTACGGACCAAGGTACACCCTTTATGTCCCGGGTTATGAAAGAGCTGTGTAAATTGTTCAAAGTGACGCAATTGCGTACGTCTGTGTATCACCCCCAAACCGATGGGCTGGTTGAAAGATTCAACAAAACCCTAAAACAAATGTTGAAGAAAGTGGTGGATAGAGATGGAAAGGATTGGGACTGTTTACTTCCTTATTTGATGTTTGCTATTAGGGAGGTGCCCCAATCCTCTACGGGATTCTCCCCCTTTGAGTTACTGTATGGGAGACACCCAAGAGGGCTGTTGGATATTGCCAAGGAAACTTGGGAAAGTGAGAGTTCTCCCCACAGGAGTGTGATTGAGCATGTCGCCCTGATGCAAGATCGAATTGCACAGGTAATGCCCATCGTGAAGGAACATTTGGCCCAAGCGCAGTTGGCACAGCAGAGAGTGTACAACCGTGGAGCCAAGACCCGTACCTTTTCCCCGGGGGATAGGATATTGGTACTTGTCCCTACGGTTGAAAGTAAATTCCTTGCCAAATGGCAAGGCCCCTACGAGATAATGGAAAAAGTGAGCGAAGTGAATTAGAAGGTCAGACAACCAGGAAGGCGAAAGCCCGAACAGATCTATCACGTTAATCTGTTGAAAGCCTGGAGGGATAGAGAGTCCCTAGTCGTAGACACTTGGTCACCAGCTCAAACTGGTTGCGTGATTCCTGAGGTTGGAATAGCAGCCACCTTGTCACAACCCCAACAACAGGAGGTTAAGGAGTTTGTGCTTCGCAACAAGGAGGTATTCTCTGAGCTGCCGGGACAAACATCTGGGGTAGAGCATGACATCATTACCCCGCCCGGTGAAAGGGTGAAGTTAAAACCCTATCGGATCCCAGAGGCTCGACGGGAGGCAATACGGGAGGAAGTACAGAAAATGCTGAACTTAGGGGTGATAGAGGAGTCCCAAAGTGATTGGTCTAGTCCCATCGTGTTGGTGCCTAAACCGGATGGGAGCTGGCGATTTTGTAACGATTTTCGTCAGTTGAACAAAGTTACAAAATTTGACACCTACCCCATGCCACATATAGATGAGTTGATCGACCGGCTGGGAACAGCCCGATACATGACGACTCTTGACCTCACAAAAGGGTATTGGCAAATCCCCCTGGCCAAGTCGGCCAAAGAGAAAACCGCATTTGTAACCCCAGACGGGGCGTTCCAATATAAAAGAATGCCGTTCGGGTTACAGAATGCGCCGGCCACATTCCAGCGGAAAATGGACCAGATGCTGAGGCCCCATCGGAAGTATGCTGCGGCTTACCTGGATGACGTAATTGTCCATAGCACAGATTGGGCCTCACATCTGCCAAAAGTGCAAACAGTCCTGGACTCTGTTCGGGAAGCGGGGTTTACGGCTAACCCCAAGAAGTGTACCATTGGGCAGGAGGAGGCCAAATATCTTGGGTACACCATTGGGAGGGGAGTAATAAAACCCCAACTCAACAAAGTCGAGGCCATCCAGAGTTGGCCACGTCCCAACAGCAAGAAGCAGGTACGAGCCTTTCTGGGAATCGCTGGGTATTATCGGCGATTCATTCCCCACTTTGCTTCTAAGGCTGTGCCCCTAACCAACCTGACGAAGGGGAAAGGGTCGGTCATGATTAAATGGACCCCCGAGGCTGAGGCAGCATTCCAATTCTTGAAACAAGCCTTATGTAGCCAGCCAGTGTTGTACTCACCCGACTTCTCTAAAGACTTTGTCGTACAAAGTGATGCGTCAGATGTGGGGTTAGGAGCAGTATTGTCCCAGGTCTGGAACGGGGAAGAGCACCCAGTCATTTACCTCAGCAGGAAGTTGAAGTCCCATGAGGTAAATTACGCCACCGTTGAAAAGGAGTGTTTAGCGGTGAAGTGGGCTCTAGATTCCCTTTGGTACTACCTGCTAGGTAGGCACTTTGACATGGTTACGGATCACGCTCCGTTAAAGTGGATGGCTCAAAACAAGGAAACAAATAGAAGAGTGAATAGGTGGTTCCTGGCCCTCCAGGAATTCAACTTCACAGTAAAGCATCGCCCTGGCGTTCAAATGGGGAATGTGGATGCTTTGTCTCGAGTACATGAATGCCTGATTGCTGGTGTTCCAACCCCGAGGTTAAAACAAGAGGGGGGGTATGTGACAGCAGGAAGGTAAAGTCACCTGGTTGCATCCAGGGGGGTAGATATATTTCGCCCAGATTCAGGCTTTACGCCGACTTATACAACTAGGGAGTTGATGAAGCCCAGCTGAGGCTAGTGGGCTCATGAATGACTCATACCTCTAGGGAGAGTGCTGGGCGTCGTGAGGCAGGGAGTTGATGAGACCAGCTGAAGCTTGTCAGCTCATTTAGGCCTCTATAAGAACTCCCAGATTCATTAGGTGTTAGCTCATGCCTGGAACCAGACCTGTGTGGACTGTCTAGGGAGAGTGAACCCCTGTGCGGTGAGACAAAGCCTGTGTGGCTATTTGCTTGGACATTTAAAACCAGGGACTTAGGAACTAGGACAGCACTAGGCTGATCCCAGTTGTTAGTTAGGAAACCTGTATGTTTAATCAGAGGTCAACTTGACCAGGATTTATTTTGGTTATGTTTCTTTTGCTTTGCTGTGTTTTGTCACTGTAAATAGAAAATAAACCGCACCTTTTTTGATTTTGAAAACCACAACCTCCGTTTGCTGGGCCTGTTTTGTGTGGGGAGCCCATCCCGGGGGTCACACACACCCGCTGCCGAGCTAACCCCCTCACAGGAGGTAAAGCAGGCCAGGAAAAACTGTGGGCATTTCCACTGGTCATATAATGCCAGTGCTCGGCTGGCTGACCTGCAAAAGGAATCCAACCTGCCCAAGAACCGCCTAATCTGTGACATGCCCACCAGGTGGAACTCTACGTTGGCCATGCTGCAGTGGCTGCACACGCAGCAGAGGGCTATCAATGAGGATCTGTTGCAATATGGCACCAGGACACGGTCAGGAGAGCTTGGATTTTTTCCCCACACCAGTGGGCCATTATCAGGGATGCATGCACTGTCCCGGCACCATTTGAGGAGGCCACGAGGATGGTGAGCAGTGACAGTGCATGCATCAGTGACACTGTCCCTCCTGTCCACCTGTTGGAGCACACGTTGCGTGGAATAATGGACAGGGCACTTGAGGCAGAACAGAGGCAGGAAAAGGAGGACTTCCTTACCTCTCAAGGCCCCTTCTATCCAGACAGTGTTCCCACTGGCCCGACTATCACACAGGAAGAGGAGGAGGAGGAGGAGGATGATTGTGGCAGCATGGAGGTGGAGCCTAGCACTCAGCATCAGCAGCAGTCTTCAAGGGATCAATTACAGTCCCAAGACACCCATGGACTTGTACGTGGCTGGGAGGAGGTGGCTGTGGATCATGTCATCCTGAGTGACCCAGAGAACTCCGGACCAAATGCCTCAGCAAACCTACGCTGCATGGCCTCCCTGATCCTGCAAAGCCTGCGGAAGGATCCTCGTATTCGTGTTATCAAGGAGAGGGACCATTACTGGCTGGCAAACCTCCTTGATCCACATTACAAGGGTAAGGTTGCGGACCTTATCTTGCCATCGCAGAGGGAGCAGAGGATGAAGCATCTTCAGGAGGCCTTACAGAAAGGTCTGTGCAATGCAATCCCAGAGACTGGGAGGTTACAAATTCCTGGTCCTGGGCAACGTGTTGCTGAGGCTTCGGTCAGTCAAAGAAGGAGCGGTGGAGAAGGTGGCCTTCTGACCGATGCGTTCAGACAATTTTTTAGTCCGCAGACCCAAGGTATGATCGGTTCCAGCAACCATCGCCAGTGTCTGGTTTACATGGTGCAGGAATACCTTGGGGCAAGATCAGACTTGGACACCTTTCCCATGAAAATCCTCTGGGTTACTGGGTCTTGAGGATGGATCACTGGCCAGAGCTTGCACAGTATGCAATTGAGCTACTGGCCTGTCCTGCATCCAGTGTTCTTTCGGAACGCACATTCAGTGCTGCTGGAGGCTTTGTAACCGATCACAGGGTGCGCCTGTCCACTGACTCGGTCGATCGACTGACCTTCATAAAAATGAATCAGTCTTGGATCACCACCAGCTACCAAGCACCTGATGCTGATGTAACAGAATATGGCAGATCCCTTCAAGACTGCCTATGCTGATGCAGAGTGACTATCCTGTTATGCTTAGTGACTATCCTCTTCCTCCTCAATGATCATGCTGATAGCATGTAAGAACATTTTTGTTTCTGGGCACCGCCACCAGTGGCTAAGGCCCAATTTCTTTCTCGTACATCACGGGGCACAGAGCGACATAGTCATTACTAATGGGTTATATAGATACCGTCAGGTGCTGGCACTGGCAACTTCCAAAACCGGAAGTACCCTCCCCTATATAAGCCCCTCCCATCCGGGAGCACCTCAGTTTTTTGCCAGTGTCTAAGGTGTTGGCCAAGAAGAAACGTGTTTTTCACTGAGCTTGCGTACAGGTTCTTTTGGGCCTCAGTAAGCTATTCCGGATCCGACCAAAAAAGCTTCATAGCTAAACGGTCGGTACCCGGGCCTTGCAGAGAAGAGCAAGGTTTTGCCTGTAATGCTTCTCTTAGGAGAGCTGGACCCTGGGATCCAGAGCTCTGGTCATACCCACGACCAAGATGTTTTCTGTGCAGGGTGCTATACAGGTCCAGGGGAGTGGAATCCTTGGGAACCCGGTCCCTGAAGGTTTGATTACAATGCCTGCCGTGATAGGTGAAGTTTGGGCTTTTGTGGACCAAACAAAGTCCTGCGGCGGGGAACAGGTAAGTGGGGGCCCCCAGGAACTTGGTTCTATTGGGGGACCCCCAAGCCTAATTTGTCTTTCTGTCTGTTACCTAATGGTATTCCCGCAAAATTCTGTGCATGCCTGTAACTACTAAAAAAATGTAATAATTTTTAATGGTGGTCAAGAAAAAAAAAATTTTTTTTGTATATTTAATATATTAGACTGCGGTACCTGTGTTTGTCCACTAGAGGCCGCTGTGGAATGTTTTCTTGTCATGTGGACTAGCTTCTTCTCAGCAGAGCAAAGTCCAGGCAGATGGTGAGTTCTCTTATAGGAAACTGCTTCCTCTGCCATGTTGCAGTGCTCGTCCATCCCCCGGCCTGCGGCAAAGAGGGGCCCTGGCTCCTGTCCCTTGTTACCATATTTGAAATTAGCGCCGAAGGCGCACGTGCCCGCGCGCGTGCGCGTGCACGCGCCTCTATATATAGAGGTGAGCCGGGAAAGGGGGCGGAGCCTGGGGGATGACGCTCTGTGCGCGCCGCAGCGCTTCTGCGCATGTGCGGGCGTCCCAGCAGTTTTAAAAAAACCACAATATTGTAGTGAGCTGGCTATGAAGTACAGAGACAGAGCTGGCAACATTTAAAGGCATACAGCAAGCGGTTGATACAGGCATCCCCTAGAAAGGCACATTAGTAGACACCAACTGTGATATAGCAGCAATTGTGCTAGACTATTCTCAGTAAAAGTGGTGTATTACGGCTGGAATACCTCAGCTTTAGGCTTAGGAATATGCCGTCCAGAAGCTCCGGAACTGAATCTTCCAGGAAGCGAAGGGGGTCTCATCGGGCTCGGAGGATCTTGGGCATACTCCTGCTGCACCAGTCTCCCCTGAAGTTCAGAGGTAAGTGACCGTAGAGACCCCGCAGGGGTACTTGGTACTGTGGCTGTCCTCAGTCACCTGCTCCTGTGTATGTAACAGAGGAGGTTTTTTCCTCAGCTCTGGGAGGATTAGAGAGATTGTCAACATTTATCGCTGCCTCCGTCAGGGAAAGCACGCCCGATCTCCGTCTCCTCCTTCAGAGTGCCTGTTAGCAGAGCAACAGTCCCATACAGGGATCGACCTGCCTGAAGGGGATCAGGATGAGGTTGATTCTGTTATAGAGGAATCAACAGTGGGGGGAACCTTTTCTCAGCATCTCAAGCTGAAAGATTATGGGTTCAGTCTCTGACTAACATGGTCCGATCAGCATTTAAAAATGCACCTTGCGGAACCATTAACCACTACTGTATCCTCGTTGGGGTCGCTAGAAGCCCCCAGACTGTTTGTTCTTTTCCACTTCACCCTTTACTGAAAGGGCTCATTTACCAGGATTGGGAACGTCCTGAGAAAATATTTATTCCCCCAAGAGATTTCCGGTGGTCTATCCCATGGAGGATAAGTTCATCAAAAAAAAAAAATGGAAGGTCCCTACAGTGGACGCAGCCATCTCTTGTATGTATAAATCACTGACATGTCCAGTGGATAATGTCCAAATGTTCAAGAACCCAATAGATAAAAGATTGGAGTCCTTATGAAAATCTGCTTGGTGATACAACCAGCAGTAGCAGCTATTGGGGTCTGCTAAGCAGTGAAGGATCAGTTGAAACAGGTCTTGAGGGACTTGACAGATCAGCAGGCTTTGCCCTAGCTGATCTACCTAGAGCCTTAGGCTTTGCGGTTGACGCCATAGAGGATTCAGTCCATCAGGCCTCCCGCCTTACGCTGTCTATAGTACATATGCGTAGGCTCCTATGGCTAAAAAACTGGTCTGCTGAAGCTCCCTGTAAGGAATGGCTGGTTAGCGTCCCATTTCATGGTGAACGCTTATTCAGGGAAAACCTGGACAAATATATCCAGAAAATTTCCAGCGGTAAAAATACGCTCTTGCCGGTTAAAAGCAGAGTTAGAGGTCCCTCTTTAAGAGGCCTGCTTCTCCAGTCCCTGGGGCATCGGCTGTGTAACAGTTCCGACGGCCTCCTCTGTCAAAGCTCGGGGGTAAAAAACAGGGACAGTAGCAGGGTAATGAGAAACCCTGGGTCAGGGGAGGTACAAAACCTCCCCCAAAGTTAAATTCATTGAAGCCCCCACTCAGTCGGGTGGGGGGAGGACTCCAGTTGTTCGCAAGAGACCTGGCGGGACACGATCAAGACAGATAGGTGCTCTCCGCAGTAGGTTTGGGATACAGTTTGGAGTTAAAAGACTCTCCTCCTTCCCATTTTTGAGGTCAAACGTGCCAAGGGATCCCCGGAAGAGAGAGTCCCTCCTGTTGGCACTAGAACAACTATTGCTCCAAGGAGTAATTATGGAGGTTCCCCTGGAAGAATGAGGGTTCGGGTTTTACTCAAACCTCTTTACAGTCCCGAAGCAAACGTGGACGGGAGGCCCATATTAATTCTAAAAGGGCTATACAAATTCCTGTATATCAGGACTTTCCGATGGAGTCGATCCGATCGGTGGCCACTGCCCTACAAGGGGAGGATTGGTTAGCCACGATCAACATCAAAGATGCTTATTTGCACATTCCCATCTTTCCAGTCCACCAAAAATTTCTACGCTTTGCAGTAGAAGGGCGCCATTTTCAGTTCAGAGCCTTACCCTTCGGTTTGGCCACAGCACCACGAGTGTTTGCAAAAATTCTGGCCCTTTATTGGCCAATCTAAGAACACAAGGTGTAATGATAATGGCATATCTGGATGACTTGTTGCTGATAGACCACTCAGTGAAAAAACTGGACGTGGTCGTTCACAAGACGATCAAGTATCTGGAATCTCACGGTTGGATTATCAACCGAGACAAGTCAGCCCTAAAAACCAGTCAAAAGTCTGGAATACTTGGGGCTAAGGTTGGATTCAGGCCAGAGAAAAATATTCTTGCCTCGAGGAAAGGTGTTGTCTTTGAAAGATTTGATCCACTTAGTGGGTACAAAAAAGACAGCCGTCCATACGCCTGTATATGAGGCTGCTGGGAAAAATGGTGGCATCATTCAAAGCAGTACCCTACGGTCAATTCCATTCAAGGAATTTGCAAGGGGCCATACTGTCAGCCTGGAACAAAAAAGTTCAGGCTCTGGACTTACCAATGTCCTTGTCCCCTTCCGTTCGCAGGAGCCTCCGCTGGTGGTTGGTTCCCCAGAATCTGGAAAGAGGGAAATCCTTCAGTCCGATTTCCTGGAAGGTGGTCACTACAGATGCCAGCCTTGTAGGCTGGGGAGCAGTACTGGAGCAATGGTCTCTCCAGGGCAAGTGGTCAGAAGCAGAAAAGGCCCTGCCCATCAATCTCTTAGAGATACGAGCAGCCCGGTATGCCCTAGTAGCATGGACATCCAAACTCCAAGGGTCCCCTGTCAGAGTTCAATCAGACAATGCCACAGCAGTGGCATATATCAATCGTCAGGGGGGCACCAGGAGTCGTGCAGCCCAAAGGGAAGTAAATTACATCCTGAGATGGGCAGAAAGATATGTCCCAGCCATATCTGCGGTATTCATTCCAGGAGTGGAGAATTGGAAGGCGGACTTTCTAAGTCGCCAACAATTATGCCCAGGGGAATGGTCCCTTCATCCCGAGGTTTTCCGGACAATATGTCAGCGGTGGGGAACACCGGATGTAGATCTGCTAGCATCCAGATTCAACACAAAAGTGGACAGGTTTGTCTCTTGGACAAGGGATCCCCTAGCTTGCGGCTCGGATGCCCTAGTGTTCCCTTGGGATCAGTTCAAGCTGATATATGCATTCCCACCGCCACAATTGTTACCTCGATTACTCCGCAGAATCAGGGTAGAAAAGAAACCAGTGATTCTGGTGGCTCCAGCGTGGCCCCGAAGAGCATGGTACGCGGAGATTGTAAAAATGTCTGTGGGGAGTCCTTGGACCCTCCCACATCGTCCGGACCTGCTTTCGCAGGGACCGATATACCACCCTTCCTTACCAGCCCTAGGTTTGACGGCCTGGCTATTGAAGCCCACATTCTAAAGAAGAGAGGGCTCTCTAATGCTGTGGTGTCTACCATGATCAATGCCAGGAAACCGGTATCCAGGCAGATCTACTATAGAATCTGGAAGGCTTACATCGCCTGGTGTGAGGCCAGAAAATGGCATCCACGTAAATACGTAATAGGTAGGATTCTGGACTTCCTACAATGGGCTGTAGATAGGAAGCTTGCCTTGAGTACTATCAAGGGTCAGATTTCGGCCTTGTCAATATTTTTTCAAAGGCCCTTGGCTTCGCATTCACTAGTCAAAGCCTTTATACAAGGAGTGATGCGTATTAGTCCTCCGGTTAATATTCCCATATGTCCATGGGATCTAAACTTGGTTCTGTCAGTTCTACAGAAACAACCATTTGAACCATTACAGCATATTTCCTTGGTGCTTCTCACCAGGAAATTGATTTTTCTAGTAGCCATTTGTTCGGCTAAAAGAGTGTCGGAATTAGCAGCTATGTCCTGTAAGGAGCCATATCTGGTTATCCATAAGGACAGAGTAGTGTTACGTCCTCATCCAGCCTTTCTTCCTAAGGTGGTATTGAGGTTTTCATTTGAACCAAGATATGGTTCTTCCTTCTTTTTTCCCCAAACCTACTTCGGTAGAGGAAAAGTTATTGCATTCTTTGGATGTAGTAAGAGCAGTTAAAGCTTATCTAAAAGCCACTGCTCAGATTCGCAGAACGGATACTTTGTTTATTCTGCCGGAAGGCCCCAGAAAGGGTCAGGCAGCGTCAAAATCTACTTTAGCCAAGTGGATTCGACAGGTCATAATACAAGCCTATGGCTTGAGAAGGAGACCGCCTCCGTTCAAAGTTAGAGCGCACTCCACGAGAGCAGTTGGAACTTCATGGGCAGTGCATCACCAGGCCTCCCTGGCTCAAATCTGTAAGGCCGCAACATGGTCTTCAGTACACACGTTTACTAGGTTCTACCAGGTGGACGTTGGAAGTCAGGAGGATGTCGCCTTTGGGCGCAGTGTGTTGCAGGCCGCAAAAGATCCTCATGTCTGATAGCGCTCAGCTTATATATGGTGTATCCCCCCCCTCATTTGGCATTGCTTTAGGACATCCCATTAGTAATGACTATGTCGCTCTGTGTCCCGTGATGTACGAGAAAGAAAATAGGATTTTTATAACAGCTTACCTGCAAAATCCTTTTCTTGGAGTACATCACGGGACACAGAGCTCCCGCCCCTCTTTAGGGACACTTATTGCTTTGCTACAAAACTGAGGTGCTCCCGGATGGGAGGGGCTTATATAGGGGAGGGTACTTCCGGTTTTGGAAGTTGCCAGTGCCAGCACCTGACGGTATCTATATAACCCATTAGTAATGACTATGTCGCTCTGTGTCCCGTGATGTACTCCAAGAAAAGGATTTTACAGGTAAGCTGTTATAAAAATCCTATTTTTTCAGCCCCTGTTTAACAGGGGCGTGTAATTACAATTTCTAATGCAATACTTTGCAGTAGGGCTCATTCCTGCACTCCAACTACAGTATCTGTGAGGGGTTGCAGTGTTGTGGCACCAGTGTCTAAGGCACAATTTTTCAGCCCCTGTTCAACAGGGGCATGTAATTACAATTCTTGATTTAAAAAATTCACAGCAGGGCCCATTTCTGCGCCCACCAAGAGTAACTGTGAGGGCTTACAGTGTTGTGGCAACACCACCACCACCAAAGGCCCAATTTTTCTGCCCCTGTTCAACAGGGGAATGTATTTACAATTCTTGATCTAATATTTCACAGCTGGGCCCATTCCAGCGCCCACCAAGAGTAACTGTGAGGGCTTACAGTGTTGTGGCAACACCAACACCTAAGGGCCAAATCTCTTCAGAGTATATACGGCAGGCCCCTACTTTCAAACATTCAACTTACAAACGACTCCTACTTGCAAACGGAGTGAAACAACAGGAAGTGAGAGGAAATCTACCCCTAGGAAGGGAAATTCTCTCCTGTAATGCCCCATACACACGATCGTTTTTCATGCCGTTAAAAATGCCATTTTTAAAAATGGGCATTAAAACCGATCGTGTGTATGCTCCAGAGCATTTTTAACGGCGTGAAAAACGGCCATTAAAAATTTCGAACATGCTCTATTTTTTCACGTCGTTTTTCATGTCGTTTTTTTTAACGACGTGAAAAACGATAGTGTGTATGCTTTCACGAGGAGAAAAAAAAACACGCATGCTCAGAATCAAGTATGAGACGGGAGCGCACGTTTTGGTAAAGCTAGCGTTGGAAATGAAGATGGCACATTCGTCACGGTGGAATTAATAGCATAGTTTTAATGCTGCGCATTCCGTTCTTCTTTTGATAATGCTTAAATAATTACCTTCTTTTGCTACTGATATTCAGAGTTATGGCAAACTTGTTTCTTAAGTAATTCCTAATTGATCTAATGATTGTAAAATATTCTTGTTAAGCCACATCTCCCTCATAAATTCATAACTAAATGTCAAGCTCACAAAATTTGCGATTTTTAATTTTTTTTATTTTTATTATTGTTTATTTTTTAAATTACCGTATTTATCGGCGTATAACACGCACCGGCGTATAACACGCACCCCAAGTTTAGGAGGGAATTTTAAGGAAAAAAACTTTTAGGAGGGAAATTCAAGGAAAAAAAAACTTACATTTAAATGCAGCATGCAGCCTTGCCCAGTGTCCATCTGCAGCCCTGCCCAGTGTCCATCTGTCCATCTGCAGCCGTGCCCAGTGTCCATCTGTCCATCTGCAGCCTTGCCCAGTGTCCATCTGTCCATCTGCAGCCTTGCCCAGTGTCCATCTGTCCATCTGCAGCCGTGCCCAGTGTCCATCTGTCCATCTGCAGCCTTGCCCAGTGTCCATCTGTCCATCTGCAGCCGTGCCCAGTGTCCATCTGTCCATCTGCAGCCGTGCCCAGTGTTCATCTGTCCATCTGCAGCCTTGCCCAGTGCCTTTGCGATCGTGTCAGTCCCGGCGGTTTTTAAAATTTGGCGCCGATTTCTGTGGAGAGGAGCGAGCGGGGCCGAGTGTACTTCGGCTGGACTCGGCTCCTCTCGCAGTTCCGCCCATCTCCACTGACTGCGCCACTGACGGAGAAAGCCGAGTGTACTTCGGCTAGACTTTGCTCTGCTCACAGTCACAGGCAGGACTGTGAGAGGAGCCGAGACTAGCCGAAGTACACTCGGCTTTCTCTATGTCAGCTGCGCAGTCAGAGATGGGCGGGACTGCGAGAGGAGCCGAGTAAAGCCGATTGTACTTCGGCTCCGCTCGCTCCTCTCGCTCGTTTTCAGCAGGGGAATTCGACGGAGTATCGGCGTATAACACGCACCCACGATTTTCCCCTGATTTTAAGGGGAAAAAAGTGCGTGTTATACGCCGATAAATACGGTAAGTTAGCTTTATTATTATTTTTGGGCTTCTTTGATATATGTAGGCTTTTTTTTTTTTTTTTTTTGATTTAGAAAAAATTATTTGTGTGTAAAGTTACCACACCAACCTTCTAAATTTTTCTCATTTTGCCTCAAGGAGGTTTGTGTCCCTTGTTAATAACAATAATATTATTTGAAATGTCCCTGCCTACTCCCTAGCAAACTCTCTTTTAAACTAGAAATCACATAGTCAAGTATTTTAAGCAAAAAAAAAGAATCCTTTATTTAGGTACATTACAAATTAAAGGGGAAGGCAGCACTGGAGAGCCTGCTTGCATTTGTGCATCCTTTGGACCCCACAACAACGATCCAAGATGTGAAAACCAAACTCTTGAATTCCTAAAACAAAAAGGAGCCAAATCTTGGCTTGAACTCCCAGAGGTCAGGAACAGCAGCAGATAAGTCAGATATGTCCCCAGTCTGTGGTACTACAGCAGGCATTATTTTTTCCTCTTCCTTGTAGCCTTCTCTCCAGCCTTCCCTGCAGCCTTTGTTGCTTGCTTCCTCGGAGGCTGGGGATCAGGAGGAGAGTTTGTGGCAGGAGGAGTAGTAGGAGGAGGAGGAGGAGGTGGAGGAGGAGGGACAACCTCAGTGAGGTCTGTGAACTTGGTCAGTTCCCCGAGCAACCCCCTGTTAATGACCTTCAGCATAAGGTTCTCACTATATAGGCGTTGCCTTAAGTCCATTTGGCTTAACTTATGGGCCAGGACTGCGGAGAGAGACTACGTTGCCCAGAATCCTTTTCGGCATATTTCCACCCCAGAGACTCATGGGAGGGGTTATAAAAGGAGGAGGCGAGGCTGGGCTCGGCCTCTTTGGGACACGAGACTTCAGTGACTGATCCTCCTGTGCGGATGTGCCGGAGTGCAAGGCCTGAAGCCTGAGGCCTTGCGCAGCACCAAAGAGCCTTCCACCCCACTGCGAGCCTGGGTGCATCTGACTTCGCTTGTCTACAACCTTGGTTGGATCAGGGATCCGATCGCTGGAGACACTGTGTGTGTGAGGACACAGTCGGTGGAAGTTCCCGGACTGGGATCGCGCCCGGACGGGTGAGAGGGCATATGCTCAGACCATGTACTGTTGTTGCTAATGTGCCTATAGACTGCCGTGGCCCACAAGTTTATTTCTGATACTCTCACCGGAGATCCATATCAGAGCGGAACTTAGAGTTCATGAAGTAATGTGTTTAGTTCATCACAACTTTCCCATTGGATTACAAATGTTGTTCTGTTAATGTGCACCACCTTTAAAGAATTGCCGGTGAAGAAACCATCATCCCCTATAGACTGAGCCCTCGTACACACGGCCGAGATTCTCGTTGAAAAAAACATGTCGTTTTTTTCGACGAGATTCTTGGACAAGAAACTTGTCCCGGCCGAGTGTACACACGCTCGTTTCAAAGAACCCGCGGTTCTTTGAATGGAGCGTACGCGGTGACGTCATCGACTACGACGAGCATGCGCTCGTCACATTCGATGCCGTCGCCGCCATCTTGGTATACCCTACGTATGCCTAGGAAGCTACCGCGCATGCGTCAAATTCATTTCGAACATGCGCGGGCTTCCGGGAGGACAGGTAAGTGTACACACACTCACTTTTCTCGTCGAGAAACATGCCGAGGAGAATCTCGACGAGAAAATAGAGAGCAGGTTCTCTATTTTCTCGTCGAGGTTTCTTGTCGGTTTTCTCGACGAGAAACCCGATAGCCGCGTACACACGACCGATTTACTCAGCAAGACCTCTCTGCCAGCAAGTTTCTTGCTGGTTCTTGCTGAGAAAATCGGCCGTGTGTACGAGGCCTGAGTTTTAGATATCTGAGCCAGGCCTGGCCAGCTAGTTAATTCATTTAGTTACTGCGTCACAGGGCGCCTAGTTAACGGTCGCCCACGCGGCGCACCTTTACTGTTCATCTTAAATGCATAGAGTGTTATTGCTGCAGGGCTCTGCAATTTGTTATCTGTGAACCGTTACCACTGTTAACTTTTATTACCAACAACTCAAAGTAAATTTGATACCCTTTTCATTACTGTCTTGGTGTCTGGGTTTACTCATACAGTATAAGTTAATATTTATTGCTGCCAATACTAACTGTGCCAGTAGGGGGTCGAGTACATTGCTGGGGGTTGACGGAGCTGTTTTCAGGGCCCAAACTAACCTTGCGGCCTTCTCAGTTGAAGGTATCGCTACACGTGGGGGTTCTCGTCCAGGATCCTGATACAGCAGGTGAACGCCAGAAGTACCAGCATGGACCCCATCAAAGTAGTCAAATGGTGCGAAGCAGAAGGGACACGCTCAGAAGCGAGCGTGGCCATTGAACTTCCAGGGAGTGACTGGGGAGAGAAACGAATTAAAGAGGTGGTACAAACATTGTCCCTGGATAGAAAGGCTTACGTGGTCGCAGTGAGACCAGACCCAAGGACCAACTGCACCTATGCACTGATAGAGTGGGGACAGGATGTCCCTGAAAACTTCCACGGTGCCAGTATAAAATTGTCTGAAAAGACTGAGTTCCACCTGACACATCCCAGTCAGAAGCAGTTAGAACCCTTGGACAGGAAAGCAGGGGCTGCTGTTAAATCGCAGGCAGAACAACAGCTGGTTGATCTGAAACGACAGTACCGTAACATACAAGAGAGGTTTCAGGAGACCTCCAGTATGATAGCCGAACGCATTAATGGGTTACGTGTCGCTTTTGAGGATCAGAAAGATGGTCAGATAACGCCCAAACCTGGGAAGGTACCGAAGAAACGAGTTCAGGGCCGCCTGCAGGAAGTAACCATCCGGAAGGATTTCCGCATTGACGGCCAGATAGGAGAAAGAGAGCAGAAGGACAAACTGTCCTACACCAGCCTCCTACACCAAATAGAGTTGGGGCTACAGAAAGGATATCAGGAATCTGAAATTAGAGAGGCTGTAATCCATGCCATCAGCCCAGGTTCAAGTGTCAGGGGCATGTTAGAGAGGAAGAGTGGATTGACCCTGAACCAGCTAAAGAGGATACTGAAAAGCTATTATGAGGAGGAAGATGCGGCCGAGCTATTTCATCAACTGATAAATATGACCCAGGATAGTAGAGAGACTCCTCAGAACTTCCCATTCCGGGCCATTGAGCTCAAGGACCGCCTGTTGTCCACATCCAAGGATGAAGGAACTATGGAGTATTTTGGGGCCGAGCTAGTCCAAAAGAAATTCCGGAGATCTGTGACTACGGGATTGAGGAGTGACTATATCAAGCTACAGCTGAAGCAGCATTTGGAAGACCCCTCAACTCCGGATGAGGTCCTCATTGAGAAAGCGAATGAAGCAGATAAGATGGAGATTGAGAGGGACCAAAAACAGAGGAAACTTCAACCTCCTAGCACCACAAGTGCCAAAGTACAGCAGATAGATGTCCCTTCAGACACTCGGGAACTCAGTGTACTGGCAGCAAGCACTGAACAGGGATCATGGTCTTCACCTATTCACCACCTCCCCGCAAGTCAGACTGGACTGGAGAAGCTGTTCCAGACCCAGAAAGAAATACTGGAGATGATGACGATGTTGATGACTCGTCTGGTTAAACCCCAGACAGAAGAAGTCTCACCACTCAAGGCACTGGAGACTCCTACCACTAACCGCTTTATGAAACCAATACAGAGAGCCTGCTTCAAATGTGGAGGAGTAGGACATCTCAGGCGAGTGTGCCCAAGCCCGGTAGTTGAGGAAAAGTCCAAACAGCTGGCGGGAAACTTCAGAGGGCCCCAGTGAAGGAGCCAACCTGGTGCCCATCATCTTCAGTAAGCTCCAAACTGAATGAGAAGCTAAGGAAGAGAAAAGACAAAACTCCTCAGAGGAAGTACAGTATCCCTCAGCAGGGGTACACCCCAAAGAGAGAGGGCCAGACCCCTCAGAAGAGGCACAGCATTCCCCAAAGGGGATGCACACCTAAGAAAAACAATAATATCCCTCAGCGGGTCTGTACGCCCGTTGAAAGGAGGGAAATCGATGCATACCAGACCCAAGAAAGACTATAAAGTCCAAAGGGAGTTGGAAGAGAGAGAGTCTGAAAGGAAAGGACCAGAAGAAGGCGACCCCTGCCAGGCCATATCCAGAGAAGCTGGTAGGCCCATCTCCTATAGTGCCCATTCAAGTGGAGGGAGTCTACACCAGAGCCATCTTGGATACTGGGGCACAAGTGACCCTATTATACCGGGATTTCTACGATAAGCATTTGAGTCACCTGCCCATCCAGAAGATAGAGGAACTAGAAATATGGGGAATCGGAACCCAGAGCTTCCCCTACGATGGCTATCTGCCCGTTAAGATGACCTTTGACCCATCGGTGGCTGGGAAGGCCGAAGTGTTTGATACCCTGGCGGTTGTGTGCCCTCGGCCGCCAGGAGCCAACAAGAGTTTCCTTATAATAGGGACGAACACAGACCTGGTCCGAAGACTTCTGACCCACCAAGATCCACCCCATGCTGAAGACTGCTTACCAACGGCTGGTCCTAGAGCAGAAGACCCCTGGAGAGGAGATAGGGAAGGTGTGGAGACTTGGAAGAGAAGGGATAGTGTTGCAGCCCGGCGAAGTAACCTGTCTCAGAGCCACTGTGAAGCTTACTTGGGAGCAGCCTGGACCCTTTGTCATGTTGGAGTCCGACCCAAGGGAAGAGTCCCCCGGTCTGGAAGTGATACCAGAAGTGATTCCGCTGAAGGCCCTGAAGAAGGCCCATTGTAGAGTTCCAGTGAGTGTTAGAAACACTACCAGAGGCCCCATGGAAATCCCAGCCAGAATGCTGCTAGGCCAGGTGAGCCCTGCTGCCCCGGTCACCCTGTCAGAAGTCAAGGGGACGGGTGAAGGAGGAGATGCTTGGGAGAAGCTATCCATGGAAAACCCGAATCTGCCCAGGGCTTGGAAGGAGAGAGCCAAGGCCCCGTTCACCAGATGGGAGAAGATCTTCTCCAAAGATGAGTTCGATGTGGGGTGTGCAAGGAGTGCCACCCATCGGATCCGCCTCCAAGAAGATAAGCCCTTCAGAGAGAGGGTCAGGCGGGTCCCACTAGCGGATCTGGAGGATCTAAGGGAGCAACTTGCAGAACTCAAAAGGACTGGTGTAATACGGGAGTCTAGAAGCCCCTATGCATCCCCGATAGTGGTGGTCAGGAAGAAGAATGGATCGTTGAGGCTCTGTATCGACTACAGGACTCTTAACAGGAGGACCATACCCGACCAGTACACCACTCCGAGGATAGAGGATGCCCTACAGAGCTTGTCTGGAGCCAAGTGGTTCAGTGTTATGGATCTCAAGAGTGGGTACTATCAGATCCCTATGCACCCAGAAGACAAGGAGAAGACAGCTTTCATAACCCCAGTGGGGTTCTTTGAGTTCGACCGGATGCCCCAAGGTCTGTCTGGAGCCCCAGCTACTTTCCAACATCTCATGGAGAAGACTGTAGGAGACATGAACCTTATTGAAGTCCTTGTATACCTGGACGATGTTATTGTCTTTGGAAGAACCCTGGAGGAACACGAGGAGAGGCTGGAAAAAGTTTTGAGGAGACTCAGTGAGGAGGGACTCAAACTTTCGCCTGTGAAGTGTCGGTTCTACCAGTCTTCTGTGAACTACCTGGGGCACATAGTGTCTGAAGAAGGGGTGGCCACGGACCCTGAGAAATTGGAGGCAGTTACCTCCTGGCCACGACCCACCACAGTAACAGAACTCAGATCCTTCTTATGGTTCTGCTCCTATTACAGGAGGTTTGTGGAAGGATTCGCCCGATTTGCTAGACCATTGAATGAACTGCTCAAGACTGAGGGAGAAGAGGGTGACTCAGGACCCAGGAAGCCGGGAGAGTCAGTCAAAGATCAGTGGAACCAGAAATGTGAAGAGGCCTTCCAGGCATTAAAGAAGAGCCTAACCACTGCTCCTGTCTTGGCCTATGCAGACCCAACCAAACCCTATGAACTACGCGTAGATGCTAGTCATGATGGTCTGGGAGGAGTACTTTATCAAGAGCACGAAGGGCAACTACGGCCTGTTGCCTATGTGAGCAGGAGCCTGACCCCCTCTGAGAAAAACTACCCCACTCACAAGCTGGAGTTCCTGGCCCTTAAGTGGGCGGTAGTAGACAAGCTCAAAGACTACCTGTATGGGGCGGAGTTCACTGTGAAGACTGACAACAACCCCCTGACCTATCTATTCACTACAGCAAAGCTGGACGCCACTGGACACAGGTGGCTGGCCGCATTGTCTGGATTCAATTTCAGCCTAAAGTACAGGCCAGGGATTGGGAATCGAGATGCAGACGCTTTGTCCAGAAGATCTCATGGTCCTACCCATGACATGGAAGACTGGACTCAAGTGGCACCAGACGGGGTACGGGCCCTATGTCAGGGGGCTGAATTGCAAGCTAGAGGGGGCTCAAGGGCGGAAGAGATAGGAGTTACCATGGTAGGAGTCCCCAAACGATACTGTGGAGTAACTCAACTGGAGGAAGACCATCTGCCAAGACTGTCCAAAAAGGAGCTAAGATGTGACCAATTAGAAGACCCCATGGGGAAATTGGTTCTGGAAGCCCTGGAGAATCAAGATCCGAACAGACTTCTGAGTCACTCCTCAAAGGAAGCTCGCCTGTTGAGGAAAGAGTGGGACAGGTTACAGGTGCATCAGGGAGTGGTCTACCGAAGGGGCCCCTCTGATGACCTGGAAGATAAATGGCAATTGCTTCTTCTGTAAAAACACAGAGAGACTGTTTTGATGGCCCTACATGACAATCATGGCCACTTAGGGGCAGAAAGGATCTTTCAACTTGTCAGAAGTCGGTTCTATTGGCCCTGTATGAGGGCAGAAGTAGAAGAGTACTGCCATTCGTGTGCACGCTGCATCCAGAGGAAGACTTTACCCCATCAAGCTGCCCCAATGGGCCATCTACAGAGTCAAGGCCCAATGGATCTGGTATGCATTGATTTCCTCTGCCTCGAACCCGATCTGAGTGGACTAGGAAATGTTCTGGTGATAACCGATCATTTCACCCGGTATGCCCATGCTTTCCCAACCAAAGACCAGAAGGCTTCCACAGTAGCCAAGGTACTCATGGAGAAGTATTTTGTCCATTATGTGCTGCCACAGCGACTCCATTCAGATCAAGGAAGGGACTTTGAGAGTCGGCTGATCCGGAAACTCCTGGATTCGTTGGGAATCAAGAAGACTCGAACTACACCTTACCACCCACAGGGAGATGCTCAGCCGGAGAGGTGTAACCGAACCTTGCTCAACATGTTGAGGACTCTGGAAAGTGAGAAGAAACAACATTGGAGCAAACACATAGCAGCCATAGTACATGCTTACAACTGCACCACTAGTGATGCTACGGGCTACTCCCCATATCGACTTATGTTTGGAAGAGAAGCGAGACTACCTGTAGACTTGGCCTTTGGCACCTCTTTGGACCATTCCTCAGCCACATCCCACAAAGGATATGTAGACAGGCTCAGACACAGCCTAAAAGTAGCCTATGAACAAGCTCAAGCGGCCTCAGATCAAAGGGGAGCTCGAAACAAGAGAAACTTCGACTTGAAGGTCCGAGTACAAGACCTACAGCCCGGGGACTGAGTACTGCTACGCAATCTGGGGGTCCCTGGAAAACACAAACTTGCAGACAGATGGAGATCTGAACCCTATGTCATCTGTAGGAAATTGCGGGGCCTACCTGTCTACAAGTTGAAGCCAGAAGGAAAGGTAGGCCCACTGAAGACCTGGCATCGAAACCACCTGCTCCCACTTGCTGAAGCAGTCAGGATTAGGGATGAGCTTCGAGTTCGAGTCGAACTCATGTTCGACTCGAACATTGCCTGTTCGCCCGTTCGCCGAACAGCGAACAAATTGGGGTGTTCGCGGCAAATTCGAAAAATCTATGGAAGAAATCTAAAGTGCTAATTATAAAGGCTTATATGCAAGTTATTGTCCTAAAAAGCATTTGGGGACCCGGGTCCTGCCCCAGGGGACATGTATCAATGCAAAAAGAAGTTTTAAAAACGGCCGTTTTTTCGGGAGCAGTGATTTTAATAATGCTTAAAATGAAAAAATAAAAGTGAAATATTCCTTTAAATTTCGTACCTGGGGGGTGTGTATGATATGCATGTAAAGTGGCGCATGTTTCCCGTGCTTAGAACTGTCCCTGCAAAAAGTGTCATTTTTGAAAGAAAAAAATGCATTTAAAACTGACTCGCGGCTATTAATGAATTGTCGGCTCCCGGCAATACATACAAAAGTCATTGATAAAAAAAAAAAAAAAAGCGTGGGGGTTCCCCAGAATTCAATTACCAGGCCCTTCAGGTCTGGAATGGATATTAAGGGGAACCCCGCCGCAAATAAAAAAAAAATTGACGTGGGGTTCCCCCAAATATCCATTCCAGGCCCTTCAGATCTGGCATGGATTTTAAGGGGAACTCCACCCCAAATTAAAAAAAAAATGGCGTGGAGTCCCCCTAAAAATCCATACCAGACCCCTTATCCGAGCATGCAACCTGGCCGGCCGCAGGGGAAAAGGGGGGGGACGAGAGAGCGGCCCCCCCTCCCTCCTGAACCGTACCAAGCCACATGCCCTCAACATGGGGAGGATGTCCCCATGTTGATGGGGACAAGGGCCTCATCCCCACAACCCTTGCCCGGTGGTTGTGGGGGTCTGCGGGCGGGGGGCTTATCGGAATCTGGAAGACCCCTTTAACAAAGAGGACCCCCAGATCCCGGCCCCCCCCCTATGTGAATTGGTAAGGGGTACATTGTACCCCTACCATTTCACGAAGAAAGCGTAAAAAAATGTTTAAAAAAACACACAAACACCTTGAAAAAGTCCTTTATTAAAAAAAAAAAAAAAAAAACATTCCAGCGGTGAAATCCAGTGTCCCGCGGCGATCCCGATGTCCAGCGCTGTCCGTCATTGGTTGTGCCTGAGCGGACCTGATGGGGAACTCCCTCTCAGTATTTTAAATGTATACACCCGCCCCTTCTAAAGTTCCCCATCAGGTCCGCTCAGCGGACCAGATGCGGAACATGAGAAGGGGCGGGTCTATACATGTATTACCAAAGTGAGAGCAGTTCCCCATCAGGTCCGCCTCCTCGGTATGTCGGACCCGCCTACGTCATTGGCTTGAGCGGGGAACTTCCTTCACTATGTAATTTAAATTTACATAGTGAAGGAAGTTCCCCGCTCAAGCCAATGACGTAGGCGGGTCTGACATACCGAGGGGGCGGACCTGATGGGGAACTGCTCTCACTTTGGTAATACATGTATAGACCCGCCCCTTCTCATGTTCCGCATCTCGTCCGCTGAGCGGACCTGATGGGGAACTTTAGAAGGGGCGGGTCTATACATTTAAAATACTGAGAGGGAGTTCCCCATCAGGTCCGCTCAGGCACAACCAATGAAGGACAGCGCTGGACATCGGGATCGCCGCGGGACACTGGATTTCACCGCTGGAATGTTTATTTTTTTTTTTAAATAAATGACTTTTTCAAGGTGTTTGTGTGTTTTTTTAAACATTTTTTTTACGCTTTCTTCGTGAAATGGTAGGGGTACAATGTACCCCTTACCAATTCACATAGGGGGGGGGGCGGGATCTGGGGGTCCCCTTTGTTAAAGGGGTCTTCCAGATTCCGATAAGCCCCCCGCCCGCAGACCCCCACAACCACCGGGCAAGGGTTGTGGGGATGAGGCCCTTGTCCCCATCAACATGGGGACATCCTCCCCATGTTGAGGGCATGTGGCTTGGTACGGTTCAGGAGGGAGGGGGGGCCGCTCTCTCGTCCCCCCCTTTTCCCCTGCGGCCGGCCAGGTTGCGTGCTCGGATAAGGGGTCTGGTATGGATTTTTAGGGGGACTCCACGCCATTTTTTTTTTAAACTTGGGGTGGAGTTCCCCTTAAAATCCATGCCAGATCTGAAGGGCCTGGTAATTGAATTCTGTGGAACCCCCACGCTTTTTTTTTTTTTTTTCTCAATGACTTTTGTATGTATTGCCGGGAGCCGACAATTCATTAATAGCCGCGAGTCAGTTTTAAATGCATTTTTTTTCTTTCAAAAATGACATTTTTTGCAGGGACAGTTCTAAGCACGGGAAACATGCGCCACTTTACATGCATATCATACACACCCCCCAGGTACGAAATTCAAAGGAATATTTCACTTTTATTTTTTCATTTTAAGCATTATTAAAATCACTGCTCCCGAAAAAACGGCCGTTTTTAAAACTTCTTTTTGCATTGATACATGTCCCCTGGGGCAGGACCCGGGTCCCCAAACACTTTTTAGGACAATAACTTGCATATTAGCCTTTATAATTAACACTTTAGATTTCGAACGTTCGAGTCCATTGTATTTAATAGGGTTCTAAAGTTTACACGAACATTTTGTCTGTTCGCAGGTTCTTGTGCGAACCGAACAGGGGGGTGTTCGGCTCATCCCTGGTCAGGATACCTTCAGTGAGAGACTCTCCTGAACCAGTTTCTATTCTGGATACCCCCAGGCCAAACACCCGGTCCCAGACCTCTCGGACTGAAGATATAAAAGCTTCTGAACTCAGTGGAGATGAGGAGGGGGAGCTTGACTGGCTGTGGTCTTCCCCAAATCAAGGGACTTCTGCTATAGATCTTCCGACTACTGAAGACACTATAGATACCCAACTGAATGCAGAAGCCGTTGAATTTATCCTGTATAGTCCTTCATTTGATTACTGGGAAGATGCCCGTGATGTTTACCCTGAACAGGACCCTAGAGACTTTATGTGTTCCTCGGCTCCTGAAGCAGATGTTACAGAGCCTGCCGTGTTGCCTGAGCCTGTTACAGAAGAAGAGCCTGTGGCGCCAAAGCCAGAAACCCCAAGGGAACAAAGGGCCCGTAGAGTCATAAGGGCTCCCAGAAAGTTGACCTACCCACAAATGGGGAAGAGCTCAGAAGATTCTGTGATCACTGCTAGGAGGAGTGGAGAGAATCCGGACCCCTCCACTGTACATTTGGTAGAGGGCAACCCCCACTCACTCTCTGGCACAGTTAGACAGGTCGGCCCCACTGAAGCGACCTGTGGACAGGACAGCTCCCCATCACATGATGATTGGTGGGAGGCTCCTCTGTCAATCCTATGCGACCGCATTGAAGCTAAAACGTTTTTCAGATCTAAAAGTGTTAGATGTCTTTGGGGACCAAAGAGTTCAAGTGGGGGGAGTGTGTAGCGGGGTATTCCCCTTTAAGAGAGAGAGACAGGACTTTCCGGGTGAGAGGTGAGTCGGGAGGAAGTAGAGAAAAGACTTTACTGGAAGTGAAAGCAGAGGAGAGAGACTACGTTGCCCAGAATCCTTTTCGCATATTTCCACCCCAGAGACTCATGGGAGGGGTTATAAAAGGAGGAGGCGAAGCTGGGCTCGGTCTCTTTGGGACACGAGACTTCAGTGACTGATCCTCCTGTGCGGATGTGCCGGAGTGCAAGGCCTGAATCCTGAGGCCTTGCGCAGCACCAAAGAGCCTTCCACCCCACTGCGAGCCTGGGTGGCATCTGACTTCGCTTGTCTACAACCTTGGTTGGATCGGGGATCCGATCACTGGAGACACTGTGTGTGTGAGGACACAGTCGGTGGAAGTTCCCGGACTGGGATCGCGTCCGGACGGGTGAGAGGCGTATGCTCAGACCATATACTGTTGTTGCTAATGTGCCTATAGACTGCCGTGGCCCACAAGTTTATTTCTGATACTCTCACCGGAGATCCATATCAGAGCGGAACTTAGAGTTCATGAAGTCATGTGTTTAGTTCATCACAACTTTCCCATTGGATTACAAATGTTGTTCTGTTAATGTGCACCACCTTTAAAGAATTGCCGGTGAAGAAACCATCATCCCCTATAGACTGAGTTTTAGATATCTGAGCCAGGCCTGGCCAGCTAGTTAATTCATTTAGTTACTGCGTCACAGGGCGCCTAGTTAACGGTCGCCCACGCGGCGCACCTTTACTGTTCATCTTAAATGCATAGAGTGTTATTGCTGCAGGGCTCTGCAATTTGTTATCTGTGAACCGTTACCACTGTTAACTTTTATTACCAACAACTCAAAGTAAATTTGATACCCTTTTCATTACTGTCTTGGTGTCTGGGTTTACTCATACAGTATAAGTTAATATTTATTGCTGCCAATACTAACTGTGCTAGTAGGGGGTCGAGTACATTGCTGGGGGTTGACGGAGCTGTTTTCAGGGCCCAAACTAACCTTGCGGCCTTCTCAGTTAAAGGTATCGCTACACTTGTATTAAGTCGTGTATATTTGACTTTGATATAGTACAGTGAAAGATACCAACTTTCATGTTCGTCCGCACAGTAAACGGACGTAGTAAACCTCTTTCTCCGTACAGTTCATAAAACGATGTTTTTGGATCATCCAGTGTGAACACCCAAATTTCTAAGATTTTTTTGGGGAGCTAATTTTGTAAACAAGTTGCTTTATTTTTATAATCCAAATGAAATTTTTTAAAAATTAAAAGGGTATGCATTGTAATGTTAAGGCAGAGAATGCTCAACAGCTGATTAAACATCTGAACGCAGTAGTACAAGTGTGGGCCAAAACCCCAAAATTTTTAGAGTGTCACACACAGGTGATCCTGTGTATATACTTTGGGGTGTTACAATGTGTCAAACTTTATTTTAAAAAGTATATGCTCTGGTTTTGGCTATGTATCCAATCATGTGTTCAGGTTGTCACTGGGGGTACATTTAAAAATGGAACACACTTCCAAATAATCTTTCAAAATTTACTTTTCAGGGTTTTTGTTGGAAAATAATTATTATTTACTAATGAAACTATACCTTTTATTGCAATCTCCATAGGGCTTCAAAAAGCTACGTCAGATGAGCCTATAAATCCAACACCTTCAACAATCCCCCCAGAACCACATGATGGAGAGGAACGTGAAGTTGAGGAAGTGGAAAGTGGCACCACAACAGGTCAGTGTCAAACCAGACAGATGCAGGTTAATAGATGTAGGCCTACATATTCTATACTACATGTTTTTTTTTTTTGATTTAGGTGCAGTTCTGGCCGAAGACCCCAAAAAGTTTACACGTGACAGTGCCCAGATCCTGATCCAATACCTCATGGTCTGCTGTCGTGACCTTGAAAAAATAAAGTGAGACTTGATAGAGATCAGGGAAAATACCAAGCGGGTTGAGGAAAGGCTACAAAATATCATGGCTGTGCTTGGGCGTGTATAATGTTTTAACACAAAAGAACGTTGAACTTGCTGTGTTTTTGCAGGTTTTTTTTGCTTTTAAGCTTTAATGAATAGTACATGTTTACATTTACACAAAAAATTTTAAGATTGTTTTTTTATGCATGGCTGTTCATGCGTTTTACCCCCATAAATATTTTTCATATGTTCGTTCGGCTCCCACACTCCCAATCCCCTCTTTTAAAGTTCTCGCTCGCAATGTCTCTGGTCTAGGGGTATGATAGGGAAGGGAGTGCGTCCGCTACGCCAGGCCTCCACCACAGGTGTATAAGTGGTATTAGCAAAAGTTCTTTACCTTCGGGCCTGTATTGTGTATCGAATCCTCCCTCCAGGAGTCATCTGCCAGGATACGAATCTCACACCGTTGCAAGTCCAACACTCCTTTATTTGAACACAGCATGGACTTACTTGCTTTACAGAAACAGAACAGGAGGTGTGAATGTGTATGTAGGCCCAGACACAAGTTCTTTCCTCCACTCTCCTCCAAAGAGTGGGCAATGGTCTCCGCACAAGGGAAATTCACCTTCCGGACGGTCTCCGACAAGAGGCTCACACGTCACCGGCAGTATGCTGCACCGGGTCTTCAGATGAGGAGCTCTTCCCGGTCCATTACGTCCATCTTGGATTCAGGCGTCCATCTCCGGAGCACCCTAGGATCCTTCCCTCGCGGAACTCAGTGTTGGGCACTGAGCTCCGGACCGCCGACTGAGTACCTCACCTCAGGCTAAAGGTGCCTGAGGTGGAACACGACCTCCGGTGGTCCTCTAGGCCTAGTCCGCCCGGAGGACAAACACGAACTCCGTCCGCAGGCTGAAGGTGCCTGGGACAACGAACCCCGTGACAAAATGGCCGGCCCCCTTTATACCTTCCCCGGCATGCGTAGCGGGTTCCCCGCTCCACCACACGGCTGCCGAAGAAAGACAAAAAAGGATTCGACCCAGCAATGACTCGTCCGTCGGCCCAAAGTGACAGCGCCACCCGGTGGACCGCCGGAGATACACTACTGGTGTCACCGTAGAAATTTAAAAGTTTTCCCCGGGAAAGTAAATACCCGCTACATACTCCCCCCTGTCTTTTGACACTGGTCCCCAGTGTCTGGAATAAACCACATCCTCAACGGCTGACATGATTCAGTCCAGATACCGTTAACAAATTGAAAAACAAACCCAAACTTTTGGAAACACTATTCTACTGTGAAGTTGTGTCTGAGCCCCTGCAACAAAATGAGGAGTAAAAGACAACATCAAACATGTTAAGATTGCATATTAACATTTACTTTCTCCCTCCCCATCCTGACTAAAGACCTCCCCAGAGTCTAAAATCTTGCTGGGATGTTCTCCTGCAGAGGGAAAAAAACAAAAACCAACATATAAAATCCTGACACATGTATTCGTGTGTGGGAGTAAAAGAAATTTCTCCTAAAAGAAATCCCTCTTCCTCCAAGAGTGGGTGCGTGAAAAGTGTTCGTAACGTTGCGCAACACTGCCACCAGGTGACAGCATCACGGTGACTGCACCCGTTGAACATCTTCTCCTTTTTCTTCTTTTCCTAACACTATCTACCCCAGAGTCTGTGATCTCTTTGCGGGAAGAAACAAACAGAAACAGTTCTTTTCTCTTTTCTGGGCACACAAAAACACAATTGCCCCAGAAAGTTCAGCAGCATGATACTAATGGAGTCTTTTTCCTCCTAGAGGTAGAAACGTGGGTGCGGCAGAATTAGTGGCTTTAAGTGCTGATCCATAGTTTCTAGATGGTATTCCACATCTTCGCCTTCTTTGCGTTTGATCACCACCTTATCTGCGTGGATGTGTCTTCCCACCATCCATTCTGCCTTACAGTCTTTGAAACGCTGTGAAGCCTTTGGAGAACACGCTAGGTATCTGCGAGCGTGCAGGACTTGGAGATGGGTCCAAACAAAATCATTGTACCAACGCTCCCTGCACACCTCCACCTCATACAGCAGGTCCTTCGGCAAGTAAGGATACTCCCATCCATATTCCGCTGCAACTTTTTGACCAAACAGTCGCTGTAGTCTCGCCAAAGGAGGCATGGTTGATCTGTCCCCTTCACCAGGCAGAACGACCGCATCTGGATGGCGAGGTGCCTTGGCCACCTCTGATCTGGGCATTGGAGGCCTCAACAACAATCTTTTTACCCCAGCATCAGGGGCAGATGGTGCAGGGGATACAGGAACAAGTTGAGGGAGAGATTCTCCTTCAGGCGCTGATGCCTCCACCCTTGGTGTGCTCTCTCCCACGGACATAGGCGAATTCCGAAACCCACGGGATGCAGCAAGCGGCGCCTTGTCCCAGCCCTTTTCGGCAAACAGATCGTCAATTTGGACATCATCTCCCATATCAGAGAGAGATTCCAGGTCAGAAGTGTCACACTCTTCCGCGGGTATGTAGCCCAGTGTGGAAACAGAACATCCACACTCCGGGGACTTGCTAGGCCATGCCTTCCTGACACATCCTCCCTCACGCCAAGTCTTCTCAGCCGGCTTACCTTGGCCTTTCTTGGGATGTCCGGAACTCTCTTCTATGGATCCATAAGGGCCTGGCGTGGGCATACGAGACGGTCCACCACCACCGCTGGTCGGGGCTACCACGCTGGTTCTCTTCCTCGGTGGCGGACGTTGTGAGACAGTGGTGACTGAGTCAGCATCCTCGGATTTCTCCCGTTGGTGTTTCACGACCTCCTCCAGGGTCGTTGCAGTGTAAGCAGGGGCGACTCTTACTGCCGTGATTCCTGCCTCCTGTGGGGCGATGCCTGAAGCCTGGCCTGGGTAGATGGTTTTCGGCCTCTCCACCGCTGGATCCACCTCAAACATGAATTCCCCGCAGGTGTCACATCGTCCGAAGGGCTTTAACAGACATACCAGTCCCGAGCATCCGGGACAAATCATGCCCGAGGCCTCCACATCCATGCAGGAATATAGGGCGAATCGACCCCTTAGCTTTAGTCGGATCCCCGTATCCATTATGGGAGCAGCAGCAGTCAATGTTGTAGTTGCCGGGTGAACCGGGATCCACGAGGCGGGTCCAAACATGGCGACCTTTTGCTGTTCCATCGTACACTGCAGAGTTTTTCGCGCCAACGTCCCACGTGTAGTCCGTCACACGTATTGGACTCCTCCCCTTTTTGCTCCAGTTCGCGGGCTTTTTTTCACTTGGTTGGTTGAGACACGCCCACGAACTAAGCGGTGGGGGTTGTGTCTGATGGCGCAGTGCAATTAAAAAACCCCACGTGTAGTCCATCACACGGCTGGGTTTTCCCCCTTTCACCACTCTGCCTGCGCGGGCCTTTCCTCTTCCGAGGTCATGTCCGCGACTTCCGAGCAGGGCTGCACTTTGGCCTATACACTTGACTGTTTCTGGCAGATACGTTCTTCCAAGTGATACACAATACATATATGAAAAAAGCAGTGCAGCGCTAAAATCGCATTATAATAAAAACGTCCAAACAGTACAAGAGTTCAGAATTTGTAGGAAAATATTGATGAGTGGAACATCAAGAAGATAGAAGGATCCTCTAATCGTGAAACAGGGTGATTGACAACGATCATAAGTGAAGTCACTTCCGTGTATAACCGCCACCAGGTGTACAGGCCGCTCACCTTAAAGCATGGACCTCTGTTTTACCAGAAGGTCAAAACTGCAGTCCCTTAGCAAGGGTAATAATAAAGATGAGAGGGTAGTCCTCATACGATACTTCAATCACAGTCCTCACTCACTCGGTAATATCCAAAACAAACTCATACGTTAGCGTAGTTACATGCAAAATTCCAAAAGAAATACATAGTGCTCTCCATAGAAAACACTTGATTTATTTGAATAAAAATTGGTTACTCACAAGCAATGCACAGATAGCCCTGTGCCAAGCTGATGTTCATGTAACAAAAGTATAAAACCAGGTAGATGGCTGTCCTGACGACATATTACCCCTCGCATGCGTATCGTCCATAGGCAAGGACTTCCTCAGCGAAATGTAATGGAGCCAGCATATCAGTTTCTTTATATAAGCCATATACCAGGTGTGTGCAATATCTAAAAAATGGGAATAATATCCCGCCCCTTCTATAAGGATTATGAGACAAGCGCCCCCCATTGGATGTTATCAGATGAACCAAAGACATAGGCTGACCACAATTGGCTTAAGGGCATATGGGATACAGAGTGCTTCCAGGAGGAAGCCTCCATCTGATCAACCACTATGCCTATCATCGGCGAGTACACAGGGGATAACGCCTCCCATTCGAATTACTTCCAGGTAGGCGCTCCCCACGTGATCCGCCGTCGCCATGACAGCGGTACAAACAAACTATATTCATTTTCGCCCATCGCGTCTCCATGAAGTAGGGGGCGGGGCGCACTGATCACATGATGACAGAGTGTCAGCAAGGGATGCAGGGGAAAAATCCCCTTATACGAAGAGTCTCTTAAAGTTCTCGCTCGCAATGTCTCTGGTCTAGGGGTATGATAGGGAAGGGAGTGCGTCCGCTACGCCAGGCCTCCACCACAGGTGTATAAGTGGTATTAGCAAAAGTTCTTTACCTTCGGGCCTGTATTGTGTATTGAATCCTCCCTCCAGGAGTCATCTGCCAGGATACGAATTCTCACACCGTTGCAAGTCCAACACTCCTTTATTTGAACACAGCATGGACTTACTTGCTTTACAGAAACAGAACAGGAGGTGTGAATGTGTATGTAGGCCCAGACACAAGTTCTTTCCTCCACTCTCCTCCAAAGAGTGGACAATGGTCTCCACACGAGGGAAATTCACCTTCCGGACGGTCTCCGACAAGAGGCTCACCCGTCACCGGCAGTATGCTGCACCGGGTCTCCAGATGAGGAGCTCTTCCCGGTCCATTACGTCCATCTTGGATTCAGGCGTCCATCTCCGGAGCACCCTAGGATCCTTCCCTCGCGGAACTCAGTGTTGGGCACTGAGCTCCGGACCGCCGACTGAGTACCTCACCTCAGGCTAAAGGTGCCTGAGGTGGAACACGACCTCCGGTGGTCCTCTAGGCCTAGTCCGCCCGGAGGACAAACACGAAATCCGTCCGCAGGCTGAAGGTGCCTGGGACAACAAAACCCTGTGACAAAATGGCCGGCCCCCTTTATACCTTCCCCCGGCATGCGTAGCGGGTTCCCCGCTCCACCACACGGCTGCCGAAGAAAGACAAAAAAGGATTCGACCCAGCAATGACTCGTCCGTCGGCCCAAAGTGACAGCGCCACCCGGTGGACCGCCGGAGATACACCACTGGTGTCACCGTAGAAATTTAAAAGTTTTCCCCGGGAAAGTAAATACCCGCTACACATACATCTACATTTAAAAGGAAGTTTACTAAAACAAAATAAAAAAAGGTATTTTCTCACCAAGAATTTGTGGCTTCATTATGTAAATGTTGTGCAAAGTGAACTAATCAATGTTTTGTGTTTACACTGACAATGAAGGCTAATTAAGAATGCTAAATACACATGACACTACAAGTGCACTAGGTAAACCTACGAGAAACCTAAAAGAATATTAAATATTTTCTCTTAAAAAAGTTTTATTTTAACAAATAATAATGTTAAACATCCTCAGGCATATCAATGGCCCCCCTACCCGCAAAATATTCGACATATTTTTGTCTGACATCACGTCCGGTTTGGGGGGCCAAGCCTGAACGGCCAGCTTCCAGGGCCACTAAATTATCTGATTCCAATAATGAGGCCTCAGGCCCACTCAAAGTCATATAATGTGAAGAATGCACCCTCAGAAAATTATGAAGCACGCAACAAGTCATTACTACATGTTTCCATTTATAAGGGGCAAGGTGGATGGAGGTGAGGAACAGGCGGAATCGGCTGGCCATGATGCCAAAGGCATTTTCCACCACCCTTCTTGCTCTGGCCAGCCGATAGTTGAACACCCTCCTCTCAGGGGTGAGGGTGCGTTGCGGGAATGACCTCATCAAATGGGGACCCAGGCCAAACGCCTCATCCGCCACAAAAACAAATGGGAGTCCCTCCACATTCTGCTCCGCTGGTGGCAAGGCCAGCTGATCCAATAGGAGCCGTTCCCCAAACTCAGTCTGTGCAAAGACTCCTCCATCTGACGTCCTGCCATTCTTGCCAACGTCCACATACAGGAATTCGTAGGTGGCCGACACCACTGCCATCATGACGATGCTGTGGAACCCCTTATAATTATAATAAAAGGATCCCGAATGGGGTGGTGGGATGACCCAAACATGCTTGCCGTCGATGGCCCCTCCACAGTTCGGAAAGTTCCATCGTTGGGCAAACTCAGATGCCACATTCTGCCATTCATGTGGCGTAGAAGGGAACTGTGGAATTAAATTAAAAATAAATTAATACTTTGAGACAGAAACATTGAAAGCAGATTTAAGAAAACCATTCATGGCCAACATTAGGAGAAACAGAAAAATTAAAACATTATTAGTAAGCAACAACAAACCAAAAACAAACCCAAAAGAAAAACTGGGGGGGGGGGTTGAAGATGAGTTGGGGAGATCACAAATGAAGGCTGTAGCACTCTGTATGAAGTTTAAATAAATGTAACATTCCTAGGCAATCTTTAGGGTGCGTTTAGGGTAAAGCACTACGATGGAGCATAGAATAAAATACATGTAAATGACTAGGCAAGGTGGGTATGGCCCCAGGATAGCATGCTGGAGAGGTTAGGTAAGGCAAATTTAAATGTAGGCCTAATGAAAACATAAAAAAAAAAAAAAAACATGTGGAGAAAGGGGACATTCTCTGCAGCTAAGAATCATGGGAATTAGGGACTGCTAATAAACCCCAAAAAAAAGATTAACAAAGAAATACATACAATGTGAGGTTTTAAATAAGAACACTTACCTTAATATAGTCCTCCTGCAAAACTTGAAGGATGGCAGAACACGTCTCTGGTATAATGATACCCAGAGCATGGGGGGATATGCCTGTGGAGAACTTTAGGTCCTGCAGGCTTCTCCCAGGCGCCAGGTATCGCAACGTGGCAATGAGCCTCTGCTCAGCACTGATGGCTTCACGCATAACGGTGTCCTGCCTGGTAATGTAGGGGGACACCAAAGCCAACAGATGCTGAAATACGGGGTCAGACATCCTGAGAAAATTCCTGTAGTCCTCAGGATTATTCTCCCTGATCCCCCACAACAAAGGCATGTGACAGATCTGGTGCCGCTGGAGCAACCAATTCTTGGTCCATGAACTCCTCCTCACCCTGTTCATGGCCTGGAGTCGGGATACAGCATGAACCCCGACACCAACTACAGCACGAACTCTATGACGAGTACGTAGCCGCAACATGGCTAGATAACGGTCGGCAGCTCAGAACGAACTAGAAGAACGAACGGAAGAACAGCAAGGCCTATGAAGAACAAGCTGAAAAACAGGAACGAGCAGACAAGAACGCACTGAATAAACAGATATGAACTGACTAGAAGCACTGCAAGACAGATACGAACCCACAGGCACAAACTGAACTCCACAAAACGATCTTCAAAGTACGAAGACTGAAAAGCGCGAATCGTCTCTCACCAAACTTTTACTAACACGCGGTAACACGAAATTAGCAAAAGCGTCCCAAAGGGTGGCGTCATTAGAACGGAACTTCCCCTTTATAGTGCCGTCGTACGTGTTGTACGTCACTGCGCTTTGCTTGAACGTTTTTTTTAATGATCGTGTGACGAGAAAAACGTTGGGTTAAAAAATGGCATTAAAAACGTACGTGTGTACGCGGCATTAGAGTTAATATGGGAAAAAGGTGACTTCTCTCCACTGATGCTTTATCATTTATCACCAATCCTTGTTTCAATAAAAAAAAAAATAATAATTCTAAAAACATTTGTCATTGAGACGGAAAGTGAGGTGAAATGTTCTGAACAGGTGCACAGACAGCAAAAGAAATGTTACAGGGTTTTTTTCATCTGGAGCTACACTTTAAAAATGTACCAGTTCAAAATTACAAACAGATTCTACGTAACAACAAGCCTACAGTCCCTGTCTTGTTTGCACCGCCTGTATACTGCTGTTCAGAGTATATAGGGCCTGGGGGCCCCACGCCTTTCCTTTTTTTTATTTGGGTGCGGGATTCCCCTTAATATCTATACAAGACCCAAAGGGGCTGGTAATGGGCTGGGGGGGGGGGATAACCATGCCATTTTTCTCAATGATTTTTATCCATATTGCCGGGACCAGACATTACATTAAAGCCGCAAGCAGTTTTAAATTACTTTTTTTCCTTTAGAAATGTCATTTTGTGCAGGGATAGTTCTAAACACGGGAAACACGTGCCACTTCACAGGCATACTAAAGACACCCCCCAGGTACGATATTTAAAGAAATATTTCACTTTTTTTTTCACTTTATGCATCATTAAAATCACTGCTCCCGAAAAAACAGCAGTTTTTAAAACTTTTTTTTTGCATTGATACATGTACCCTGGGGCAGGACCCAGGGTCCCCAAACCCTTTTTAGGACAATAACTTATGTATTAGCATTCATAATTAGCACTTTTGATTTTAAACGTTCGAGTCCCATAGACTTTAATAGGGTTCTAAAGTTTGCGCAAACTTTCGGTCCGTTCGCAGGTTCTGGTGCGAACAGAACCGGGGGGTATTTGGCTCATCCCTAATGATGAGACTGAACTACTTTCTAAAGGCCTTAATTTTTGTCCGACTAGACATTTTGATTTGTTTGGGACCTTACTAGATGTGAATAAATTTTCCCGCAGCCTCACCCTGAAAAAGTTTTACCTGGGATCTCCATCGGAGGTGGATCCTGTGTCCCTGGACGGCTCGGATGCGGATGAGTTGGTTTCCTCTCCTGTTCTATTCAAAGATGTCTGCGCTTAGCAGGATCTCATTCACCTAGCCTCTGACTCTGATCCTTGCCCCATTGATCCCACATGTTTTCAGAGAAATGTATTATCTAAATTAAGATCGGATTTCTATCCGGTGGGCACAAGGGGCAGGGACCTAGATCTTTTTCAGAAAATGGTGGAGAGGGACCTTACCCACCTCGCCCGTAGCTGTCATGGAGGCACAGTTTCTAACAATCTGTCCCCAGCAGAAAAATTGGCTTTAAAAAATCTTGAATCTGACAGTGACATTGTCATCAGGAATACAGATAAGGGGGGCACTGTGGTATTTTTAGACTCAATCACATATAAAAATTAAGCTTTGCGCCAACTATCAGACAAAGACACGTACTAACTACTCACAGCAGACCCCACCATCCCCTTTTCGAAAGAATTGTCCTCACTTTTAGACAGGGCTGTTCAAGCCAGGATTTTTTCAGCCAAGGAAAAAGATCTGTTCATTCCCACAAGCCCTATAATGCCAGTGTTCCATCACTTACCTAAAGTTCATAAGGGACTATGTCCCCTCACCGGCAGACCAATAGTGGCAGGTATCGGCTCTCTTAATGAGCACTTGGGGGAATGGATAGATGGCCAACTCCAACCTTTGGTTGTTGACCTTCCAGGGTTCTTTTGAGACACTAAACAGTTGCTCATTAAACTTTCCGATTTTGTATGGAAGGACAACTATAGATGGATAAGTTGTGACATCACCAGCCTATACTCTAGTATTCCACATCATTTAGGCATACAGGCAGTAGCCATTTCTCTTCAAGAATCTGGCAGGTTTTCATCAGTGCTTCGGGAATTTATTTTACAAGCGCTTGACTATCTTTTGACACATAACTACTTCATGTTTGACAGGGGCTATTATCTTCAGAGATGCGGGGCCTCTCTGGGAGCAAAATTCTCACCTTCCCTAGCCAACCTTTATATGGGTTGGCTAGGGAACATCTTTGGACATAATAGCCCTCATTTTGAAGATACTGTTTTTTTTTCTGTCGTTATATAGATGACCTCCTATTTGTCACATCAGATAGTGAGGCCAATCTTGACACCTGGCTCATGTACCTGAATGATAATACATTAAATGTAAAATTTACTGGCAACCTGCAGGTCACTACCATTGACTTCCTGGACGTCAAACTTTCAGGTATAAATAAAGCAGTCATTACTGGCTTACACAGAAAAGCCACTGCAGGGAACGCACTCCTTAGAGCAGATTCAGCACATCCAGGACATACCATTAAAGGTGTGCCCTATGGGCAATTCCTCAGACTGAAGCGGCTCTGCAGTACACCAGTCAACTATACAGAAGAGGCCATCAAAATGTTAGAGAGATTTAGAGATAGGGGATATCCCACCAAAATTATTAACAAAGCCCGATCGGCAGTCGATACCATCCCTAGGGACTCCTTACTACAAGAGATTAAGCAAAACCATACTGCTAAGCGACATAAAACGTCCTTTGGAAATATCCCTGTCTTTTCAACCCCATATAGCCTAGAGTTTAACAAAATTAAGAACACCATGAGTAAATATCTTCCTATATTGTATAACGATACAGCATATCAGGAGATACTGTCTCAGGGCTTTAAATCTGTGTCTCGTAGGGCTCCCACATTAGGAGGTCGACTTTCCCCCAGCTTGTTTCAAAGCAAGTCGTCAGAAAAAAACTGGCTATACTTTAAAGGGACCTTTAAATGCGGGATTAAGAGTTGCAATTATTGCCGCTATATTAAAAGAGGCCGCTTTGTACATTCTCATACAAATGACAAGAGCTTTGAGATTCCACAGTTTATTAACTGAAACACTAAGTTTATTGTTTATGTCATTAGTTGTGATTCATGCCACGTCCAATATGTGGGTCGTACGCTACGGAGACTTAAAAATTACAGCACCAACGTGGCTAAACACTGGAACATGGTGCACTCTAAAGATGTTTCATCCCTGTCTATTCAGGGTATAGAGAGAATCATGACTCCAGTTAGGGGAGGTGACATATTTAGAATACTATGCAGGCGTGAGGTTTATTGGATATTTACTCTCCATACAAGATTACCGGCGGGGTTTAACTTTGAGTGGGACTTTTTCCACTATTACGATTAGCCCCGCTGGCACTCATCGCACCTGCATCTTCCTGTCCTCCTCCCTTCAATCCAGTCTTTATCCCATACTTGCTTAGCCAGCCACCTCATTTCATTTAATTTAGATGTTTATACACCAACATATTCAGTTGGTACTTTAACACCTTTTGGTCTTCTATGAACCATGTTCTAAGTGTGAAAATATATGCACTTTTTGTGCATATATACCTGTTCATTTGTACTATGGCGCCTCCGATACTTTTTCCATATGTGAACATAGGTGTTTTTCTACATTTCATCTTGCTATGTTTAAATACGTGTCATTGCACACACCAAGAGTCCACATGTGTTTAGATTATTGGGGTCTTAAAGGTGGGTCCTGCTTACATTAAAACGCCCTGTATTCTCTCTTCTTTTTACTATAGTTATATTGTCTTATCGACATTTAAACAATATGTTTATCATATTTGGATCGTTCGATGGGGTGTTGGATTTTCTGGTATCCACATCGAATTCTTCAATGCGATCAAGAGAGAATTTTACTAATTAAGGACGTTTTTTTGTGCACTCTATCCAACAGTGCAGAATCTATGTTTCATGTTTCATGTTATAAAGTTGTTATAATAATAGTAATGTTTTATGCATGATGGAAACATACCCAAATATATATGTTATGGTTTTAATGTTTTACATATTTAATTATGTTCCTCTATGAGGATACGTCATGTACACATACAGTATTTAACAGCTGCCTATTAGCATGTGTATATCGTTTGTGAGAGGTCCATGTGCGGCTTTAGACACATTGCATTATCACATGCGTGCATGCTGAGCTATGTACCCATTTCCCAGATTCTCAGGTTAACGAGCCACTGTTGTTTTTACCCATCTAAGGATAGAATTTTGGTAGTATGCATTTATGTTCACGCATGTATGAGGGCACATTAGTAGTTCTATATATGAATAATTATATGATTATGCACAGTCTTTTTTATATACAGTGCATATTACATCTTGCCCTACATATGTGTTCTTCTCCACATATCATGCTGCTTAGATTTGGCTGCAGATCAATTAACTCCCCTTTTCTAGACATGTTTATATCAGTCTATGTATCCATGTTTTGAAATGGTTCATGCTGCAAAGACACAAGCCTCACATTTATAGATTTTTTTTTTTGTTTTCTTTTTAATTTCATATCTTTATTAAAACATTTTCCATTTTCCAACAATGCATACAATCCCCCTTTCCCTCCCCGCCCAATCTCCCGTACAAAATGTTTTTTAAAATATTATATCACTTTAAAACCAATACAAAATCCCCTTCCCTACTACCTCGTACCTCTCACTCCATTCTACATCCCCCATCCTTCCACTGGTTGGCCTATGCCACACGCGCTCACACTTCCTTCCTCCAGATCATCCATTCCCTTCTATAACGACTTTACTTATATTTAATTACGATTTTTTCTCCTGCCATGGTTTCCAAATCTTATCAAATATTTTTAAGGCTCCTTGTCTGATATAGGTAGTCCTTTCCTTTAATATTGTTATGTTCATATTTTGCTCCCAGTCCTTGCTAAGGGGTGGGAAGACTGATTGCCATCTCTGTGCGATCAGCCTCCTTGCTTGAAATAAGCATCTTGTTATTGCTAACTGGGTATTGACATTTGACCCCTCACCCTCTGCCAAGCCCAATACACATTGTAGGGGTTCCAGCTCTATGTTAACCTCAAAAGTTTGCTTGATAATTCTCACTACCTCCCTCCAATACCAGAGTAACCTCGGGCATCGCCAGAACATGTGAATCATATCCCCATCTACTCTTCCACATCTGGGACAGCTGGCATCTATTCTATGGCCAAAGCGAAAATGTTTATACAGAGTGTAGTACGCTCTGTTTAACAAAAACAAATGAGACATCCTCTGAGAGGGAGATAGTGAGACTGACGGAGCAAGTTCCAAAATTCTTTGCCACTGTTCATTGGATAAATTACCGATATCTCTTTCTCACTTCCTCCTATGTACCTGGTCCTGAGTTCCCTTTAGGCTCCCCTTATATAAATTTAAGTAGATTTTTGATATTGAGCCCTGAGATGTTTTAGTGTTGATAATTTTTTTTAAAAGGGGAATCTTACTCCAGGTCATTACTATTCCTTTATACTGTTTTGCTAAGGCATATCTAACCTGTAAATATTTATAGAAAGATCCATTTGAGAGTTTATATTGTTCTTTTAATGTCTGGAAGGTTTTTAATGTGCCCTCTTGGTACAGCTGGGAGATATATTTAACACCCTGTCTTTCCCATTCCTTAACTGTTCCCATCTTCTGTATCTCCTTTAAGTTGTCATTCTCCCATAAGGGGGTATACTCAGTGATACCATCATATCCCAGCGCTATCTTCACTGCTTTCCATATTCTAGTCATGAGGTCCAGGGTAGGTAGTTTCCATGGGAGAGATCCTGCTTCCATGGCTTCTACCAAAGAGTCATGTGTAGAATTCTGTAATAATATTCTCTTCCTCATTTCTCCTCCTTGCATATTATTGCCCTTCATATATTGGATCTGTGCCGCCAAAAAGTAGCTAAACGGATGTGGAAGTGCCGCTCCCCCTCCTGTTTTGTCCTCTGTAAAGTATTTAGTTTTATTCTTGCCACACCTCCTTTCCAAATTAACTCTCTAAAAATAGTGTCTCTTTTCTGAAACCATTTATTATATATTGTGACAGCAGGAAGGTAAAGTCACCTGGTTGCATCCAGGGGGGTAGATATATTTCTCCCAGATTCAGGCTTTATGCCGACTTATACAACTAGGGAGTTGATGAAGCCCAGCTGAGGATAGTGGGCAAATTGAATGACTCATACCTCTAGGGAGAGTGCTGGGCGTCGTGAGACAGGGAGTTGATGAGACCAGCTGAAGCCTGTCAGTTCGTTTAAGGCCTCTATAAAAACTCCCAGATTCATTAGATGTTAGCTCATGCCTGGAACCAGACCTGTGTGGACTGTCTAGGGAGAGTGAACCCCTGTGCGGTGAGGCAAAGCCTGTGTGGCTATTTGTTTGGACTTTTACTAAACCAGGGACTTAGGGACTAGGACAGCACCAGGCTAATCCCAGTTGTTAGTTTAGGAAACCTGCATGTTTAGTCAGAGGTCAAACTGACCAGGAATTATTTTGTTTGTTTCTTTTTGGCTTTGCTGTGTTTTTGTCACTGTACATAGAGAAATAAACCACACCTTTTGATTTTGAAAACCACAACCTCCGTCTGCTGGCCCTGTTTTTGTGTGGGGAGCCCAACCAGGGGGTCACACACACCCGCTACCGAGTTAACCCCCTCACAGTTGGTGGAGAACCAGTGGCAGTTTTTTTTAAGCCAGCATGGAGGAGATACTGAAACAGCTGGCTCTAGCAAATGCCAATCAACAGCAGACAAATGCAGGTTTGCAAAGGAGCCTTGCAGCCCAGCAGCAAGCTCATCAACAAGCCCAGCAGCAATCTGAGGCCCGCTTCATAGACCTGTTACAGAAGCAAGAGCAGAGACTACAACAAATGGAAGCAGTAATGCAGCAACGTCCGCAGACCAGTGAGGAAAGCCGTCCCACTAATACCGCGTCCTTTGGGGTGAGTCGTTTATTGACAAAAATGACTGGAGAGGATGATCCAGAGGTATTTTTGACCACATTTGAAAGGACTGCTGAAAGAGAAAAGTGGCCTGAGGAGCAGTGGGCTGGACTGGTGGCTCCTCTGTTAACTGGTGAATCGCAGAAGGCTTACTATGACCTAGAGCCTGACCAAGCAAAAGACTATGTGATGCTAAAAGCTGAAATATTGGCAAGGCTGGGTGTCACCCTGGCTGTCCGGGCTCAGCGTGTGCATAACTGGACTTTCCAGCTTGGAAAACCCCCCAGGTCTCAAATGTATGATCTCATTCACCTGAGCAGGAAGTGGCTACAGCCAGAGACTTTGTCCGCACCAGAGATTGTGGAACGTGTTGTAATGGATCGGTTTTTGAGAGCTCTTCCTACTGCCATCCAAAAGTGGGTAAGCCATGGAGACCCAGAGACGGCCGGTGGTCTTGTGGATCGTGTAGAGAAATACTTGGCTACAGAGAACCTGACGGCCTCTTCCAGAGACACTCGGACTTTCCACCCTAAGACCAGACCATCCCCAGGGGCGGATAAGAGGATTCCAAGGGGTGAGGGTGGAGAGAGTGAGAGGGTGGGAGCTCTACCCCAAGTTTGGCGAGAACAGCCTGGGAAATCAGCGGCTCAAGAGGCCGCAAGAAGGATCGTTTGCTACCGCTGCCGGCAAGCGGGACATATTGCAGCCAATTGCCCGGTTGTGGAGGAACCCATGCAGTGTGACTTTCTGACGGGCAGACGTCAGTCGCTGTGTGCGACAGTCGCATGCACTGCCATTCGAGGAACTGAGAAACATTTATGCAAAATGTGTATTAATGGTAGAAATGTTGTGGTATTACTGGATTCAGGTAGCCTTGTGACCCTGATAAAGGCTGAATTAGTTAAAACAGAGGTCTCTGGGAATAGCAAGGTAGCTGTTATTTGTGTGCATGGGGACACCCGAGAGTATCCAGTGACTACAGTGTGTTTCGAGACCCCCAAAGGTACCCTCTCTCATCCAGTGGGCTTAGTATCTCAGTTACCGCATGACGCCATTGTGGGAAGGGATTTTCCGAAGTTCTGGGAACTGTGGGATGATCCTGAGCCCCCCACTGGTGCCCCTATGTACCAGGAATGTGATAGCCAGAACTCCTCTGAGAGTGGTGAGGACTCTCCAGAATTTCCCTTGTCAGTATTTGCAGGGGAGACTCAAGAAACTGGAGAGGAGCCCACCTCCTCAGACGAAAACCTACCGTCTGTGGAGTTTTCTGATCTGGAGGTTCACAGGGAAAATTTTGCCACAGAACAGTTAAAAGACCCCGCCCTAATAAAGGCACGGGAAAACGTAGTGGAAATAGATGGCGAGTTAGTGAACCCAGATAATACCTGCACTTACCCATACTTCAGCGTAGAGAAGGACCTACTGTATCGGGTGGCAAAAAGGGCAGAAGAAACCGTTGAGCAGCTGGTGGTGCCCAAACCTTACAGGAAGTTGGTGTTGGAGTTGGCCCATGGGCACATTCTTGGAGGTCATCTGGGGACAGAGAAAACCCGAGAGAGGGTATTACAGAGATTCTATTGGCCTGGGGTGATGAAGGACATAGAAAATTATTGTTCCTCCTGCCCTGTGTGTCAGAGGTCGGCCCCGATGCCACATTTCCGTAGCCCGCTGGTCCCTCTACCCATCATTGAGGTCCCGTTTGAGAGAATCGCAATGGATTTGGTAGGTCCTATAATCAAGTCCGCTAGGGGGCACCAGTACATATTGGTTATAATGGACTATGCCACCCGTTATCCAGAAGCGATCCCTCTCAGAAATACCTCGGCCAAAACCATAGCCAAAGAGCTATCTCTTGTTTTTAGCCGGGTGGGTATTTGTAAAGAACTGCTTACGGACCAAGGTACACCCTTTATGTCCCGGGTTATGAAAGAGCTGTGTAAATTGCTCAAAGTGACGCAATTGCGTACATCTGTGTATCACCCCCAAACCGATGGGCTGGTTGAAAGATTCAACAAAACCCTAAAACAAATGTTGAAGAAAGTGGTGGATAGAGATGGAAAGGATTGGGACTGTCTACTTCCTTATTTGATGTTTGCTATTAGGGAGGTGCCCCAATCCTCTACGGGATTCTCCCCCTTTGAGTTACTGTATGGGAGACACCCAAGAGGGCTGTTGGATATTGCCAAGGAAACTTGGGAAAGTGAGAGTTCTCCCCACAGGAGTGTGATTGAGCATGTCGCCCTGATGCAAGATCGAATTGCACAGGTAATGCCCATCGTGAAGGAACATTTGGCCCAAGCGCAGTTGGCACAGCAGAGAGTGTACAACCGTGGAGCAAAGACCCGTACCTTTTCCCCGGGGGATAGGATATTGGTACTTGTCCCTACGGTTGAAAGTAAATTCCTTGCCAAATGGCAAGGCCCCTACGAGATAATGGAAAAAGTGAGCGAAGTGAATTACAAGGTCAGACAACCAGGAAGGCGAAAGCCCGAACAGATATATCACGTTAATCTGTTGAAAGCCTGGAGGGATAGAGAGTCCCTAGTCGCAGAAACTTGGTCACCAGCTCAAACTGGTTGCGTGATTCCGGAGGTTGGAATAGCAGCCACCTTGTCACAACCCCAACAACAGGAGGTTAAGGAGTTTGTGCTTCGCAACAAGGAGGTGTTCTCTGAGCTGCCGGGACAAACATCTGGGGTAGAGCATGATATTATTACCCCGCCCGGTGAAAGGGTGAAGTTAAAACCCTATCGGATCCCAGAGGCCCGACGGGAGGCAATACGGGAGGAAGTACAGAAAATGCTGAACTTAGGGGTGATAGAGGAGTCCCAAAGTGATTGGTCTAGTCCCATTGTGTTGGTGCCTAAACCGGATGGGAGCTGGCGATTTTGTAACGATTTTCGTCAGTTGAACAAAGTTACAAAATTTTACACCTACCCCATGCCACGTATAGATGAGTTGATCGACCGGCTGGGAACAGCCCGATACATGACGACTCTTGACCTCACAAAAGGGTATTGGCAAATTCCCCTGGCCAAGTCGGCCAAAGAGAAAACCGCATTTGTAACCCCAGACGGGGCGTTCCAATATAAGAGAATGCCGTTCGGGTTACAGAATGCGCCGGCCACATTCCAGCGGAAAATGGACCAGATACTGAGGCCCCATCGGAAGTATGCTGCGGCTTACCTGGATGACGTAATTGTCCATAGCACAGATTGGGCCTCACATCTGCCAAAAGTGCAAGCAGTCCTAGACTCTATCCGGGAAGCGGGGTTTACGGCTAACCCCAAGAAGTGTACCATTGGGCAGGAGGAGGCCAAATATCTTGGGTACACCATTGGCAGGGGAGTAATAAAACCCCAACTCAACAAAGTCGAGGCCATCCAGAGTTGGCCACGTCCCAACAGCAAGAAGCAGGTACGAGCCTTTCTGGGAATCGCGGGTTATTATCGGCGCTTCATTCCCCACTTTGCTTCTAAGGCTGTGCCCCTAACCAACCTGACGAAAGGGAAAGGGTCGGTCATGATTAAATGGACCCCCGAGGCTGAGGCAGCATTCCAATTCTTGAAACAAGCCTTATGTAGCCAGCCAGTGTTGTACTCACCCGACTTCTCTAAAGACTTTGTCGTACAAAGTGATGCGTCAGATGTGGGGTTAGGAGCAGTATTGTCCCAGGTCTGGAACGGGGAAGAGCACCCAGTCATTTACCTCAGCAGGAAGTTGAAGTCCCATGAGGTAAATTACGCCACGGTTGAAAAGGAGTGTTTAGCGGTGAAGTGGGCTCTAGATTCCCTTCGGTACTATCTGCTAGGTAGGCACTTTGACATGGTTACGGATCACGCTCCGTTAAAGTGGATGGCTCAAAACAAGGAGACAAATAGAAGAGTGAATAGGTGGTTCCTGGCCCTACAGGAATTCAACTTCACAGTAAAGCATCGCCCTGGCGTTCAAATGGGGAATGTGGATGCTTTGTCTCGAGTACATGAATGCCTGATTGCTGGTGTTCCAACCCCGAGGTTAAAACAAGAGGGGGGGGGGTATGTGACAGCAGGAAGGTAAAGTCACCTGGTTGCATCCAGGGGGGTAGATATATTTCTCCCAGATTCAGGCTTTATGCCGACTTATACAACTAGGGAGTTGATGAAGCCCAGCTGAGGATAGTGGGCAAATTGAATGACTCATACCTCTAGGGAGAGTGCTGGGCGTCGTGAGACAGGGAGTTGATGAGACCAGCTGAAGCCTGTCAGTTCGTTTAAGGCCTCTATAAAAACTCCCAGATTCATTAGATGTTAGCTCATGCCTGGAACCAGACCTGTGTGGACTGTCTAGGGAGAGTGAACCCCTGTGCGGTGAGGCAAAGCCTGTGTGGCTATTTGTTTGGACTTTTACTAAACCAGGGACTTAGGGACTAGGACAGCACCAGGCTGATCCCAGTTGTTAGTTTAGGAAACCTGCATGTTTAGTCAGAGGTCAAACTGACCAGGAATTATTTTGTTTGTTTCTTTTTGGCTTTGCTGTGTTTTTGTCACTGTACATAGAGAAATAAACCACACCTTTTGATTTTGAAAACCACAACCTCCGTCTGCTGGCCCTGTTTTTGTGTGGGGAGCCCAACCAGGGGGTCACACACACCCGCTACCGAGTTAACCCCCTCACAATATCCAAACTGGGGAATTTTGTAGGACGTATAGGAGCTGTGGCATCCAAACCATTTTTATTAGATTGCAACGGCCTGCCACTGACAGTGGGAGGCGTTTCCATACATTAATTTTCTCTTTATATTTTTTAAACAGAGGGGTCAAGTTATCTGAGATATAATGGTTAGGTTCTCTAGATATATACACACCCAAATATTTTATTTGTGTTGTTATTTGAATTTGTGTAGCCTCTTGCGGAAGTGGATTTAACAAAGGATCCACTGGTAGCAACATGGATTTTCCCCAATTTATAGTAAGGCTTGAGAAACGGCCAAAGTTCCCTATTTGTTTCATGGCTTTTCCAAGGGAATTCTGGGTGTCTCCCAGTAACAAGAGGAGACCGTCCACATATAATACCACCTTCTCCTCTATCTCACCTCTTATGAACCCTCTTATCTCAGGGGCCGACTTAAGATCTATTGCTAGGGGCTCGATTGCGAAGGCAAAGAGAAGGGGAGACAAAGGACACCCCTGTCTCATTCCCCTCTGCAATCTGAACCTCTCAGAGTACACATTGTTCACTTTCACTCTGGCTTCTGGGGTTCTGTACAGCATCTTAACCCATTTCATAAAGATAGGGCCAACCCCAAACTCCCTTAAAACTCTCCACAGATATTGCCATTCTATACTGTCGAAGGCCTTGGCAGCATCCAACGAAACAATTGCACTTTTTCCATCTTCCTCTGTTGGTATCTGAAGGTTCAGATAAACTCTTCTGATGTTTGTGCAGGTAGCCCTGCCCGGAATAAATCCCGATTGATCGGGATGTACCAATTTCTCAATTACTTTATTTAGCCTAGCTGCCAAGAGCTTCGACAGTATTTTTATGTCAGTGTTAAGTAAGGAAATAGGTCTATAGGAGGAGGTGTCAAGTGGATCCTTTGCCTCTTTAAGGATAACTATTATTGTAGAATCCAGAATAGACGTGGGGAGTTCTCCTTTACCCAATGAACAGTTTAAGACCCTGGTAAGTTCCGGGAATAACTCCTTCCCGAAATACCGGTAGGTCTCTGCTGGGAGGCCACTCGGTCCCGGGGATTTATGTCTCGCCATCCCTTGTACAGTCAGCTGTATTTCCTCTAGAGTTAAAGGTTTATCTAATTCCTCTCTATCTAACTCGGAGAGCAAAGGAATCACTAGTCTTCCAAAGAATTTGTCCATTTCTTCCCTCCTTTCCTCCTGGCTTGAACTGTACAGGTCTACATAAAAATCTCGAAATCTATCTACTATTTCTGATGTTTGGGAGGCTACACTATCCCCATTTACCCTTATTGCTGGCACCAATGAATTAGGCGAGTTAGTTTTAATTAGGTGTGCTAGCATCCTGCCTGCACTTTCCCCTTCAGCAAATGCTACTTATCTTTGGAAGATTTGTTTATTTTCTACTTTCTTAAGCATTATTAAATGATAGTTCTGTTGTGCTTGTATCCATACTCTAGAATTATTAGGTGTTGGGTCTTTAATATATTGTGCTTCCTTTTCGGTCACTAATTCACTAGCTGTTCTCTCGTCCTGACTGGATTGCCTTTTTATCCTAGATATTTTTTGTATCATTATACCCCTAAAAAAAGGATTCAGTGTATCCCATACCACTTGTTCTGAAGCGGTACCTTGATTTATTTCCATAAATTCCCTGATCTCTCCTGATATCTCATGTGAGTCATTCATTAATTCCATCCAATGCGGGTTTATTCTCCCCTCTCTCTGGTATATTACTACTCCTGTTTCCAGAACAACCAACATTGGGGAGTGGTCAGAAAGGCTCCTCGGCATATAGTTCACTTTTTTTTATTATTGGTATCGCCTCCTTATTACCTAGGACTAAATCTATTCTTGAGAGCGTAGAGTGTGTTCTGGAGAGGCAGGAATATTGCCGGGTCATAGGGTTATGCAGTCTCCATATGTCGCTCAACCCTATTTGTTCCAAAAAATTGGCTAATCTAACATCTCTTATTTTGTCCTGATGCAACTTACTAGGGAATCTATCTTTACCCCAATCTAGAATCTTATTAAAATCGCCCATTACAATCACCGGAATACCCGGCCTCTCCAGAACAAACTCCATCAAGCTGCCCAGCACTGTAATGTTAAATGTGGGTGGGATGTACAAATTAACCAATATACAAGTTCTACATTCTACCTTACAATGTAAAAAAACATAGCGCCCCAGTTTGTCGCACCTACTCTGAATGCAGTTAAACATTATGCCAGCTTTAATGAATATGCTTACCCCTCTAGAGCAGGGGTCTCCAAACTTTTCAAACAAGGGGGCTGTTTATTGTCCTTCAGAATTTAGGAGGGCCGGATTGTGGCCAGTGGGTGCAGAAAATGTCCCGAGCCCAGCATCAGTGAGAATAAATATGGCCTCAGGGTTGGTGGTCAGTAGGGATGAGCTTCGTGTTCGAGTCGAACATACGTTCGACTCGAACATCGGCTGTTCGATGAAGATCGAATGATTTGGGCCGTTCGCGCCAAATTCGAGTGACGCGAACGCCCCACAATGCACTACGCCATCGCAGTGTCATCCAGGCGCTGTGATTGGCCAAGCATGCACTGTGACCCCGCATGCTTGGCCAATCACAGCGCCGGCAGCGAGGAGAGCAATGATTGGCCACAGGCAGGATGCCTGTGGCCAATTATTGCTGAGGGGGTTTAGTACACGCCCCACACTATAAAAGGCCGCCAGCGCGGCGGCCTTGTGTAGTGTGTTCCGGAGCAGGGAAAGAGAAGCATAGGCAGGGACAGTGTCATTTTTTTTCCTTTACTAATCCTGGATTCCTTGTGTTTAGGGACAAATAAGGATAGGTAGGGAGAGTGTCAGTGTGTTATTCTGTGCTAAACCTTGTTTGTAGGGACAGAGAGGTACAGTGAGGGAAAGTGTCAGTGTGCTATTTTGTGCTAAATCTTGTTTGTAGGGACAGAGTAGGACAGTGAGTGAAACTGACAGTGTGCTATTCTGTTCTAAACTAATCTACTAATCTTGCTGAACCATATTTGAAATCCTTGAGTTTAGGGACTGAGAGGTACAGTGAGGGAAAGTGTCAGTGTGCTATTTTGTGCTAAATCTTGTTTGTAGGGACAGAGTTGGACAGTGAGTGAAACTGACAGTGTGCTATTCTGTTCTAAACTAATCTTGCTGAACCATATTTGAAATCCTTGAGTTTAGGGACTGAGAGGTACAGTGAGGGAAAGTGTCAGTGTGCTATTTTGTGCTAAATCTTGTTTGTAGGGACAGAGTAGGACAGTGAGTGAAACTGACAGTGTGCTATTCTGTTCTAAACCAATCTTGCTGAACCATATTTGAAATCCTTGAGTTTAGGGATAGAGAGGTACAGTGAGGGAAAGTGTCAGTGTGCTATTCTGTGCTAAATCTTGTTTGTAGGGACAGAGTAGGACAGTGAGTGAAACTGACAGTGTGCTATGCTGTTCTAAACCAATCTTGCTGAACCATATTTGAAATCCTTGAGTTTAGGGACAGAGAGGTACAGTGAGGGAAAGTGTCAGTGTGCTATTCTGTGCTAAATCTTGTTTGTAGGGACAGAATAGGACAGTGAGTGAAACTGACAGTGTGCTATTCTGTTCTAAACCAATCTTGCTGAACCATATTTGAAATCCTTGAGTTTAGGGACTGAGAGGTACAGTGAGGGAAAGTGTCAGTGTGCTATTCTGTGCTAAATCTTGTTTGTAGGGACAGAGTAGGACAGTGAGTGAAACTGACAGTGTGCTATTCTGTTCTAAACCAATCTTGCTGAACCATATTTGAAATCCTTGAGTTTAGGGACAGAGAGGTACAGTGAGGGAAAGTGTCAGTGTGCTATTCTGTGCTAAATCTTGTTTGTAGGGACAGAGTAGGACAGTGAGTGAAACTGACAGTGTGCTATTCTGTTCTAAACCAATCTTGCTGAACCATATTTGAAATCCTTGAGTTTAGGGACAGAGAGGTACAGTGAGGGAAAGTGTCAGTGTGCTATTCTGTGCTAAATCTTGTTTGTAGGGACAGAGTAGGACAGTGAGTGAAACTGACAGTGTGCTATTCTGTTCTAAACCAATCTTGCTGAACCATATTTGAAATCCTTGAGTTTAGGGACAGAGAGGTACAGTGAGGGAAAGTGTCAGTGTGCTATTCTGTGCTAAATCTTGTTTGTAGGGACAGAGTAGGACAGTGAGTGAAACTGACAGTGTGCTATTCTGTTCTAAACTAATCTTGCTGAACCATATTTGAAATCCTTGAATTTAGGGACAGAGAAGGACACTCGTGGAAACTATCAGTGTGCTATTCTGTGCTAAATCTTGTTTTTAACGGACAGAGAGGTACAGTGAGTGAAACTGACAGTGTGCTATTCTGTTCTAAACCAATCTTGCTGAACCATATTTGAAATCCTTGAGTTTAGGGACAGAGAAGGACACTCGTGGAAACTATCAGTGTGCTATTCTGTGCTAAATCTAGTTTGTAGGGACAGAGTAGGACAGTGAGTGAAACTGACAGTGTGCTATTCTGTTCTAAACCAATCTTGCTGAACCATATTTGAAATCCTTGAGTTTAGGGACAGAGAAGGACACTCGTGGAAACTATTAGTGTGCTATTCTGTGCTAAATCTTGTTTGTAGGGACAGAGTAGGACAGTGAGTGAAACTGACAGTGTGCTATTCTGTTCTAAACCAATCTTGCTGAACCATATTTGAAATCCTTGAGTTTAGGGACAGAGAAGGACACTCGTGGAAACTCTCAGTGTGCTATTCTGTGCTAAATCTAGTTTGTAGGGACAGAGTAGGACAGTGAGTGAAACTGACAGTGTGCTATTCTGTTCTAAACCAATCTTCCTGAACCATATTTGAAATCCTTGAGTTTAGGGACAGAGAGGTACAGTGAGGGAAAGTGTCAGTGTGCTATTCTGTGCTAAATCTAGTTTGTAGGGACAGAGTAGGACAGTGAGTGAAACTGACAGTGTGCTATTCTGTGCTAAACCAATCTTGCTGAAGCATATTGCAAATCCTTGTGTTTAGGGACAGAGAAGGATAGGCAGGGGACAGTGTCAGTGTCATTGTTGCTAAGTCTCCTGCACAGTATACACCTGAAGGTAGCCCTTATTGCTGTTTTTCCCATCTCCCTGCAGGCCATCCATTAAAATGTCTGGAAGGCAAACAAGGAGAGGCAGACAGTCAGGAGGCAAAAAAAGAGGGCAAGCAGGCTCTGTGTCTGGGGGCAACAGTGCTGGTCGTGGACGCGGTGCATTGTCATCAGCACATGGCCATGGGACACGCTTGTCCTTCTTTTCGGCAGCTGGACATGTTGAGCCACATCATGCCGAACACTTGGTAGAGTGGATGACCAAGCCCACCTCATCCTCCTCATCCTCTCTCACCCAGGCTCAGGGTACTGGCAAAGCAGCTGCCAAAGCGTCCTCTTCTCTGGTATCATTATCTTCATTAGTCAATCCTTCCCTAGACCCACCATGTCCTCCTCCTGAGGAGTCCCCCGAACTGTTTGAGCACAGTGTTGGGTACATGCTCCAGGAGGATGCCCAGCGTTTCGAAGGATCTGATGATGATACCCAGATAGAGGAAGGCAGTAGCGTGAGAGCAGAGAGAGGGGATGCTCAAGAAGGACACCAATCTGGCAGTCATGCTCCAGCAGCTGCAGCATACTGCCAGATTGGCTCCAGTGATGAGGAGGGAGGAGGGAGGGAATGATGAGGTCACTGACTCCACGAGGAGGAGGAGGAGGATGAGGAGGAGGCACATCTCCAACGAGGCAGGATGCCCTTGGGTGGCCAGCGTATGGGCAGCACACCGATGGAATCACACCACAGAGCTCCGCCTGTGCAGGGCGCTGCCTCTGCCCGTCATTCAAAAAGTTCTTTGGTGTGGGCCTTTTTTGAGGCGAGTGCATCAGATCGCACAGCTGCTGTTTGCAACATATGTCTCAAGCGTATATCGCGTGGCCAAAACATCAGCCGCTTGGGCACCACATGCTTGATCAGACATATGTTGACCTGCCATGCAGCTCGTTGGCAAGCCTACCTTAAAGACCCACACCAAAGAACAAAGCTGACCTCTTCTTGCACCGCATCAGCTGGGATCTCCAACCCCACTATACCTTCAGTCCTCTCTGAAACCTGCTCTGAGAGGAATCAAGGTGTAGAATTAGGTGTGTCACAGCCAAGTACTTGCGGGCACTCTGCTAGCAGTACACCGACGTCCGATTCTAGCAGGCAAATTTCCCTGCCCCAGCTGCTGGACCGTCGAAAGAAGTTCGCTCCCAGCCATCCACATGCCCAGCGGTTGAATGCTAGCTTGGCTAAATTGCTAGCGCTTCAACTGCTGCCTTTTCAGTTGGTAGACTCGGCCCCTTCCGTGAGTTTGTGCAATGTGCGGTTCCTCAGTGGCAGGTTCCCAAACGCCACTTTTTCTCATGGAAGGCGATTCCGGCTCTCTACAGGCATGTGGAAGGCAATGTCTTGGCCTCGCTGGACAGGGCGGTCAGCGGTAAGGTGCATATTACCCCTGACTCATGGTCCAGCAGGCATGGACAGGGACGTTCCCTTTCTTTCACGGCCCATTGGGTCACTCTTTTGGCAGCTGGGAAGGATGCAGGACAAGGTGCAGTAGTGTTGGAGGTTGTTCCACCGCCACGCCTCCAAAATGCTACTACTGGTTGTGACACACCTCTCTCCTCCACCCCCTCCTCTTCTTCTTCCTCCATGGCCTCTTCCTGTGGTTTGTCCTCGGAACCAGCGGTGCTCCGTAGGCGTTCAAGGGGCTACGCAAGTACGCAGGCAAAAAGATGCCATGCCGTGCTTGCGCTGGTGTGTTTGGGGGACAGGAGCCACACTGGGGCAGAGGTCCTGTCTGCTCTGCAGGGGCAGGCCGAGAGGTGGTTGACGCCACGCCAGCTTAAGCCAGGAATGGTGGTTTGCGACAATGGCACCAACCTCCTCTCCGCCCTCCGACAGGGACAACTGACCCATGTGCCCTGTATGGCTCACGTCCTTAACCTGGTGGTGCAGCGGTTCTTGGGCAGGTACCCGGGCTTACAGGATGTCCTGAGGCAGGCCAGGAAAGTCTGTGTTCATTTCCGCAGATCTTATAATGCCAATGCTCGCCTGGCTGAGCTGCAAAAGGAGTTGAACCTGCCCAAGAACCGCCTTATATGTGACATGCCCACCAGGTGGAACTCAACGTTGGCCATGCTGCAGCAGCTGCACACGCAGCAGAGGGCCATCAATGAGTACCTGTGCGACTACGGCACCAGGACAGTGTCAGGGGAGCTCGGGTTTTTTTCACCACGCCAGTGGGGCATGATCAGGGATGCATGCACTGTCCTGGCACCATTTGAGGAGGCCACGAGGGTGGTGAGCAGTGACAGTGCATGCATCAGTGACACTGTACCTCTTGTCCACCTGTTGGAGCACACGCTGCATGGAATAATGGACAGGGCACTTGAGGCAGAACAGAGGCAGGAAGAGGAGGACTTCCTTGCCTCTCAAGGCCCCCTTTACCCTGACAGTGTTCCTTCTGTCCCACCCATCGCACAGGAAGAGGAGGAGGAGGAGGAGGAGGATTGTGTCAGCATGGAGGTGGAGGCTGGCACTCAGCATCATCAGCAGCAGTCTTTTAGGGATGATTTACAGTCCCAAGAAACCAGTGGACTTGTACGTGGCTGGGAGGAGGTGGCTGCGGATCATGTCGTCCTTAGTGACCCAGAGGACTCCGGACTGAATGCCTCAGCTAACCTACGCTGCATGGCCTCCCTGATCCTGCAAAGTCTGCGGAAGGATCCTCGTATTCTTCGGATCAAGGAGAGGGACCATTACTGGCTGGCCACTCTCCTTGATCCACGGTACAAGGGTAAGGTTGCGGACCTTATGTTACCGTCGCAGAGGGAGCAGAGGATGAGACAACTCCGGGAGGCCTTGCAGAAAGGTCTGTGCAACGCGTTCCCAGAGACTGGGAGGTTACAAACTCCTGGTCCTGGACAACGAGTTGCTGAGGCTTCGGGCAGTCAAAGAAGGAGCGGTGGGGAAGGTGGCCGTCTGACTGATGCGTTCAGACAATTCTTTAGTCCGCAGCCCCAAAGTATGATCGTTTCCAGCAACCATCGCCAGCGTCTGATATACATGGTGCAGGAATACCTAGGGGCAAGGTCAGACTTGGACACCTTCCCCACCGAAAATCCTCTGGCTTACTGGGTCTTGAGGATGGATCACTGGCCAGAGCTTGCACAGTATGCAATTGAGCTACTGGCCTGTCCTGCATCCAGCGTTCTTTCAGAACGCACATTCAGTGCTGCTGGAGGATTTGTCACGGATCACAGGGTGCGCCTGTCCACCGACTCGGTTGATCGACTGACTTTCATCAAGATGAACCAGTCTTGGATCACCACCAGCTACCACACACCTGATGCTGATATAACAGACTAATTGATTTTAAAATGTCACATCCCTTCAAGACTGATGCTGATGCTGAGTTCCTGTGCTGTTATGTTGACTAGCTATCCTCCTCCTCCTCCTCAATGATCCGATTAATGATGATAGCTTGGAAGATCATTTTGGTTTACGGGTGCCGCCACCAGTGGCTAAGGCCCAATTTTTCAGCCCCTGTTTAACAGGGGCGTGTAATTACAATTTTTGATGCAATACTTTGCAACAGGCCTCATTGCTGTGCTCCAAGTACAGTATCTGTGAGGGGTTGCAGTGTTGTGCCACCAGTGCCTAAGGCCCAATTTTTCAGCCCATGTTCAACAGGGGCATGCAATTATAATTATTGATCTAATAATTCACAGCAGGGCCCATTGCTGCGCCCACCAAGAGTAACTGTCAGGCCTTACAGTGTTGTGTCAACACCACCACCACCACCACCACCACCACCACCACCAAAGGCCCAATTTTTCAGCCCCTGTTCAACAGGGGCATGCAATTCTAATTATTGATCTAATAATTCACAGCAGGGCCCATTGCTGCGCCCACCAAGAGTAACTGTCAGGCCTTACAGTGTTGTGTCAACACCACCACCACCACCACCACCACCAAAGGCCCAATTTTTCAGCCCCTGTTCAACAGGGGCATGCAATTCTAATTATTGATCTAATAATTCACAGCAGGGCCCATTGCTGCGCCCACCAAGAGTAACTGTCAGGCCTTACAGTGTTGTGGCACCAGCACCACCATCAAAGGCCCAATTTTTACTACCACTGTTCAACAATTATATGTTATTACAATTCCTGATATAATAGTTGACAGCAGGGCGTTCCAGCACCCACCAAGAGTAACTGTGAGTGCTTACAGTGTTGTGCCAACACCAACACCTAAGGGGCCAATTTCTGCAGAGTATATACGGCAGGTCCCTACTTTCAAACATCCAACTTACAAACGACTACTACTTGCAAACGGAAGAAGACAACAGGAAGTGAGAGGAAATCTACCCCTTGGAAGGAAAATTCTCTCCTGTAAGAATTAATATGGGAGAAAGGTGTCTCCTCTCTACTGATGCTTTATCACCAATCCTTGTTTCAATAAAAACACCACATTTCAAAAACAGTTGTCATTGGGACGCAAAGTGAGGTGAAATGTTCTGAACAGGGGCACAGACAGCAAAAAAAATGTTACAGGGGTGATAACCCTTCCCTATGTTTTCCAAAAAGCTTAAAAATAGATTTTTTGGCTGGAGCTACACTTAAACAATGTAGCTGTTCAAAATTACAAACAGATTCTACATAAGAACAAACCTACAGTCCCTGTCTTGTATGCACCGCCTGTATACGGCTGTTCAGAGTATATAGGGCCTTTTTTATTTTGTGTGCGGGGTTCCCCTTAATATCCATACAAGACCCAAAGGGGCTGGTAATGGGCTGGGGTAGGGGGGGGGGGGTTGATGGGGTAGCTATGCCATTTTTCTTAAAGATTTTCATCCATATTACCGGGACCAGACATTACATTAAAGCCGCAAGCAGTTTTAAATGGCTTTTTTTTCCTTTAGAAATGTTATTTTGTGCAGGGACAGTTCTAAACACGGGAAACACGTGGCACTTCACAGGCATACTTTAGACACCCCCCAGGTACAATATTTAAAGGAATATTTGACTTTTTTTTTTTTCACTTTATGCATCATTAAAATGACTGCTCCCGGAAAACGTCAGTTTTTAAAACTTCTTTTTGCATTGATACATGTCCCCTGGTGCAGAACCCGGGTTCCCAAACTCTGTTTAGGACAATAACATGGATAATAGTTGTTATAATTAGCACTTTAGAATCCGAACGTTCGCATCCATTGTATTTAATAGGGTTCTAATGTTCGTGCAAACTTTCGGTCCGTTCGCGGGTTCTGGTGCGAACCGAACCCGGGGGTGTTCTGCTCATCTCTAGTGGTCAGTAGGAGGAGGAGTTATGCCCCTATCAGTAGGAGGAATAGTATCCCATCATTGGTATCAGTGGAAGAAACAGTGCCCCATTGTTGGTGTCAGTGGGAGGAATAGTGCCCCCTTGTTAGTGTCAGTGGGAGGAATAGTGCCTCATATCAGTATGAGGAATAGTGTCCCAAGGGCCAGATAAAGGCTAGAAAAGGGCCACATTTGGCCCTCGGGCCGCAGTTTGGAGACCCCTGCTCTAGAGTATGAGGTATGGACCGAGTGGAATTGTGTTTGGTAATCTTGCCATCCCAATTGGGGTATAGAAATGTTCAAGAGGTGAGTCTCCTGAAGACATATGATTGAAGAACCATATGTTCTCATCAATGATATTACTGCTGCCCTTTTCCCTGAGTCTCCCAAACCCTGGACATTCCATGAACATATTGTTAAATTTTTCACATGTGCTCTACTATCCATTAATTTCAAGTGAAAAAATACCCAAATTTTATAGTGAAGCCTTTAACCACTTAAGCCCCGGACCATTTGGTAGCTAGAGGACCAGAGGTGATTTCAGAATTTTGCACTGCGCTGCTTTAACTGTAAATTGTGCGGACATGCAATGTTGTACCCAAACGAAATTTGCGTCCTTTTCTTCCCACAAATAGAGCTTTCTTTTAATGGTATTTGATTGCCTCTGCAATTTTTATTTTTTGCGATATAAACGGAAATAGACCGAAAATTTTGAAAAAAAATATGATATTTTCTACTTTTTGTTATAAGAAAAATCGAATAAACTAAATTTTAGTCATACATTTAGGCTAAATTGTATTCAGCCACATGTCTTTAGTAAAAAAAATGTCAATAAGCGTATGTTTATTGGTTTGCGCAAAAGTTATAGCGTCTACAAACTAGGGTACATTTTCTGGAATTTACACAGCTTTTAGTTTATGACTGCCTATCTCATTTCTTGAGGTGCTAAAATGGCAGGGCAGTACAAACCCCCCCCCAAATGACCCCCCGGAAACCAAGCACCGCCTTAAGGATTTCTAAGGGCGCAAATTTTTGATTTCACTCCTCACTACCTATCACAGTTTTGAAGGCCATAAAATGCCAAAGTAGCACAAACCCCCCCCCCCCAAATGACCCCATTTTAGAAAGTAGACACCCCAAGGAAATTGCTGAGAGGCCTGTTGAGCCCATTGAATATTTTTTTTTTGTCCCAAGTGATTGAATATTGACAAAAAAAAAAATTACAAAAAGTTGTCACTAAATGATATATTGCTCACACATGCCATGGTTATATGTGGAATTACACCCCAAAATACATTTTGCTGCTTCTCCTGAGTACGGGAATACCATATGTGTGGGACTTTTTAGGAGCCTAGCCACGTACGGGACCCCGAAAAAATGTGGTATCCCCGTAATCAGGAGAAGAAACAGAATGTATTTTGGGGTGTAATTCCACATATGCCCATGGCATGTTTGAGCAATATATCATTTAGTGACAACTTTGTGCAAAAAAAAAAAAAAAAATGTCTTTTTTCCGCAACTTGTGTCAACATATAAAATATTCCATGGACTCGACATGCCTCTCAATATATAGCTTGGGGTGTCTACTTTCCAAAATGGGGTCATTTGGGGGGGTTTTGAACTGTTCTGGCATTTTATACACAACATTAGGAAGCTTACATCCACTCTCCTAACCACTTGAAGACAAAGCCCTTTTTGACACTTTTTGTTTACATGAAATCATATTTTTTTTTTTGCAAGAAAATTATGTTGAACCCCCAAACATTATATATATTTTTAAAGCAAAGGCCCTACAGATTAAAATGGTGGGTGTTGCATTTTTTTTTTCCTACACAGTATTTGCGCAGCGATTTTTCAAACGCATTTTTTGGGGAAAAAATACACTTTTTTAAATTTTAATGCACTAAAACTCACTATATTGCCCAAATGTTTGATGAAATAAAAAAGATGATCTTAGGCCGAGTACATAGATACCAAACATGACATGCTTTAAAATTTCGCACAAACGCGCATTGGCGACAAACTACATACATTTTTAAAAGCCTTTAAAAGCCTTTACAGGTTACCCCGTTAGATTTACAGAGGAGGTCTACTGCTAAAATGACTGCCCTCGATCTGACCTTTGCGGTGATACCTCACATGCATGGTGCAATTGCTATTTACATATGACGCCAGACCGACGCTTGTGTTCACCATTGGGCAAGAGCAGGGCAGGACAGTGGTGCTTTTTTTTTTTATTATTAATTTTGCTTTTTTATTTTATTTTTAAATTGTTCCTTCCATATTTTTTTTTTATCATTTTTATTGTTATCTCAGGGAATGTAAATATCCCCTATGATAGCAATAGGTAGTGACAGGTACTCTTTTTTGAAAAAAACTGGGGTCTTCTAGACCCTAGATCTTTCCTCTGCCCTCAAAGCATCTGACCACACCAAGATCGGTGTGATAAAATGCTTTCCCAATTTCCCAATGGCGCTTTTTATATCCGAGGGGGGACATTCCCTCCCACTGCTTGTAAAAGCAGTCCAGAGGCTAATTAGCCACTAGGATTGCTTTTACATGAAAGCCGGCCGCGGGCTGAAAAGAATGATACCAAGATGATACCTAAACCCGCAGGCATCATTCTGGTATAAACATTCAAAGTCCAGCAACATACCAGTACGTTGCTGGTCTTTGTTGGACATGTATTGTAATCTTTTTTTTTTTCATGCAGCCAGTTGGCTGAACGAAAAAAGAGATTGATCGGTGGGTATGCCCACCATTAGAATACCGCCCTTCATCCACCCACTTCTAATGATGGGCATACATGCACCATTTATATATGCCGAAGCATGGGGTCATCCTCCCACAAAAAAGTTATGCGCACACACATGGTCGGACTTTTCCACGGGCAAGCCTCCGTCGGAATTTCGACCGTATGTACGTGGCATTAGGAGCAAAATCGCTCCTCCACTCCTCCGCCCCTGCTGCCCCAATGCTTCGGCATATATGCTTTTTTTTTTTAACTGTGGTGGTGAAATCACCTCCTACAGCACTGGAGTCGCAGGGATCAGGCCTGTCTCTGCGAACGCTGCAGTTATGTGTGTTGTGTTTTGTAAGTGACAGTGATCGATCGATACTGCACTTGGGTGGCCTGGGCTGGACGGAGAGGCAAAACGCAGGTGCTAGCAGGTATCTGGGCTGATCCCGCTAACACTGCGTTTTTGGGAACCCTAAACTGCTGGGGACGCTAGTATAGATCTGATCAGATCAGATATTGATCTGATCAGATACTATACCACTAAGGGGGGTGTATGCTTCACGCGTGGGTGTTAGCGTTACTGGCACTAACCTGACGCTGCCTGGGGTGTGACGCAGACCCTCTCTGACGCTAAAACCTAATTGATATCACCCGCCGGGCGATCAGGGGGTTAAACCTTTATTGGGTTATATATACGGTGGGTGCCCTGACACTATAAAAAGCAAACTAACTAACCAGCGTCACCCGTAACACTTATATGGTGATCACTGGTGAAAGGGTTAACTAGGGGCAATTAGGGGGTTAAAACCTTTATTAGATAATATATGGGGGTACCTGACGCTATAAAAACCTGCGGCGAACCTAAAAAAAATTACTGGCTACCGATCTGCATCACCGACGCTAAGACAGCGATCAGAAAAATGATCGCTTAGCGACAGTGGTGATAGGGGGTGAAAGGGTTACCTGGGGGGCGATCAAGGGGGTTAAACCTTTATTAGATAATTTATGGGGGTACCTGACGCTATAAAAACCTGCGGCGAACCTAAAAAAAATTACTGGCTACCTGTCATGGAGATCCTGCCAGAAACAGGCGCCCCGGACTTCCTGGTCTCCGTTCGCGCGTGCATCCAGTGGGTGGCGCCAGAGAAACTATTTAAAACTGTCATTTACAGACAGTCCCTGCTGTCTGCTCTACAGCTGTCAGGGTCACCTGTGGCCAGGTGACAGATGCACACCGTAGGGGGACAGGAGTGCACCGCGAGGTAGTGAACCCTATGGCTGGCTTCTGCGGGTAGGAAACTGGGTGGTTGTGGAAAGCGGGACCAGAGGAGCACAACCGGAATCCTAACGGAAGCTAGAGCCAAGATTCCCCAGGGCGCGGAGTCTAAGACCCAGCTGGTCTTCTCCAGGGCCTCTAGTGGTGAGGATGTTGTGCTGCAGGCTGGGACCAGGTCGCGGCCCCTGGAGTTTCCTAGCTCACGCCCCGTAGGATAAGGGGAAAAGAGGGGAAGCAGCAGCACAAGATAAGAGAGAACCGAATAACAAGCCGAAGGTCAGGGGCCACAAGCAGACAAGGATAACGAAAGAACGAGCCGAAGGTCAAGGGTCACGAGCAGACAGGGATAGTCGGGGACAAGCCAATAACGTAACAGAGAGACAGACGTAGCACACGGCAGGCAGGAACCCAAACACACAATGCCTAACAAACACGTTGATCAGCAAGGCAGGCTTGCAGTGCACAGGTTAATATAGTGTTCTGTGATAGGGCCTGGGGTGGAGTCAGGCTGGGAGGAGATTATAAAGGAAGCCAGGTGAAGGAGGTCTGGTCTCTAGATGAACACATGAGGAGGAAGGTAAGATGGCAGACAGACATTAATGCATATCCATGACAGTACCCTCCCTCTTACGAGGCCTCCCCCTTCCCCGCCTGGGCCCAGGTTTAGAGGGAAACTTCAGATGAAACTCCTTTAACAGACGAGGTGCAAAGACCTCAGATGCAGTGATCCAAGACCTCTCCTCAGGACCAAACCCTTTCCAATGAACGAGGTACTGAAGAACGCCTTTACAGAGTCGGGAGTCCAGAATTTGACTGATCTCGTACTCCTGATTATCCTCAGAGACAGGCGCCACGGTAGGGAGAGGACGAGAGAATTTATTGAGGACTAAAGGCTTTAGAAGAGCAACATGAAAGGAGTTAGTGATTTTAAGGCTCTTAGGAATCTGGAGTTTGAAACAAACCGGATTCAGTTTAGCAGTTACCGTGTATGGACCGATGAATCGTGGAGCAAACTTCAGAGAAGGAACTCGGAGCTTGATGTTCCTGGTAGAGAGCCAGACTTTGTCCCCTGGCTGAAGAGAAGGCGGTTTACGCCTGCGGCGGTCGGCAAAGCCTTTGAATTTTTCAGCAGCTGCCCGGAGGGAATCATGAACGTGACCCCAAACGGAATTGAGAGACTCCTGAACCGAAGCCAAAGCTGGATTGTCAGGAGAACAGATCATGGGAAGAGGAAGTTGAGGGTGTTTTCCATAAACTGTGAAAAAGGGTGTCTTCTGCGAACTGATATTCACATGATTGTTATGGGAGAATTCTGCCCAAGGGAGTAGAGAGGACCAATCGTCATGGTGAGAAGACACAAAGGTGCGAAGAAAGACCTCTAACTCCTGATTAACCCTCTCAGTCTGTCCATTGGATTGGGGATGGTAAGAAGAAGAAAAATCCAAGACAATATTGAGGGATTTGCAAAAGGCTCTCCAAAAACGAGACGTGAATTGGACTCCCCTGTCGGAAACAATATGAGAAGGGACCCCATGTAGGCGGAGAATTTCTCGAATGAAAATGGGAACCAAGGCAGGGGCAGAAGGAAGACCAGGAAGAGGAACAAAATGAGCCATCTTGGAGAATCGATCGATTACCACCCAAATGACTGTATTATTCTCAGACAGTGGGAGATCGGTGATAAAATCCATGGCAATATGGGCCCAGGGTTCCTTAGGAATGGGCAAGGGCATGAGGAGACCAGCAGGAGCTTGTGTGGAGGATTTGGACTGAGCACAGACATGACAAGCTTTAACGTAGTCTTTGACGTCTGAGCGGAGATTAGGCCACCAGTAGTGACGACTGATGAGTAGGAAGGATCGGAGGAATCCAGAATGCCCTGCCACCTTGGAATCATGTCCCCAACGAAGGATCTTAGCTCTTAGCTCAGTGGGGACAAAGGTCTTACCAGGCGGAATTTTTGACTTCAGGGTGGTAGAGTGGGCAACAATGCATGAGGTTGGAATGATCGGCTCAGGTTCAGGTGCGGACTCCTCGTCCAAAGTGTCAAATGACCTAGAGAGCGCATCAGCCCGACCGTTGCAGGAACCAGGTTTGTAGGTAATCGTGAAATTAAAACGGGCAAAGAAGAGACTCCACCTGGCCTGTCTAGGATTCAGACGTTTAGCATTCTGTAGATACTGTAAATTCTTGTGATCGGTAAAGATCGTTATGGAGTGAGGGGAACCCTCCAAGAGATGACGCCACTCCTCTAACGCCAATTTAATTGCGAGAAGTTCCCGATCACCGATGGCATAATTCCTCTCTGCCTGAGAATTTTTTTTGGAGAAGAACGCACATGGTTGGCGTCTCTTCTCAAAGATTTGAAGAAGCACAGCTCCCACCCCCATTGAGGAAGCGTCCACTTCAATAAAAAATGCATTCCCAGGATTTGGTCTCCTCAAGAGGGGGCCAGAAACAAAGGCCTGTTTCAGGTTGTGAAATGCAGAGACAGCTTCGGGAGGCCAGTCTCTGGCATTCACACCCTTCTTGGTCAAAGCGATAATAGGCGCGGCAATGGAAGAGTAATTCCTTATGAACTGCCTATAATAATTAGTGAAGCCAAGAAAGCGCTGTGTGGCCTTGAGGCTAGCAGGAAGAGGCCAGTTGGTGATAGCCAAGACCTTCCCAGGGTCCATACGAAGACCCGAACATGAGACGAAGCACCCCAAAAACAGGACCTCAGAACATTCAAAGGAACATTTCTCCAGCTTGGCATAGAGATTGTTCTCTCTAAGACGTTGAAGTACAGTGCGGACATGGTTTCTGTGGACGAGCAGATTTTCAGAAAAGATCAGAATGTCATCCAGATAGATGACAACAAACTGGTACAGCAGATCTCTGAAAATTTCATTGACAAAGTTTTGAAACACGGCTGGAGCATTACACAGACCAAAAGGCATCACCAGATATTCGTAATGCCCGTCTCTAGTGTTGAATGCAGTCTTCCATTCGTCACCCTCCCGTATTCGAATGAGATTGTACGCGCCTCTGAGATCCAACTTGGTGAAAATGGAGGCACCCTTCAACCTATCGAATAGCTCAGATATTAAGGGTAAGGGGTATCGATTTTTAATAGTAACCACATTTAAACCCCGATAATCGATGCAGGGTCTTAAGGTACCATCCTTTTTGGCAACAAAAAAGAACCCTGCCCCTGCAGGCGATGAGGATTTCCGGATGAAACCTCTCTCCAGATTCTCTGCGACATACTCCGACATGGCCTGGGTCTCTGGGATGGACAGAGGGTAGGTACGACCCCTGGGTAGAGTTGCTCGGGGACAAGATCAATAGCACAGTCAAAAGACCTGTGGGGAGGAAGCACCTCAGCTGATTTCTTACAGAACACATCCCGGTAATCGCTGTATGCAGCAGGAAGATCAGAAGAAACAGAAGTGGCAGCAACCGGAAGACTCTCCTTGGGGGTCACCTTGAGAAGACACGACGAGAAACATGAGGAACCCCAGGCCAGGATCTGCCCAGAGACCCAGTCCACATGTGGAGAGTGGAGCTGTAGCCAAGGGAGGCCCAATACAACTGGGGTAGAGGCCTTGGGTAGAATAAGAAAGGATATCCACTCCTGGTGGAGAATCCCTACCGATATCCTAATGGGTAGCGTCTGGAAGCGAATAGGGCCCCCTGGGAGAACAGTGCCATCAATTGCCGAGACTACCAATGGGGTAGTGAGAGGTGAAAGGGTAAGCTTCATAGAAGAAGCAGTTCTCCAATCCATAAAATTGCCGGCAGCCCCGGAATCCAGGTATGCAAGGGTTGACTGAGGAGAAGTGCCTACATGAAGGAACACCGGCAAGAGCAGGCGAGAAGGTGATGTTTCTGGGTCCAATACTCCACCTTCCAAATGTATTAGACCCGAGCGTTTCCCGGACGAACCGAGCAGGAGTCACGAAAATGACCCTTGCCCCCACAATAGAGGCACAAGCCCAGAGTTCTGCGCCTAGCACGTTCTTCGGGGGTTAGTCTGGTCCGGCCCAGCTGCATAGGTTCTTCAGCAGGTAGAGGATGCTCCACGGAATGGAGGGAGGGGAGCTCAGACTGGCTAGGACCCAGAGAGTGCTGGCGTCTTTTTTCTAAAGACCTCTCTTGAAAACGAATGTCGATCTGGTTGCATAATGAAATTACATCGTCCAGACCGACGGGAATGGCTCTTCCCGCTAATTCGTCTTTCACTCGGTCAGAGAGGCCATGTAAAAAGGTAGCGACCAGGGCCTCATTATTCCAGCTCAATTCAGCTGTGTGGATACGGAACTGAAGAGCATATTGCCCCACTGAACTAGATTCTTGGCGAAGACGTAAGACAGCACTAGCCGCTGAAGAAGCCCGAGCCGGCTCTTCGAAGATATTACGAAAGAGCTTCAAGAAATCGGACAGACTGGAAACCACCGGATCGTTCCTCTCCCACAGGGGTCAGCCCAGGCCAAAGCTTCACCGGAGAGGAGGGAAATGATATAGGCTACCTTAGCCCGGTCAGACAGGAAGCTTTGAGGCTGAAGCTCAAAATGAATTGTGCATTGGCTGAGAAACCCCCTGCAGGCCTTGGAGTCCCCAGAGAAAAGGGACGGAGCTGGCAATCTTAGTGAGTGTGAGGCTGCGACTGGTGCGATAGGTACAGCCGCTGGTTGTACTTGGGGTTGCAGATTCGGGGTTCCCAAGGAGACCTGAAGCTGCTCGAATCGAGAAGCCAGATCCTGGAGGAATCGCATCACCTGAGTCTGATTTGATTCCTGGGCTTCGAGTCTGCGAACTATGCCCTGCAATGGATCATCCGCGGGAAGCTGGATGTCAGCCGGGTTCATGGCTGATCAAACTGTCAGGGTCACCTGTGGCCAGGTGACAGATGCACACCGTAGGGGGATAGGAGTGCACCGCAAGGTAGTGAACCCTATGGCTGGCTTCTGCGGGTAGGAAACTGGGTGGTTGTGGAAAGCGGGACCAGAGGAGCACAACCGGGATCCTAACGGAAGCTAGAGCCAAGATTCCCCAGGGCGCGGAGTCTAAGACCCAGCTGGTCTTCTCCAGGGCCTCTAGTGGTGAGGATGTTGTGCTGCAGGCTGGGACCAGGTCGCGGCCCCTGGAGTTTCCTAGCTCACGCCCCGTAGGATAAGGGGAAAAGAGGGGAAGCAGCAGCACAAGATAAGAGAGAACCGAATAACAAGCCGAAGGTCAGGGGCCACAAGCAGACAAGGATAACGAAAGAACGAGCCAAAGGTCAAGGGTCACGAGCAGACAGGGATAGTCGGGGACAAGCCAATAACGTAACAGAGAGACAGACGTAGCACACGGCAGGCAGGAACCCAAACACACAATGCCTAACAAACACGTTGATCAGCAAGGCAGGCTTGCAGTGCACAGGTTAATATAGTGTTCTGTGATAGGGCCTGGGGTGGAGTCAGGCTGGGAGGAGATTATAAAGGAAGCCAGGTGAAGGAGGTCTGGTCTCTAGATGAACACATGAGGAGGAAGGTAAGATGGCAGACAGACATTAATGCATATCCATGACAACAGCGTTGTGTGCTAAACCCTGATCTGAGACCATACCTGTGCTAAAAGACCCGGCTTACCTTGACCAACCTGTTATCTGCCTGCACCCGACCCCGGCTTGTTGTGACTACCCTTTGCCTGCATCCTGTACTTCTGCTGCCCGCCTGATATCTGACCCGGCCTGTTTACTACCCTGTTCCTGGTTCCGATCCAGTTTGCTAAACCGATCCAGTCTGCTGAGCTGTCCCAGATCCAGCCTGCTAAGCTGAACCTGCCTGCTAGCTGATCCTGTCTGCTGTGCTTCTTCCGATCCAGTCTGCGAGACCGATCCAGTCTGCTGAGCTGTCCCAGATCCAGCCTGCTAATCTGAACCTGCCTGCTAGCTGATCCTGTCTGCTGTGCTTCTTCCGATCCAGTCTGCGAGACTGATCCAGTCTGATGTGCTACTTCCGATCCAGCCTGCTAGCCGTTCCAGTTCCGGTAATCTGCAAGGAAGCTTCCGGGTGTTTGAATCACCACCTCACCACAGTTGATCCTGCCAGGCACCCGTGCCACTCCTTACTCCTGTGCCAACTGTTACCTTACCAGGGGGCCGGGAGTGGGAGCCGTAAGGGAGGCCGTCCCCTGCAATTCGGGCTCACTACCATCAGGTACGTGACAGTAGCAGACAGCCATGCCTGAGCCTGAGCAGGGAGCCTCCCCTATGGAAGATCTGTGTCAGCATCTGGCAGATCTAACCGAAGCAGTCAAGGACCATCAACAAAACTACACCCGGCTGGAAGAACGGTTACTGGTTCTTCCCAACGCTACCGGAACCCAAGGATTTCCCCATACTTCCACCTCTTACTCTGGGACTGAGCCAACCCAAACAATAGTAATGCTTCCTCCAGAACCTAGGGTCCCTGCACCCGAAAGATTTTCCGGAAATCGAAGTAGCTTTAGGGCTTTTCGCAACTCCTGCGAACTATACTTCACCCTCCAGCCACGAACCTTCGCTCTGGTGGGCTTTGTGGTTTCCCTGCTTACCGGGGACCCCCAAGCCTGGGCCCACCATCTCCTGGAATGAAAGGACATAGTTCTGACCAACCTTGCCTCCTTCTTTGACGCTATGGCTCAGCTATACGAGGATCCCCAGCTTTCAGCAACTGCAGAAGCGGCTTTGCGTACCCTTCAGCAGGGACGCAGGGCGGCAGAGGACTACGTGGCCGAGTTTAGGCGGTGGAGCGCAGATACAGACTGGAACGATGCCGCTCTCCATCACCAGTTCCGCATGGGACTCTCTGATTCTCTGAAAGATGAGCTGGCTAGAGTTGGGGTGCCACAGACTTTGAATGCGTTGATCGATTTAACCATACAGATCGATCGACGCCTAAGAGAACGAAGGGCTGAGAGAGCTACAGGGTTTTCTCACCCAACCTGGATGCTCCCAAGGGCTCCAAGTCACCTGCACCCAGTACCCGCTGCATCACCAGCTTCCGCACCCTATGCACCTGAGCCCATGCAGCTTGGGGTTCTTCGTCCTTCACTTACCCCGGAGGAGCGACAACGTCGTCGGATGAACAATCTGTGTCTGTATTGTGGAGGGCCCGGACATTACATTAGGAACTGCCCTCTGAAGCTCCGTAAATGTCTCTCTATGATTCCTGAATACACGGGTCCTATAGCCAAGACCGCATCTCACCTGGCCCTTTCAGTCTCATTGCAGCTTTCAGGAAAGACCCTACCAACCCCCGCCATTATTGATTCTGGGGCCTGCAGTTGTTTCATGGACTCTTCATTCGCTGCTAAACATCGGATTCCTCTCCTTCCCAAGACCCATGGACTCTCTGTTCACCTGGCTGATGGGTCTGCTATTAAATCCGGCCCTGTAGTTCTAGAGACTGCTCCTATTTCTGCTGTCATTTCCAGCTCCCACCACGAACTGTTACGTATGGACATCATCTCTTCTCCATTATTCCCTGTGATCCTCGGTATGCCCTGGCTGCAAGCTCACAACCCTGCCATCAACTGGGCCACAGGGGAAGTCACCTTTTCGTCACCTTACTGCCAGCAGTTCTGTGGCTCTCACACCCCTCATGGGCCGTCTAACCTGCTCTGCCTGGATTCAGAAGCTGAATTACGTCAGTCTATTCCAGAAGTCTATCATGAGTACCTGGATGTATTCAGTAAACAACGGGCGGAGGTTCTACCACCCCATCGAGCCTACGACTGCCCCATTGAACTATTACCTGGGGCTGAAATCCCATTTGGAAGGATTTTTCCGTTGACAGAGGTTGAACAGGGGGCACTAAGGGAATACGTTGACGAGAACCTGAAGAAGGGGTTTATTCGCCCATCCACGTCTCCAGCAGGCGCGGGCATCTTTTTCGTAGAGAAAAAGGACCATACCCTTCGTCCTTGCGTGGATTACCGCAAATTAAATAAAATTACGGTGAAGAACCGTTATCCCCTTCCTTTGATGCCAGAGTTATTCCAGAGACTGGGGGCTGCCAATGTCTTCACCAAGCTTGATCTCCGTGGAGCCTATAATTTGGTCCGCATCAGGGACGGAGATGAGTGGAAGACTGCTTTCCGTACTCGATTTGGGCACTTAGAGTATTTGGTGATGCCTTTCGGGTTGTGCAATGCCCCCGCCACGTTTCAATACTTCATTAATGATTCCCTTCGGGACTTTCTGGACTTATTTGTTATCGTCTATCTAGACGACATATTAATTTTCTCTTCCTCCCTCGAATCCCATCGCATGTCAAGAGTGTGTTAGCCCGGCTTCGACAACATGGCCTATATGCGAAAGCCGAAAAATGTGCGTTCGAGCAGGGAAGTATACCATTCTTGGGATTAATCATCTCCAGTGAGGGCATCGAGATGGACCCCCAGAAGATTGCTGCAATCCTAGACTGGCCAGTCCCTACAGACAAGAAGGGAATCCAACGTTTTGTCGGTTTTGCCAATTTTTACCGCAAGTTCATCAGAGGATTCTCGGCCATCATTGCACCAATCACTCAATTAACCCAACAGGGGAACCGCTTCCATTGGTCCTCCGAGGCCCAAAAGGCCTTTGAGGCCCTTAAGGGACTTTTTACCTCTGCCTCCGTCTTAAAGCATCAGGATTCCTCTTTGCCATTCGTCCTCGAGGTAGACGCATCCGAAATCGCTGTAGGGGCAATATTGTCCCGGAGACAAGGAACCAAGGCCCTGCTTCACCCAGTGGCCTTCTTCTCACGCAAGTTGTCAACAGCAGAGAGGAACTACGATGTGGGGGATCGGGAGTTGCTGGCGATTAAGTCTGCGCTAGAAGAATGGCGCTATCTGCTGGAGGGAGCTGCCTATCCAATTCTGATATTTACTGACCATAAGAACCTGGAATATCTGAGATCCGCAAAGAGACTGAAACCACAACAGGCCAGATGGGCGCTCTTTTTCTCCAGGTTTTCGTTCCATGTCACGTATCGTCCAGGCTCCAAGAACACTAAGCCTGACGCCTTGTCTCGGATGTTTCACAAACCCAAAGAAGTTTCTCTTCCGGATACCATCCTTGCCCCTGGGAATTTCCTCTTGCTTCAGGAAAACCTGCTCTCCAGACTTAAACAAGCCTCCGCAGGGCAGTTGCCCTCTCCTGAATTGGAACTGCAGGTTAAGGACGGGTTGCTCTGGCATAAGGACAAGATCTATATCCCAGAGGATCTACGAGTATCTGTCCTGGAACTCTGCCACGACCATGCATTAGCCGGGCACTTTGGCATAGCGAAGACCACCGACTTGGTACAGCGTACCTTTTGGTGGCCTCAATTACGGGAAGATTGTAAAGAATTTGTGGAGTCCTGCACTACCTGCATCAGGAACAAGACTCATAGAACCAAGGCCTGGGGCTTATTAAGACCTTTGCCTGTTCCAGACAGACCATGGAGGATGTTATCCATAGACTTCATTGTCGAGTTACCTCCAGCAGAAGATCATACCACTATCTTTGTGATAGTCGATCGTCTGTCCAAAATGGCACACTTTATTCCTATGAAAGGCACTCCCTCTGCCCCTGAAACAGCACAGGCATTTATCAAGGAAATCGTCAGACTCCACGGGGTACCAGCCAACATTGTTTCAGATCGAGGGGTACAGTTCACCTCCCGCTTCTGGAGGTCCCTCTGTAAGGCCTTGGATATAGAACTGTCATTCTCTTCCGCCTATCACCCCCAGACCAATGGACAGACTGAGAGGACTAACCAAACTCTGGAGCAGTACCTGCGCTGCTTCTCCTCTTTTACACAAGATAACTGGATTTCCCTGCTTCCTTTGGCCGAATTCGCCTACAACAACTCCATCCACTCCGCCACCAAGCAGACCCCGTTCTTTGCCAACTTTGGTTTTCACCCTTCATTCCTACCCAATTCTCTTCCCGAATGTGCGGTGCCAGCAGTACAGGAGAAAATAAATTTCTTTTCCACCAATAACCAACTTTTGCAGGAAACTATGACCAGGGCCCAGGAACACAACAAATTAACTTTTGACAAGAAGAGACGGGGTGAGTTGGTACTGGTACCCGGTGACCTGGTGTGGCTGTCTACAGTGAACTTGAGGATGGCATGCCCTTCAAAGAAATTGGGTCCCAAGTTCCTAGGACCTTTTCCGGTTAAAAGGAAAATCAATGAAGTGGCTTTTGAACTGGAACTCCCGGATTCACTGAAGATCCACCCAGTATTCCATGTGTCACTGTTGAAACCATCTATTTCCAATCCCTTTCCTGGCCGAAGCTCTGTTACCCCTGAACCTGTTATTATAGACGGGGAAGAGGAGTTTGAAGTAGAGGCTATCCTGGATTACAGGAGGAGAAGGAACCAGAACCAGTTTTTGATAAAGTGGAAGGGGTATGGACCCGAAGAGAATTCTTGGGAGCCCGAGGGGAACATCCACGCTAAGAGTCTGGTACAGTCCTTTAAAAGGTCTCACCCTGAAAAGTTCGCCCGGATGGGCATCCGGAGGCTGCCCCCTGGGGGGGGGGGCAATGTCATGGAGATCCTGCCAGAAACAGGCGCCCCGGACTTCCTGGTCTCCATTCGCGCGTGCGTCCAGCGGGTGGCGCCAGAGAGACTATTTAAACCTGTCATTTACAGACAGTCCCTGCTGTCTGCTCTACAGCGTTGTGTGCTAAACCCTGATCTGAGACCATACCTGTGCTAAAAGACCCGGCTTACCTTGACCAACCTGTTATCTGCCTGCACCCGACCCCGGCTTGTTGTGACTACCCTTTGCCTGCATCCTGTACTTCTGCTGCCCGCCTGATATCTGACCCGGCCTGTTTACTACCCTGTTCCTGGTTCCGATCCAGTTTGCTAAACCGATCCAGTCTGCTGAGCTGTCCCAGATCCAGCCTGCTAAGCTGAACCTGCCTGCTAGCTGATCCTGTCTGCTGTGCTTCTTCCGATCCAGTCTGCGAGACCGATCCAGTCTCCTGAGCTGTCCCAGATCCAGCCTGCTAAGCTGAACCTGCCTGCTAGCTGATCACGTCTGCTGTGCTTCTTCCGATCCAGTCTGCGAGACTGATCCAGTCTGATGTGCTACTTCCGATCCAGCCTGCTAGCCGTTCCAGTTCCGGTATTCTGCAAGGAAGCTTCCGGGTGTTTGAATCACCACCTCACCACAGTTGATCCTGCCAGGCACCCATGCCACTCCTTACTCCTGTGCCAACTGTTACCTTACCAGGGGGCCGGGAGTGGGAGCCGTAAGGGAGGCCGTCCCCTGCAATTCGGGCTCACTACCATCAGGTACGTGACACTACCGATCTGCATCACAGACACTAAGACAGCGATCAGAAAAATGATCGCTTAGCGACAGTGGTGATAGGGGGTGAAAGGGTTACCTGGGGGGGCGATCAAGGGGTTAAACCTTTATTTGATAATTTATGGGGGTACCTGACGCTATAAAAACCTGCGGCGAACCTAAAAAAAATTACTGGCTACCGATCTGCATCACCGATGCTAAGACAGCGATCAGAAAAATGATCGCTTAGCGACAGTCGTGATAGGGGGTGAAAGGGTTACCTGGGGGGCGATTAAGGGGGTTAAACCTTTATTAGATAATTTATGGGGGTACCCGACGCTATAAAAACCTGCGGCGAACCTAAAAAAAATTACTGGCTACCGATCTGCATCACCGATGCTAAGACAGCGATCAGAAAAATGATCGCTTAGCGACGGCGGTGCTAGGGGGTGAAAGGGTTATCTGGGGGGTGATCAGGGGGTTAAACCTTTATTAGGGGGGTTAGGGGGCTACACTGGACCTAAAACTAAATGTAGTGACACTTTTACAGTCACAAATGTCACTGATTGCAGTGATCAGTAAATAAATGGTCACTGCAATCAGTGACACTGTGACTGGGGGCTGGGGGGTGATCTGGGGGGGCCTGGGGGGGCGATTTGTGTGCCTATGTGTCCTGGTGTCAGTGTAGTGTTAGTGTACTGACCTTGTGTGTCTTCTCTTGTACAGCGCTCGGTATATGTGTGCGCCGCATGAGAGATGACATCACTTCCTCCTGCTTCCTCTGCCTGTGTAAACATTACACAGCAGAGGGAGCATTTCCATTCGCCGGGTGCGATCGCGGGGGGTGGCCAGAATCGAATGGCCGCCCCCTCATGTCGGATCGCTCCCCAACGAATACCGACTGCTCACTGTATAGGAGGGGGGTCCGATCGGACCCCCCAACTGTATAAAGGCAATCACGTACACTGTACGTGATTGTGCCTGTCGGTGCCATTCTGCCGACGTACATATACAGTGAGCGGTCATTAAGTGGTTAATTACTGAAATGTGCCTATATTTTTTTTTATTATTTTTTTTCTTTATGTGATTTCTTTGTGTGACTGTCGTCACAATTCTTCCACTCCATACCCATCATGCATACCCGCATCCTATCCCGTGTACCCTTCTCACCACCTTCCATGGCTTGGGTTGGGGCTTCCTATTGTGACCCTCACTTACATCCTTCAGCAAACATTCACCCTGCCAGTATTCAGAATTTTCCTTATTCCCTCTCCCCCCCTCCTCCCCTACCTCCCCCCTAAAGCAAAATACATCTACAAGGTTTCCCATACGCCCATGTCCCATACACCCAGTGGTTAATGGAATACAGTACTTGCCCTCATACCTAGGGAGTTCTACGCATTTCCCCCTTATAAAGGGGGCTAGTATGCGCCTCACTCCCTTCAGTTCAATCTCACCTTTTACCCCCCTCCCTCCCTCGTATCTCCCTTGTATCTCCCTTGTATCCCCCCTAAGAGGAAAAAAAGAAAATTTCATATACATATATCAAATACATTTGAAATTGTGCTGCGTGTTACCAGTTATAGCTAAACCTTTTTACTCATCTTTTCCCTTTCTCCCACTGGGTTACACCCAGAAAAAGAAAGTGAAAGTGGAAAAAAAAAAGGGGAAAAATAGAAAAATAGAAAAATGTGAAAAGCAACAGTCCATGTCCTGTCTTCTATGGTATTTCTTTGTAAGATAATAGCCACTCCATCGCCTCCTCAGGCGTATCAAAATACTTTTTCCCCTCTGGTGCATTCACCCTTAGTCTTGCTGGGTATAGCAATGCATATGTAGTTTTTATCTGCTGTAGTTTGCGCTTTATTTCTCCAAACCTGGCTCTTTTCTTTTGTAGTTCTGGTGAGAAGTCTGGATATATAGATATCCTGGTTCCATTATGTAGGATGTTACCCAATTCTCTAGATTTCTGGATAATTGACATTTTATCTTTATAATAAAACATTTTAACTAGAAGGGGGCGGGGGGGGCGCCCGACCTAAGAGGTCTAGCAGGGATCCTATGCGCTCTTTCAACCGCTAAAAACGGTGAGAAAGATTCCTGACCAAATGTCTCTCTAAGCCATTTTTCCACAAAGGCTACTGGGTCTGCCCCTTCACTATGCTCTGGAAGTCCCACACTTCTGACATTCTTCCTCCTCATTCGGTTTTCGACTTCATCCATCTTTAACTCATGTTTAACCATTTGTTCTCTCATCTCTATTATTTCTCTTCTGAGGGGGGTCAGTTCATCCTCCACAAGAGTGACCCTCACCTCCAAAGCTGTTGTTCTTTCGTTTACTTTTTGCAGATCGTGTCTAACCAAAGACAATTCTTCCTGTATGGAGCTAAGCTGGATAGTTACTTCACTTAGAGAGGATTTACAAAAGTTAATTTCTGCTAGCACTTCCTTTAATGATGGCTCTGTTTGTCCCTCTCTTCCTCCCTCAGCAAGGGGACCCAGTCCTCTCCATGTCACTTTCTTCTAAGGATGTCTGGGCTTGTCCCTGGCTTCTCCTTACCCCAGTAGCTCCAGCCTGTAGCTTGGGGTATGACTGCTGGTTATTTTTTGGGGGGGTCTGTGTTGAGGGTTGGTCTGGATTATGAGAGTATTTTCCTAACTTAGCTGCAGCTTGGCTTGCTGCTATACTTGCTTTTGTGGTTCGTTGTGATGCCATTATAAGGTCTGAGTTAATACTAAGAGTTTTATTTTCACCTGCTGTCTTTACCCCACTTCTCTCTTAACCACTATGTCACAACCAGCTTGATAGGAGGAGAGAAAAAAAATCAAAAAAAAAAATCAATGTGACAAAAAAAAAGAAAAGGAGAAAGGGCCCAAGATGTGCTAGAAGGGGGCAGGCTCTACTTTCCAATTCCTTTCTTCCCCTTTCTTTTTAAGAAAGCTATGCAGTTTTCTGTCCTTCTGGTAAAAAAAAAGGGGTAGACGAGGAAAGGACAATCTCAGATTTCTAATTTTAAAGTCCAGCACTTTTCTATTCTTCTGGCCAAAGTCAATATCCCTTTTAGGGAGGATGATATAAACAAACAAGCAGAGAAAAAACAATCGATATCTCTCACCCAGCCATCGATCTTCTTTCCTGGTGTCTGATGAGGTAAGAGGGATTGCTATGCCTCTTTCTCCTTCTCCTTTCTCCTGGTAGTTGGTGAGGTTCTTCTCTAGCCGCTGATGAAGAAATACAAAGAATGCGGAAGCGCTATGTGGGGTCTCTCACACCGCCGGTGGAAATCTCTGGTGCTATAACCTTTGACTGTCGATGGGTAAGTGCACTGTTTCACAAAGGGGGGGGGGGTGAGCCGGCAGTTACCTCTCTCACAGATGGCTCCGCTCCCCACCGGCCAAAGAACTAGTGTACTTACAGCGCAGTCCCGACCCTAACACTACTCCGCTCTGATGCACGCTGCTCAGGCACCTCTCAGACAACGCTCACTTCCCGATCACAGTCTCACAGGCTCACGGGCTCCAGGCTGAGGATTGTGGGGATTGTAGGCTGAGGATTCTTTTCAATCAGACTTGCTCTGCCGTATCATGAACCGGATCCACGCTGCACGCTACAGGGAGATAGAGATACACTCAGAGGGAGGAGAAGCGTCTCACTCTCACATCCTGGTCACGCCTCCAAGAACAAGGCCCACATTTATAGATGTTTAAATCTTCATGCATACCATAAAATTACACTGATCACATAAATATACGATACTTATTTATATCGTATTTTAGTTCACTGGATCATTTCTTTATTTATTATTCACTGTGCCTTGTTTCCACACATATACAGATATGTATATATATATATATATATATATATATATAACTGAAAAAATAAAAACTAACACATAAAACTAAAAATAAAAATAAAAATAAAATTATTTTTTGATAAGCCACATTTTTGTAGATTCCTGCGATTATACATCCTTTTTGTTTTTACTTAGGCACATATTTATCTTTCACTTCATTTTTACCTCACTACACTTTATTAATGTACGTTTATACTTTATTTACATATTTTTCAATATATTTTTTCACTGTTTCCATACACCGCGTAAACAATTAAAGAACTATATAAATATATTCATTCTTATTATTTTTATATTTGATATTCTTTACATATGGTCTGGAATCATAGAGAAGAGGGGAGTTGTCTCTTTCTGTCTCGCTTTTACTATATTCAATTCTCCTTTTTTACACATATATTTATATATATAAAGTTATTTACTTCATTTCATGCACTATTTTTTACGTACACACATTAGTCCATTTTTGTAGTTTTCAGTTTTAATTTTTAATTTTTAATTAGATTCATGTTTTGTATGGAACATTGCCCGCTTTTAGTGGTTTTTCTACACACATATTCATTTGAATATCCATACACACGTTTCATTGTAATTAGATGTGATTGTGTTATAATGATGTGCCACCCTTTTCCCTGATCATGCACGCATGTGATAGTCATTTTTAATCTAATGAGACACAATTTACTATTCGCTGCCTTCTGACCATGTGACCATCATGCCTGAGTATATATTTTAAATGTATTTTTTAGAGTGTCAGCTATGAGTAAGCACTGAGTACCAGTGCGAAACGTCAGCTGTGTGTCCCGATTTTCTGTTTGCTGTGGATTGTAGTGTATTCCATTTTTACCAATAAAAGGGAAAATTTTATACTTACCTGACGGTAATTTTCCTTTCCTGATGCAAGCATGACAGCATATACGAATGGGAAGGCTCCGCCTCCCTGCCCAATTCAGGACCGGTTATATTATAAAAGTAGGTCTCCTCCCTTCCTGCAGTATTCTCGTAACTTAGTATCACTGCGAAGGCCTTTATTATATTTTCGTGATATTTTTATTTTATTTTATTTTTTTATTTTTTATTTTTTTGGGAGGGGACCTATATGCTGTCATGCTTGCATCAGGAAAGGAAAATTACTGTCAGGTAAGTATAAAATTTTCCCTTTTCCTGACACAGCATGACAGCATATACGTATGGGATGTACCAAATCACCAGACAACAAGGGTGGGTACTGCTCAAGTGTTTAAGAGGATTAGCTCTATCCCCACTAACGACTGAGATGTATTGTAGTTAAGACTGCTGGGTCTACAAGAATGGACCCCCAAACGTGTTGAATGTAGACCAGGTCGTAGTTTACATATTAACTCAGGAGGAACTATTCTGGAGTTCCGTCAATGCATGCGCAATCAGACTGGAAGAGCGGTCTCTGCCCTCATCTGATGGGTTTGTCCTAGTCATCTAAGCTTTGACTAACTTGATCCGCACCACTGCGATTGTCTTCGTTAGACAGTGATTGTCTTTTTCCGATGCCGTTAGGCCTGATGAGTCTATCGTTTCTCTCCTAGAAGAAGGGCCAATTCTATGTCTCTTTTAAACCTTGACTATTTTCAATGTTCGCGGTACTTCAAACACTTTAGTTTGGATATGCCAGAAGGCTAATGTTCTATCCCAGATTGCAAAGATACCAACCTTTGTATAGTGTTGAGGAAGAGACTAGAGCCATTTTGCCTGATAATTTCAGCAACAAGGTCGTTTATAGCTTGACACTTGGATGTCTGAGATCTTTCTAGACCTATTCGCCAAAAGGAATACTTATTCCATGTTACTGGCCATTAGACTTGTGCACAACGGAAAAATTCGTTCCGTTTCGGTTCGTTTCTTTCCGGTCCTGTTGATTCGTAATTATTCGTAATTTTGCTAGACGGGATTTTTCGTGTTCGGACTCATTCGTATTTTTGCAAGCGACATTTTTCGTTGAATTTTTTGTTGCTTTATAATTCGTACTTTCGGTAGAGTACGTTGTTTTTCGTTGATTCTGGACACAACTCCTACTTTCGTAACTTTTTTTGGGTTCGTTGATTCGTAATTTTCCGTGTCTCTCTCACAACGACGCTGCCTATTATGCCTAATGTGCTTCGAATGGATTTGTACTTTTCTAAATACAAAGCGGTTATTTGTAACGATTCGAAATCTCGTATTTTACTTTCGTTTTTTACATGCGGCTATAGGCTCCGCCCCTGTACACCATTTTGAGAGGGTTCAGCACGGTGAGGGAGAAGCAGAGAGCAGAGCAGAGTGAGTGTTATTGTGCTTCGAATGGATTCGAAATCTCGTATTTTACTTTTGTTTTTTCATGCGGCTATAGCCTCCGCCCCCTGTACACCATTTTGAGAGGGAGTTCAGCATGGTGAGGGAGAAGCAGAGAGCAGAGTGAGTGTTATTGTGCTTCGAATGGATTCGTACATTCGTAACTTTTGTCATAACGAATTATGCCGAAGACCTTCGGGCATTCGCTATTTTGCGGTATAATTTATTTCGGATTCGGTTTTATTCGTAATTGCTCTGTTCGGAAATTCGAATGCTTCCGAATGTCCGAAAGTTGCTAAATTCGGACGAATTTCGATTCGTTACGAAACGAATTGCACAAGCCTACTGGCCATATTTAGGATGTCCTATCCCTCTAAATGGAGAGTGAGATAATGTGTCTCACACTATTTGGAAGACTAAATGGGGAAAAGAATAACTTGCCCAGGTCTTTCGGAATTGGTTGCTAAGATATGCAACCGTTACTGGATCCCACCGTTACTGGATCCCACCGTTACTGGGTCCCACCGTTACTGGATCCCACCATTACCGGATCCCACCGTGTTGGCTACGCTGTATGAGGTGTTGGATCTCAGGAAGGAGAATAGGAGGAGGTTCTCGGATCTGAGAGTGTACCCGCGGATATTATGGCCTACAAGCCACAGGGCAATTATTGTTATCACCACTTGAATATACATATTGGCTAATTTGCCGACCCAGTTGGCTGTCATTAGTTTCCCTGCTTCCACCTCTGGGAAGCCACCCAGGTTACAGTCAGACCAATATCTTGATAGCCTTATTTGTTGCCGATCTCTTGACCAGCTTTTTGTTTTGGAGACCGTCCCTTGTCATCCGACGGCTTTTGTATCTTACGCCATCTGGCCGTAAGTTCTAGAAAACCCTACTTAATGTGCTGGGAGATACATCTGACAGAAGTTGACTAGTTTTGCATTCCTTCTTGACAGCGAAGATAGGACTTCCCTATTTTGCTGAGTCTTTTCAGCATAGTTGAGGCTCTTTTGTTGCATTTCGGAAAGACTCCAGTCTGCGACCGATATAACTCTGACTTTTGGACACCTTGTCCTCCATTGGCATGAATACCCGACGAGTAACCACTTGGGATGATTGGTATGCCTATAGCTGATACGCTGAAAGATTAGTTCGTTTAGCTACCTCCCCAAGAGGGGACTTTTCTCATCTGTGGAGTTACTGTTTTTAGTGCAGGAAGTAAGTCTTTCCTTACTACAAAACCAGTTAACACAGTTGTCAACCTTCCCTTGGGCACCTCGGACCTCATGGATTACTACCGGCTACTTTATTGCTCTTACGACCGTGGGATGCAACCAATGGGAAAGAGCCATTTGTTCAAGTGAGATACTTATACTGTTGCTCTCTCTGAGTGTAACTTTATTGTATCTTTTTATTTTTTTTCAGAGATTCAGAATTGCTTTCCGGTAGGTCATTGTTGTGATGAGACTAGTTGGTCTCTCGATGATGGTCTCTCGATGATGGTTCCTCCCAACTCGATCAGAGTCTGTACTGGGACTCTTTTCCCAGAATCTGGAAGTCATCGCGCCAGTCTGTTGTCCAGACAAGGCTCACCAGAAGTCCTTGGTCCCACAAGTCGGCCCTTACTGGACCCAATATCCCAGGAAATGTCCGGAGTTTGTGGAAAGGTCACAGTCTGCCAGATGAACTCTAATTGCCAAGCGAAGGTACTTGCTGCAACATGGGTATTTTGAAGTGTGTATACAGTATACACACACACACCCACACTTGTGGATGACCACAACATACAGGATATATAAGGTAATATCGACATATAATCACACATAGGTTGGACTTGATGGACCTGTGTCCATCCTCAACCTCACCCCCTATGCAACCATGCAAATATACAACTTGCTAGGTCTAAAGACCATCGACAGTCTTAGCCTAGGTTTCCACTATTGCGACCTAAAATCGTGCGATTTACTGCGATTTCTATGTGTCTTGAATCAATGCCTGTGTATTCTTGATGTCTATGGCCCCAAGTTAGATCACAGTGGGATTAAAAGTAGTGTAGGGACTACTTTACCGTTGCGACTTGGGGGGTCGCACCGCTATGAACGATACTCCTTGGAAATCAAGCCTTACTAACGGCTGGAGAGATTAATTGCAACGATGGCCTGTGCAATTTTTTGTATCCTTAACCTTCCGCCTGTTATTCAAGTCTTAATTTTGACTAACGACCATGTAATCACAACCCTTGTGCTCTGATGCATCATGAAGGGAATGCAATGAATTGGTAGAGAAATGAGAAAAAATTCCATTGGCTTCCTTAATGCACAGGACCCACGGATCCTAAGCTCAAATTTACATATAACTGTCAGCTGACCTTATTGGGCGGCTTGGGTTTAGGCAAATAAAGATAATTCTTGATTCTTTATTCTCTGCTATAGTTCTCCCAGGTCTAACCTGTCATTCACTCTGTTACTTTGCCTTTTGGCCATCCTCTGGTCATTGGTGATTAACATAAGGAGTTAATCCTCCTTCTAAATATCACCAGATCCGACTTGAACAGTCACAACTCTGACTTAAAGCGGCATGTGTTTACTTGTGGGATGGGACATAGGGTTCACTGACTACAATGATTACTGGAGAAACCGCATATAGTTTTGTATTCGCAGTGTCTGAACTGCATCATTGGCTACCCCATTTTCAATCTAGGATCTGTCATCATAGAGAGTTTATCACTGAGCAGAGCTCTGCTTTCATTTTGTCTGGGGTCCTGACAGTCTGGCTACCGAAGTAAGCACAATCGCAGGACACAAAACACTACTTAACAGTAGTATGAACCTTCTTCATCTCTGGATCTATTTGCTGTCCCAGGGTCTCTGCAAAGGATATTGCCTCTTCTGTTGCAAGAATGGCACCCTTGGTTAATCTGATGCAGCCTGTTTGGCCGGCTGCTTTTGAGGCAGAGGTACCCTTTAAATGCCTTTGTTTGAATAGCTTAGTCCCTGAGCTCCACACAGTCAGTTTGGATGGGGTTAAAGTATCCACCTTTTGCTTCTGATATGCCAACTTGTCATAGCAATTTCCCAGAAGCAAGCTCTGAGGTAGAGGTTGCCTTTAAACAAACACAATTGTTTGATTAGGCTTGGTATGGAACCATTAGTGACTGTAGGCCTTTTCAGTCTCTGCCCATTTGTCACTGTCTTTGGCCTGCAACCTTGTTTTGCATTTTGGCCGACACACCAGTTACCACCAGACCACTATGATTACTATAGAGACTTCTTGATCTGCCTCCACTGGCAGTTAACTACATAGTGGTTCTTTTAGGGCTGAAGAGGATCTGTCCCCTGTTGCAAAAGTAGGTTGACTGGTGTTGGTGTTTAGGGCTGGAGAGATTTACGCTCATTATGCCCATAATGTGCACTCTTTTAGGATATAGCATATACCTACCTGCCCTCACCTTAGTTAAAGTTGTTGGTCTCTAGGAAGGCTGATTGCTACTGGTTCACAGATGAGATGAAGCCTGGAGCCATGCCTGGGGTATTTGCCATAAGTAGTAACCATTATAAACCACATATCTTTCTGTGGGGTACCCCAAATAACACAAGCAATTACCTATTGCTAACAGGTAAGCACTAAGGAATGTGACTAAACAGATCCTGACTTTTATTTTAGAATCAAGGTCAGCATGTAAATGCATAGAAATAAACACATCACAGTCATTCACACTGTAGAGTTAATGTAATCATAGACAAGCAGCGCAAGTTAATAGTCATCTGACAATTAGCACTAGCAGGTTAAACCTACCTTAGACACATGTACCACCAAGGATCATACCACAACCAAGCATCAATACACAGTGAGCCTAGCCTGCAGGGCCAGGCCCTGCATTAAAAGGAAAGGTCTCAATATCACCTGTTATCAGTTCAAGCATTAGCAAAACTGCAGACACAGACTTCAATCTGTGACACATTAGTAAACAAAGTGGCACTATGGATAGCCAGTTAGATTCACATGTGTGATATATGCTTTTCAGAAATGCAAACCAACAGCATACCTGCAGAAAATAAGTCAAGACTGTAGGGCCAGGCTTGTTCAGTTAGTAGGAAGGCTTCAGCCCAGCACAGCACACCTGCTATCATCATTAGCAGTATTGCAGACACAACCACATCCCTTCAGAAATGCAAGCTTAACCACATACTTGCAGCAGTAACTGAATGGAATTGTGCACCATGTGGTGCCTTACCACCTGCATGCTTCATGTCCAAACAGAAAGTCCAATGAATGTCCATTCATGGCATCATGATAAAGGAGCACTCCCTAGAGACCAGATGCCCTCACACCCATATCTTCCTGGATCTTGAGAGGGGGGGGTGGGGTCTCCCCCATATAGGCGTTCATGTCTGTCTTTACAGCGGGGAGCTTCGTCACAGGAGAGGCTTGAACCTGTGCGGCTTGGCCAGAAGCGTCCGGCAAGGTGAGGGAAAAATAAAAATTCTGCTTTTTAGCAGTAGCATAACCGGCTGTAGCAGTGAGGAAAAAAAAGAGTTATACTTCAGGAAGGGAGGAGACCTACTTTTATAATATAACCGGTCCTGAATTGGGCAGGGAGGCGGAGCCTTCCCATACGTATATGCTGTCATGCTGTGTCAGGAAAGAACATTTAAGGAATTTTTTCCTGGAGTGCGGCTGTCCAAACATCCTTTTCGTTTTCTGCTATATGCATTGCCAGCACCCATGGTCTTCAGGAGGCGATTGATCAGCTAAGCACACTATCTGGAGTGGTCACTTCCTTTTCCCCATTTTGCTTTGTACTTTGCATCCACTGTTACCAGCTCAGTAGTTGCTTTGGCCCTCCGTCTATACAGAACCTGTACAGGTTTGTTTATCTGTACTGCGACCACCTGTCCATCATGGATATTACTCTGCCTACTCTGCCACCAGCGGAATCAGGATACAGCAGGACCTTCACGGCGCCATCAGACAATCCTTTTCCCAACTTTTCTCTGTATTGCCGGGAGCCGACAATTCATTACAGCCGCGAGTAGTTTTAAATTACTTTTTTTCCTTCAGAAATTTAATTTTGTGCAGGGACAGTTCTAAGCACGGGAAACAAGCGTTACTTTACAGGCATACTATACACACCCCCCAGGTACGAAATTTAAAGGAATATTTCACTTTTATTGTTTCACTTTAAGCATTATTAAAATCACTACTCCCGAAAAAACGGCCATGTTTAAAACGATTTTTTGCATTGATACATGTCCCCTGGGGCAGGACCCAGGTCCCCAAACACTTTTTATGACAATAACTTGCATATAAGCCTTTAAAATTAGCACTTTAGATTTCTCCCATAGACTTTTACAGGGTGTTCCGCGGCTTTTCGAATTTGCCGCAAACACCCCAAATTGTTCGCTGTTCGGCAATGTTCGGCAATGTTCGAGTCGAACATGAGTTTGACTCGAACTCGAAGCTCATCCCTACACTCTACCAAAGATGCATAAGAGAGTAACAGGACCATATTGGGTGTCCGATAGTTTTCCGAATAGGCTCCCATCTTCCTGACTGAAAAGTCGAGTGAAATAGTGGACGATTTTTTACATCTACGTGTTTTGGCCCAGTCATCATATATTCAAGATACCCAAGATATACTTAAGCCCCATACACACGATCGGTTTAACTGATGAAAACCGTCCGATGGATGGTTTTCATCAGACCAACCGATCGTGTATGGTACCCATCGGTCTTTTTTCCATCGGATGGAAAAAATAGAACTTGTTTTAAAATTTTCCGATGGATAAAAAACCGATGGGAATTTCCGATCGTTTATGGGCAAGTCCATCGGTTAAAAAACCCACGCATGCTCAGACTGAATTAGGAGACGGGAGCGCTCGTTCTTGTAAAACTAGCGTTCCTAATGGAGAGAGCACATTCGTCATTCTGCAAGTTATTGCTTCGTTTAATGCAGCGCCTGTTTTTTTGCTTTCGAACGGTCTTTAAAATGTCATTTTGGCAGCAGAACTTTCCCCTGAGTTCTGACAAATGTATGTCTTTCTTTTTTCTAGTGATCTTAGGAATAATTAGTAAAATTCTTCAAGGCCGACCTCACAAATTACACCTTTTTTTTTTTGACTCTTAAAATTTGTTGTGCATTTTTTGGTGTGTCAATTTCTCAGAACAACATAATATTTAATTTTTGAAAAATCATGGAGGTTGGTGTTCCTTGTTCTTAATTACACATTGTATTTATGCAATCTTATTGCTACTTCTCAAAAAAACACATCAGGCATGTAGGTTGGCTGAAATCAAATTTCCCTTTATTTCGGAAAAAAACAAATCAAAAACCGAAGGGCAACTATTCCCAAATTAGCAGAGAATATAAAGTCATTAGATCCCAAATGCAGACCTGACTATGATCAATAATAAAATCAACAACAGCATGAAATCAGGAGCAGCAGCCAAAGACATACATCATCCCAAGCTGTGGTACTCCATCAACCTTCAATTTCTGGATGAGCAGCTCGAGGCCAGGGAATCACCTCCTGCTCTTCCTTGTAGCCTTCCTTCCACGCCTCTCTGCAGCGTTCTCTCCACGGCCCCGTCCACGCACCCTTGCAGGCTGGGCCACTGTGGGTGGTGATGTGGCAGGAGGAGGAGGAGAAGGAGGAGAGGGATTGGGCTGATGTGAGATATGGGTGGCCTCAGTCAGCTGTCCCCTCGCCCCCATGTGTACGGCCGTGTAGATAAGGTGCTCACAAAGGGCCCGTTGTCCCGCCTCCATTCTCAGCAGCTTATCTGAGAGATAGGTGCTAAACCCCTCCATAGGGTTGAGGGGGGCCCTCATAATGGCAGCAGCCTCCTGAATCATCTTTAGTGACTCCTCCTCCACTTGTGTCATCCGCCGTTGTTTTGGCGGTCTGACGTGGAGGGGAGCCACTTGGGAGACAGTGCTGCCACTAGGCCTGGGGACCTGCTGAGTCCCACTGGGCCCTGCCTCCTCCTGCCTGTCACACTCCTGACCCTCTTCCTCCTGGCTTGCCTCATCCTGTTTATAAAATAAAATGTAAATTTCTATTATTTGAGGAATCAATCACACACAATTTTGATCACATTACTGTTTTTTTTTTTGGGGGGGGGGTGGGATCATTTATGGCTAATCAAAACAGTTCGACTCAATATTACTTAGTGGACAATAATTAGCATCAAAAACACTATACCTGGCTAAAGATGCGAAGATCTGGCTCTTCGAGCTCAGGAGGCTCCTCCTCTGCCTCTGCAGGGGTGGAGGGAAGGGTGGAAGGAACGCTGGAGGGAAGGGTGGAAGAAAGGGTTGAGGGAAGGCTGGAAATAGATTCCCTGGCCTCGATCTGGTCATCCAGAAATTGGAGATGTCTGTAGTACCACAGCTTGGGCTTTACTACATCGTCGGCTGCTGCTCCTGATCTCTTGGACTGGCGCACTTCCTTGAATTTTTTTTTATAAGAATTGCGCAGGTTGTTGATTTTATTATTGATCATAGTGTAGTCTGCATCTGGGATCCATGGCTTCATATCCTCGGCTAATTTGGTAATAGTTGCCCGTCGTACATCACTTTTGTGATACGCAGGGTGTTTGAGCTCCCAAAGGTTGCGCTGTTCCTTATACTTTTCAATAAAAACAAGCATCACCTCCGGCTCTCTTAGTTTATGCATCTATTAAGGATCAGCAAGTACAAAAAAAAAAGGATCAGAATTGATTCTCCTCAACTTATCACAATATTGCCCTTTACAATCATGACCCATTAATATGCCACTGCAGGCCCGAGTTCCCTTCTTACCTTAGTTCACTTCGTGGGTTCACTTCCGGTCCTCCTTACTCCGCGCATCCCTAATAACTTCTTTCCCCTTTTTATACCCTGCGCATGCGTGTAACTCCGCCCTCGTCGCCCGCCCATGACGGACTTTTTCTGCATTTCCCCGCCCCTTAACGATCGGCGCACAGTGTGAAACGGCGACATGTCGCAGACACAGGTGGCTTCTTTAGTTGAAATTACCAACGAGGAAAGCCCGGAGGCGGAAACGTCCCGATCCTGTAAAAAAAGATACAAGGCGATTAATATGTCTTTTTCTGAGATGGCGGAGATGGTGGACATTCTGCGGAGGAAGGATTACGACGGCAAGCATGGCCCATACAACACCCCTAATCTCCGGAAGTCACAAATTATGGATAAAGTGGCGAAGACTCTTTATAAAAAATATGGGGTCAGGAGATCCAAGGAACAACTCCGTAAAAGGTGGTCAGACCTGAAGATCAGGGAGCCGGAGCAGTATAAGAAGCTTATAAAAAGCATAGAAAAAAGTAAGTATATTTTACTGTGTTCTTTCACATTGTAATATGTATTCTTCCATGTTTTGCAACATGTGCTTGGCTTGACTGGGTTCACATTTTGAAATCTCATCTTTTAGGTTAAGTGGAGAGTCCACTTATTTGCCCAATGTTTTGACCAATAACTTGCTGCTCTTCCCCCAAACATGTTTGGCACATATCCACGTAAACTACACATGGGCATGCCTCATTTTACTTCAACAATGTTTATCTACACATTGTTGGCTAGATGATGTGTTGTAAGGAAATTTAGAATGTGACTGAAAGAATAAACTGTATTCTGGGTAAAGGAGATGACACTCCAGCAGTTGTGTACTTTTTTTGTTCTTGATCAAGATACTATACTCTGGGCCACATGACCAAATTTATTAACGGTGTCACACACAGGTGGTCCAGTGGATACCTTGGTGGTTATCCAAGTGTATTTGTGAATGTCCTCAAAAATAACATGTTGCTTTGTGGAGTTTGCAAGATCACCTATGTTCATGTTGGAACTCAGGGCCAAATATCAATTGTACACCACTTCAAAACATTGAGGATCCCTTTTCAGGCCTTAAAAAAGTCTGTGTGCTAAAGTATACATTTTGTTGTAAATTCCCATAGGGGAGAGGAGACTGGGAGGACACCATGCTCAGGAGACGAGTAACCCAACACCACAGAAACTCACCGAAGCTCCCAAAGCAGACCAAGATCAGCAGGTTCAGGAAGCGGAGGTGGAGGAAGCGGAGGTGGAGGAAGAGGAGGTGGAGGAAGGAGAGGTGGAGCTTATAAGCACAACAGGTCAGTGTCTGTCACCACAACTTCAAGGTAAATACAGATGTAGGACTGCCTAGTGTAAAACCTTTTTTTTTGTTTTAGGGACTGAACGTGGGGGTGTGTCAGGAAGTCCAAATCCGCCATTCTCAAGTGCCAGCGCCAAAATAATCATTCAGGAAATCATGGAATGCAGTAGCGAAATGGACATTATGAGAAAGAGAATGATTGTGATTGAGCAAAAATATAAAAACATGATAGATATTTTGGGGAGAATAGTGTGAACCCCCCCTTTTTGTGTGTTTTGTTATGTGTCTGAAATTATCTCAGGGATTTCCAACATCCCAAATGTGAAGATGCACACACTGAAGACTCAACATGTGCTATCTCCCGTCACAGGATATCTATGTCCCTGTTTTGGGGGTGCAACCTCTTCCTCCCTCCTCAAGTAGGGTAGAGGAAGGGTTTACATCCCCAAAGCACGACCATTGATCCCCCATGATGGCAGATAGCACATGTTTACCCTAGCCATGGGATCTTGTTGAAGATACCCATTTGAGCCCCAAAAGAAAGTGTGTTTGTTAACATTTGGGATGGATCAGGGGTACCATCACCCCATCTCCAGTTGGTATTTTTAACAGTGTTATTTTATTACTTTTTCAGACAAAAAAAATGGCTTACGACCCATGCATGTTTCTGCAAAAAAAGACACACAGAAAAATAAAAGGCTAGTATTTCTAAAAACCCCCAAAAAATGTGTTGCAAACAATAAAAACATTTGGGAAGTCTAAAAAAGGTGTGCCTTGTTCTTTCTATGCTCAAGAGCAGTTCTGAAGATGCAAAACCTGTGTTTTTCGCTCTGAGTTTTGAGGCTATTTACTAAGGACAATTACACTTGGCACTACTAGAACCTGGGAGACACATAAACCCAAAATACAAGAATGACAACACAAGTTTGTAGGAATTCCATGTTTATTTTTTATTTTTAAAAGGTTAAATACTTGGTCAGATGTGGTCTGGCATTGCGATGGCCCCCCTACCCGTGAAGTACTCTTCGTATTTCTGGCGTACTTCACGGGCACTTTGGGGGGCCAAGCCAGTACGGGCAGTGCTGAGGCCGGTCCGATTAATCAGTTCAGATGGACCGGCCTCAGGCCCAAACGATGATACATAATTGGTTGCAAATTTGCGTAGAAAATTGTGCAAGATGCAGCAGCAGTAGACGATGTGGTTCAGTTTATAATCCGCCAAATGTATCGCTGTCTGGAACAGGCGGAACCGGCGGCTGACCATTATCCCGAAGGCATTCTCCACAACTCTCCGGGCTCTGGCCAGCCGGTAATTAAAAACCCTCCTCTCCGGGGTGAGGGTGCGTTGGGGAAACGGCCGCATCAGGTGTGGTCCTAGTCCAAAAGCCTCATCCGCAATGAAAACGAATGGGAGCCCTTCAACGTTCTCTGCATCTGGAGGCAGTGCAAGACCCCCAGCCTGCAGACGGTGAGCGAACTCCGTCTCCGCGAATGATCCGCCATCGGACATCCGGACGTTCTTCCCCACGTCCACATACAGGAACTCGTACTGTGCCGACACCACCGCCATTAACACTATGCTATTAAAACCTTTATAGTTGAAATAGTATGACCCCGAACAGGGTGGTGGCACTATGTGGACGTGCTTCCCATCAATTGCCCCTCTGCAGTTGGGGAAATCCCACCGCTGGGCAAATTGGGAGGCCACAGTCAGCCAATCCTGTGGTGTGCTAGGGAACTGTGGAGTCAAACAAAAAGAAGACATTAGTACGGTTTATGGTTACAGTGCAAGCAGATTACACACAAAAACATTGTTGAGTATCATTATTATTTAAGGGAGTTTTTCCTACCAATAAACAAAGGCCCACTTAGCAGATGCCTCACCCCCGCTGAGTGGACATTCTAAAATAATCTAAGGGGGGGGGGCCTAAGGTGATTGTGGCAGATCCCAAAAAAGGCTCTACCACTCGGCTGAGCTTGATTGAGAACTACTAATTTTTTAACATCTTTAGGGGGGGGGAGGGAGTATTGTCAAACTACGAGGGCAATGACCCCACAAAAATGAAAAGGAAAATAGAAGGCTAGCTGGGTTTGCGCCCACGATAGCATGCTGGAGAGGTTAGTGAAGGGAAATAGGCATGTAGGGCCCAAAAAGGGATTTACAGGTAAAAAAAGGCATGGGGAAAATGGGGACATTACCAGGATATTACAAACAGGCATATTTGTGTTAGGAGGAAAAAAAAAAAAAAAACAACAGAATAAAAACAGATAATGTGAGGTTAAAGGAGCATAATTACCTTCATATAGTCCTTCTGCAGGACCTGAATGATGGCCGAACACGTCTCAGGGATAATGATCCCGAGAGCCTGGGGGGAGATGCCTGTTGAGAACTTGAGGTCCTGCAAGCTTCTCCCAGTCGCCAGGTATTTCAACGTGGCAATAAGCCTCTGCTCGGCAGTGATGGCCTGGCGCATCACAGTGTCCTGCCTCGTTATATAGGGGGACAGCAAATCCAACAGACGGTGAAATACGGGGTCCGTCATCCTGAGATAATTCCTGAAATCATCAGGGTTATTCTCATGGATTTCCCGCAGCAGAGGCATATGAGAGAATTGGTCCCGCTGGAGCAACCAATTCTTAGTCCATGAACTCCTCCTCACCCTGTTCACAGACTGAACTCGGGTTACAGTGTTAACTGCAACACCAAGCCCAAAGCCAGCATGAGCTCGAGAACGAGAACGCACTTCAAACATGGTTTTAAACCGGTCGGCTGGTCAGAAGGCACTCAAACAGAACGCACCGTGGAACAGCAAGGCCTGAGAAGAACGATCTGAAAAACAGTAAACGAACGGCCAAAAAGGCACTGCAAGGCAGTAACGACCTGACTGCACGCACTGAATCACAAATACAAACCCACAAGCACAAACTGAACAACAGGAAATGATCTGCAAAGCACGGAGACTGAAAAGCGCGAATCGGCTCTCACCAAACTTTTACTAACACGCGGTAACACGAAATCAGCAAAAGCAGCCCAAGGGGTGGCGCCATTAGATTTGTTCGGCCCTTTTATAGCGCGTCGTACGTTTTGAACGTGCCGTCGTTTTCTTGCCGTCGGTTTTTAGACTGATGGTGTGTGGCCAAGACTGATGAAAAACAGTTTCATCGGATTTCCGATGGACAAATCCATCGGACGAAAATCCATAGGTTATCCGATCGTGTGTACAGGGCTTTAGAGTTATCAAGGGCATACATGTACCCATGAATGTTGAAGCTTTTTATAGATTCATGCCACATTAAATAGGAGTAGATATAGTGGCGACTTTCCTCCAAGAGTGGAACAGTTCTTTCTGTTATAACTTTTTTATCTTGGAGTTGTTAACATACATTTTAAATAGAAATGTGATCATTTTTGCCAGCTCTCACTTCCTCTGGTGCAGGGGGTGGTGGTGTGACATGCCGTTTCCCGTTGTACATCAACCTGTACCTGAGGGGGTGGGAGAAGGACCTTTTCTTTGGGGATCTGGTTTTGCAAATATACTTGTGCCCAGGGCTTTTTTTCTCAAACAATAGGTGCTGGAACTTAACCACAGCCCCACAAAACCCCTCCCTCTACACACACCCTCCAAATCACATCAAATTGTGGGTGTGTTCAGTCAAATTTTACGAAAACAGTAGGAGGGTCTTAAAGGGGCATTAAATACCAAGATTGCATTACATACAGAGTGCAGAGCTGTCACTTGTAAACACAGAAACCAGACTTCTGTGTTGACAAGTGATTGTGGTGAGCAGGCACCAAAGGGTCTGAGCCAGAGGTGGTGGAATTGAGTTCCACCAAGATCCCCCTGAAAAAAAGCCCTGCTTGTGCCACATTCCTGTGTGTAGCAGGTATATATAAAATATATTTATGAAATGGATGGGTAATAAGACAGAACTGGAGGAGTTTATGGCCCAACTACAGTGTAATTAATTTTATTTAAAATTCACCATGGAATGAGTTATAAATAAAGTTACCTTCCTGGTTATATGTATGTATTACAGTCAAAACAAGAGGATCACTCACTTTTGATTTATAAAGAAAGCCAAAATCAGCTAACACTATGTTAAATGGAAAGAGTATTCCTTATGACCAATATATGCACCTGAAACCTAACTGTACAAAAGATGAGAATTTCATCAAACAAGCAGGACTGTTACAAGACTGGCTGCTAAAAGGAGTCTATAGCATACAATTAATAAAGAAAACTTTTCAAAAAGCCTGTAAAAAAAACAGGGAACCCATCTTGTATGAGACAACTAAAAATCCTCCCTCCAATAAATAACGCAAGAGTTATTTTGTGATATTCATAGCAACGTTCACAATTGAGATGTATTTTACAGAATCACTGGCATCTCCTCACCAGTGATCCTTTAATGGGGAGGTTTGTAGTCCCTGTACCTTAAATTACCTTTAGACATGCCAAATCTATTAGGGACCATGTTACATGTGGTAAATTTAGGGAAGAAGAAGAGAGGATTTCAAATCCGGGTGAGAAGAAAGGCACATTTGCCTGTGGTTCATGTCCTTATTGCCCTTGGATCCAGGAGGGTAGATACACTGTATTACCCAACAAACAAAAATGTTTTTCTTCACCACCAGATTGACTGTCAAACGATGGAAGTATCTTACTCAATGATATGCCAGTGTCAAGCTTTCTATGTGGGTAAAACTAAGCCACCCTTTTGGAAACATATATATGATCATTTATACCTGATCTCCATTGAGAAGATAGACTCACTGATTAGACGGAATGTAGATTTATACCACCATTATGACTCTAATGATATTCGCTTCTATACATTGGAACATATACTGTAACTCCTTATGTTAGGGGTGGGGACATTGATAGGGAGTTGCTTAAATTTGAAACTTGGTGGATTCAAATCCTTAAAGCTACCACTAGGCCTGTGCTTAATGAGATACTATGATTCAAATCCTTCCTTAAATAGCCTCTGATTAGATGGTAACATGTGCAATATCTATAATAAAATGTGGGGCATCCCCTAATAATTTAGTTTATCTTGACACAGCAGAATGTTTAGTCTATTTGGACTTACAGTGACTGTCCTTAATTGATAGCTTTGTGTATTAGGTTGCACACTAAATGTAAACTTTGCACTTATCAATGTATAGATTCATATTTTCGTGTGTGTTTTTTCTTTCTCTTTTTTATATACTGTTTGTTATTTATATTGTGCTATATAAGATATATGTTTTGATGGACTCACCCGGGACAGAGGCTTTTGGAGGGGACTGAATGCTGGCCTCTTGTCTACGGAGTTTGGGCCCTGGTATTTGGGGGAACGGTGCTCTTCGTGAGCTGTATGCCTGGGGACCCTTGAGGTGGTGTTACTTTGGATTCAGGCCCATGTCCCCCCAAGACACCCAGACTCTGGGACCCTGTATATGCCATATTTGAAATAGTGACTGATTCATATTGTTGGGACACATACTGTTAGAAGATGCTGATGTTAACTCCAGCCACCTGTCTGTCTGTTTGTCATGGATATGCAGTAATGTTTGTCTGTCAGCTCACCTCTCCTCCATGTGTTCACCTTAGAGGCCAGCCACTCTCACCTGGCTGCTTAAGTAATCTTTCCTCCAAGCATGGCTCCACCCCAGGCCCTATCAGAGAACTCTACATTAACCTGTGCACTGCAAGCCAGCCCTGCTGATCAATATTGTATGTTAGCGTTCATGTGCGACTTGCTGTGTCTTCTATGTCTGATTCCAGTTACCGATCTTGGCTTGTTCTCGACTATCCCTGCTAGCTTGTGACCCTGACCTTGGCGTGTCCTATGTTTATCCTTGTCTGCTAGTCGTCCTGATCTTTGGCTTATTCCCTTACTGTCCTACTGTAGCCTACTGTGAGCGTGAGCTGGGTTACTCTGGGGGCCGCGAACTGGAGCTAGCTGCAGCCCAGTCCATCCTCACCACTAAAGGCTCTGGTGAATACCTGCTAGCTCTTAGACTCTGTGCCCTGGGGAATATTATGCTCTAGCTCCCTGTGGGATCTGTGTTGGTTCTCCAGTGGACCTGCCTTCCTTAACCACCCAGAGTTCCATCCGCAGCAGTCAGCCGTAGGGTCCACTACCGTAGCGGTGCACTCCTGACCTCAACAGTGTGCATCTGTAATCTGGCCTCAGGTGACCTGACAACTTGATCAGCCATGGACCCGACTGATGTGCCGCTTCCCACAGATGATCCATTGCAAGTCAAAGTCCGCAGACTTGAGACCCAGGAATCTAATCAGACTCAGGTGATGCGATTCCTCCAGGATCTGGCTTCCCACTTCGAACAGCTTCAGGCCTCCTTGGGAATCCCAAATCAGCAACCTCAAGTACAATCAGTGGCTGCACCTATCGCACCAGTCACAGCCACACACTCACTACAACTGCCAGCTCCATCCCGTTTCTCTGGGGACTCCAAGGCCTGCAGGGGGTTTCTCAGCCAATGTACTATTCATTTTGAGCTCCAGCCTCAAAACTTCCTGTCTGATCAGGCAAAGGTAGCCTATATCATTTCCCTCCTCTCCGGTGAAGCTTTAGCCTGGGCTGCCCCCCTGTGGGAGAAGAATTATCCAGTGGTTTCCAGCCTGTCCGACTTCTTGAAGCTCTTTCGGAACATCTTCGAGGAGCCGGCTCGGGTTTCTTCAGTGGCTAGTGCCCTTTTACGTCTTCGCCAAGAATCTTGTTCAGTGGGACAATATGCTCTTCAGTTCCGTATCCTCATAGCTGAATTGAGCTGGAACAATGACGCCCTGGTCGCAACCTTTTTACATGGCCTCTCTGACCGAGTGAAAGACGAATTAGCGGGAAGAGCCATCCCCGCCGGTCTGGACGATGTAATTTCCTTGTGCAATCAGATCGACATTCGTTTTCAGGAGAGGTCCCTAGAAAAAAGATGCCAGCACTCCCTGGGCCCTAGCCAGTCTGAGCTCCCCTCCCTTTGTCCCGTGGAGCATCTTCTGCCTGCTGAAGAACCTATGCAGCTGGGCCGGACCAGACTAACCCCTGAAGAACATGCTAGCCGCAGAACTCTGGGATTGTGTCTCTATTGTGGGGGCAAGGGTCATTTTCGTGACTCCTGCTCGCTTCGTCCGGGAAACGCTCAGGTCTAATACATTTGGAAGGTGGAGTATTTGGACTCAGAAACATCACCTTCTTGTCTTCTTCTTCCGGTGTTCCTTCATGTAGGCACGTCTCCTCAATCGACCCTTGCATATTTGGATTCCAGGGATGCCGGCAATTTTATGGACTGGAGAACTGCTTCTTCTATGAAGCTTACCCTTTCACCTCTCACTACGCCACTGGTAGTCTCAGCAATTGATGGCACTGTTCTCCCAGGGGGTCCTATTCGCTTCCAGAAGCTACCTATTAGGATGTCGGTAGGGATACTCCACCAGGAGTGGATATCCTTCCTCATTCTACCCAAGGCCTCTACCCCCATTGTATTGGGCCTTCCTTGGCTACAGCTCCACTCTCCACATGTGGACTGGGTCTCTGGACAGATCCTGGCTTGGGGTCCCTCATGTTTCTCGTCCTGTCTTCTCAAGGTTGCCCCCAAGGAGAGACTTCCTGTTTCTACCACATCTGTATCTTCTGATCTTCCCGCTGCATACATCGATTACAGGGATGTGCTCTGTAAGAAATCATCTAAGGTGCTTCCTCCCCACAGGTCTTTTGACTTTGCTATTGACCTTGTCCCCGGAGCAACTCTGCCATGGGGTCGTACCTACCCTCTGTCCATCCCAGAGACCCAGGCCATGTCTGAGTTTGTCGCAGAGAATCTAGAGAGAGGTTTCATCCGGAAATCCTCATTGCCTGCAGAAGCAGGCTTCTTTTTTGTTGCCAAAAAGGATGGTACCTTGAGACCCTGCATCGACTATTGAGGTTTAAACGCGGTTACTATCAAAAATCGATACCCCTTACCCCTAATATCTGAGCTATTTGACAGGTTGAAGGGTGCCTCCATTTTCACCAAGTTGGATCTCAGAGTTAAATATACAATCTCATTCGCATATGGGAAGGTGACGAATGGAAGACTGTGTTTAATACTAGAGACGGGCATTACGAATACCTGGTTATGCCTTTTGGTTTGTGTAATGCCCCAGCTGTGTTTCAAAACTTTGTCAATTAAATCTTCAGGGATCTGCTGTACCAGTTTGTTGTCATCTATCTGGATGACATTCGTATCTTTTCGGAAAATATGCTCGTCCACAGAAACCATGTCCGCACTGTACTTCAGCGCCTTAGAGAGAATAATCTCTATGCCAAGCTGGAGAAATGTTCCTTTGAGTGTTCGGAGGTCCTGTTTCTGGGATGCTTTGTCTCAAGTTTGGGTCTTTGTATGGATCCCGGAAAGGTCTTGGCCATTACCAACTGGCCTCTTCCTGCTAGCCTCAAGGCCACACAGCGCTTTCTTGGCTTCACAAATTATTATAGGCAGTTCATAAGGAATTACTCTTCCATTGCCGCACCTATTTTCGCTTTGACCAAGAAGGGTGCGAATGCCAAAGACTGGCCTCCCGAAGCTGTCTCTGCATTTCACGACCTGAAACAGGCCTTTGTTTCTGGACCTCTCTTGAGGAGACCAAATCCTGAGGACCCATTTTTTATTGAAGTGGACGCTTCTTTAATGGGGGTGGGAGCTGTGCTTCTTCAATTCTTTGAGAAGAGACGTCAGACATGTGCGTTCTTCTCCAAAAAAAAATCTCAGGCAGAGAGAAATTATGCCATCGGTGATCGGGAACTTCTCGCAATTAAATTGGTGTTAGAGGAATGGCGTCATCTCTTGAAGGGTTCCCCTCACTCCATAACAATCTTTACTGATCACAAGAATCTACAGTACCTACAGTCCCAGACAGGCCAGGTGGAGTCTCTTCTTTTCCCATTTTAATTTCACGATTAGGTACAAACCTGGTTCCTGCCACGGTCGAGCTGATGCACTCTCTAGGTCATTTGACACTTTGGACGAGGAGTCCACCCCTGAACCTGAGCCGATCATTCCAACCTCATGCAGTGTTGCCCATTCTACCATCCTGGAGTCAAAAATTCCTCCTAGCAAGACCTTTGTCCCCACTGGGCTAAGATCCTTCGTTGGGGACATAATAACAAGGTGGCAGGTCATGCTGGGTTCCTCTGATCCTTCTTGCTCCTCAGTCATCACTACTGGTGGCCTAATCTCCTATCAGATGTCAAAGACTACGTTAAGGCTTGTCATGTCTGTGCTCAGTCTAAATTCTCCACACAAGCTCCTGCTGGTCTTCTCATGCCCTTGCCCATTCCTAAGGAGCCCTGATCTCATATTGCCATGGATTTTTATTACCGATCTCCCACTGTCAGAGAATAATACGGTCATTTGGGTGGTAATCGATCGGTTTTCCAAGATGGCTCATTTTGTTCCTGGCCTTCCTTCTGCTCCTGCCTCGGTTCGCATTTTTGTTCGAGAAATTTTACGCCTCCATGGGGTTCCTTCTCATATTTTTTCTGACAGGGGTGTTCAATTTACGTCTTGTTTTTTGCAAATCCCTCAATATTGTCTTGGATTTTTCCTCTTCTTACCATCCTCAATCCAATGGACAGACTGAGAGGGTTAATCAGAAGATAGAGGTCTTTCTTCGCACCTTAGTCTCTGCTCATCATGACGATTTGTCCTCTCTACTCCCGTGGGCAGAATTCTCTCATAACAATCATGTAAATACCAGTTCGCAGAAGACACCCTTTCTCACAGTTTATGGAAAACACCCTCAACTTCCTCTTCCCATGACCTGTTCTCCAGATATTCCAGCTTTGGCTTCGGCTCAGGAGTCTTTCAATTCTATTTGGGGTGTGACGTTCATGATTCCCTCCGGGCAGCTGCTGACAAATTCAAAGGCTTTGCCGACCGCCGCAGGCGTAAACCGCTTTCTCTTCAGCCAGGGGACAAAGTCTGGCTCTCCACCAGGAACATCAAGCTCCGAGTCCCTTCTCTGAAGTTTGCTCCAAGATTCATTGGACCGTACACTATAACTTCTAAACTGAATCCGATTTGTTTCAAACTCCAGATTCCCAAAAGCCTCAAAATCGCTAACTCCTTCCATGTTGCCCTTCTAAAGCCTTTAGTCTTCCATAAGTTCTCTTGTCCTCTCCCTACAGTGGCGCCGGTCTCTGAGGAAAATCAGGACAACGAGGTCAGTCAAATTCTGGATTCCCGACTCTGTAGAGGCATTCTTCAGTACCTCATTCATTGGAAAGGGTTTGGTCCTGAGGAGAGGTCTTGGATCACTGCATCTGAGGTCTTTGCACCTCGTCTGTTAAAGAAGTTTCATCTGAAGTTCCCCTCTAAACCCGGGCCCAGGCGGGGAAGGGGGAGGCTTCGTAAGAGGGAGGGTACTGTCATGGATATGCAGTAATATTTGTCAGCTCACCTCTCCTCCATGTGTTCACCTTAGAGGCCAGCCACTCTCACCTGGCTGCTTAAGTAATCTCTCCTCCAAGCATGGCTCCACCCCAGGCCCTATCAGAGAACTCTACATTAACCTGTGCACTGCAAGCCAGCCCTGCTGATCAACATTGTATGTTAGCTTTCATGTGCGACTTGCTGTGTATTCTACGTCTGATTCCAGTTACCGATATTGGCTTGTTCTTGACTATCCCTGCTAGCTTGTGACCCTGACCTTGGCGTGTCCTATGTTTATCCTTGTCTGCTAGTCGCCCCGACCTTTGGCTTATTCCCTTACTATCCTCCTGTAGCCTACTGTGAGCGTGAGCTGGGAGACTCTGGGGGCCGTGACCTGGAGCTAGCTGCAGCCCAGTCCATCCTCACCACTAGAGGCTCTGGTGAACACCTGCTAACTCTTAGACTCTGCGCCCTGGGGAATCTTATGCTTTAGCTCCCTGTGGGATCTGTGTTGGTTCTCCAGTGGACCTGCCTTCCTTAACCACCTGGAGTTCCATCCGCAGCAGTCAGCCGTAGGGTCCACTACCGTAACGGTGCTCTCCTGACCTCAACGGTGTGCATCTGTCATTTGGCCTTAGGTGACCTGACAGACAGTTTTCTACCCATTTACATAATTGATCTTTCAATGCCTGTAGACTTTACCTTGCACATTAGTTGTGTGTGAGGAACTGTGTCAAACGCTTTTGGCAAAATCTAAATATACTATGTATACTATACAAATGCAAGGATACCCCATGGCATGAACCTTTTCCTTAATTAATTACATCTATGTAATCATGGTTTTATATAGATTTTTTTCATGTTTGTGAAGTGTGCATTATGCATTTTTCATGTTTTTTTTATTTCTTCACAGATCCATTTTTTATGCTTTATGTCTATTTTATTTTGCATATCTTCTTTACACTTATTATGTATTGCACCTCTGTCGCAATCATTTTGATTGATATCATCTAATTAATTGATTGGAGGAGGGATTTGGGCATTTTATTGTGCCTATATATGTTGTGAATGTCATTTTTGGACAGAGCTCTGAACAAGACTTCCAAAACGCATCTGCTTGTCCTTTTAATACTTGCCATGATACAATGAAGATCACAGATGTTATATCCAGCGGTGCTGGCTCTTACTTTAGTTTTGCTCAAGTTTGCCTATTTGGATGTAAGAAGAACATCCTGAGTAGGGATGAGCCTGATGTTCGACTCTAATATTAGGTGTTTGCGGAATACCGAACGTTATGGGGCGTTTGTGGAAAATTTGAGAGCCCGCGGAATGCCCCATAATGAACGGCAAGATCGTCAATGCACTGCGAGATTGCAGTGCAATGACGGATGCTGATTGGCCAAAGCATGCACCTGACCTGCATGCTTTGGCCAATCACGGCACGCTCTGCTGTGAGAGCCATGATTGGCCAAAGGCAGGCTGAGTCCACATCCCACACTATGTATGGCTGCTTACAAGGCAGCCAAACATAGTTTTATGAATGAGAGCAGAATACCGGCAATATACATAAAAATCATTGAAAAAAAATGCATGGGTTCCCCCCCACCCCAGTCCATTACCAGGCCCTTTGGGTCTGGTATGCATATTAAGGGAAACCCGCGCCAAAATTTTAAAAACAAATTGCATGGGGGTCCCCCACCAAAATCCATACCAGTCCCTTATCCAAGCACGCAACCTGGCAGGCAGCAGGAAAAGGGGGGTGAGAGAGTGGCCTCCCCCTCCTGAACCATACCAGGCCACATGCCCTCAACATGGGAAAGGTGTTTTAGGGTCCCCCCAAAGTACCTTGTGCGCGGTGATGGCGCTTCGGCGCTCCCGTGTGAGCGCCTGTGCAAAAGCGGTGCTTCGGCGTTCGCGCATGCGCGGCAGCGGCACGTGGGGGCATGCGGGAGCGCGCAGTGACGGTTCTTGGCGCCAAACAGGGGCTATTTAAATGGGCTGATGCCTGGGCTCCTTGCTGTCCGGTCTACAGCGTTCCTGAGACCCATATGCAACCTGCTGTTACTCTGCTGATCCAATCCTGTGACCCGGCTTGTTCCTGACTTCTCCTGCCTTCTGCCTGCCCTCTGACCGTGACTTGTTTGACCTTGCTTCTGTCTATTCCTTGGACTATCCGCTGCCCGCCCGTTGCTGATGCGGCCTGAACCATGACTCTGCTTCTGCCTCTGGAATTGAACCTGATCTGCCAGCCTGTGTATGATCCGGCCTATTTGGACTTGTCTGTGTCCTGTACTATAGGACACCTCCCCCACTGCCTTCAGTCTCATCCCACCAGTACCTATGTGCCCAGCCTGCCTGCTGTTCCAGCCTTCCTGCTGACGCTAACACCCGCACAGAGTCTCCTGAAGTCCAGCTCCATCCCAACACCAGTGTTCCTGACAGGCACTTGTGCGACTCTGCACTCCCGAGCTCCATGTTCCCACCATCAGGGGTTCCGGAGTAAGAGGTGCAAAAGAAGCCGCTCCCTGCATATCAGGCTCCACCATCAGGTACGTGACAGTACCGGACAGCCATGTCCGAGCCTGCGCAGGGAGCGAACCCAATGGAGGAATTATGTCGGCACCTGGATGGGCTAACCCAGGCCATCAGAAGTCTGCAAGAGGGCTATACCCGACTGGAGGGCCGAGTCCAGGCCCTATCCTCCTCAGCTTCCTCCTCTACTGGGACTTCTGCACCCTTAGTGGTCATGATGCCTCCTGAACCTAAGGTACCCACACCCGAGAGATTCTCAGGGGAGCGGAGCAAATACAGAGCCTTTCGGAACGCCTGCAAGGTCTTCTTTGCCCTACAACCACGGACTTTCTCATTAGAATCCACCAAGGTGGGGTTCATCATCTCCCTTCTGTCTGGTGAGCCACAAGCCTGGGCCCACCGCCTCTTGGAGCATAAGGGCGCTTCCCTTAATACCCTTGACACCTTCTTACAGGCCATGGCTCAGCTATGCGAGGACCCTCACCAAGCCGCCACTGCTGAGTATTATGTGTCTGAATTCAGGAGATGGAGTTCAGACACGAACTGGAACGTTGCTGCCCTTTGCCACCAATTCCGGTTGGGACTCTCAGAGTCGCTCAAAGATGAACTGGTGTTCCTGGAACGTTGGATGCTCTTATCAATCTAACCATCCAGATTGACAGACGTCTAAGGGAACGTAGGTCTGAACGAGCCACCGGTCCACCTCGCCCAGTTTGGATGTTGCCCCGGGTACCCAACTCTGCTAACCCGGCTCCTCCGTTTCCAGTCACAGCCTCCACTGACAGTCCAGAACCCATGCAGTTGGGCCTGCTCCGTCCCTCACTCACACCAGAGGAACATCAACGAAGGCGAACCCTTAATCTATGCCTGTACTGCGGAGAACCCGGACACTATGTAAGGACCTGCCCCGTGAAACTCCGTAAGTGCCTCTCCATGTCGTCTGTGCATTCACCCGTTATACCCAGTAACTCAGCTCACCTGGCAATTCCCATTCTTTTGCAGCTTCCAAGAGGGAATATACAAGTCAGCGCTATCATTGACTCCGGAGCCTGCAGTTGTTTTTTGGACTTAGCTTTTGCTACCAAACAGCACATTCCTCTGCGCCCTAGGGCTAAAGGACTTTTTGTACACCTTGCCGATGGGTCGATCCTAAAATCTGGGCCAGTCACACAGGAGACCTTACCTTTGGCCACGACCATTGCCAGCACCCATCAGGAACTACTTTGCCTGGATGTCATCGAGTCTCCTCTGTTTCCCATTATTCTGGGCATGCCCTGGTTACAGGCTCATAACCCGCAAATCAATTGGACATCAGGAGAAGTCAGTTTCTGTTCCCCCTACTGCCACCAACACTGTCTGCAGGAAGTTTTGGGTGCTCCTTCTCCCTTGCTTTGCATGGACTCTGATACCGAGGTCCGCCAATCAGTTCCTGAAGTGTACCACAACTTCCTGGACGTCTTCAGCAAAAAAGGGGCTGAGACTCTTCCCCCACACAGGCCATATGACTGCCCGATTGAGCTCCTCCCCAGGGCTGAAATCCCCTTCGGCAGGATTTTCCCCCTGACGGAACTTGAACTTGAACCCCTAAAGACTTATATTGACGATAATCTTAAGAAAGGGTTCATCCGTCCTTCCACTTCACCGGCAGGGGCAGGGATTTTCTTTGTTGAGAAAAAGGATCATTCTCTCCACCCCTGTGTGGACTATCGGGAGCTCGATAAAGTGACTATAAAGAACCGGTACCCTCTTCCTTTGGTACCGGAACTGTTCCAAAGACTGGGATCCACAGTCAACTTCACAAAACTGGATCTCCGCGGGGCCTACAACCTGGTGCGGATCCGAAGTGGTGACGAGTGGAAGACTGCCTTTCGCACTCGCTTTGGGCACTTCGAATACTTAGTAATGCCCTTTGGACTTTGCAATGCCCCAGCTACTTTCCAGCATTTTGTGAACGACATTTTTAGAGACTACCTTGACCTTTTTGTTATCATCTATCTGGACGACATCCTCATCTTTTCCCCCTCTTTGGAGAAACATCGGGCACACGTCCAGAGTGTGCTCGGTCGGCTTCGAACGCACGGTTTATATGCAAAACCAGAAAAGTGCGAATTCGAGCGCCAAAGTATCCAATTTCTTGGACTTATCATCTCGGTGGAGGGTATCAAGATGGATCCCCAGAAAGTGGCTGCAATTCTTGACTGGTCGGTGCCCGTGGACAAGAAAGGCATCCAGCGCTTTGTCGGGTTCGCAAACTTCTATAGGAAGTTCATCAGGGGATTCTCTACCATCATTGCCCCAATAACCAACCTAACCAAACAGACTGTCTGGTTTCAGTGGTCTTCAGAAGCCCAAACGACCTTTGAGACCCTTAAAAAATTGTTTACTTCCGCATCCGTTCTGAGGCACCCTGATGCGGCTCTACCATACATCCTGGAGGTGGACGCCTCAGAAACAGCAGTCGGGGCGGTTCTCTCTCAAAGACAGGGGCCCAAGGCCCTTTTCGTCCGGTTGCCTTCTTTTCCCGTAAGCTGTCAGATTCAAAGAGGAACTACGATGTGGGGGAACCGGGAATTGTTGGCAATCAAGACTGCTCTGGAGGAATGGCGGTACCTCTTAGAGGGTGCAGCACACCCGATCCTGGTCTATACGGACCACAAGAACTTGGAGTATCTGAAGGTGGCCAAATGATTGAAACCACGGCAGGCCAGGTGGGCACTTTTCTTCACGTGTGGGCTCTTTCCACATAACGTACAGACCAGGGTCGAAGAATACCAAACCCGATGCCCTCTCACGAATGTTCTGTGATTCTGAAACACCTGCCCCTCCGGATACTATCTTGTCATCGGGAAACTTTCTCTTGCTTCAAGAGGACCTGCTGTCTTGAATCAAGCAAGCCTCTACAGGAATCTCTCCCTCACCTGGGATAGAGCTGCAGCCCAAGGATGGACTTCTGTGGTACAAAGACAAAATCTTCGTACTAGAGGACTTGCGAGTCGCGGTCCTTAGTTCCTGCCATGATCACAAGCTGGCTGGTCACTTCGGGGTACTCAAGACCTCCGAACTCTTGCAACGCACGTTCTGGTGTCCGCAGCTGTCAAAGGACTGCAGGAGCTATGTGGAGTCATGTACCACATGTATCAGGAACAAGGGGAGTAAGTCCAGAGCCTGGGGCCTGTTAAAACCATTGCCCGTACCAGAGAGGCCATGGGGATGATTTTCATGGACTTCATCGTAGAGCTTCCCCCATCTGAGTTTTTCACCACTATCTTCGTGGTTGTGGATAGACTTTCAAAAATGGCACACTTCCTGCCCATGAGGGGTACCCCCTCCGCTCCTGAAACAGCTAAAAATGTTGTCAAGGAAATCGTGAGGCTCCATGGCATCCCTGCGAGTATCGTGTCGGATCGAGGGGTGCAATTCACTTCCAGATTCTGGAAAGCCCTTTGTGAAGCCCTTGGGAATAACTTGTCCTTCTCGTCTGCCTACCATCCACAATCAAATGGCCAGACTGAACGGACAAACCAAACGCTAGAGCAATACCTACGCTGTTTTTCTTCGTTCTCACAGGAAGACTGGGTATCTCTGCTGCCTCTGGCTGAATTTGCATACAACAATTCGGTCCACTCTGCCATGAAGCAATCTCCGTTCTATGCAAATTATGGCTATCACCCCTCATTCTTGTCCAACTGTATCCCGGAGTCTGCTGTACCTGCTGTCCAGGAGACATTGGATTTCTTCAGAACAAACAATGAATTGTTGCGAGAGACAATGACTAAAGCACAAGAATATAATAAAGAGGTGTTTGACAAGAAGAGAAGAGGAGAACTCAACCTGGAACCTGGGGATCAGGTGTGGTTGTCTACATTGAACTTAAGACTTGCCTATCCCTCAAAGAAATTGGGCCCCAAGTTTGTGGGTCCCTTTCCCGTCAGAAGAAGGATTAACAGTGTGGCCTATGAACTAGAGCTGCCAGAGTCGTTCCGGATCCATCCGGTCTTTCATGTTGCCCTACTTAAGCCCACTGTTCCTGATCCCTCCTCGGGGCGAAACACCGGCCCTCCCGAACCAATCTTAGTCGACGGTGAAGAGGAGTTTGAGGTGGAATCCATATTGGATTGTAGGAAAAGGCATAACCAAGTCCAGTTTCTCGTAAAATGGAAGGGATATGGCCCTGACGAGAACTTGTGGGAACCCGAGTGCAACATCCATGCCGAAAGATTGGTTCAGTCCTTTAAGGATTCTCATCCAGATAAGGTGGCCCAGTTGGGCATCCGGAGGCTGCCCATTGGAGAGGGGCAGTGTCATGAAGGGCAATCCAGTCTTCAAGATAGCGACGCTTCGGGGGTTCGCGCATGCGCGGTGATGGCGCTTCGGCGCTCGCGGGTGCGCGCCTGCGCAACAGCGGTGCTTCGGCGTTCGCGCATTCGCGGCAGCGGCGATTCGGGAGCGCGCAGTGACGGTTCTTGGCGCCAAACAGGGGCTATTTAAAGGGCCTGATGCCTGGGCTCCTTGCTGTCCGGTCTACAGCGTTCCTGAGACCCATCTGCAACCTGCTGTTACTCTGCTGATCCGTTCCTGTGACCCGGCTTGTTCCTGACGTCTTCTGCCTTCTGCCTGCCCTCTGACCCCGGCTTGTTTGACCTTGCTTCTGTCTATTCCTTGGACTATCCGCTTCCCGCCCGTTGCTGATCCGGCCTGAACCACAACTCTGCTTCTGCCTCTGGAATTGAACCTGATCTGCCAGCCTGTGTATGACCCGGCCTGTTTGGACTTGTCTGTGTCCTGTACTATAGGACATCTCCCCCGCTGCCTTCAGTCTCATCCCACCAGTACCTGTGTGCCCAGCCTGCCTGCTGTTCCAGCCTTCCTGCTGAAGCTAACACCCGCACAGAGTCTCCTGAAGTCCAGCTCCATCCCAGCACCAGTGTTCCTGACAGGCACTTGTGCGACTCTGCACTCCCGAGCTCCCTGTTCCCACCATCAGGGGTTCCGGAGTAAGAGGTGCAAAAGAGGCCGCTCCCTGCATATCAGGCTCCACCATCAGGTACGTGACACAAGTCCTTTGTTAAAAAAATATAGTGTCCTGCGATGTAACTTTATCTTTGACAGCGCCGCCGACCCGAGAAAAACAAAACAATTTTTTTTAAAAACTCCACCTCGATGGGAGGCGTCCCGTGACTGGAGGCTTTTTGCAATGACAGCTGTTATATAGCTAAGGACGTGGCCACCCGGTGATGTAAATGGGTGATCCCGCCTCCCTCTGATGTTACATGATGTCAGAAGGGGGCGGGGTCACCCGTTTACATCACTGGTTGCCCCTGCCCTCAGCTATATAAAAGCTGTCATTGCAAAATCCTACAGTCATGGGACGCCTCCCATGGAGACAGAGTTTTACATTTATTTATTTTCTCGGGTTGTCGGCACTGTCATCGAAGATGAAGTTACATTGCAGGACACTTTATTAAAAAAAAATGGCCCGCGATGTAACTTCATCTTCGATGACAGCGCCGACGACCCGAGAAAAAAAGGCCAAAAGGCTTTTTGCAAAGACAGCTGTTATAAAGCTGAGGGAGGGACAACCCAGTGATGTAAATGGGTGACTCCATCCCCTTCTGACGTCATGTGACGTCACGTAACATCAGAGGGGGGTGGGATTATCCGTTTACATCACTGTGCGGCGACGCCCTCAGCTATAAAACAGCTGTCATTGCAAAAATCCTGCAGTCGCGGGACGCCTCCCATCGAAGCAGAGTTTTTCCATATTTTTTTTCTCGGGTCGTCGGCGCTGTCTTCAAAGATGAAGTTACATCGCATGACACTTTATTAAAAAAAAAATGTCTACTGTAATTTTTTCCATTTCACCGCTTTTTTTGGGTGAATGTTTGGGGTACAATGTACCCAATGCCCATTCACATGGGGGGGCTGGGATCTGGGGGTCCCTTTATTAAAGGGGGCTTCCAGATTTTGATAAGCCCTCCACCCGCAGACCCCCACAACCACCGGGCAAGAGTTGTGCGGAAGAGCCCCTTGTCCCCATCAACATAGGGACAAGGTGTTTTGGGGGGACTCTCGTCCCTCCCTCTTTTCCTGCGGCCTGCCAGGTTGCATGCTCGGATAAGGGTCTGGTATGGATTTTGGGGGGGACCCCCACACCAATTTTGGTGCAGGGTTCCCCTTAATATCCATACCAGACCTGGAGGGCCTGGTATGGGTATTGAAGGGGCCCCCACGCAATTTTTTTTTTTTTTTAATTGATGTGGGGTTCCCCTTAATATTTATACCAGACCCAAAGGGCCTGGTAATGGACTGGGGGTGGGGACACAGGCTGTTTTTTTTTCAATGATTTTTATCTATATTGCCGTGATCCGACAATTCATTACAGCCGCAAGCAGTTTTAAATTACATTTTTTCCTTTTAGAAATGTAATTTTGCTGTGGTACTGTTCTAAACACTAGAAAGATGCGCTACTTTACAGGCATACTAAGCATACACCCCAGGGCACGATATTTAGTGGAATATTTCATTTTTATTGTTTCAATTTAAACATTATTAAAATCAATGCTTCTGAAAACAAATAAAGTTTTTAAAACTTTTTTTTTGCATTGATACATGTCCCCTGGGGCAGGACCCGGGTCCCCAAATACTTTATGGCAATAACATGCATATAAGTCTTTAAAATGAGCACTTTTTATTTTTCATGTTCGTGTCCCATAGACTTTAACGGTGTTTGCACAAATTTTTTGCTTGTTCGCAAGTTCTGGTGCGAACCAAACCGGGGGGTGTTTGGCTCATCCCTAATCCTGAGCCTTAGAGCACTGAAATTCTGGGTGTGCCGAGGTTACCAGTTACCTGTTACCTGTTATCCATATATCGTAGCCCAGAGCGGTGTTATTGTTGTGTTGCTACGCAAAATCTAAATATAGTACGTCTACAGTCTACAGTCACCCTTCTGTCCAAGGTTTTACTTACCTCCACAAGAAATCAGACTTGTCTGACAACTTCTGTCCTTCATGAATCCAAGCTGTTTGTTACTTAGAATTTTTTTTTCCAGGCAGAACTCATCTATGTGGTCTTTTATTAAACTCTCCCCTGTGCTCCTTTGTATACACAGAGCTGAAGAAGGTATTTAATAAATCGACCTTCTCTTTGTCCCACAGTCACCCACTCCAGATTATTTTTTAAAGGGCCTATATGCTGAGACCTGACCTTTTTACTATTAATATATTTGAATTAATATATTTCAGCAATCCCAGCAGATCACATGACAATTGTAAACAACTAATGGCTTTGATTAATGCCATTCATTGTGTACAATAGTGTTGCTAGCTGTGATTGGTCACAGTAATAACATGGTACAGACAGGGCGAATCACAACTAATCACAACAATAATTAATGAAAGTATTTAATTTAGTAAAAAAGCTGGCTTTTAACAGTCAAATTCACTGCTGTAAGCAATTATAGTGTGTAAGAAAAAATCCTGATCACATCCCCAGAGTAGTACAGTGTTACACTGTATTGCTCTGGTTGCAGTATGTAAAAATAAATAAAAATTAAACAAATAAAGAAATATATATATATATATATATATATATATATATATATATAACATTTTTCATACTGTCTGTAGTCAGTGTTATATTATGATGCTGTACTGCACTGGTGACATAATTAAAACAAAATGTGAAAAACTTTAAGAAGAAAAAGTTCTTAATTTTCTAAAAAATTCTGCCAAAATGTTTTCAAAAAAACTTCAAAAAATGTGCCATGCCTCTCACTAAATACCTTGGACTGTCATTTTGGGAACATTTGTACTGTTCTGCCATTTTCAGGCCTCAAGAAATGAGGCTGTCAGTACATCAGATATATATACCATAGTTTGTGGACTAATTTTCCTACAGACATAATAATATACACTGATTTGGGTTACTTTCCCTAAAGAAATGTAGCAGAAAACATTTTGGCCTACATTTTTGAAGAAAGATTATGTATTTTCAACAGAAAAGAAGAAAAATTTGTTTGTTTTTTAACATTTTCAGACGCTTTTTTTTGTTTATTTAGCAAAAGAGAAAAAAAAACCCAGTGGTGATTAAATACCACCAATAAAGAGCTTTACTGTATTTGTGTGAGAAAAAAAAATAACAATTTCATATGGGTACAGTGTTGCATGACTGTGCAATTGTCATTCAAAGTGTGACAATGCCGAAAGCTGAAAATTGGCCTGGGCAGGAAAGAGGTAAAAGTTTTTGGTGATTGAAGTGGTTAAATATGTATCTAATTGAATTGTTTGTTTTCTCTTTTTGTAAAATCATGTGAATCTTGTTTTTTTTTTTTTTTTTTAGTTTTGTAATTACAATAATCTGCTTCAAGCCATTGATCTAGATGTTAATAGTCTTTTGTACCTGATCTATGGCTTAATAATCATTACTCCAGTAATTGTTGACTTGAGATATTAATAATATATATCTGTTCTGATTTGCATAGAACAATAAATTAGAAACTTACAGGCATCTATTGCCTATTAATTTTATTGAAATACATTAATAACTTGTTTAGCAATTAAATATTTATGAATACTTTCAGCAGTAGAGTGATTTCATTTTGCTTTTATTGGAGCAATTGACAACACATTTTCATGTACCAGAAATTAAGAATGACACTGCAGAAAATAATTACATTAGAGGTCTACATTGGAAAATTTTAATATAGCTGCCAGAGATCTTTACATTGTATTTTAGCAGATTTTGTCTTGTAATAGCTATTTCATACTTTCATATTTCAGACTATAGTTGGAAGTTTACAGTTCTTGGTATCCAGAATGGATAGGGACTGTACTTCCCTACTTCCGATCCTCCTCTTCTCGGGTCCTCCACCAGGGCTCCTGGCTTCTCCCCAGAACAATCTGAAATTAGAAGCTAATTGACTACCATGCATAGCTGCAGCAGATTTTGCACTCTTGAGTTTTAGTAAATCAACCATAAAGGGTCTGACATGGAACTTGGGGGAACCCATGCTGTCTTTATTTGCTGTTTATTTTGTTTGCATGGAAGTCGCTCTTGAAATCTATGCCACACTTGATGGGTATAGGTTGAATTTTAGGGATGAGCTTCGAGTTCGAGTCGAACTCATGTTCGACTCGAACATTGCCTGTTCGCCCGTTCGCCGAACAGCGAACAAATTGGGGTGTTCGCGGCAAATTCGAAAAATCTATGGGAGAAATCTAAAGTGTTAATTATAAAGGCTAATATGCAAGTTATTGTCCTAAAAAGTGTTTGGGGACCTGGGTCCTGCCCCAGGGGACATGTATCAATGCAAAAAGAAGTTTTAAAAATGGCAGTTTTTTCGGGAGCAGTGATTTTAATAATGCTTAAAATGAAAAAATAAAAGTGAAATATTCCTTTAAATTTCGTACCTGGGGGGTGTATATGATATGCATGTGAAGTGGCGCATGTTTCCCGTGCTTAGAACTGTCCCTGCAAAAAATTAAATTTAAAAAGAAAAATTAAAAAGAAAAAAAGTCTTTTAAAACTGACTCGCGGCTATTAATGAATTGTCGGCTCCCGGCAATACATACAAAAGTCATTGATAAAAAAAAAAGCGTGGGGGTTCCCCAGAATTCAATTACCAGGCCCTTCAGGTCTGGAATGGATATTAAGGGGAACCCCGCCGCAAATTTAAAAAAAATTGACGTGGGGTTCCCCCAAATATCCATTCCAGGCCCTTCAGATCTGGCATGGATTTTAAGGGGAACTCCACCCCAAATTTAAAAAAAAAATGGCGTGGAGTCCCCCTAAAAATCCATACCAGACCCCTTATCCGAGCACGTAACCTGGCCAGCCGCAGGGGAAAAGGGGGGGACGAGAGAGCGGCCCCCCCTCCCTCCTGAACCGTACCAAGCCACATGCCCTCAACATGGGGAGGATGTCCCCATGTTGATGGGGACAAGGGCCTCATCCCCACAACCCTTGCCCGGTGGTTGTGGGGGTCTGCGGGCGGGGGGCTTATCGGAATCTGGAAGACCCCTTTAACAAAGGGGACCCCCAGATCCCGGCCCCCCCTATGTGAATTGGTAAGGGGTACGTTGTACCCCTACCATTTCACGAAGAAAGCGTAAAAAAATGTTTAAAAAAACACACAAACACCTTGAAAAAGTCCTTTATTAAAAAAAAAAAAAAAAAACATTCCAGCGGTGAAATCCAGTGTCCCGCGGCGATCCCGATGTCCAGCGCTGTCCTTCATTGGTTGTGCCTGAGCGGACCTGATGGGGAACTCCCTCTCAGTATTTTAAATGTATAGACCCGCCCCTTCTAAAGTTCCCCATCAGGTCCGCTCCCTCAGGATGTCGGACCCGCCTATGTCATTAGCTTGAGCGGGGAACTTCCTTCACTGTGTAATTTAAATTTACATCGTGAAGGAAGTTCCCCGCTCAAGCCAATGACGTAGGCGGGTCTGACATACCGAGGGGGCGGACCTGATGGGGGACTGCTCTCACTTTGGTAATACATGTATAGACCCGCCCCTTCTCATGTTCCGCATCTGGTCCGCTGAGCGGACCTGATGGGGAACTTTAGAAGGGGCGGGTCTATACATTTAAAATACTGAGAGGGAGTTCCCCATCAGGTCCGCTCAGGCACAACCAATGAAGGACAGCGCTGGACATCGGGATCGCCGCGGGACACTGGATTTCACCGCTGGAATGTTTTTTTTTTTTTTTAAATAAAGGACTTTTTCAAGGTGTTTGTGTGTTTTTTTAAACATTTTTTTACGCTTTCTTCGTGAAATGGTAGGGGTACAATGTACCCCTTACCAATTCACATAGGGGGGGGGGGCGGGATCTGGGGGTCCCCTTTGTTAAAGGGGTCTTCCAGATTCCGATAAGCCCCCCGCCCGCAGACCCCCACAACCACCGGGCAAGGGTTGTGGGGATGAGGCCCTTGTCCCCATCAACATGGGGACATCCTCCCCATGTTGAGGGCATGTGGCCTGGTACGGTTCAGGAGGGAGGGGGGGCCGCTCTCTCGTCCCCCCCTTTTCCCCTGCGGCCGGCCAGGTTGCGTGCTCGGATAAGGGGTCTGGTATGGATTTTTAGGGGGACTCCACGCCATTTTTTTTTTAAATTTGGGGTGGAGTTCCCCTTAAAATCCATGCCAGATCTGAAGGGCCTGGAATGGATATTTGGGGGAACCCCACGTCAATTTTTTTTTTTAATTTGCGGCAGGGTTTCCCTTAATATCCATTCCAGACCTGAAGGGCCTGGTAATTGAATTCTGGGGAACACCCACGCTTTTTTTTTTTTTTTTATCAATGACTTTTGTATGTATTGCCGGGAGCCGACAATTCATTAATAGCCGCGAGTGAGTTTTAAATGACATTTTTTCCTTCAAAAATGACACTTTGTGCAGGGACAGTTCTAAGCACGGGAAACATGCGCCACTTCACATGCATATCATACACACCCCCCAGGTACGAAATTTAAAGGAATATTTCACTTTTATTTTTTCATTTTAAGCATTATTAAAATCACTGCTCCCAAAAAAACGGCCGTTTTTAAAACTTCTTTTTGCATTGATACATGTCCCCTGGGGCAGGACCCGGGTCCCCAAACACTTTTTAGGACAATAACTTGCATATTAGCCTTTATAATTAACACTTTAGATTTCGAACGTTCGAGTCCATTGTATTTAATAGGGTTCTAAAGTTTACACAAACATTTTGTCTGTTCGCAGGTTCTGGTGCGAACCGAACAGGGGGGTGTTCGGCTCATCCCTGTTGAATTTTAAGGGACCCAATGCCATTCTTTGTGTGTTTTTATATCATCCCTGTCCATTTGTTTACTATCACCTGTCAACCTGACAGCTAAATAGGCCAGACAAGGATGACTGGCTGGTTCTTAGGATGCCAGCAGCCATTATCTTCCTAATAACCAGCCGTGTACAAAGCTTGCATATTTAACAGTGGTAATAACAAGTTACAATTCCCACTGCAGCCAGAAGTTCAAGTTGGCCAAACACCCAGTTAGTTTGTCTGTTCACTGAACCTCTGCACAAGCAATCACTGTTGTGGTAATTACTTTGTGGACACAGAATAAATCTATAGGGGTGGTTCTTTCACTTAAAAGAATACCAGCCATACATGATTTTATTTTTTTCCTTCATCCAGCTGGTTGAAAAAAAAAATTGCCGATTTCCCCATCCACACATTCGATATGTATGAAGGAATCCTTCCTGCTGAGCAATTGTATTTTGACAGAGGGGAAACTTCCCCATTGTTGGAATACAATGATCAATGTTGCTGGCTATAGCCAGCAGCACTGATCGTTTGGTAAAGAGCCGACAATCTATTGGTCGACTTGTGTACAGCCAGCCTGCCCATACATGCATCAAAATTTAGCTAGTCCCTGCTGGACCAGCCAAGTTTTATTCCCTGGATGGCTTAAGATGACATTGGAATGATTGAGAAGCCACTCTCTTAAGCACATATTTGTCAAATCGAAAAACTGTCATCCGAGGAGAAAAGTTCAGGAGAGCTGCACTCCTCATATGCTTTTATTCAAGAGATCTTGCTTTTCTCCCCCTTTTATGTGATGTGCACAGTGCATTTTCTTGAATAAAAGTTTACAAGGAATGCGGCTGTCCTGGACTTTTTACTTTGGATGATTAACAGTTAACGGGCTGAGCAGGCACCTACAGATTGGATTAACAGAGCAGTGGACAGAGATCAACCTGGAGCGGTATGTGTTTTGTTTGTTTACAAATTGAATAACTGCTTTCCTAATGTTCCCAGCCCACACCTCCTTCTTGAAGAGACCCTCCCCCTCCCCCTACACACACGCACACACTGCCAACATTGTCCTGAAAAACCTTTGTGGGGATTTTTTAGTTGTCCTATCTTGTGGTTGCTGGATACTTTTCTTGTTACTCAAAATATCCTGGTTGCAATAATATACAGGTTGGTGGGATGAGATTGTGTGTTGTTGTTGTAAGTGGACAGGACCCAATGACAGAAGAACTCCAGTTTAGAGAAAGAGAAAAACGACTTTTCCCAAATATATGAGTAGCTCAAACCTGGGGTCTCTCATAATGGGGAAGGGGGGAAGCTTACTCTTCTCTGGAACTTGAGACAGCAAAATGCTGGGATTTTTTTTTCCCAAAAAGAAAGGCTATTCAAGCAATTGAGGTGAAATGTCACGCCGTGTCTGGGATTTGATCCCAGGGCCTGGTGTTCATAGACTGTTTTCCTATGTCCTGAGCCACCAGTGAACTGGTTTTATGTTAGCATCGTAGTTATGTTCTTTTTCACTAGTGGGGATGTTTGCTCCACCCTGGGACCAGCTGTCAGCAGTCTTCTCATTAGTGTCCCTATATATTCCCACTTCCCCTTCCTGTCCGTGCCTTAGGATAGGTTCCTGTTTATGGATGCTCTTGCTTTTTGGTTATCTACTTGGCTCGTCTTGACTACGATTCCTGGATTATCCCTTGAACCTGGTTAACCTTGCTGCCGACCCTCCCTGGCTTGTTCTGACTACGTTACCTGGATTGTCCTTTTCCCTCCTGGGATCCTGTCTTCTGCCTACTAACCGTGAGTTGTTGCTGGGGGTTGTGGTTAGGCTATCTGCACCTTCCTTTGTGGTTCCTTATTTCCTGTCTGGGAGATCTCAGCCGTCCCTCCACCTGACACCGGGATAGCAAGACTACCGGTCAGGAAAGCGGAGGGACGGTTGTAGTTTCCTGGCAGACCTGACATTATCCTAAGGCCAGATGGACCTCAGCGAGCTGGTGCAGGCAGTCTCTCTACAGGGTCAGATGTTGGGTGAGCAGGCTAATCATGTACAGTCATTGGAGGAGAAATTGGGTGCCATCGCTACTCTGTTATCTACTTTGGCCTCGGCACATGGTACTAGTCCTGCTACACCAAAAAATCTTGAGTCTGGGGTTGGGGAACCTGTAGTTGTGTCTTAATCTGTGGGTTCTCCCGCTCCAAAGATACCTCTCCCCGATAAGTATGATGGGAACCCCTTAGATTGCAGGGGATTTCACAACCATTGCCGGTTGCATTTTAAAAATCAACCTTCTGTGTTTACCTCTACCCAAGCCAAGGTGACATTTATTATTTCCTTGCTTAAGGGTAGAGCTCTGTCCTGGGTGTCGCCTCTTCTTGAGAAAGATTCTCCTGTACTTACTGATTACCCTACGTTTATGCAAACCGTTGAGAGAATATTTGACGTTCCTGACAGAGTAAGGGCAGCTGAGGCCAGTATTCTTGACTTACACCAGGGTAAACGCACAGTAGCATCTTATGCAATAGAATTCCGCACACTTGCGGCAGATACTTCCTGGGATAATTGCGCCCTTAAGGCCACCTTCCGCAGAGGTCTAGCGGAACGCATTAAGGACGAATTAACTTACCGTGAGATCCCAGTGGCATTGGAGGATTTCATCAATTTGTGTATCCTCGTGGATACTCGCTTCTCTGAACGCCAGTCTGAGAGGGAGCGTCAGAGACAATTTTTTCCTCCAACCGCCGGGTTTGAGGAAGAACCCATGGATGTAGGGGCTGTGCGTTTGTCTGATGATGAACGTACCAAAGGCAGAACTCTAGGCCTCTGTCTATTTTGTGGTAAGCCGGGTCACTTCCTGCATTCTTGTCCGATGCGACTGAAAAAACTCCCGGGCTTAATGGGAGATCAAGGAGCCCCATTAGGCCACACTGTTTTGAAACCTCCTCTAGAGAGATTAGTAGTACCCGTATTATTATCTTGGAACAATAAGAGCTACTCCACCGTTGCCTTTGTTGATTCCGGTGCAGGTGGGGTATTTCTCGATGCAACGCTGGTTAAGAGTCTTCAGATTCCGACGGTTCCGAAAGATCCACCTCTGTGTGTAACTACTCTTGGCGGAGAACCTCTTGGTAATAGACTTATCTCTCTTGAGACCAAGCCCCTTTCCGTTCTAGTGGGGGCTCTGCATTCTGAAGAGCTATCATTTAATGTCATTCCGTCTCCTAAGTATCCTGTAATTCTTGGGTTCCCTTGGTTATGTAAACATAACCCATCTATTGACTGGTCCTCTGGTCAAATTTCTGCCTGGAGCACCTTTTGTCATGTTCACTGTATCCAAAAGTTTATACGTAATAAAGTGTCTATTCTTGGGGTCTCTACTGTCCCAAAACTACCGGAGGCTTATGCCGGGTTTGCTGACGTATTTTCTGAAAAAGAAGCAGAGGGCCTCCCTCCACACCGCCCGTATGACTGTGCTATTGACTTGCTTCCCGGTTCTCCTCTTCCTAAGGGGAGAACCTATCCTCTTAACCTTGCGGAAACCAAGGCTATGGAGGAATACATTGAAGACAGTCTAAAAAAGGGTTTCATCCGGCCTTCCTCCTCTCCTGTGGGAGCAGGCTTCTTTTTCGTGGAGAAAAAAGATGGAGGACTTAGACCCTGCCTTGACTACAGATCTCTCAACCGTATTACTGTAAAAAATCGGTATCCGTTGCCCTTAATTACTGAGCTGTTTGACCGTGTCCAGGGGTCAAAGATCTTTACCAAATTGGATCTTCGGTCTGCATATAACCTCATTCGAATTAAAGCAGGAGATGAATGGAAGACAGCTTTTAATACCAGAAGGGGGCATTATGAGTGTCTTGTGATGCCTTTTGGGCTTTGCAATGCTCCCGCGGTATTTCAAGAGTTTGTGAATGATATTTTCAGGGATCTACTTGACTCTTTTGTTGTTGTCTATTTAGATGATATACTCATTCACTCTAAAGACTTAAAAAGCTTCACCGTGGCCATGTTTGCACTGTTCTCCAACGTTTAAGAGATCATAAGCTGTACGCCAAACCTTCCAAGTGCTCTTTTGAACAATCGGAAATACCTTTCTTAGGTTATATAATTTCATCTAATGGATTCCAGATGGACTCCAAGAAACTCGATGCTATCTTACAATGGCCTAGACCTTCTACCTTAAAGGAAATACAGCGTTTTATTGGATTTTGTAACTACTACCGCAAATTCATCAAGAATTTCTCCAAAATTTTGGCTCCCATCACCGTCCTCACAAAAAAAGGGACCAAATGCTCTCTGTGGCCTCCTGAAGCTCTGGAGGCTTTCGACCTTCTAAAATCTGCTTTTTGCTCTGCTCCTGTTCTTCGCCATCCTCAGCCTTCAGCTCAATATTTCTTGGAAGTTGATGCCTCCGAAGTAGGGGCCGGAGCAGTATTATCCCAATGAGAACCCACTTCTAACAAGTTGCATCCGGTTGCCTTTTTCTCCAAGAAGTTCTCTGCGGCAGAACAAAAATATGACATAGGGAATAGAGAACTTTTAGCTATAAAATTAGCATTTTCCGAATGGAGACATCTTTTAGAAGGTACGGAACTTCCTGCTGTGGTTCAAACTGACCATAAGAACCTAATCTACTTAGAGAAGGCCCAAAGACTGAATCCCAGACAAGCCCGCTGGGCGTTATTCTTCACCCGATTCAACTTTGTAGTGACGTACATTCCTGGCACCAAGAACACCAAGGCCGATGCCCTGTCTCAGCAATTCCCTTGTGAGAATCTGCAAATACCTCCTGATCATATTGTTCCTCCGGAACGAATTATTGCACAACTGGATACTGCTTTACAAAGGAACTTGTTGGCCGCACAGTCTCGGGCACCTTCTAATCTCTCAGTTCCACCCAATACCTTGTTTGTTCCCCTAGAATTACGAAAAGAAGTGTTACAGTGGGCCCATGGCCAGATGGTATCCGGACACCCTGGTATCAACCAAACCTTCTTACGTTTGAAGTCCCTGGTTTGGTGGCCTACTCTAAAAAAGGATGTTATAGCCTTTGTTAGAGCCTGTTCGGTTTGTGCTGCCATCAAAATGCATCGTTCTGTTCCACAAGGTCTACTTCAACCGTTACCTGTTCCTCGTGCTCCCTGGACTCATATCAGCATGGATTTTATCGTGGACTTGCCCACCTCCAGTGGAAATACCGTAATTTGGGTGATAGTGGACCGATTTTCAAAGTTGGCCCACTTCATTCCCATGCCCGCACTACCTTCTGCCCCAAGCCTGGCTTTATCCTTTATTGAGAATGTCATCCGCTTACACGGCATCCCTGTTGATATTGTTAGCGATAGAGGCCCTCAATTCATATCCTCGTTCTGGAGGGCCATTTGCAAACATCTGGGGATCAAGAATTCCCTGTCCTCTGGATACCATCCTCAATCTAATGGCCAGACAGAGAGGGTCAATCAAGATTTGGAGATCTACCTACGAGCTTATATCAATGCTGAACATGACAACTGGAGCGAGATGTTACCTCTAGCAGAACTAGCACACAATTCGCAGTGGCACTCTTCCCTTAGATGTTCCCCTTTCCAAGCTGCCTTTGGGTATCAACCCAGGGTTCTCCCCTTCCAGTCTTCCTTGGTGGAGGTACCTGCGGCAGCCAACAGGGTATCAAGATTGACTACGCACTGGAGAAACATAAGAAAGGTTCTGCTTCAGTCTGTACATAGATACAAGGGGTATGCAGATCGTCACAGAAAACCTGCACCCCGCTATCGTCTTAATCAGCTGGTTTGGTTGTCCACCAAGAACATGAAACTGCGACAACCTTCCTCCAAGTTAGGTCCTAGATTTATAGGACCTTTTCGCATTCTCTGTCAGGTCAACCCTGTGGCTTATAAACTACGCTTGCCCCTTCATCTTCGTATTCCCAATACATTTCATGTATCTTTTCTTAAGCCCTTTGTCAAGAATAGATTCTCTCTCCCCTCTAGACGTCCCTCTCCAGTCTCTGTGGATGACCATCAAGAGTATGAAGTTAGCAAAGTTCTGGATTCCCGACATAGGGGTAGACAATTACAATATCTGGTGGATAGGGATGAGCTTCGTGTTCGAGTCGAACATACGTTCGACTCGAACATCGGCTGTTCGATCGTTCGACGAAGATCGAACGATTTGGGCCGTTCGCGCCAAATTCGAGTGACGCGAACGGCCCACAATGCACTACGCCATCGCAGTGTCATCCAGGCGCTGTGATTGGCCAAGCATGCACTGTGACCCCGCATGCTTGGCCAATCACAGCGCCGGCAGCGAGGAGAGCAATGATTGGCCACAGGCAGGATGCCTGTGGCCAATTATTGCTGATGGGGTTTAGTACACGCCCCACACTATAAAAGGCCGCCAGCGCGGCGGCCTTGTGTAGTGTGTTCCGGAGCAGGGAAAGAGAAGCATAGGCAGGGACAGTGACATTTTTTTTCCTTTACTAATCCTGGATTCCTTGTGTTTAGGGACAAATAAGGATAGGTAGGGAGAGTGTCAGTGACAGTGTGCTATTCTGTGCTAATCCTTGTTTGTAGGGACAGAGAGGTACAGTGAGGGAAACTGACAGTGTGCTATTCTGTTCTAAAACTATTTTGCTGAACCATATTTTCAATCCTTGAGTTGAGGGACAGAGAGGTACAGTGAGGGAAACTGACAGTGTGCTATTCTGTTCTAAACCAATTTTGCTGTTCCATATTTTCAATCCTTGAGTTGAGGGACAGAGGTACAGTGAGGGAAACTGACAGTGTGCTATTCTGTTCTAAAACTATTTTGCTGAACCATATTTTCAATCCTTGAGTTGAGGGAAAGTGTCAGTGTGCTATTCTGTTCTAAAACTATTTTGCTGAACCATATTTTCAATCCTTGAGTTGAGGGACAGAGAGGTACAGTGAGGGAAAGTGTCAGTGTGCTATTGTGTTCTAAATCTATTTTGCTGAACCATATTTTCAATCCTTGAGTTGAGGGACAGAGAGGTACAGTGAGGGAAAGTGTCAGTGTGCTATTGTGTTCTAAAACTATTTTGCTGAACCATATTTTCAATCCTTGAGTTGAGGGACAGAGAGGTACAGTGAGTGAAACTGACAGTGTGCTATTCTGTTCTAAACCAATTTTGCTGTTCCATATTTTCAATCCTTGAGTTGAGGGACAGAGAGGTACAGTGAGGGAAAGTGTCAGTGTGCTATTGTGTTCTAAAACTATTTTGCTGAACCATATTTTCAATCCTTGAGTTGAGGGACAGAGAGGTACAGTGAGTGAAACTGACAGTGTGCTATTCTGTTCTAAATCAATTTTGCTGTTCCATATTTTCAATCCTTGAGTTGAGGGACAGAGAGGTACAGTGAGGGAAACTGACAGTGTGCTATTCTGTTCTAAAACTATTTTGCTGAACCATATTTTCAATCCTTGAGTTGAGGGACAGAGAGGTACAGTGAGGGAAAGTGTCAGTGTGCTATTGTGTTCTAAAACTATTTTGCTGAACCATATTTTCAATCCTTGAGTTGAGGGACAGAGAGGTACAGTGAGGGAAACTGACAGTGTGCTATTCTGTTCTAAAACTATTTTGCTGTTCCATATTTTCAATCCTTGAGTTGAGGGACAGAGAGGTACAGTGAGGGAAAGTGTCAGTGTGCTATTGTGTTCTAAAACTATTTTGCTGAACCATATTTTCAATCCTTGAGTTGAGGGACAGAGAGGTACAGTGAGTGAAACTGACAGTGTGCTATTCTGTTCTAAACCAATTTTGCTGTTCCATATTTTCAATCCTTGAGTTGAGGGACAGAGAGGTACAGTGAGGGAAACTGACAGTGTGCTCTTCTGTTCTAAAACTATTTTGCCGTTCCATATTTTCAATCCTTGAGTTGAGGGACAGAGGTACAGTGAGGGAAAGTGTCAGTGTGCTATTGTGTTCCAAAACTATTTTGCTGAACCATATTTTCAATCCTTGAGTTGAGGGACAGAGAGGTACAGTGAGTGAAACTGACAGTGTGCTATTCTGTTCTAAACCAATTTTGCTGTTCCATATTTTCAATCCCTGAGTTGAGGGACAGAGAAGGACACTCGTAGAAATTATCAGTGTGCTATTCTGTGCTAAATCTTGTTTGTAGGGAGGGACAGAGTAGGACAGTGAGGGAAAGTGTCAGTGTGCTATTCTGTTCTAAAACTTTTTTGCTGAACCATATTTTCAATCCTTGTGTTTAGGGACAGAGAAGGATAGGCAGGGGACAGTGTCAGTGTCATTGTTGCTAAGCCTCCTGCACAATATACACCTGAAGGTAGCCCTTATTGCTGTTTTTCCCATCTCCCTGCAGGCCATCCATTAAAATGTCTGGAAGGCAACCAAGGAGAGGCAGACAGTCAGGAGGCAAAAAAAGAGGGCAAGCAGGCTCTGTGTCTGGGGGCAACAGTGCTGGTCGTGTACGCGGTGCATTGTCATCAGCACATGGCCATGGGACACGCTTGTCCTTGTTTTCGGCAGCTGGACATGTTGAGCCACATCATGCCGAAGACTTGGTAGAGTGGATGACCAAGCCCACCTCATCCTCCTCATCCTCTCTCACCCAGGCTCAGGGTAGTGGCAAAGCAGCTGCCAAAGCGTCCTCTTCTCTGGTATCATTATCTTCATTAGTCAATCCTTCCCTAGACCCACCATGCCCTCCTCCTGAGGAGTCCCCCGAACTGTTTGAGCACAGTGTTGGGTACATGCTCCAGGAGGATGCCCAGCGTTTGGAAGGATCTGATGATGATACCCAGCTAGAGGAAGGCAGCAGCGTGAGAGCAGAGAGAGGGGATGCTCAAGAAGGACACCAATCTGGCAGTCATGTTCCAGCAGCTGCAGCATACTGCCAGATTGGCTCCAGTGATGAGGAGGGAGGGGATGATGAGGTCACTGACTCCACGTGGGTGCCTAATAGGAGAGAGGAGGAGGAGGAGGAGGATGAGGAGGAGGCACATCTCCAACGAGGCAGGATGCCCTTGAGTGGCCAGCGTATGGGCAGCACACCGACGGAATCACACCGCAGAGCTCCGCCTGTGCAGGGCGCTGCCTCTGCCCGTCATTCAAAAAGTTCTTTGGTGTGGGCCTTTTTTGAGGCGAGTGCATCAGATCGCACAGCTGCTGTTTGCAACATATGTCTCAAGCGTATATCGTGTGGCCAAAACATCAGCCGCTTGGGCACCACATGCTTGATCAGACATATGTTGACCTGCCATGCAGCTCGTTGGCAAGCCTACCTTAAAGACCCACACCAAAGAACAAAGCTGACCTCTTCTTGCACCGCATCAGCTGGGATCTCCAACCCCACTATACCTTCACTCCTCTCTGAAACCTGCTCTGAGAGGAATGAAGGTGTAGAATTAGGTGTGTCACAGGCAAGTACTTGCGGGCACTCTGCTAGCAGTACACCAACGTCCGATTCTAGCAGGCAAATTTCCCTGCCCCAGCTGCTGGACCGTCGAAAGAAGTTCACTCCCAGCCATCCACATGCCCAGCGGTTGAATGCTAGCTTGGCTAAATTGCTAGCGCTTCAACTGCTGCCTTTTCAGTTGGTAGACTCGGCCCCCTTCCGTGAGTTTGTGCAATGTGCGGTTCCTCAGTGGCAGGTTCCCAAACGACACTTTTTCGCACGGAAGGCTATTCCGGCTCTCTACAGGCATGTGGAAGGCAATGTCTTGGCCTCGCTGGACAGGGCGGTCAGCGGTAAGGTGCATATTACCGCTGACTCATGGTCCAGCAGGCATGGACAGGGACGTTACCTTTCTTTCACGGCCCATTGGGTCACTCTTTTGGCAGCTGGGAAGGATGCAGGACAAGGTGCAGTAGTGTTGGAGGTTGTTCCACCGCCACGCCTCCAAAATGCTACTACTGGTTGTGACACACCTCTCTCCTCCACCCCCTCCTCTTCTTCTTCCTCCATGGCCTCTTCCTGTGGTTTGTCCTCGGAACCAGCGGTGCTCCGTAGGCGTTCAAGGGGCTACGCAAGTACGCAGGCAAAAAGATGCCATGCCGTGCTTGCGCTGGTGTGTTTGGGGGACAGGAGCCACACTGGGGCAGAGGTCCTGTCTGCTCTGCAGGGGCAGGCCGAGAGGTGGTTGACGCCATGCCAGCTTAAGCCAGGAATGGTGGTTTGCGACAATGGCACCAACCTCCTCTCCGCCCTCCGACAGGGACAACTGACCCATGTGCCCTGTATGGCTCACGTCCTTAACCTGGTGGTGCAGCGGTTCTTGGGCAGGTACCTGAGCTTACAGGATGTCCTGAGGCAGGCCAGGAAAGTCTGTGTGCATTTCCGCAGATCTTATAATGCCAGTGCTCGCCTGGCTGAGCTTCAAAAGGAGTTGAACCTGCCCAAGAACCGCCTTATATGTGACATGCCCACCAGGTGGAACTCAACGTTGGCCATGCTGCAGCGGCTGCACACGCAGCAGAGGGCCATCAATGAGTACCTGTGCGACTACGGCACCAGGACAGGGTCAGGGGAGCTCGGGTTTTTTTCACCACGCCAGTGGGGCATGATCAGGGATGCATGCACTGTCCTGGCACCATTTGAGGAGGCCACGAGGATGGTGAGCAGTGACAGTGCATGCATCAGTGACACTGTACCTCTTGTCCACCTGTTGGAGCACACGCTGCGTGGAATAATGGACAGGGCACTTGAGGCAGAACAGAGGCAGGAAGAGGAGGACTTCCTTGCCTCTCAAGGCCCCTTTTACCCAGACAGTGTTCCTTCTGTCCCACCCATCGCACAGGAAGAGGAGGAGGAGGAGGAGGAGGAGGAGGAAGATTGTGTCAGCATGGAGGTGGAGGCTGGCACTCAGCATCATCAGCAGCAGTCTTTTAGGGATGATTTACAGTCCCAAGAAACCAGTGGACTTGTACGTGGCTGGGAGGAGGTGGCTGCGGATCATGTCGTCCTTAGTGACCCAGAGGACTCCGGACTGAATGCCTCAGCTAACCTACGCTGCATGGCCTCCCTGATCCTGCAAAGTCTGCGGAAGGATCCTCGTATTCTTCGGATCAAGGAGAGGGACCATTACTGGCTGGCCACTCTCCTTGATCCACGGTACAAGGGTAAGGTTGCGGACCTTATCGTACCGTCGCAGAGGGAGCAGAGGATGAGACAACTCCGAGAGGCCTTGCAGAAAGGTCTGTGCAACGCGTTCCCAGAGACTGGGAGGTTACAAACTCCTGGTCCTGGACAACGAGTTGCTGAGGCTTCGGGCAGTCAAAGAAGGAGTGGTGGGGAAGGTGGCCGTCTGACTGATGCGTTCAGACAATTCTTTAGTCCGCAGCCCCAAAGTATGATCGGTTCCAGCAACCATCGCCAGTGTCTGATATACATGGTGCAGGAATACCTAGGGGCAAGGTCAGACTTGGACACCTTCCCCACCGAAAATCCTCTGGCTTACTGGGTCTTGAGGATGGATCACTGGCCAGAGCTTGCACAGTATGCAATTGAGCTACTGGCCTGTCCTGCATCCAGCGTTCTTTCAGACCGCACATTCAGTGCTGCTGGAGGATTTGTCACGGATCACAGGGTGCGCCTGTCCACCGACTCGGTTGATCGACTGACTTTCATCAAGATGAACCAGTCTTGGATCACCACCAGCTACCACACACTAGATGCTGATATAACAGACTAATTGATTTTAAAATGTCACATCCCTTCAAGACTGATGCTGATGCTGAGTACCTGTGCTGTTATGTTGACTGGCTATCCTCCTCCTCCTCCTCAATGATACGATTAACGATGATAGCTTGGAAGATCATTTTGGTTTATGGGTGACGCCACCAGTGGCTAAGGCCCAATTTTTCAGCCCCTGTTCAACAGGGGCGTGTAATTAAAATTTTTGATGCAATACTTTGCAACAGGCCTCATTGCTGTGCTCCAAGTACAGTATCTGTGAGGGGTTGCAGTGTTGTGCCACCAGTGCCTAAGGCCCAATTTTTCAGCCCCTGTTCAACAGGGGCATGCAATTATAATTATTGATCTAATAATTCACAGCAGGGAGCATTGCTGCGCCCACCAAGAGTAACTGTCAGGCCTTACAGTGTTGTGGCACCAGCACCACCATCACCACCACCACCACCAAAGGCCCAATTTTTCAGCCCCTGTTCAACAGGGGCATGCAATTATAATTATTGATCTAATAATTCACAGCAGGGACCATTGCTGCGCCCACCAAGAGTAACTGTCAGGCCTTACAGTGTTGGGGCACCAGCACCACCATCAAAGGCCCAATTTTTACTACCACTGATCAACAATTATATGTTATTACAATTCCTGATATTATACTTGACAGAAGGGCGTTCCAGCACCCACCAAGAATAACTGTGAGTGCTTTCAGTGTTGTGCCAACACCAACACCTAAGGGGCCAATTTCTGCAGAGTATATACGGAAGGTCCCTACTTTCAAACATCCAACTTACAAACGACTACTACTTGCAAACGGAAGAAGACAACAGGAAGTGAGAGGAAATCTACCCCTTGGAAGGAAAATTCTCTCCTGTAAGAATTAATATGGGAGAAAGGTGTCTCCTCTCTACTGATGCTTTATCACCAATCCTTGTTTCAATAAAAACACCACATTTCAAAAACAGTTGTCATTGGGACGCAAAGTGAGGTGAAATGTTCTGAACAGGGGCACAGACAGCAAAAAAAATGTGACAGGGGTGATAACCGTTCCCTATGTTTTACAAAAAACAAAAAAAAAGGAATTTGCCATGGAGCTCCACTTAAACAATGCAGCTGTTCAAAATTATAAACAGATTCTACATAAGAACAAACCTACAGTCCCTGTCTTGTATGCACCGCCTGTATACGGCTGTTTAGAGTATATAGGTCCTTTTTTATTTTGTGTGCGGGGTTCCCCTTAATATCCATACAAGACCCAAAGGGGCTGGTAATGGGCTGGGGTAGGGGGGGGGGTTGATGGGGTAGCTATGCCATTTTTCCTAAAGCTTTTCATCCATATTACCGGGACCAGACATTGCATTAAAGCCGCAAGCAGTTTTAAATGACTTTTTTCCCTTTAGAAATGTTATTTTGTGCAGGGACAGTTCTAAACACGGGAAACACGTGGCACTTCACAGGCATACTTTAGACACCCCCCAGGTACAATATTTAAAGGAATATTTGACTTTTTTTTTTCACTTTATGCATCATTAAAATGACTGCTCCCGGAAAACGTCCGTTTTTAAAACTTCTTTTTGCATTTATACATGTCCCCTGGTGCAGAAGCCGGGTTCCCAAACTCTGTTTCGGACAATAACATGGCTAATAGTCGTTATAATTAGCAATTTAGAATCCGAACGTTCGCATCCATTGTATTTAATAGGGTTCTAATGTTTGCGCGAACTTTCGGTCCGTTTGCGGGTTCTGGTGCGAACCGAACCCGGGGGTGTTCGGCTCATCACTACTGGTGGACTGGAAGGGCTACTCCATTGCAGAGAGGACTTGGGTGCCTGCTCGTGATGTTCATGCCCCACGGCTGGTCAAGTCCTTCCACGACAGGCACCCATCCAAACCCAAATAGGTTTGGGGGCATCTTTGTGTGGGGGGTACCGTCACGCCGTGTCTGGGATTTGATCCCAGGGCCTGGTGTTCATAGACTGTTTTCCTATGTCCTGAGCCACCAGTGAACTGGTTTTATGTTAGCATCGTAGTTATGTTCTTTTTCACTAGTGGGGATGTTTGCTCCACCCTGGGACCAGCTGTCAGCAGTCTTCTCATTAGTGTCCCTATATATTCTCACTTCCCCTTCCTGTCCGTGCCTTAGGATAGGTTCCTGTTTATGGATGCTCTTGCTTTTGGTGATCTACTTGGCTCGTCTTGACTACGATTTCTGGATTATCCCTTGAACCTGGTTAACCTTGCTGCCGACCCTCCCTGGCTTGTTCTGACTACGTTACCTGGATTGTCCTTTTCCCTCCTGGGATCCTGTCTTCTGCCTACTAACCGTGAGTTGTTGCTGGGGGTTGTGGTTAGGCTATCTGCACCTTCCTTTGTGGTTCCTTATTTCCTGTCTGTGGGAGATCTCAGCCGTCCCTCCACCTGACACCGGGATAACAAGACTACCGGTCAGGAAAGCGGAGGGACGGTTGTAGTTTCCTGGCAGACCTGACATGAAAGCACTAAATTCTCCTTGAAGGAGAAATTAGCTTGTTTAATCAAGAAAAGGTTATTGGAAAGGAACAAAGTTATTGCAGTGGGTGAATTATGTGCTTTTTCTTGAAGTAAAAGTTAATTTGTTAGCAAATCTGATATGGGTATACCGTTCTTTCTAAAAAGTATGCATGGGCAAGAAGAGGAAAAGTGTCAGGCTAATGGAGAGACTTCAAGTAATTGCCCTGCTACTCTGTGCTGTGTCCAGTGCAATTGTTGCGGTTTGCGTGGGTTTCCAACCCCTGTTCCAATGTCGGGTTTCCTGAGCTCATAGGTGTGCAGTCTTGTTGGACCAGAGGTCAGTTACATGGAAGCTACCTGTGTGTAAGTGGCCAGTTGGGTGAAAGGGGTTCCTCAACACAGTGCCTAAAGTAAGTAAAAGTGAGCCTGGTTTATGACTTCGTACAAGTGACAGTGAGGTATAAGGGCCTTGAAAATTTAGTGTATGATGCATCTGCTAGCAGGGGGGGTGGTAAACTTTTTATACATACTTTTTCACTGAAATCTTCAGACAGGTCCAGTAACATCACTGGTCATTTCTCTTCTTCCTCAGCAGCAGCAGCAGTGGTTGGTCCTTTCCCAAAGACTGAGCAGAACTTGCATAATATTTTTGGGAGCTGTGCTCAGACTATGGGTATTGTGAGCCCAGGCTGTGTAATAACGTGCCTCCATGGTGTGTGTCCATGACAAATTGGGCTCACAGGAAGTTGGTTGGATCATGTTGGCCATAAATCAACATAGAATAGGCACGATGGCAAGAAGTGGTAGCAATTTGTAGCCGGGTGAATCAGAGACTTTTTCATTTACTGTCTCTTAACTTCAACAAAACCTCTAAACCTAACCTTAAACATAAACCTAGTATTGCACGTAACCCTTAAACCTAAGCCTAATCGCTAAGTTTAAAGCTCAGGTGAAATTCATATAACAGTTATTTTATCACTCCAGAGAAAATTCTATCATGAAGACATTTCAAACAGTAAAATATTTGGCACCTATTTACAATGTGCCACATTGTTGGTGATGGAAAAAAAAAACTCTACCCAAAGCAATGCAGAATATGAAATGATCCAGACTCTTCATTTAAAAGCAATAATTTTCCATTAGACTTATGTAGCAACCTCTAGTTAGGTAGGTGCTAGAGGTTATATTTTTCTACAGAGGAAAATTTATGCAGGCCTAGCTGGTAGCTAGGCCTGCTTGTTGCTGGGAGTGGCTCAGGACAGGGCTGGGTGGATGAAAGGTAGCATCACTGTCATCTCCCTCTTCTTTCTAGAAGGTGATAGAAAGAGAGGTGGATTGGCAGGGGGCAGGCTTTCTCAAATACCCAGGGTCAGCCCAGCTGGGGAGGAGTTGTTGGCTGGAAGAGATGAAGTGAGAGCATGCTGAGGCTGTCAGGGCCTACAGGGAGCTCCCCAGTCTGGGGGGGTGACCTTGGGCCTGGGCTCGGGTGCGGCCAGGAGGAGAGAAGAGATCCTGGAATAGAGGCACATTAGAGAGAAAAGAGAGGACAGTGGGAGAGAGCACTGCTGAGAGACTCCAGGGAAGACAACTGGTCGCAGCCAGGAGGGTGGCTAAGTGAGACACAGTTGGGAGGACTGGGGAGGCACACCTGAGAGAACTGGGAGTTTGCAGTTTGAGATGGATGCAGAACTAGAAGAGTGGACTGTGGTAAAAGGGGCAGTGGAAAGAGGCAGCTGCAGCCAAGAGGGCTGGCAGGGCCTGAAGAGTTTACTAGCATCAGTAGCCGAGTTGATGACAGTTAGCATATGAACTATTTCTACATCATAGGGGCCCGGGGCCCCTGCCCGCAAAAGGCAATTCACTGAGGCCTGGCTGAGTGGGTTTTAGGCCTAAACATGTGGTGCTAGCTGATCCGGGAATCTGCAGCACGTTAAGTGCTGGAGGAGTGAAGGAAACAAGGTTTTAGCAAGAGTTGTGCTGGAGAGAAGACTGGAGTGTATATACAGGAGTGTATATAGTAGTCCCAATCAAGTTATACTGAATCTTTCTGGACATCTCATAATTTCCCTTTCCCATCCAAGTTCAATCCCCTCAATAAAAAACAAAAAAAAAACAAAGTTTATGGACTGTTCTATGTCTCTGAGTGCCTGAGAGATGAATGCCCGGCTGGGCAGGGTGATGGGTGAACCACAATATTCAGCAACCCCTGCAGGGGCATGGCTACACTTAAGTTTATTTTATGTATAAATATTAAAAATATCAGAGCCTTTGAAACAAACATTACTTATTTCTGACCAAGGCTTTTATTTGCCATTTAAATGCCAAAAATATTCCACTATTACAAATATAAACAGATAGCATAGGCGTGCCCACGGGGTGTGTCGGGTGTGCCCAGGCACACCCTAATAATCCCTGTGCTCAGTCTGTGCTTTAACACCTTTTGCTAGTGCTGACTGCCTGCAACATGTCTTTCCCTGTGTAGCTCACAGTCACCACCACTGGGGTCGGGTCCAGGCCAGCAAAAACAGCTGTGCTGCGAGTGGGAGGTGATTGAGCAGGGAACTAGGGACCACAGCCGCGGAGTAATCCAGCCGCATTTTCCGATGCAGCTTCTATAGTTCCGGCTGCCAGGTTCCGCAGGCGCCGGCGGAGTAATTTACATCTGCACTCCGCCTCCCCCCCTCCTCCTTTTTTTCCCCCTTTGAAGCAGCAGACTAGTGGAGCATGGATAGATCGAGGTGAGCACTGCAGTGAGAGCCGGTGCCCTATCTCTGCTCTGCCTTGCAGGAAAAACCAAGGGCAGAAAACGGGACTCTGCCTGACTTGGAGAGCTATCTATTTCAGGAGTCCCTCAGTGTCCGCTCGGTCCTGTCCGTTCTCCCAGCCCCTCCCTCACTCCATTAACTGTCCAATGCCACACTCAGCCTCCCATTTGTGTCCGCCCAACCCCGCCCACAGTCCAACCCCCTGCATGCAATGCCTGCAATGAGCAGTGATTGGGGTTTTGTGAGAAGCTGGGCGGGAGATATGAAACAATGGCTGCTATCGCTGAATCAGCCACCTAAAGGGGAACCAGCCTGAGAGGAGGGAGGCATAATTGGTAAGTGAAACTTTTGTTTTGCACACAGAACAAAACCCCGGTCTCCCCCTACCACCTTTTGCACTGCCCCCCCCCCTCCTGCCTCCATCTCTCCATTCTCTCTCTTCTCACTTCCTCCTCTACCCCCCCACTCTGTCATCTCTCTCTCTCTTTCCCTCCTCTCTCCTCACCCTCTCCCCCTCTCTCTCTCTCACCCTCTCTCCCTCTCTCTTTCCTCCCTGCCCTCCCTCTCTCTCTCCCCCTCTCTCTCTCTCCCTCTCTTTCCTCCCTGTCCTCCCTCTCTCTCTCTCTCTCTCTCTCTCTCTCTCTCTCTCTCTCTCTCTCTCTCTCTCTTTCTCCTCTTTCCTCCCCCTCTCTTCCCCCTCTCACTCTTTCTTCCTCTCTTTCCTCCCTCTGTTTC